>CM047391.1:6189706-6865547 GCA_026123125.1 Chironomus striatipennis | reverse complement strand
AAAGCTAAGAGTCTTTTTTTTATAGAAAAAATCCTTAAATAAAGAATAAAATATGCAGAATAAAAGTTTTTTAAAACTCAAAATTTACAATCATAAATATTCATTTTATTCTTCTTTCTCATAAATTCAATATATTCAAAAATATAGATTTCAACATTCAATATATATTATGCTCTATAATTCATAAAACTTCTGACAAATACAACAGTTTTAGTTTGCCAAATTTCTCCTTTTTTAAATTTTTCTTATTAACATTAATATAAGTGGAACATTTTATTCATCATTTCAATAAGTTGTTTTCATCACTTGACCAATCTTGGTCTATTTTTTTCTTAATTTTTTTGACCATACTTCAGTGCTTTACAAGCTTTACATTATGCAACTATGTCTATATAAATCATAATAACATTAGATTTAAGACCAAAAGGTCAACATTAAGATTCAATAGCCAAAGTTCCCAAACTTCAAAATTTTGTTAAGGGCAAATTCACGAATAAACAGAACTGCAAAAATTGAATTGCAATTCTCCTCAACTTGTAAATCTTAAAATACCGTTAAAACAAAACTTTTAATCACTTTAACTCTTTGCTTAAACATCATTATTTAAGGTGTAAAACATTAATTGAAAAGCAAAAATTATTTGAAATGTAGACATATTTTAACTGAAAATTTTACTTCAAACAGTCTTGTATACTTTTGTGTTTAGCAGTAATGAATCGAATAGTTGACATTCTGACGTTCACTAAAGTTAAATAACTCATTAATTAAAGATTGTATCAATATGATTTGTGTAATAGTCAATAGTGTTCTTAAAATTATACAGGAAAAATCTTTAAAGTAATATAGCAAGACTTAATTTTTGAGAATTTTGATTAAAACAAGTTTTTTAGAGAACTAATGTTCATGGATTTGCCCTTAATCATGGGCAATTCTCCACAGGGGAAAATGAAAATTTTAAAATTAGAATGCATTTTATGATTAAAATTCCCACTAAAACATATCAGATTATTGATTATTCTGATGTATTTTTTCATTATCTTCATTATTTTCCACCTGACAATACGTCAACTCAATGTAACAAAGCATCTGGGCGATTCTCCACAAAAGTGGAATTTTCAAAAATGAGTAATAATTCTTCTTTTACTTGTTTCAATTCAAATTTTTTTTAACGGCCAAACTAAAAATAATTTTTGCTTGTAAATTTAATTTTTTAGCTCTTAGATAGAGGATATTATGTTTTTATTGTAAAATCTTCACTTATAGTGATGATACAAATGATAAAAAAATTAATTAAAGTCTATAAATGTTATTGAAATCAAATTAAGAATTAACGGTTTTCTAAAATTTAAAAAATTCCCCTGCAAAAGCGTCTTTCCGTTGCTTTGTGACATAAGTTGATTTTTCGGAGAATCAATTTTGCTGCTTAAACAAGCTGCTTCACATAAATTAAAGGAATGCATATTAAAGTATTTATAAAAATCTATCGTTTCATATATATCATGTATTTTTAAATGCTACGTCTAATTTTTAATACCAAATGGGATGATTTCATAACTAATGATTCACTCCATCGACGTGCCAACCTCCCAACAGTGAGAGAATTTTCATTAAAATTAACCTCACGATCTTATAACTCCAATAGATCAATAAACAATGAATTAATATCCAAGCTGGGGAATTATGAGTATGACTCCTTGGAATTCAGAGTTAAGCATAAATTACCAAAACCCAGATCGCTATGAGCAATCTCGATAGTCTCATTAGTCAATAGTCTTACTAGTTTTAGTCTTATTAGTTGTAGTCTTATTAGTTATTAGTATATAAGTTAAAAAAAAAATAGGATGTTTTTTTAAAAATTTTTCATCCAAATACTTTCAATTAGGGTAAAAAATCTATTTTCCCGGAAAAAATTGCACTTGCAAACTTTGATGGCAAAAATCTCTATAACCAACCAATTTCAGCTTCTCAAATTGAACTGAAGTTGTAAAGCAACATAGAAAGTACCTGTTTCAATTATTTGGTATTAATATTATGTAATGGAAGCTCCTTAAAATCTGATTTAATGTTGAATTTTATTTTTCCGGACAAAATTCTATTTTTCCGGACAAAAAATTTTATTTTTCCGGACAGTTTTGAAAAGTTAGCATTGAAAAATTTTCATTGAAAAAATGTCAACAAATAATATTTTTACTTTAAAAAGTGCTGAATTTAAAGTTTAATGAGGATGAATGGACATATATTTATGATGTTAAACCTGGCCTTGTCATGAAACATAACTTTATTCTATTCAAACTCAATAAATTTTAATTCCTTTAAATTGTTTGATAATTGGGACAAACTTTCCTTCGTAAATCATCAAGCCTCAACAGTCTGTAGTCTCACGACATTTCTAATTTTGTTTCAGAACAAAACCAAAGCAGTTCCCGAATTCTGTACAGTAATTTTTGGAACAAAATTATGATATTAAAAAAAAAAATAGAAATAAATAAAATTAAAAACGATTTTAGCTGAGCTGGGATATTGAATCAAGACATTAAATGTATGCCAGTATGTAGACACATCAAACCACATAAAAGATATCAAGAAAACCAAAAAAATTAAGGATTCAAAACGAAATTTTATTTATTTAAAAATTGGTTGAAACAATAAAAAGAGACATGAGAATAGAAACAGCATAGTTTGAAATGTGTTCCTTGATCTTCTAAACTCGATGCTAAAAAGTTGATTTCTTGATTTGCAAGCAATTTAATTGTCTTTTTGGAAAACTGGAGGACGATGATTACAAATCTTGCTCAGTTTGAAATTTTTAGTCATTTTCAGTGATTTGTTTCTTAAAAGGGCTCGATTTAGTTCGAATTTCATGAAGTTTTTAGGGGTTATTTGTTGAGAAAAATGTAAATAAAGCATAAAAATTTCAATGACAATTTAGATTAAAATCGTCCGGAAAAATAGAATTTTGAAACATTTTGTCCGGAAAAATAGAGTTAAATTTTCAACTTAGTAAAATTGGAATATCCAGTTAACTGCTGACTTACTGCGACCAAACTAAATTGAATTTAAAACTAGGAGTCTTGAGCTATGATTTAAGCTTAATAAGTTAAATCAGTTCTCTTCCTTAATATGAAATTTTTCACTCAGAAGATTTGGTAAATTTTGTATGGAAATCGATTTATTGGAATTTCGACTCTTATGGCAGTTCCATCCTTGACAAAAGTATTTTGAAGTTGTGCTTTTAAACATAAATAACACAATTCAGGTTCAAATTTATTTTCAAAAAGCAAGACTTTCATAAAAATTAATTTTTTTGTTTTTAGAAAACTGTCCGGAAAAATAAATCGTCCGGAAAAATAGATTTTTTACCCTACAATCAAAATCAACAAACAAAATAATATTCAAATTGTATTTAAATTAAAACCGATAAGGTTGGTGTTAAAAATAATCAAATGTACTTCGAACATTAAATCAATAAATAAAAAGAAGAATTATTATTATGTATTTTTAAAGTTGGATTTTAATAGTTAATTTTCGATTCTCCGATAAAAACTGAAAATATTCAACTTTTGGTCACAAAGCAACAGACCGAAGAATTGAAATATTTAGTTTATAAAGGAGTTTAGAGTTAAATCGAATAAATTACGACATAGAAAATGGAAAAATGTATCATATAAGCTGAAAATCATAATAACTTTAGTGGAAATATTAATCAAAAAACTCATTTGTAACCTTAAAAAGGTTGATTTACCGTGTGGAGAATCGCCCATCTATAAGACGCTTTACAGGAGAATATCAGTTGCAAAGAATTTAAAATTAAAAAAGCCGATATTTCTTAAAAGAATTTTTTCCACATTTAATGATGTAAATATTTTCCCACTTCATTTACATCATCATAAAATCATAGATCTTGCCAATAAAATATAATAAAGCTTAAAAAAAATTCTTAAATTCAAAATCAATTAAAATTTGGTTATGTTTAACCCTAACAAAAAAATTTGAATCAGTACAAGTTCAAGAAGAATTACTATTCAATTTTGAAAATTCTCTATAAGGGAGAATCGCCCTTATATTATAAGATTCAAACAATTAAGATTAGGAATGCTATAAGATTAGCAAAGATTTGTGATTAAAGATTTATTTTTTTTAAATCTTATTTCTTAACACATTTCTAGCGATTTAAAAATAATTAATTGATTTTAATTGAATTTTTGATATTTAATTTATTGTCTTGAATTAAATTCAATTTATTAGATTAAACTCAAAATTACAAAAAATAGTCAATAATTGTTAAAATTTGTTCTTTGTACAAATAGTAAAAATCCAAATAGTTGACAACTCTAGTCCAAAAAATTTTGCAAATTATTAATTTATTGAAAATTAAATATCCAATGCAAAAATGTTTGAGCTTCGTTTTCCAAATATATATATATTTTTTTTATATAGCTACGTTTTGTTCCGACAATCTTGCGAGGTACATTATAAAGTTTAGACATTTCAAACCTAATTCAAAGTATGAAACTGTCAATAGCAACCGTATGTCATCAAAAGGAGATACCAACATTAGTAAAATTCTGAAAATCATACTAAATAAACTGTGGTTTCCAAAAATTTTGTGCATCTGGGTATTTCCCTATAAAAAAGAAAAATGTTAATATTATATTTTAATATTTATTTTTATATTATACATTTAACCTCAATCAATAAATCTCTAGATCGAGTGTATGAAAGATGTAGATCAGATCTAGATTTTTATACCCGTGTGAACTTAGCCACACTTTTCCAGCTACACTCATCGGCCGATATTTATCGGCCGATATTTATCGGCCGATAATTTTTTTCCTTACGTATTTCGGCTGATACGTATCGGCAGCTTTACGTACAAATTTTCGGCCGATTTTTGTCGGCCGATAATTTCAATACAAGTTTTTCCTTGCATACAATATTGCGTGCAAGTGGTGAAATATCGGCCAATAAAAAATCGGCCGATTTTTTGTGACTCATGAGATTTGAACTCGCGACTTTTAGTAAAAAAAAAAAATCTGTCTCACTAACCACTTGAGCTATAGACTTGTATAGTAAATTTATTGTAATTACATCTCATTACAATACATCTCATTTATAAAATTTATAATTCAAGTTTTGAAGCTTTTTTTATAAATGAGATGTCCGATAGCTTTCAGACACATGCAACGGGGCCCGTGACGGGCCCTAAACACTATTAACTTCCACGCAAAGCGTGCAAGTTATTGTATTCACTTAAGTTTCAAAATTTCACTTTTTTTGATTTTGTGAGCAAACGGAAGCACCAATCATGAAGTTTTTGGTCTCGTTTGATTGGTAATTTAAATATCTATCACCTAAAGCATGTTTAGTTCCGGTCACTTCCGTTGTGTTGGAACTAGACGCAAAAAACCGTTAAAAATCCATACTTTTGTATGGAAAATTTTTCAGGGAAGCATTTTTTAAGAATTTCTTTTATTTGATTCGATAGATCGTACCAAAAAACAAAATTGTGCTGAAAAAAATCTGGACTTTATGTCCATTAAGTGACCTAAAAATGCCAAAAACTGCAAATTTTGCAACAGTTGCGCCATTTTTGATACAGGCTTGGATTTTAATTGTTAGTAATGATAAGTGGCATAAAATGAAAGTTTAACATAAGAGCTACAAATAATCTCGGCTATGTTTATACCTATGATGCTTCTGTAAGAAGTTACAGCATTAAAAAGATTGACAAAAAATTTTAAAAAAATTTGTTTACGTTTTCATACGTTACGTAAACTTTACGTTACGTAAAATTACGTACGTAAAATTTGTATGAAAATAATCATTTGTAGCAATTTAAAGACAGTGTTAGACTTAAGTGTAATTGGATCATGCTTAATGTAATCAAAAATGAGAAAATGATTAATGGATCTCACTCATTTGACATAATTGGTTGCTGGATCTCATTTTATGATCATGAATGCTCACTGGATCTCATTTTATGATCAAGAATGCTCACTGGATCTCACTTTATGATCATTAATGCTTATAAAATCTCACTTTATGACCATAAATGCTCACTGGATCTCATTTCAAGAACATTAATGCTCACTGGATCTCAATTTATCATCATGAATGCTCACTGGATCTCAATTTATCATCATGAATGCTCACTGGATCTCCTTTCATGATCATCAATGCTAACTGGATCTCATTTAAAGACAATTAATGCTCACTGGATCTCATTTCAAGACCATTAATGCTCACTGGATCTCATTTTATGATCATGAATGCTCACTGGATCTCATTTTATGATCATTAATGCTTATAAAATCTCACTTTATGACCATGAATGCTCACTGGATCTCTTTTTATGATCATTAATGCTTATAAAATCTCACTTTATGATCATTAATGCTCACTGGATCTCATTTCAAGACCATTAATGCTCACTGGATCTCAATTTATCATCATGAATGCTCACTGGATCTCCTTTCATGATCATCAATGCTAACTGGATCTCATTTAAAGACAATTAATGCTCACTGGATCTCATTTCAAGACCATTAATGCTCACTGGATCTCATTTTATGATCAAGAATGCTCACTGGATCTCACTTTATGATCATTAATGCTTATAAAATCTCACTTTATGACCATAAATGCTCACTGGATCTCATTTCAAGAACATTAATGCTCACTGGATCTCAATTTATCATCATGAATGCTCACTGGATCTCAATTTATCATCATGAATGCTCACTGGATCTCCTTTCATGATCATCAATGCTAACTGGATCTCATTTAAAGACAATTAATGCTCACTGGATCTCATTTCAAGACCATTAATGCTCACTGGATCTCATTTTATGATCATGAATGCTCACTGGATCTCATTTTATGATCATTAATGCTTATAAAATCTCACTTTATGACCATGAATGCTCACTGGATCTCTTTTTATGATCATTAATGCTTATAAAATCTCACTTTATGATCATTAATGCTCACTGGATCTCATTTCAAGACCATTAATGCTCACTGGATCTCATTTTATGATCATTAATGCTTATAAAATCTCACTTTATGACCATATAAAATCTCACTTTATGACCATAAATGCTCACTGGATCTCATTTCAAGACCATTAATGCTCACTGGATCTCAATTTATCATCATGAATGCCCACTGGATCTCAATTTATCATCATGAATGCTCACTGGATCTCCTTTCATGATCATCAATGCTAACTGGATCTCATTTAAAGACAATTAATGCTCACTGGATCTCATTTCAAGACCATTAATGCTCACTGGATCTCATTTTATGATCATGAATGCTCACTGGATCTCATTTTATGATCATTAATGCTTATAAAATCTCACTTTATGACCATGAATGCTCACTGGATCTCAATTTATGATCATGAATGTTCGCTGGATCTCAATTTATCATCATGAATGCTCACTGGATCTCCTTTCATGATCATCAATGCTAACTGGATCTCATTTAAAGACAATTAATGCTCACTGGATCTCATTTCAAGACCATTAATGCTCACTGGATCTCATTTTATGATCATGAATGCTCACTGGATCTCCTTTTATGATCATTAATGCTTATAAAATCTCACTTTATGACCATGAATGCTCACTGGATCTCCTTTTATGATCATTAATGCTTATAAAATCTCACTTTATGACCATAAATGCTCACTGGATCTCATTTCAAGACCATTAATGCTCACTGGATCTCATTTTATGATCATAAATGCTTACAAAATCTCACTTTATGACCATAAATGCTCACTGGATCTCAATTTATCATCATGAATGTTCACTGGATCTCAATTTATCATCATGAATGCTCACTGGATCTCCTTTTATGATCATCAATGCCCACTAGATCTCATTTAAAGACAATTAATGCTCACTGGATCTCATTTTATGATAATGAATTCTCACTTGATCTCATTATATGATCAAGAATGCTCATTGAATCTCATTTTATATATTGTTAGATTTTACTTAATATTGAAAGGTTTGAACGGAGTGAACCAAAGCGAAGTAAAGTTTGACTTCCCTGAAATCCATAGCAGTCGAATGGAACGAAGCGAAGTGGAGTGGAGTTCGACATTCCTGCAATCTATAACAGTCGAACGGAACGAAGCGAAGCGAAGTGGAGTTCGACACTCCTGTAATCTATGACAGTCGAACGGAACGAAGCGAAGTGGAGTTCGACATTCCTGTAATCTATAAAAGTCGAACGGAACGAAGCGAAGCGAAGTGGAGTTCGACATACCTGTAATCTATGACAGTCGAACGGAACGAAGCGAAGCGAAGTGGAGTTCGACATTCCTGCAATCTATGACAGTCGAACGGAACGAAGCGAAGCGAAGTGGAGTTCGACATTCCTGTAATCTATAACAGTCGAACGGAACGAAGCGAAGCGAAGTGGAGTATCTAATCTATAATAGTCAAACGGAACGAAGCGAAGAGTAGTAGGTTGAGCGTAGCTCACAAATTTTTGTATCCTGAACAAGGGAAAATTTTCCCTAATCGTTACTAAATTTTAGTTTTATGAGATAATGATGTGTAAAGTAGCAAATTTTCCCTAATCGTTATTTGATTTTAACATTATGATGTAATAATGGGTCGAACAAAAATAATAACTTGAGCAGGACTTTAAAAGAGCAATGAAGTAGGATGTTAGCAGGATTAAAATTTCAATATATATTTTATATTTTATTTATTTATATATATATAAATAAATATATATATATATTGTAATCTGTCAGTTAAAATGTCTATCAATAAGTGGCGTGGAAGTTCGTGGCTTTCTTTGTAAGTCGTGTTTTTATAAAATATAATGAATAATAAAAAAATTTATTGTTATTAAAATTTTTATACAGGTGCATAAATAAATTGCAATTTATATATACCCTTTAGCCAAATTACAATAATTTTACTATACAAGTCAATAGCTCAAGTGGTTAGTGAGACAGATTTTTTTTTACTAAAAGTCGCGAGTTTAAATCTCATGAGTCACAAAAAATCGGCCGATTTTTTATTGGCCGATATTTCACCACTTGCACGCAATATTGTATGCAAGGAAAAACTTGTATTGAAATTATCGGCCGACAAAAATCGGCCGAAAATTTGTACGTAAAGCTGCCGATACGTATCAGCCGAAATACGTAAGGAAAAAAATTATCGGCCGATAAATATCGGCCGATGAGTGTAGCTGGAAAAGTGTGACTAATTTCACACGGGTGAATTTTATGGATTAGGGTAGCTATCTTTAATTAAAAAAACTAATAATAATTTTATTGAAACTTAGATTAGGGTAAAAAATGTTGAAAGTTCTACCAAAAAAAAATATTGAAATTTGTAAGAAAAATATTGAACTTTGTATACTACATTCTCACGACTTTTGCATTCAAAACTTGTGAAAAATTAAACTTTTTGCATTTTTTTTTTTGTGAATGTTCTGAATCATCTCTATCTGCTTATTAGTTCTTTAAATTAAATTTAATTAATTTGTTTACACAAAAACAATTGAAATTCTTCAGAGCCTACTAGTGAAATTTTGTACAAATTACAATATTTGAAATAAGATGAACTTTTCAGGAAATACAATGATTTGTTTGGGCAAGACATAATATGTAGACAAAAATGTGTTCTTTGCCAACTTTCTCATGTTCGAAAATTGTAAAAAAAATTTTTTGGTGATTTTGTTCGTGCAAATTTCAATATTGAACACATTTCAATATTTTTTACCTCAACAACTCTAAGCATCTTAAAAATAATAGCTGAAAAACTTACAGTCCAATTCATTAATTGTTCCAAAATATAGAAACTAAATTCGTTTGAGGAATATGCGAAGATGAATTTGAAAAAGATGCCTAAAAAGTGAAATAAATGAATTTGGTTTTGAAAATTAACTTCTTTTTTCGACTGTTATATTGGATTGTTGACTTAATTATTGGACATTTTAGCAGTAAGTTTTAAAATTTAATATTTTAATCATAGTTTAAAAATAAAATGAAAATAGATCAATTATGAGAATCCAAAAAAAAAACTAGAGGAGCTTTTGCTAGGCTCTCTAATGTTTGGAAATCCACCAGCACAACTAAACATCTAAAGATAAAAATCTTTAATGCTTGCGTCAAATCAGTGCTTTTGTATGATTGTGAGACGTGGTTTGTGACTAATGAGATCAAACGCAAACTGCAAGTCTTCATGAATAGCTGCTATAGAAAGATTCTTTGAATTTGGTGGACTAGGAATCTAAGTCATTGGCCTTCAAATGAAAAGCTTTTGCGATTAGCAGGTTAACAGGACATCAATAAAGAGATACAGAGGAGAAAATACGGCTGGATTGGACATACACTACGAAAACGCAATGCCAGAGCAAATGTCATTGCTGGGACAGAAGCACAAGTTTATTACACCGCCCTTGGTTGGAATCCGAAAAGAAAGAGACGTCCAGGAGCTCCAAAAGCTATTTGGCGCAGAACAGTGATGAAAGAATGTCAGCTTAATATGCGGACAGAGAATTTGTAAAAACTATGTGACAGAGCCAGCAACAGAGTCAGATGGAAAGCATTTTGTTGTAACCTAAGTTCCACATAGGAGCATGGTTACAGTAAGTAAGTAATAGCAGTACAAAAGATAGTACAAATGATGAAAAATCAACATTTTAATCTCAAAATTAAAATTTTCTTGATCACTATCTTAAAAATTGCGAAAAATTCAGAGTTTTCCAAGAGGTTCCATCATTGTAAAATAGCAAACTTTGATGAAAATTTAAATTGATGCAAAAAATTTTGTATGGAAAATGAGGAAGTGTGCCATGAGTCAAATTTAAATTTAATTTTTCAAAGGTTTTAAACAATATTTTTTGATGAATGCAACTTCAATTGATAAAAGTTTAATATATATTATGGCCGTTGACTTTCGAAAAAAATTTTGACCGTTATTTTGGACAAGAACTCTTTTGTTCTGTTTTGAAAGTTATTGGTTTGTGCATAATGAAAGAACATTTTTCATGTAAAGTGGATATCAGAAAAATTAAATTGAAGGGTTTTGATGACTGTTTTGATGCTTTGCGAAAAATGTTAAAATTAATTTATTTTTTGTATAGAAGGGTTCAGAATATTTGAAGATTGATTTTTTTTGGATTTTTTTTTTGTTTGTATTGAAAGTTAAAATCAACCTTTTTACATAACGCGATTGCTAATCGATGCGTCAAAAATGTGCTGAAGTTCCTCGATATAAAACACAAGGACTTTTGTAATTTTTTTAATTTACATTCAAATTAGTCAATTTTATACAATTCAATAGAAAATGTTAAGCATAACATATCAACACCAATCAGATAAATATAAAATAAATATAAAATAAATTAACTTTTACCCCCTTTATATCAGTCATCAATAATTAGGATGACCATTTATATTTTGTGAAAAAAGGGGGTCATCTTCAAAATTTGGCAATAATACAGGACATAAAAAAATACGTGAAATTTTTAAGAAAAAAAAATATGGAACAACTGTGAAAATACGGGACTTTCCGTCGAAAATTTTTACAGAATGACATAAATGACAAATAATGAGAATAGGAAGGAATGTATGAGAATAAGTAATCACTCTCCTACATGGTCATCCTATCAACTACGTATTGTTCGTTGCTATGCAATAGCAGACATAAAAATGATTGATGTCAAATTTTACATACATTTTGCAAAATTCCAAAAATTGATTTCAAATGCATGTATCATTTGTATTAAAACCAATTAAAACCATAAAGAGAAAGTTATTAATAAATTCAAATAATGGAAAATAATGATGGTCGCTATGATGCTTCTATCACATATGATTTTTAGGAAATTTAAAACCTGTATCTAGATAGTCGCACATGATGAATGGAAGTGAATTTTCTACGATTAGTTAATACACAAAGAACTAAAACACAAACTATTAATGAAGCTAGGCTTTCCCGATTTCCCGGTCCCGGAACATTTTCGGGACCCGGGACGGGACCGGGACGGGACCGGGAAATCCCGGTCCCGGTCCCGGAAATATTTGAAAATTTTAAATTACTTTAGATAATATTATGAGTTAACTAATTTGTTTTTACACGCTTTTTTATTGTAATTTTAATCATAACATACATAATTATGGATTAAAGTATAAGAACAAATAATATTAAAAAAAAGTTCTATTATGTATTGAGTCATTTTAGTTGTCCAATTCAGCTTTTTATCATTCCTGATGCTCCATATATTTTTAAACTTCACCATTGCTTCATAATCTTGAAAACAAGATGACCCAAATTCGTCCCTATTTTTTGGTTCATTTTTCCCTATTTTTTGGTAAACTATTTTGTCGTGGTATGTCATGATTTTTGACTTAATTTTTCAAAGAATAAAAAAAAATATTTTTAATCGGTTTTTTTTTGTTGTAAGAAGGACTGTTCACTGTTATTTTAAAAAAAAAAATAAAAAAAAAATTAATCCTAAAATGTGCTTAATTTGTTATTTTGACAATAATATTTTTTGTTTGTTGACGAAATATATTGTTGCCTACTTCAGAAAAAATGTACCAATTTCAAGATTTTTTTGACCAATTTTAAGATTTTTTGACCAATTTCAAGATTTATCATTAAAGTTGCTGTAACTCGAAAACGAAAGGTCTGTTGCTACCAATTTTTTCAGCAATGAAAATATCGATTCCTTGTGACATTTTAACGTAGGCTTCAACAAGTTTAAATGAAGCAGCTCAGAGAAAAATTCTGTCAAAGTTTTGAAATGAGAAAATGACCAAAATCAAGATTTTTTACCCTATAAAAATAGTTTCAGGTAGAAAAAAATATTTTTAAGTTTTCAGTTCTCTATAATTGGTTTTTAATTCTCAATAATAAACAAATAAAAAAATCTTAATCAAAGAAAGAAAAATGGTAAAAAATTTTAAAAAGTTAAATCTTGAGTCCCGGTCCCGGTCCCGTAAAAAATCCGGGACCCGGGACGGGACCGGGATTTCCCGGGATTTCCAGAAATCCCGGTCCCGGTCCCGGTATCGGGAAAGCCTAAATGAAGCGGATTACGCTTCATGTGGATATTCACACCGTTTTAAATCTTTTTTCTATCGGGTCAGCAAGGCCTCGCTTTCCATAAGACTGCAGATTTAAGTTTCAAAAAAAATAAAAAAATAAAAAAACGAGAATTTTTACTTTTGAGCGCACTTTTGAAGCACTAAATAACATTTTTAAAATTGACAATGTATATACGACTTTTAGGTGTAATTTTGAGCTACAATAATCACAAGTTTCTAGAATTTTTAAGACCGAACTGTAGGCACGTATAACGTCCCTATAACGTCCCAAAAATGCAGATTTTTTTGAGATTTTTCATGTCTTTGATCAACCAAAATAGGTTTAAAAATATTTTTGGTATTTTTCCATAAAAGTTTTTGTATTGATCAATCAAAAACAAAAGAGTTTACAAAAATCTATTCACTTTGCAAAGTGAAGCACGCAAATTTTTTAAAAATTTATAAAAATTCAATTATCAATTTATGTGATCATTTTTGACAGAAAATTATTTTTTTCATAGTTGAGTTCTATGACGAACCAACTTGCTTGTGTGCTCACACCATCACTATTTTGGGTCGTGTCCGATGGTAAATTCATGAATACATAACTCATACAAATTTATAAAAAAAACCCTAAAATGCTGATTTCGTGATTCCGTGATCAAAATTTAAATTTTTTTTTGCCGGTTATTTTCGATTTCATTCTATTTGAAGTTTTTTGATATTACATTGTGGAAAATGACATTTTCGAAAATTTTGAGGTTAGGGTAGCTTTGATTTAACCTCAAAAATGACGGTTTTTTGCCTTTTTGTTGTAGTTGTGGTGGTGAGCTATTAAGGTTTTTTTAGCTGAAATTTGGCATGTAGGAAATGTGGATTATGATTAGAAAGTCTGTATAGTTATTTTGTATTTTGAGGTTAATTGAGGTTAGAATTCGTATTTTTTATGTCACAGAGATCTGTTAGAATATTTTTGGCTGAAATTTGGCATGTGCATCATATGGGTAGCAAGTAAAAAGACAGTATAGTCATTTTTAAATTTTAAAGTTATTTGAGGTTAGAATACGCATTTTAGTAAATGTAGTGAACTGCTGAGGTCTTATAAGCTGAAATTTGAGTTGTGAGTCATATGGATAGTGAGTAAATAGGCTGTATGCCTTCTTTTGGATTTTGAGGTTATTTGAGGTTAGAATACATAACTTTTGTCCTGTAGTGAGCTGTTAAGGTTTTTTAAGCTGAAATTTGACATATGGATCATGTAGATAATGAGTAAAAATACTCTTTACCTGATTTTAAATTTTTATGTCATTTGAGGTTAGAAAAGGAGAGTTTGAGGTGATGAACTGCTGAGGTCTTATATGCTAAAATTTGAGTAGTAAGTTTTATTGCTGCTTTAAGATTTTGATGATATTTGAGTCATATGAATGCAAAAATGTGAAAGATGAAATTATTTGACTGTTACTCTAGATTTCTTAGAAACAGTCAAGTAGCCTGGAGGTCAAATGGATGGATTTTCTCCTCCAAATTTTAAAATTTCGTTAAAAATCATTGAAATTTGTACACAATTTCAATAGTAAAATTTTCGAAATATTTCTGGGGAATATTTCAATGCTTACCATTACAAATTTTGCACATAATTTCAATATTTAAATGTCAGGACTCATATTCAGGAATCTCATATTACCGAAAAACGTGACTCACAGCCTTCCTTTGTAGGCTACAGACAGTAACAGCTAAAATGTCATCAAAGAAGTGGTTCGGATTCCACTTTAAGCTGTAGGTCCCTGGCTTGAGCAATATGCTTATCACATATCGTAAAGGGAACTCCTTATTTTTGTATTTTTTTTCTCAAAGAATTTTACTCACTTATTACTATGATACTATGAGGATGCTTAGTCATTGTTTCAAAGTTTTGAAAGCATTGGATTGAAAATTTTGAAGGATTATGATTGAGCACTTAAGGGTCCGTTCATTTAGTACGTTTGCTTTTTGGGGAGAGGGGGGGGGGTCTAAGATTTTATAACAGATCAAACAAAAGAAAAGAATTTCCATACAAAAAGCGTAACGAGGAGGGGAGGGGGGAGGGAGGGGTCTAAAAAGTCGTTTTTTACTGAACGTACTGAAGATTTTTATGAATGAGAAGTCCGATAGCTTTAAGACAAATGTAACGGGGCCCGTGACGGGCCCCAAAACACTAGTATTAAACTATTTCTTTACAACCTACACATTGAAGCACATTATTAGTTGCACGAATTATTGTCAATTTAATGCCACAACATATTAATGAAACTGATACTAAGTTAATGAATTAAGTGGAAAGCATTTTATTATATTCCGATTTATATAATTTCACTTTTGAGAAATTATGTAGTATACTATGACAGACGGACAGATAGACGAACAAAGTATGAAGAATAGCGTCCTTATACAAAGATGAAAATGCGTTAAAAACTAATTTAAATTTGCATTCAAAATTTTTCAGTCCTGGGTGAAAAGGAATTAAAAATTTTTACAAACTTTGTACGTGAAATGTGAATAATTCACCCTTAAAAGTTTAAAATCTTTATAAAAAAATTCAATGAAATCTTAATTTCTGATTAATGAACTAATGTATCAATTGATTTTTCCCATAAAAAACACCTTTGCTATTTAATAAGCCTATTTAAAGTGTACCAACTTTTAGGATTAATATATATTAAAAGAATTAAATTTTATTTTAAACTTTTTAATCAGCAAAATCCATAAGATGCGAATTTTAATGATGCAAAAATTTAAAATTTACTGTAACGGACTTTTGCATTACAATATTTATTTGATGTTTGTTATGTTTTTGAATACTCAAACATGTAAATTTTTAGTTATTTATTTCTTGTTTTTACGTGTACGCATAAATCTTTTCTTCATTATCACTTCATTAATTTCTTTTGAAAGCTTGAATTGCAGAATTGACTTAAACAGTTCAAAACTACACTTTAATTTGTTTTTATCAAACTACATTGTGTAATTATATGTTTTAATCTAATAGCTCTCAATACATAACAGTTTTCCTTATTTTAGTACAAAATATGAATAAGAAATTTTTAGTATTCCTTATTTTAGTACAGAGTGTCCGTTAAATTTTTATTGAAGAAATTCGACAAATTCGGAATTTTTGCCTTGTCAACTAACTTTCAGAATGAATTTTTTAATAGAAAATTGATTTTCTCAATTAATAAGGCTATTAGTAATGTACCAACAATCAGAAATAAGTATTAAATTGAAGAAATTAAAAATTAATTTATTATAGTTGTGTGTGTATTTAGATGTATTTGTAATGTTTAAAAAATCGACCAGTCAGAATTAAGTTATGTTTTTTACTTAATTTTGGAATTTTTAATAAATTTTAAAACTATTGAACTAATGCAGCATTATTCAAGCTACAAGAATAAAATATTAGAAAAATAAAAATTAAATAATTTAATTCTAAATTTACAAAAATAAAACTTTCTCTGTGTTTGTGTTAGTGTTAATTTTTTGTACACGCAAAACATTGAAATTCAAATTTTTGTACGAAATAACGGACAATAACTCTATTGAGAAGTATTTGGTATTTAACAGTAAAAAATCAAATTTTTTATAAGTTAATATTTTTTTAATTGAAAACGGTTACTCGATGTAATTTAATTGCCACAGAAATTGTGGAATAAAATTATCCAACGATAGAGCAAATTAAAATGCGAAATTAAAATCTTCGCATGGTAAAAACTCAATTAACATGCGTTACATATTTACGAAATTTTTGTTTGGGGGGGGGGGGGGTGAATTGCTGATAAAACATGGAGATCTATGAAAAACAATAATAAACTAGTAATGAAGCGGATCACGCTTCATGTGCATATTCACACCGTTCCAAAACTCTCTATCGGATCAGCACAGCTTCGCTTTGCATAATATTGAAGATTAAGGCTCAATTGAAGATTAAGTCTCCATCGGGTCAGCAAAGCTTCGCTTTGCATAAGATTGAAGATTAAGTTTCCTAAAAAAATCGAAAATTTTCATATTTGGACTTAATTTTGAAGCATTAATTGATATTTTTGGATATGATAGTGCATGGACGTCTTTTAAGTCTAATCATAAGCTATAATAATCACAAGTTTTTAGAATTTTTAAGTCCGAATTGTAGGCACAGGAAGGCGAAATGTCCAAAAAATGTCGATTTTTTGAACTTTTTCGAAATTTTGACCAATTAAAATAGGTTTAAAATATTTTTGTTATTATTCCCTTAAAGGTCTCGCATTTATTGATCAAAAACAGAAAAGTTTACAAAAATCCATCCACACAGTGAACCACACGAATTTTTACAAAATTTAGGGGTGTGGGAGGTGTACTGGTGGCTAAAAATTTTTTTTTGCATTTTTTCTCAACAAATTAAGTGAAATTATTTAAATGTATTTTGCAATTATCGGCTAAGATATGCTTAAAAAACACACTATTTTGTTAATTTCTCGGAATAGTCTGCATGGATCGGCACCAAAAGATTCACAGCACTTTTGAGTGATAATGTGCACATTTTGAGACATTTTTGACATAAAATGGTTTTTTCGTATTTGAGTTCTTCAACCGACAAACTTGCTTGTAAGCATACACCACCACTATTTGGGGTCGTGTCCGGAGGCATCAAAACCTTTTTCAATGCGGTTTTTTGTATTTTGTAGATAATTTTGAGGCCAAACTTTTCACACCGAACAGTTTTTGAAAATTTTGAGTTTTGGTGCCAAAAAACTAAAAAAACGATTTTTCAAATCTATCGAAAACAATATATTCACAACGTGAAACGGTGTGAATATGAAAATATTAAATTCTTGTTCAATTAAGCAATACCAAAATGGAAAAATGATAAAAAAATTTTTCTAGTGCTTTGAAACTATTGAAAACTTCATCAGAAAATATTTTTAAAATCCTATACAAATTAGGGGCAAAGATGTTTATGATTCAAGGTGTTCTAAATTTTACAAATAAATTCCAATCATTCTAATATGTTCATTACTAGGGGTGTCAAGTACAAATCCCAAGTACTTGGGTATTTGGGATATTTTGCAAGGACTTGGGGGACCCCAAGTACTTGGGTTTTTATCCCAAGTACTTGTACAAATCCAATAATTTAGTAATTTTCAGCAATTTTTCAGCTATTTAAGATAAATTTTTAATGATTTTTTTTAAAAAAATTTAATTTTTAACAGATTATTGTCTTTTTTACATGCAGAAAACTTAAAACGGAGCTAATTCAGTTAAAATGTTTAAATAATGAACTTTTTTATTAAAATTTCGAATTTTTGATGTACATGGACAATTTAAATTTTAATTTACATTTAAAAGAGTTTAATGACTTGAAAATAAAACATTAGGAATTAAAATAGCTCTATTATTTAAAAATGTCAATAAAGTATTTTTTCACCTTTAGGGTCATTTTTTAGTTTAATTTTAAGGACTTGAGATTTGTACAAGTACTTGGGGTATTTAGGACTTGGGTATTTGGGACTTGTACAAGTCCTGATACCCCCAAGTAATTGACACCCCTATTCATTACATTATTTTCAATTAATTAAAAAAAAACTTTTGCTCATTTATTTTAAAAACTTAATCAATATAAAATAAAAAATAATTTAAAAAAAAATCAACTCACGATTATTTTTTAAGAACTCAATTATTTCTGGCAAAACATCATCAACAAATGGAATATTGTCTGTCATAAAAAAGCAAAATAAGTTAATCCAAATGAATGAAGAATGAGTAAAGTTTATAATAAAGGAAATAGTTTTTATTTCCTTCGAATTTAATGCACAAAAAATAATTTTAATAAAACCGTCCATATCACTTGAACTTTCACACGTCAACTGTAATGTAAGGAACTATTGGCAATGATAAAATGAATCAAATGCATCTCGTTGATGATGTAAATTTACAAAAGTGAATATGCGCGATGTGAATGTAAAACTCTTAAGTAATGTTTTCTACGTGCATATGCAGATATTTTGAACGCATTTTTGAAAACTTGTTGTATTTCATTTTTTCTGTGAAATTTTTAATTTCAAATTTTAACTTAATCTCAAATTATTTAACAGTTCAACAAAATGAATCACCTTATATACACTCAGGAAAAAAAACTAAAATATAATTTTAGATTTGTATTGAAAAATATAACAGAAAATGTTAGAAATACAACCCCGAGAAAAATTTTAGATTTCTAAAAGTGAAACTTTTAAATTTTCTTAAGTAAAATTTTAAAATCTAAAATTTTATTTTAAAATCTAAAAAAAATATTTACTTTAAATTTTAAAAACAAAAATAACTAGTAATGAAGCGGTTCACGCTTCATGTGCATATTCACACCGTTCCAAAACTCTATATCGGGTCAGCGATGCTTCGCTTTGCATAAGTTTGAAGATTAGGATTCGATCGGGTCAGCAAAGCTTCGCTTTGCATAAGTTTGAAGATTAGGATTCGATCGGGTCAGCAAAGCTTCGCTTTGCATAAGTTTGAAGATTAGGATTCCATCGGGTCAGCAAAGCTTCGCTTTGCATAAGATTGAAGATTAAGGCTCAATCGGGTCAGCAAAGCTTCGCTTTGCATAAGATTGAAGACTAAGTCTCCATCGGGTCAGCAAACCTCGCTTTGCATAAGATTGAGGATTAAGTCTCAATCGGGTCAGCAAAGCTTCGCTTTGCATAAGATTGAGGATTAAGTCTCAATCGGGTCAGCAAAGCTTCGCTTTGCATAAGTTTGAAGATTAGGATTCGATCGGGTCAGCAAAGCTTCGCTTTGCATAAGTTTGAAGATTAGGATTCGATCGGGTCAGCAAAGCTTCGCTTTGCATAAGTTTGAAGATTAGGATTCCATCGGGTCAGCAAAGCTTCGCTTTGCATAAGTTTGAAGATTAGGATTCGATCGGGTCAGCAAAGCTTCGCTTTGCATAAGTTTGAAGATTAGGATTCCATCGGGTCAGCAAAGCTTCGCTTTGCATAAGTTTGAAGATTTGGATTCGATCGGGTCAGCAAAGCTTCGCTTTGCATAAGTTTTAAGATTAGGATTCGATCGGGTCAGCAAAGCTTCGCTTTGCATAAGTTTGAAGATTTGGATTCGATCGGGTCAGCAAAGCTTCGCTTTGCATAAGTTTGAAGATTAGGATTCGATCGGGTCAGCAAAGCTTCGCTTTGCATAAGTTTGAAGATTAGGATTCGATCGGGTCAGCAAAGCTTCGCTTTGCATAAGTTTGAAGATTAGGATTCGATCGGGTCAGCAAAGCTTCGCTTTGCATAAGTTTGAAGATTAGGATTCGATCGGGTCAGCAAAGCTTCGCTTTGCATAAGTTTGAAGATTAGGATTCGATCGGGTCAGCAAAGCTTCGCTTTGTATAAGTTTGAAGATTAGGATTCGATCGGGTCAGCAAAGCTTCGCTTTGCATAAGTTTGAAGATTAGGATTCGATCGGGTCAGCAAAGCTTCGCTTTGCATAAGTTTGAAGATTAGGATTCCATCGGGTCAGCAAAGCTTCGCTTTGCATAAGTTTGAAGATTAGGATTCGATCGGGTCAGCAAAGCTTCGCTTTGCATAAGTTTGAAGATTAGGATTCCATCGGGTCAGCAAAGCTTCGCTTTGTATAAGTTTGAAGATTAGGATTCGATCGGGTCAGCAAAGCTTCGCTTTGCATAAGTTTGAAGATTAGGATTCGATCGGGTCAGCAAAGCTTCGCTTTGCATAAGTTTGAAGATTAGGATTCCATCGGGTCAGCAAAGCTTCGCTTTGCATAAGTTTGAAGATTTGGATTCGATCGGGTCAGCAAAGCTTCGCTTTGCATAAGTTTGAAGATTAGGATTCGATCGGGTCAGCAAAGCTTCGCTTTGCATAAGTTTGAAGATTAGGATTCGATCGGGTCAGCAAAGCTTCGCTTTGTATAAGTTTGAAGATTAGGATTCGATCGGGTCAGCAAAGCTTCGCTTTGCATAAGTTTGAAGATTAGGATTCGATCGGGTCAGCAAAGCTTCGCTTTGCATAAGTTTGAAGATTAGGATTCCATCGGGTCAGCAAAGCTTCGCTTTGCATAAGTTTGAAGATTAGGATTCGATCGGGTCAGCATAAGTTTGAAGATTAGGATTCCATCAGGTCAGCAAAGCTTCGCTTTGCATAAGTTTGAATATTAGGATTCCGTCAGGTCAGCAAAGCTTCGCTTTGCATAAGTTTGAAGATTAGGATTCCATCAGGTCAGCAAAGCTTCGCTTTGCATAAGTTTGAAGATTAGGATTCCATCGGGTCAGCAAAGCTTCGCTTTGGATAAGTTTGAAGATTAGGATTCCATCAGGTCAGCAAAGCTTCGCTTTGCATAAGTTTGAAGATTAAGACTCCATCGAGTCAGCAAAGCTTCGCTTTGCATAAGATTGAAAATTAAGTTTCCTAAAAAAAATCGAAAATTTTCACATTTGGACTCAATTTTGAAGCACTAATTGATGTTTTTGGATATGACAATGTGTGTACGTCTTTTAGGTCTTTTATTTATAAGCTACAATAATCACAAGTTTCTGTAATTTTTAAGACTGAACTATAAGTACAGGAGGGTGAAACGTTCCAAAAATGCCGATTTTTTGAACTTTTTCGACTTTTTGACCAACTAAACTTGGATTAAAAATATTTTTGTTATTATTCCATAAAAGATCTCGCATTTATTGATCAAAAACAGAAAAGTTTACAAAAATCCATCCACACAGTGAACCACACGAATTTTTACAAAATTTAGGGGTGTGGGAGGTGTACTGGTGGCTAAAAATTTTTTTTTGCATTTTTTCTCAACAAATTAAGTGAAATTATTTAAATGTATTTTGCAATTATCGGCTAAGATATGCTTAAAAAACACACTATTTTGTTAATTTCTCGGAATAGTCTGCATGGATCGGCACCAAAAGATTCACAGCACTTTTGAGTGATAATGCGCACATTTTGAGACATTTTTGACATAAAATGGTTTTTTACACGCTTTTTATTGACTCACTCTGTCTGTCATTTTGTATGTTTGTCACGTTCAAAACTTGTGACCCTTTTTTCGACCACTTCCTCTGCTCTAATCGAACCGATTTTTTTTATATATACGTATTCCAGAGGGCAATTTGATATTTCATCATCATCAAATCAATAGCATGCTTAATAATGCTACAATTGATTAATGATTCTTAAATAAGGGGAAAAAAATCCAATGTCAATTATGTGAGCTTTCAATTTACAATGACAGGTCATTTTCTTGCATTAAAAATGAGCTCATATGGTTCATTACACATTATATAATAATACTAATTAAAATGTAAATTAAAATTCTTAATGAATCGAGATTTTTTGATAAAGTTAGAAAAATTGTCAAGTATTTTTTCCATGGATAAAGATTTGAATTTTAGAAAACCGTTAAATATTTAAATTTAAATTGACGGTTATTTTCTCCAGTATTATATTCTACCAGATTCCGGATGAATGCTTACTGGATCTCATTTTATGTCCATGAATGCTTACTGGATCTCATTTTATGGCCATGAATGCTTACTGGATCTCATTTTATGGCCATGAATGCTTACTGGATCTCACTTTATGGCCATAAATGCTTACTGGATCTTACTTTTATGATCATGAATGCTTACTGGATCTCATTTTATGTACATGAATGCTTACTGGATCTTACTTTATGGCCATGAATGCTTACTGGATCTCATTTTATGGCTATGAATGCTTATTGGATCTCATTTTATGGCCATGAATGCTTACTGGATCTTACTTTATGGCCATGAATGCTTACTGGATCTCATTTTATGGCCATGAATGCTTACTGATCTCACTTTATGGCCATAAATGCTTACTGGATCTTACTTTATGCGCCATGAATGCTCACTGATCTCATTTTATGGCCATGAATGCTTACAGGATCTGACTTTATGGCCATAAATGCTTACTGGATCTTACTTTATGATCATGAATGCTTACTGGATCTCATTTTATGGCCATGAATGCTTACTGGATCTCACTTTATGGCCATAAATGCTTTCTGGATCTTACTTTTATGATCATGAATGCTTACTGGATCTCATTTTATGGCCATGAATGCTTACTGGATCTCACTTTATGGCCATAAATGCTTTCTGGATCTTACTTTATGATCATGAATGCTTACTGGATCTCATTTATGGCCATGAATGCTCACTAGATCTCATTAATTGACCATGAATGCTTACTGATCTCACTTTATGGCCATAAATGCTAACTGGATCTTATTTTAAGGGCATAAATGCTTGCTGAATCCGACGATTTACTAATTTAGGATTTTGTAATCTTTGGTTTTAAGTTTTGGTCGGTTTACTAAACGCGGAAATTGTTTTATCAAGCAAAAATGAATCATGCTGAGCTATAAATGTTGATGATATAATTTCAATGCTTTAACATGGAAAATATGTGAAATTGAAGGGTTCTAAGAGTCGAACGGAACGAAGCGAAGCGAAGTGGAGTTCGACATTCCTGTAATCTATAATAGTCGAACGGAACGAAGCGAAGCGAAGTGGAGTTCGACACTCCTGTGACCTATAAAAGTCGAACGGAACGAAGCGAAGCGAAGTGGAGTTCGACACTCCTGTGATCTATAAAAGTCGAACGGAACGAAGCGAAGTGAAGTGGAGTTCGACACTCCTGTAATCTATAAAAGTCGAACGGAACGAAGCGAAGCGAAGTGGAGTTCGACACTCCTGTAATCTATGACAGTCGAACGGAACGAAGCGAAGCGAAGTGGAGTTCGACACTCCTGTAATCTATAAAAGTCGAACGGAACGAAGCGAAGTGAAGTGGAGTTCGACATTCCTGTAATCTATAAAAGTCGAACGGAACGAAGCGAAGCGAAGTGGAGTTCGACACTCCTGTGATCTATAAAATTTGAACATAGTTCAAACTAGGTTGAGCGAAGATCACAAATTTTTACATCCTGAACGAAGCGAAGCGAGTGAAGGTGTGAAAATTTTCCCAATACGTCCTCAGACTTTGAATTCATAAAATAAAATGTAAAGTGTTCGAGCGAAGCTCGAACACATGAAGCTTTGAACGTAGTTCAAACTAGGTTGAGCGAAGCTCACAAATATTTACATCCTGAACGAAGCGAAGCGAGTGAAGGTGTGAAAATTTTCCCAATACGTCCTCAGACTTTGAATTCATAAGGTAAAATGTACAAGTGTTCGAGCGAAGCTCGAACACATGAAGTTTGAA
This sequence comes from Chironomus striatipennis, assembly GCA_026123125.1. Lineage (NCBI taxonomy): Eukaryota > Metazoa > Arthropoda > Insecta > Diptera > Chironomidae > Chironomus > Chironomus striatipennis. The sequence continues at coordinate 6,841,220 of CM047391.1, read as the reverse complement.
CGTAGTTCAAACTAGGTTGTGCGAAGCTCACAAATTTTTACATCCTGAACGAAGCGAAGCGAGTGAAGGTGTGAAAATTTTCCCAATACGTCCTCAGACTTTGAATTCATAAGGTAAAATGTAAAAGTGTTCGAGCGAAGCTCGAACACATGAAGTTTGAACGTAGTTCAAACTAGGTTGAGCGAAGCTCACAAATTTTTACATCCTGAACGAAGCGAAGCGAGTGAAGGTGTGAAAATTTTGCCAATACGTCCTCAAACTTTGAATTCATAAGGTAAAATGTAAAAGTGTTCGAGCGAAGCTCGAAACATGAAGTTTGAACGTAGTTCAAACTAGGTTGAGCGAAGCTCACAAATTTTTACATCCTGAACGAAGCGAAGCGAGTGAAGGTGTGAAAATTTTCCCAATACGTCCTCAGACTTTGAATTCATAAGGTAAAATGTAAAAGTGTTCGAGCGAAGCTCAAACACATGAAGTTTGAACGTAGTTCAAACTAGGTTGAGCGAAGCTCACAAATTTTTACATCCTGAACGAAGCGAAGCGAGTGAAGGTGTGAAAATTTTCCCAATACATCCTCAGACTTTGAATTCATAAGGTAAAATGTAAAAGTGTTCGAGCGAAGCTCGAACACATGAAGTTTGAACGTAGTTCAAACTAGGTTGAGCGAAGCTCACAAATTTTTACATCCTGAACGAAGCGAAGCGAGTGAAGGTGTGAAAATTTTCCCAATACGTCCTCAGACTTTGATTTCATAATGTAAAATGTATAAATGCAAAGTTCGAAAAGAACAAAGTTCGAACACAAAAAAAACTAGTAATGAAGCGGATCACGCTTCATGTGCATATTCACACCGTTCCAAAACTCTATATCGGGTCAGCAAAGCTTTGCTTTGCATAAGATTGAAAATTAAGCCTCATCAATAGCAAAGTCACGCTTTGCATAAGTTTGAAGATTAGGATTCCATCAGGGTCGTAAGCTTCGCTTTGCATAAGTTTGAAGATTAGATTCGATTGGGTCAGCAAAGCTTCGCTTTGCATAAGTTTGAAGATTAGGATTCCATCGGGTCAGCAAAGCTTCGCTTTGCATAAGTTTGAAGGTTAGGATTCCATCGGGTCAGCAAAGCTTCGCTTTGCATAAGTTTGAAGATTAGGATTCCATCGGGTCAGCAAAGCTTCGCTTTGCATAAGTTTGAAGATTAGGATTCGATCGAGTCAGCAAAGCTTCGCTTTGCATAAGTTTGAAGATTAGGATTCCATCGGGTCAGCAAAGCTTCGCTTTGCATAAGTTTGAAGATTAGGATTCCATCGGGTCAGCAAAGCTTCGCTTTGCATAAGTTTGAAGATTAGATTCGATCAGTCAGCAAAGCTTCGCTTTGCATAAGTTTGAAGATTAGGATTCCATCAGGTCAGCAAAGCTTCGCTTTGCATAAGTTTGAAGATTAGATTCCATCGGGTCAGCAAAGCTTCGCTTTGCATAAGTTTGAAGATTAGGATTCGATCGGGTCAGCAAAGCTTCGCTTTGCATAAGTTTGAAGATTATGATTACATCGGGTCAGCAAAGCATAGCTTTTCATAAGTTTGAATATTATGATTACAACGGGTCAGCAAAGATTCGCTTTGCATAAGTTTGAAGATTAGGATTCGACAGATAGCAAAGCTTCGCTTTGCATAAGTTTGAAGATTAGGATTCCATCGGGTCAGCAAAGCTTCGTTTTGCATAAGACTGAAAATTAAGGTTACTAAAAAAATCGAGAATTTTTACATTTGGACTCAATTTTCAAGCACTAATTGATGTGTTTGGACATGACAACGTATGTACGACTTTTAGGTCTAATTATAAACTACAATAATCACAGGTTTTTAGAATTTTTAAGTCCGAATTGTAGGCACAGGAAGGCGAAATGTCCAAAAAATGCCGATTTTTTGAACTTTTTCGACTTTTTGACCAACTAAACTTGGATTAAAAATATTTCTGGTATTTTTCCATAAAAGTTCTCGCATTTATTGATCAAAAACAGAAAAGTTTACAAAAATCCATCCACACAGTGAACCACACGAATTTTTCCAAAATTTAGGTTTGTGGAAGGTGTACTGGTGGTTAAAAAATTTTTTTTTTGCATTTTTTCTCAACAAAACTTCATTTTTTATTGATTTTGATCAAAAAAGTTCAATTAACAATTTGTGTGAAATTTTTTAACGGTATTTTGCAATAATCGGCTAAAATATGCTTAAAAAACACACTATTTCGTTAATTTCTCGGAATAGTCTGCATGGATCGGCACCAAAAGATTCACAGCACTTTTGAGTGATAATGCGCACATTTTGAGACATTTTTGACAAAAAATTATTTTTTCGTAGTTGAGTTATGCGACGAACCAACGTGCTTGTAAGCATACACCACCACTATTTGGGGTCGTATCCGGTGGCATCAAAACCTTTTTCAATGCGGTTTTTTGTATTTTGTAGATAATTTTGAGGCCGAACTTTTCACACCGAACTGTTTATGAAAATTTTGAGTTTTGGCGCCAAAAAACTAAAAAAACGATTTTTCAAGTGTATCGAAATCAATATATTCACAACGTGAAACGGTGTGAATATGAAAATCATATACGATGTTGATTTAGACTTGATTGAGACTAAAAAGTAGTAAATAAAAAAATATATAAAAAAAAACTTTTTAAAAAACACGCTTTTTAAAAAAGAAAATTTATCAAAAAGACTAAAAAGGAATCAATAAAAAAATATAAAAAAAAAACTTTTTAAAAAACACGCTTTTTAAAAAAAGAAAACTACATAAAAAGACTAAAAAAATCTATTAAGACGAACTAAAAAGTAGTAAATAAAAAATATATAAAAAAAACTTTTTAAAAAACACGCTTTTTGAAAAAAGAAAACTACATAAAAAGACTAAAAAAATCTATTAAGACGAACTAAAAAGTAGTAAATAAAAAATATATAAAAAAACTTTTTAAAAAACACGCTTTTTGAAAATGACCAAAAAACTTTGTTAAAAATTGTTCTAAAAAGTAGTAAATAAAATAATATCACGCTTTTAAAATAAAATATAACTAAAATAAAATTTCATTGACTAACTAAAAAGTGTCTAAAATATTTTTCTAAAATATTTTATGTAGTACAAGAACACAATGACTGTAAAAGCGTGGGGCGTAGTTGTCTTGGCGACCCTTTGATTTTGATGACCTCTTTTGAACGCCCCACGCTTTTACAGTCATTGTGTTCTTGTACTAAATAAAATATTTTAGAAAAATATTTTAGACACTTTTTAGTTAGTCAATGAAATTTTATTTTAGTTATATTTTATTTTAAAAGCGTGATATTATTTTATTTACTACTTTTTAGAACAATTTTTAACAAAGTTTTTTGGTCATTTTCAAAAAGCGTGTTTTTTAAAAAGTTTTTTTTATATATTTTTTTTCGTATTTGAGTTCTTCAACCGACAAACTTGCTTGTAAGCATACACCACCACTATTTGGGGTCGTGTCCGGTGGCATCAAAACCTTTTTCAATGCGGCTTTTTGTATTTTGTAGATAATTTTGAGGCCGAACTTTTCACACCGAACTGTTTATGAAAATTTTGAGTTTTGGCGCCAAAAAACTAAAAAAACGATTTTTTAAATCTATCGAAAAAAATATATTCACAACGTGAAACGGTGTGAATATGAAAATCAAGCGCATTACCACTTAGGCCACTGCAGCAATTTTTAGCGCATTTTTGGAAACTTATTTTCAAGAAGGTAGCTCAATCATACACTTTTTGTCTGGGCTAAGTACTATATTTTGATCTAGACTTCGCATTAAAAGTCTTAAATACAGGTTTAAATACCTTAATTAATCAATTTTAAATTTTTTCATACAAAAAACATGAGTGCATTCCGAAATTTAATTTTGATGAACTTAAGAGAAACTTAGGAGTTTTGATTAATAATTAATTATTAACGGAGTTTTAATCGTTAGTTTAAACTTTTTATAAATGCATTAAGATTAGAGAAACAGTAATAGGGATTTAAAACTCGAGCATCTTTTTTATTAAGTCAATTTTTAATCGATGCGTCAAAAATGCGCTGAAGTTCCTCGAAGTAAAACACAAAGACTTTTGTAATTTTTAATTTACATTCAAATTAGTCAATTTTATACAATTCAATAGAAAATGTTAAGCATAACATATCAACACCAATCAGATAAATATAAAATAAATATAAAATAAATTAACTTTTACCCCCTTTATATCAGTCATCAATAATTAGGATGACCATTTATATTTTGTGAAAAAAGGGGGTCATCTTCAAAATTTGGCAATAATACAGGACATAAAAAAATACGTGAAATTTTTAAGAAAAAAAAATATGGAACAACTGTGAAAATACGGGACTTTCCGTCGAAAATTTTTACAGAATGACATAAATGACAAATAATGAGAATAGGAAGGAATGTATGAGAATAAGTAATCACTCTCCTACATGGTCATCCTATCAACTACGTATTGTTCGTTGCTATGCAATAGCAGACATAAAAATGATTGATGTCAAATTTTACATACATTTTGCAAAATTCCAAAAATTGATTTCAAATGCATGTATCATTTGTATTAAAACCAATTAAAACCATAAAGAGAAAGTTATTAATAAATTCAAATAATGGAAAATAATGATGGTCGCTATGATGCTTCTATCACATATGATTTTTAGGAAATTTAAAACCTGTATCTAGATAGTCGCACATGATGAATGGAAGTGAATTTTCTACGATTAGTTAATACACAAAGAACTAAAACACAAACTATTAATGAAGCGGATTACGCTTCATGTGGATATTCACACCGTTTTAAATCTTTTTTCTATCGGGTCAGCAAGGCCTCGCTTTCCATAAGACTGCAGATTTAAGTTTCAAAAAATAAAATAAAAAAATAAAACTAGTATCAACGTGGTCACTCGTGACCGACGAAAGCGCATTTTCCCGCGATCAGTAAATAAACAAAGAATTAAAACCCCAAAAGTACAAAGCCAAATACTTAACTATAACCATTCTTTATTTACCGAAAATTTAAAATTGACAGCAAAAAAAACGGTAAAAAATATTATGCGACATAGAATCTAAAAAAAAATAAAAAAAAGCAAAAAAAGAATCGGCTACGGTCTAGGGATCGAACCCATGACCTTCAAATTAGGAGCAGCTCGCTCTAGCACTTAAGCCATTTCTGCAAATTTTTACGTATACAGAAAGTGACAATTTAATTATATATATTGATGAGATTTTTTATATAAATGTAAGTTTAATTTGAAAATCTAGGAAAATGGAAAATTTAATAGCTAAAATATAAAAAAATTTTAAAAATAATATTATTTCCGAGAAATATATGAAAATATTAAGAATTTTTTTAAAAAAATGCTCGGAAAACTTGGAAAATTCGTGAAAATGGAAAACTATGACATAAATAAATATTAAATGTCATAAGAAATCAAAAAAGTAAAAAAATAACTTGCCGGGAGCTAGGATCGAACCTTAGACCTCACGGTATTAGTCGTGCGCTCTACCACTTACGCCACTGCTGTTCATTTACTTGGAATACCAATATGACAATTTCATTATTTATATTGATGAGTTAGCTTCCGCGCAAGCTCGGAAGCTGTTTTAGTACACTTTGAAAATTTTGTCACCTAACCTACAGCTTACCTATCTGGTCGAGACGTAATGGTTCATATCTCAAAATTTAGGTATTTTTGTCTAGTGTGGGGGAAATTTAGGCGGAATCCGCAAAATTTTATTTTACACCCGTGGTGCCACATACAATGTTTCCATACAAAACCCATACAAAACTCATTTTTACTACAACTTTTTTCAACAGCACTAAAACGAAAAATTTCTGGTACTTTAAATGTTCCAAATATTTTTTAGAATTTTTTGGTACAAAAAACCAAATTTAAGAATCTCATCCTGAACCAGCAGAACATGTATGAGATTATTTAAAGTGGGATTAACTTTGTGGTTGGTCTGGTGGTCATGGGTGTGGGAGATTTGGAATAAAATATTTTTATAAAATAGCCCTTAAAATTACCTTTCCAACGATACCAAACATGACCTACTTTGGTTAAACTGTGAGTCAGGAAAATTAGTTGAAAAATTAAATCCGTCGGAGTTTATTTTAATCCTTCCCTATTAATTACGTTTTCGAAAAGGGATTAAAATTTGTCACCAACCTACAGCTCGCATGGTCAACATTAAATATAATGAATTATACATCGTTGAAAGCTACAGAGGTCTAGTAGGTGGAGAAATTTAGGCGGAACTCGTGAAACTTTTTTGTTTTCGAGAACGAGCATGAACAATTTTAATCCATCGGATTAAAAATTTAAATCCATCGGATTAAAAACAAAACCCCTCGTTCTAAATCTTTTCAAAACTTTTTTTTACAAATGAAATATCAAATTAAAGGTAAAATAGGAGAATTTTTATAAAATAAACAGTTTTTCAAAAAGTTTGAAATTTTAGGCAAATTGAGCCATCTAAGAGTTAATCCCGACTAAATTTTAATCCATGTGTGAGGATTAAAATTTCGAAATTTAACAAATTTACTTTTTTCGCTCGAAATTTTTACACAAAATGGTTAAAAATGATTAAATATAGCTAAATCAAGTCAAAACTCAAGAAAAATATTTTTAGCTTCGATTGGTAGTGGTTGGATTTAATCAAGATTTTAATAAATCATCTTATTTAAATTTAATCAGTTCGATTAATTTGAAACTTTTTGTTTAGAATTGATCATTTTTGACATATCTTAACATATTCTAACGTTCTTTGTACATTTTTTGGGAAAATATTAGCTTGATTTAGTGGTTAAAGTGTTCACATTAAATTTAATCCGAGTCGTTGGTTTAAAAATTTATAATAAAATTTAAGTCTCAATTCAATTAAAATTTCAATAAAATGGAATAAAATCTGTAAAAAATTGGCAAAAAATAAGAATGTGAGAAAAATAATTTTATTGACCCGATTGAGTCTTAATCTTCAATCTTATGCAAAGCGAAGCTTTGCTGACGATAGGTCTTAATCTTCAATCTTATGCAAAAGCGAAGCTTTACTGACCCGATGGAGTCTTAATCTTCAATCTTATGCAAAAGCGAAGCTTTACTGATTGATAGTCTTAATCTTCAATCTTATGCAAAGCGAAGCTTTGCTGACCCGATTGGAGTCTTAATCTTCAATCTTATACAAGCGAAGCTTTACTGACCCGATGGAGTCTTAATCTTCAATCTTATGCAAAGCGAAGCTTTGCTGACCCGATTGAGTCTTAATCTTCAATCTTATGCAAGCGAACTTTGCTGACCCGATGGAGTCTTAATCTTCAATCTTATGCAAAGCGAAGCTTTACTGACCTGATGGATCTTAATCTTCAATCTTATGCAAAGCGAAGCTTTACTGATTGATAGATCTTAATCTTTAAATCTTATGCAAAGCGAAGCTTTGCTGACCCGATGGAGTCTTAATCTTCAATCTTGTATGCAAAGCGAAGCTTTGCTATTGATAGTCTTAATCTTCAATCTTATGCAAAGCGAAGCTTTACTGACCGATAGTCTTAATCTTCAATCTTATGCAAAGCGAAGCTTTGCTGACCCGATGGAGTCTTAATCTTCAAACTTATGCAAAGCGAAGCTTTGCTGACCCGATGGAGTCTTAATCTTCAATCTTATGCAAAGCGAAGCTTTGCTGACCCGATGGAGTCTTAATCTTCAATCTTATGCAAAGCGAAGCTTTGCTGACCCGATGGAGTCTTAATCTTCAAACTTATGCAAAGCGAAGCTTTGCTGACCCGATCGAGTCTTAATCTGCATTCTTATGCAAAGCGAAGCTTTACGCATGGAGTCTTAATCTTCAATCTTATGCAAAGCGAAGCTTTGCTGACCCGATTGAGTCTTAATCTTCAATCTTATGCAAAGCGAAGCTTTGCTGACCCGATCGAGACTTAATCTTCAATCATATGCAAAGCGAAGCTTTGCTGACCCGATCGAGACTTAATCTTCAAATTTATGCAAAGCGAAGCTTTGCTGACCCGATAGTCGAACGCGGAAGCTATTGACTTTCTACGTAAGTCGTGTTTTTTTTCTTTATGTAAATGTAAGTTTTTATAATTTTCACAAAATTTTCCGGGAAAACTATGAAAAATCCATGAAAATAGAAAATTAAACAATTAAAATATCAAAAAAATAAGAAAAAAGTAATAATCTATGAAAATTGTATGAAAATATTGTAAATTTTAACAAAAATCCTCGGAAAAACTCGGGAAAATTGTGGAAATGGAAAATTATGACATAATTCAACATTATATGTCATAAGAAATCAAAAAAGTATCAAAAAAAGCAAAAAAAGAATATTGTCATCTGTGGGATTCGAACCGAGGACAGCTAAGGTTTTGAAAAGTCAACATTTTAGTGCATTCGACCACACTAACACATACAAAGAAATGTCATTTTTGTCACTTTTTACGCTGGTTCCAGCAGAGGAAGTGACCATTCGTGCTGATTTTTTCGCCAGCTCTAGCCAGATATACTACACACATTTTAAGCCAAAAACCGCATCGAAAAAGCTTAAACCTGAGGAGGAGATAGCTCCACAGACAGACAGACAGACAGACAGACAGACAGACGGACAAAGTGCGGACAATAGCGTCCTTTTCCCAAGAGAAAAATGCGCTAAAAAACGAGAATTTTTACTTTTGAGCGCACTTTTGAAGCACTAAATAACATTTTTAAAATTGACAATGTATATACGACTTTTAGGTGTAATTTTGAGTTACAATAATCACAAGTTTCTAGAATTTTTAAGACCGAACTGTAGGCACGTATAACGTCCCTATAACGTCCCAAAAATGCAGATTTTTTTGAGATTTTTCATGTCTTTGATCAACCAAAATAGGTTTAAAAATATTTTTGGTATTTTTCCATAAAAGTTTTTGTATTGATCAATCAAAAACAAAAGAGTTTACAAAAATCTATTCACTTTGCAAAGTGAAGCACGCAAATTTTTTAAAAATTTATAAAAATTCAATTATCAATTTATGTGATCATTTTTGACAGAAAATTATTTTTTTCATAGTTGAGTTCTATGACGAACCAACTTGCTTGTGTGCTCACACCATCACTATTTTGGGTCGTGTCCGATGGTAAATTCATGAATACATAACTCATACAAATTTATAAAAAAAACCCTAAAATGCTGATTTCGTGATTCCGTGATCAAAATTTAAATTTTTTTTTGCCGGTTATTTTCGATTTCATTCTATTTGAAGTTTTTTGATATTACATTGTGGAAAATGACATTTTCGAAAATTTTGAGGTTAGGGTAGCTTTGATTTAACCTCAAAAATGACGGTTTTTTGCCTTTTTGTTGTAGTTGTGGTGGTGAGCTATTAAGGTTTTTTTAGCTGAAATTTGGCATGTAGGAAATGTGGATTATGATTAGAAAGTCTGTATAGTTATTTTGTATTTTGAGGTTAATTGAGGTTAGAATTCGTATTTTTTATGTCACAGAGATCTGTTAGAATATTTTTGGCTGAAATTTGGCATGTGCATCATATGGGTAGCAAGTAAAAAGACAGTATAGTCATTTTTAAATTTTAAAGTTATTTGAGGTTAGAATACGCATTTTAGTAAATGTAGTGAACTGCTGAGGTCTTATAAGCTGATTTTTGAGTTGTTGGTCATATGGATAGTGAGTAAATAGGCTGTATGCCTTCTTTTGGATTTTGAGGTTATTTGAGGTTAGAATACATAACTTTTGTCCTGTAGTGAGCTGTTAAGGTTTTTTAAGCTGAAATTTGACATATGGATCATGTAGATAATGAGTAAAAATACTCTTTACCTGATTTTAAATTTTTATGTCATTTGAGGTTAGAAAAGGAGAGTTTGAGGTGATGAACTGCTGAGGTCTTATATGCTAAAATTTGAGTAGTAAGTTTTATTGCTGCTTTAAGATTTTGATGATATTTGAGTCATATGAATGCAAAAATGTGAAAGATGAAATTATTTGACTGTTACTCTAGATTTCTTAGAAACAGTCAAGTAGCCTGGAGGTCAAATGGATGGATTTTCTCCTCCAAATTTTAAAATTTCGTTAAAAATCATTGAAATTTGTACACAATTTCAATAGTAAAATTTTCGAAATATTTCTGGGGAATATTTTAATGCTTACCATTACAAATTTTGTACATAATTTCAATATTTAAATGTCAGGACTCATATTCAGGAATCTCATATTACCGAAAAACGTGACTCACAGCCTTCCTTTGTAGGCTACAGACAGTAACAGCTAAAATGTCATCAAAGAAGTGGTTCGGACTCCACTTTAAGCTGTAGGTCCCTGGCTTGAGCAATTTGCTTATCACATATCGTAAAGGGAACTCCTTATTTTTGTATTTTTTTTCTCAAAGAATTTTACTCACTTATTACTATGATACTATGAGGATGCTTAGTCATTGTTTCAAAGTTTTGAAAGCATTGGATTGAAAATTTTGAAGGATTATGATTGAGCACTTAAGGGTCCGTTCATTTAGTACGTTTGCTTTTTGGGGAGAGGGGGGGGGGTCTAAGATTTTATAACAGATCAAACAAAAGAAAAGAATTTCCATACAAAAAGCGTAACGAGGAGGAGGGGGAGGGAGGGTCTAAAAAGTCGTTTTTTACTGAACGTACTGAAGATTTTTATGAATGAGAAGTCCGATAGCTTTAAGACAAATGTAACGGGGCCCGTGACGGGCCCCAAAACACTAGTATTAAACTATTTCTTTACAACCTACACATTGAAGCACATTATTAGTTGCACGAATTATTGTCAATTTAATGCCACAACATATTAATGAAACTGATACTAAGTTAATGAATTAAGTGGAAAGCATTTTATTATATTCCGATTTATATAATTTCACTTTTGAGAAATTATGTAGTATACTATGACAGACGGACAGATAGACGAACAAAGTATGAAGAATAGCGTCCTTATACAAAGATGAAAATGCGTTAAAAACTAATTTAAATTTGCATTCAAAATTTTTTCAGTCCTGGGTGAAAAGGAATTAAAAATTTTTACAAACTTTGTACGTGAAATGTGAATAATTCACCCTTAAAAGTTTAAAATCTTTATAAAAAAATTCAATGAAATCTTAATTTCTGATTAATGAACTAATGTATCAATTGATTTTTCCCATAAAAAACACCTTTGCTATTTAATAAGCCTATTTAAAGTGTACCAACTTTTAGGATTAATATATATTAAAAGAATTAAATTTTATTTTAAACTTTTTAATCAGCAAAATCCATAAGATGCGAATTTTAATGATGCAAAAATTTAAAATTTACTGTAACGGACTTTTGCATTACAATATTTATTTGATGTTTGTTATGTTTTTGAATACTCAAACATGTAAATTTTTAGTTATTTATTTCTTGTTTTTACGTGTACGCATAAATCTTTTCTTCATTATCACTTCATTAATTTCTTTTGAAAGCTTGAATTGCAGAATTGACTTAAACAGTTCAAAACTACACTTTAATTTGTTTTTATCAAACTACATTGTGTAATTATATGTTTTAATCTAATAGCTCTCAATACATAACAGTTTTCCTTATTTTAGTACAAAATATGAATAAGAAATTTTTAGTATTCCTTATTTTAGTACAGAGTGTCCGTTAAATTTTTATTGAAGAAATTCGACAAATTCGGAATTTTTGCCTTGTCAACTAACTTTCAGAATGAATTTTTTAATAGAAAATTGATTTTCTCAATTAATAAGGCTATTAGTAATGTACCAACAATCAGAAATAAGTATTAAATTGAAGAAATTAAAAATTAATTTATTATAGTTGTGTGTGTATTTAGATGTATTTGTAATGTTTAAAAAATCGACCAGTCAGAATTAAGTTATGTTTTTTACTTAATTTTGGAATTTTTAACAAATTTTAAAACTATTGAACTAATGCAGCATTATTCAAGCTACAAGAATAAAATATTAGAAAAATAAAAATTAAATAATTTAATTCTAAATTTACAAAAATAAAACTTTCTCTGTGTTTGTGTTAGTGTTAATTTTTTGTACACGCAAAACATTGAAATTCAAATTTTTGTACGAAATAACGGACAATAACTCTATTGAGAAGTATTTGGTATTTAACAGTAAAAAAATCAAATTTTTTATAAGTTAATATTTTTTTAATTGAAAACGGTTACTCGATGTAATTTAATTGCCACAGAAATTGTGGAATAAAATTATCCAACGATAGAGCAAATTAAAATGCGAAATTAAAATCTTCGCATGGTAAAAACTCAATTAACATGCGTTACATATTTACGAAATTTTTGTTTGGGGGGGGGGGGGGTGAATTGCTGATAAAACATGGAGATCTATGAAAAACAATAATAAACTAGTAATGAAGCGGATCACACTTCATGTGCATATTCACACCGTTCCAAAACTCTCTATCGGATCAGCACAGCTTCGCTTTGCATAATATTGAAGATTAAGGCTCAATTGAAGATTAAGTCTCCATCGGGTCAGCAAAGCTTCGCTTTGCATAAGATTGAAGATTAAGTTTCCTAAAAAAATCGAAAATTTTCATATTTGGACTTAATTTTGAAGCATTAATTGATATTTTTGGATATGATAGTGCATGGACGTCTTTTAAGTCTAATCATAAGCTATAATAATCACAAGTTTTTAGAATTTTTAAGTCCGAATTGTAGGCACAGGAAGGCGAAATGTCCAAAAAATGTCGATTTTTTGAACTTTTTCGAAATTTTGACCAATTAAAATAGGTTTAAAATATTTTTGTTATTATTCCATAAAAGATCTCGCATTTATTGATCAAAAACAGAAAAGTTTACAAAAATCCATCCACACAGTGAACCACACGAATTTTTACAAAATTTAGGGGTGTGGGAGGTGTACTGGTGGCTAAAAATTTTTTTTTGCATTTTTTCTCAACAAATTAAGTGAAATTATTTAAATGTATTTTGCAATTATCGGCTAAGATATGCTTAAAAAACACACTATTTTGTTAATTTCTCGGAATAGTCTGCATGGATCGGCACCAAAAGATTCACAGCACTTTTGAGTGATAATGCGCACATTTTGAGACATTTTTGACATAAAATGGTTTTTTCGTATTTGAGTTCTTCAACCGACAAACTTGCTTGTAAGCATACACCACCACTATTTGGGGTCGTGTCCGGTGGCATCAAAACCTTTTTCAATGCGGTTTTTTGTATTTTGTAGATAATTTTGAGGCCGAACTTTTCACACCGAACTGTTTATGAAAATTTTGAGTTTTGGCGCCAAAAAACTAAAAAAACGATTTTTTAAATCTATCGAAAAAAATATATTCACAACGTGAAACGGTGTGAATATGAAAATCAAGCGCATTACCACTTAGGCCACTGCAGCAATTTTTAGCGCATTTTTGGAAACTTATTTTCAAGAAGGTAGCTCAATCATACACTTTTTGTCTGGGCTAAGTACTATATTTTGATCTAGACTTCGCATTAAAAGTCTTAAATACAGGTTTAAATACCTTAATTAATCAATTTTAAATTTTTTCATACAAAAAAACATGAGTGCATTCCGAAATTTAATTTTGATGAACTTAAGAGAAACTTAGGAGTTTTGATTAATAATTAATTATTAACGGAGTTTTAATCGTTAGTTTAAACTTTATATAAATGCATTAAGGTTAGAGAAACAGCAATAGAGATTTAAATCTCGTGCTTATTTTCTATTAAGTCAATTTTTAATCGATGCGTCAAAAATGCGCTGAAGTTCCTCGAAGTAAAACACAAAGACTTTTGTAATTTTTAATTTACATTCAAATTAGTCAATTTTATACAATTCAATAGAAAATGTTAAGCATAACATATCAACACCAATCAGATAAATATAAAATAAATATAAAATAAATTAACTTTTACCCCCTTTATATCAGTCATCAATAATTAGGATGACCATTTATATTTTGTGAAAAAAGGGGGTCATCTTCAAAATTTGGCAATAATACAGGACATAAAAAAATACGTGAAATTTTTAAGAAAAAAAAATATGGAACAACTGTGAAAATACGGGACTTTCCGTCGAAAATTTTTACAGAATGACATAAATGACAAATAATGAGAATAGGAAGGAATGTATGAGAATAAGTAATCACTCTCCTACATGGTCATCCTATCAACTACGTATTGTTCGTTGCTATGCAATAGCAGACATAAAAATGATTGATGTCAAATTTTACATACATTTTGCAAAATTCCAAAAATTGATTTCAAATGCATGTATCATTTGTATCAAAACCAATTAAAACCATAAAGAGAAAGTTATTAATAAACTCAAATAATGGAAAATAATGATGGTCGCTATGATGAGCATTTATGGGATGCTTCTATCACATATGATTTTTAGGAAATTTAAAACCTGTATCTAAATAGTCGCACATGATGAATGAAAGTGAATTTTCTACGATTAGTTAATACACAAAGAACTAAAACACAAACTATTAATGAAGCGGATTACGCTTCATGTGGATATTCACACCGTTTTAAATCTTTTTTCTATCGGGTCAGCAAGGCCTCGCTTTCCATAAGACTGCAGATTTAAGTTTCAAAAAATAAAATAAAAAAATAAAAAAACACGACTTACGTAGAAAGTCAATAGCTTCCGCGTTCGACTATCGGGTCAGCAAAGCTTCGCTTTGCATAAATTTGAAGATTAAGTCTCGATCGGGTCAGCAAAGCTTCGCTTTGCATATGATTGAAGATTAAGTCTCGATCGGGTCAGCAAAGCTTCGCTTTGCATAAGATTGAAGATTAAGACTCAATCGGGTCAGCAAAGCTTCGCTTTGCATAAGATTGAAGATTAAGACTCCATCGGGTCAGCAAAGCTTCGCTTTGCATAAGATTGAAGATTAAGACTCCATCGGGTCAGCAAAGCTTCGCTTTGCATAAGTTTGAAGATTAAGACTCCATCGGGTCAGCAAAGCTTCGCTTTGCATAAGATTGAAGATTAAGACTCAATCGGGTCAGCAAAGCTTCGCTTTGCATAAGATTGAAGATTAAGACTCCATCGGGTCAGCAAAGCTTCGCTTTGCATAAGTTTGAAGATTAAGACTCCATCGGGTCAGCAATGCTTCGCTTTGCATAAGATTGAAGATTAAGACTCCATCGGGTCAGCAAAGCTTCGCTTTGCATAAGATTGAAGATTAAGACTCAATCGGGTCAGCAAAGCTTCGCTTTGCATAAGATTGAAGATTAAGACTCCATCGGGTCAGCAAAGCTTCGCTTTGCATAAGATTGAAGATTAAGACTCCATCGGGTCAGCAAAGCTTCGCTTTGCATAAGATTGAAGATTAAGACTCCATCGGGTCAGCAAAGCTTCGCTTTGCATAAGATTGAAGATTAAGACTCCATCGGGTCAGCAAAGCTTCGCTTTGCATAAGATTGAAGATTAAGACTCAATCGGGTCAGCAAAGCTTCGCTTTGCATAAGATTGAAGATTAAGACTAGATCAGGTCAGCAAAGCTTCGCTTTGCATAAGATTGAAGATTAAGACTCCATCGGGTCAGCAAAGCTTCGCTTTGCATAAGATTGAAGATTAAGACTCAATCGGGTCAGCAAAGCTTCGCTTTGCATAAGATTGAAGATTAAGACTCCATCGGGTCAGCAAAGCTTCGCTTTGCATAAGATTGAAGATTAAGACTCCATCGGGTCAGCAAAGCTTCGCTTTGCATAAGATTGAAGATTAAGACTCAATCGGGTCAGCAAAATTATTTTTCTCACATTCTTATTTTTTGCCAATTTTTTACAGATTTTATTCCATTTTATTGAAATTTTAATTGAATTGAGACTTAAATTTTATTATAAATTTTTTAAACCAACGACTCGGATTAAATTTAATGTGAACACTTTAACCACTAAATCAAGCTAATATTTTCCCAAAATGTACAAAGAACGTTAGAATATGTTAAGATATGTCAAAAATGATCAATTCTAAACAAAAAGTTTCAAATTAATCGAACTGGATTAAATTTAAATAAGATGATTTATTAAAATCTTGATTAAATCCAACCACTACCAATCGAAGCTAAAAATATTTTTTTCTTGAGTTTTGACTTGATTTAGCTATATTTAATCATTTTTAACCATTTTGTAAAAATTTCGAGCGAAAAAAGTAAATTTGGTTAAATTTCGAAATTTTAATCCTCACACATGGATTAAAATTTAGTCGGGATTAACTCTTAGATGGCTCAATTTGCCTAAAATTTCAAACTTTTTGAAAAACTGTTTATTTTATAAAATTCTCCTATTTTTTACCTTTAATTTGATATTTCATTTGTAAAAAAAAGTTTTGAAAAGATTTAGAACGAGGGGGTTTTGTTTTTAATCCGATGGATTTAAATTTTAATCCGATGGATTAAAATTGTTCATGCTCGTTCTCGAAAACAAAAAAGTTTCACGAGTTCCGCCTAAATTTCCCACCTACTAGACCTCTGTAGCTTTCCAACGATGTATAATTCATTATATTTAATGTTGACCTGCGAGCTGTAGGTTGGGTGACAAATTTTAATCCCTTTTCGAAAACGTAATTAATAGGGAAGGATTAAAATAAATCCGACGGATTTAATTTTTCAACTAATTTTCCTGACTCACAGTTTAACCAAAGTAGGTCATGTTTGGTATCGTTGGAAAGGTAATTTTAAGGGCTATTTTATAAAAAATATTTTATTCCAAATCTCCCACACCCATGACCACCAGACCAACCACAAAGTTAATCCCACTTTAAATAATCTCATACATGTTCTGCTGGTTCAGGATGAGATTCTTAAATTTGGTTTTTTGTACCAAAAAATTCTAAAAAATATTTTAAACATTTAAAGTACCAGAAATTTTCCGTTTTAGTGCTGTTAAAAAAAGTTATAGCAAAAATGAGTTTTGTATGGGTTTTGTATGGAAACCTTGTAGGTGGCACCACGGGTGTAAAATAAAATTTTGCGGATTCCGCCTAAATTTCCCACCTACTAGACCAAAATACCTAAATTTTGAGATATGAACCATTACGTCTCGACCAGATAGGTAAGCTGTAGGTTAGGTGACAAAATTTTCAAAGTGTACTAAAACAGCTTCCGAGCTTGCGCGGAAGCTAATAGTATCAACGTGGTCACTCGTGACCGACGAAAGCGCATTTTCCCGCGATCAGTAAATAAACAAAGAATTAAAACCCCAAAAGTACAAAGCCAAATACTTAACTATAACCATTCTTTATTTACCGAAAATTTAAAATTGACAGCAAAAAAAACGGTAAAAAATATTATGCGACATAGAATCTAAAAAAAAATAAAAAAAAGCAAAAAAAGAATCGGCTACGGTCTAGGGATCGAACCCATGACCTTCAAATTAGGAGCAGCTCGCTCTAGCACTTAAGCCATTTCTGCAAATTTTTACGTATACAGAAAGTGACAATTTAATTATATATATTG
Source organism: Chironomus striatipennis (assembly GCA_026123125.1). Classification (NCBI taxonomy): domain Eukaryota; kingdom Metazoa; phylum Arthropoda; class Insecta; order Diptera; family Chironomidae; genus Chironomus; species Chironomus striatipennis. Next base: position 6,823,699 of record CM047391.1, on the reverse strand, counting down.
ATGAGATTTTTTATATAAATGTAAGTTTAATTTGAAAATCTAGGAAAATGGAAAATTTAATAGCTAAAATATAAAAAAATTTTAAAAATAATATTATTTCCGAGAAATATATGAAAATATTAAGAATTTTTTTAAAAAAATGCTCGGAAAACTTGGAAAATTCGTGAAAATGGAAAACTATGACATAAATAAATATTAAATGTCATAAGAAATCAAAAAAGTAAAAAAATAACTTGCCGGGAGCTAGGATCGAACCTTAGACCTCACGGTATTAGTCGTGCGCTCTACCACTTACGCCACTGCTGTTCATTTACTTGGAATACCAATATGACAATTTCATTATTTATATTGATGAGTTTTTCTTTATGTAAATGTAAGTTTTTATAATTTTCACAAAATTTTCCGGGAAAACTATGAAAAATCCATGAAAATAGAAAATTAAACAATTAAAATATCAAAAAAATAAGAAAAAAGTAATAATCTATGAAAATTGTATGAAAATATTGTAAATTTTAACAAAAATCCTCGGAAAAACTCGGGAAAATTGTGGAAATGGAAAATTATGACATAATTCAACATTATATGTCATAAGAAATCAAAAAAGTATCAAAAAAAGCAAAAAAAGAATATTGTCATCTGTGGGATTCGAACCGAGGACAGCTAAGGTTTTGAAAAGTCAACATTTTAGTGCATTCGACCACACTAACACATACAAAGAAATGTCATTTTTGTCACTTTTTACGCTGGTTCCAGCAGAGGAAGTGACCATTCGTGCTGATTTTTTCGCCAGCTCTAGCCAGATATACTACACACATTTTAAGCCAAAAACCGCATCGAAAAAGCTTAAACCTGAGGAGGAGATAGCTCCACAGACAGACAGACAGACAGACAGACAGACGGACAAAGTGCGGACAATAGCGTCCTTTTCCCAAGAGGAAAATGCGCTAAAAAACGAGAATTTTTACTTTTGAGCGCACTTTTGAAGCACTAAATAACATTTTTAAAATTGACAATGTATATGAATGAATGAATTTTATTGCCCTTACGGGTTGTTAAAAAATATATATATATATACAAATGTTCATGAGATGAAAAAAAAAATTATGGATATAAAAGAAAAAAAAACTAGTATAACGGTGGTCACTCGTGACCGACGAAAGCGCATTTTCCGCGATCAGTAAATACACAAAGAATTAAAAACCCAAAAATACAAAGCCAGATATTTTACTATAACCATTCCTTATTTACCCAAAATTTAAAATTGACTAAAACAAAAATCGATGAAAAACATTATGCAACATAGAACTAAAAAAAAGCAAAAAGTATTTGGTCTCAAATTTTTAAAAAAATTTTCGGAAAAACTTGGAAAATTCGTGAAAATGGAAAATTATGACATAAATAAATATTAAATGTCATAAGAAATCAAAAAAGTAAAAAAATAACTTGCCGGGAGCTAGGATCGAACCTTAGACCTCACGGTATTAGTCGTGCGCTCTACCACTTACGCCACTGCTGTTCATTTACTTGGAATACCAATATGACAATTTCATTATTTATATTGATGAGTTTTTCTTTATGTAAATGTAAGTTTTTATAATTTTCACAAAATTTTCCGGGAAAACTATGAAAAATCCATGAAAATAGAAAACTAAACAACTAAAATATCAAAAAAATATAGAAAAAGTAATTATCTATGAAAATTGTATGAAAATATTGTAAATTTTAACAAAAATCCTCGGAAAAACTCGGGAAAATTGTGAAAATGGAAAATTATGACATAATTCAACAGTATATGTCATTAGAAATCAAAAAAGTATCAAAAAAAGCAAAAAAATAATATTGTCATCTGTGGGATTCGAACCGAGGACAGCTAAGGTTTTGAAAAGTCAACATTTTAGTGCATTCGACCACACTAACACATACAAAGAAATGTCATTTTTGTCACTTTTTACGCTGGTTCCAGCAGAGGAAGTGACCATTCGTGCTGATTTTTTCGCCAGCTCTAGCCAGAGATACTACACACATTTTAAGCAAAAAACCGCATCGAAAAAGCTTAAACCTGAGGAGGAGATAGCTCCACAGACGGACGGACAGACAGACAGACAGACAGACGGACAAAGTGCGGATAATAGCGTCCTTTTCCCAAGAGGAAAATGCGCTAAAAAGTGTTATTAAATAAGTAACAATTCTTAGCAACAGAAAAGAAATAATCAAATACAATTAATAGATGTAGATTATGTAATAATGTGCGTACGCGCACCATTAGAGAAAGAATTACTAATAATGAATACAATTTAAAATTAACTAACAATTTTACGATAAAATAACGGTCTCTTAAATTTCAAATAATTTTCGCATCACCAAGATCTTAATTTTCGCATCAGTTTCATACAAAAAGTTTGTTTACATTTAATATTTGATTTTCCTTTAAAAATATTCGTTTATGTTCAATCAGGTAAGACTTCAAATTTGACTTAAATAAACCGTAGCTCTTGATTTCTCGTATTTCTAGCGGAAGCTGATTGTAAATTATTGGACCAAGACACAAAAAATCCTGTTTGAAGACTTTTTTGCCGTATCTTTCAAATTTCAACTGCGATTTACGACGACCATCCTGAATCTCAACAAAATTCACATCATTTCGACTTTTTGACAACAGTTCCTTCTTTACAAGCAGCAGAAGGTTGAAGAAAGCAATTCCAATGACTGGCAGTATATTTGAAGCGACTTTTGTGTATAAATCAACTGTAGGAAATCCAGTATCTAAATTATATGCAATTTTTAATGCCTTGTTTTGTATTCTTTGTAGACGTTTTAAATCTTCACAACTTGCCCTGTTCAGTAAGAATCCACTATAGAAAATATGAGATCCAACAAAGGCATGATAAAATTGAAGCATCGATTGATCCGGCAAATAATTCCTGACTGTTTTTTTCGCATAAACCGATTGAGTCAGTTTCTTCGTGAGTTCATTGGAATGTGAATCCAGCTTGAGTCTTCTATCAATTACAATTCCAAGGTATTTCCATTCTTGAACTTTTTCTATGTTATTTGCATTCATATAATCATCCAGGCTGTCATTTGCATCATCACCAAAGATCATGTACTTTGACTTGCTCATATTTATGCTTAATCCATTGTTAGCATAATAAGTCTTAATTTTTTCCACATCATTTTTAACAGCTTCTGTATAATTGCTACTTTTATCGCAAGACATGATCATAACAACGTCATCAGCATATTTCAATATTGTGGAGATTGTATTCAAAAACTTGAGATCATACAGCATCATATTGAAGAGCAAAGGACCCAAATTGCTACCTTGAGGCACGCCATTTAGAATGAGACATGCGATACTTTCAGCATCCTCAATTGTTACGAACTGGAATCGATTTAATAGGTAACTTTTTATCAACTTTAGTGCTATTCCTCTTATTCCCATGTTTTGTATCTTGAATAGTAACGTGTTATGATTTATAGTATCAAAAGCCTTAGATACATCAAAGAAGACTGCTACAACGAATTTATTTTTATTCAATGCTTTTGATATCGTGCTGAATAATTTACATAAAGCATCTTGTGTACCATAATGTCTCCTAAAACCGAACTGTAGTTCATCGTACTGGTTATGCTTTAACAGAAAATCTTCTATTTGCTCATACAAGATTTTCTCCAGTATTTTATTAACAGTTGGAAGTAATGAAATACCTCTATAGTTATCCAGACTAGTTTTGCTTCCTCCTTTATGAATTGGCTTGATGGATGCAACTTTAAGTACATCTGGATAAACGCCACTTTCAATTATTTCATTAATCAAGCTAGTTAGAACTGGAGCAAGAGTATTTGCATTTTCCTTCCAGATTCTTGCGGGAATTTTATCACTCCCAGTTGCCTTACTTATTGATAAGTCTTTCATTAGAGAAAGAACTTCAGATTCAGAAACCTTATTCAGCATTATAGAATTCATAAGTGGCTCACCCAGAAATTGCATTGTAGATTTGTTTTGTTGTTGACCAACCACAGAACTGAATTTATTTTGAAATGCATCAGCAACATCATGACAGTCAGAGAGAACACGATTTGCGGTTTCAAGAATAATGTTATCGTTTCTCTTAGTTCTCCCTGTAATTTCATTGATGACCGACCATGATGACTTTTTTCCTTCAGAAATTAAATTAGAATAATATTTCTGTGCTTTAGCATTTGTGTACGATTTTAATTCATTTTCAAGTGTTAAAAGCTTATTCTCCAACAAATCGGATGGTTGATTTAGTCGTTTCAATTTTCTTATCTTGTCATAAAGATTGTTAATATTCCTTGTTTTATTTAAATAGATTTTGTCAATGAATGGTGGAGTAATAATGTCCGATTTTTGCTTTATATTGTAGGTAAACTGTGACTTTTTGATGACTTTCTGCACTGATAGTACGAGATTATTAAAGGATTAGTTGACATCAAGGCTGTTTTCAGTAATCACATTAAGATCAATCGAATCAATTTGAGCTTTAATATGGTCATAATTAAGTTTAGACACCTTTGTGTGTTTCCATTTATATTGGTGAGTATGATTTTCCAACAATAAAACTATAAAATTATGATCAGATAGTTTTGTTGTTTTTGATGTGAATAATTTGACTTTCTTTCCTTTATTTTTCTCGATTAGAACATGATCAATTAGAGTGCCTGATGAGGATCTTGTAATGCCATTATTAGCTGTTTCATAATTCAGCATCGAAAATAAGTCACTGTATTCCTTGCATCTTTCAAGATTAAGCATATTTATGTTCATATCACCCGCTACAACAACATCATTATGGACACTCAGAATTTCATCAACGAAATCGTAGAAGGTCGTCAAATTTCCAGATGGTGGACGATAAATAACAAGGAATTTTTGCCTTATATCAGATGACATTATTTCAACCAAGATTGACTCAACATCGACATGCGATATTTTACTAATAACGTTGATTGATAAGCCTCTTCGGACATATAACATAATTCCACCGCCTAAAGATGAGTCTCTCGAGAGCATAACTGAATTGTAATTTCTAAGCTCGTATAACTTAAAGTTATCAAGTTCATGTGTCCACGATTCAGTTATCGCTATGACGTCAATGATTTTATTTTTGTTGTTCACCAATTCAGCAAGTTGCACCTTAAATTTTGTAAATTTTTCTACTGATTTAAACGATCTTACATTCCATAATAACATTGAGAAACTTTGTACATTATTTTTGTCAGTAATTTCCGTTTTTATTTTCCTCGGTACGAATTCATAAAAATTTTCAATAATGTTTTCTAAGCTCGTGATTGTGTTATTATTAGTAACTACTTGCTGAGTTGGTGAAGCCTCACATCAATTTTGATTTTGTATATCTGAGGACAGTCTCTTAGTTTCAATAATTAAATCTGTATCATCACATTCTCTTCCTCTTTTCTGTGTCGTTTCAGGCTTGTTCTTGGACTTCCAGTATTCGGAATTATATTTATCATTCACTGATATATAGGCATCTTCAACTTTTAGCTGCTTTCGTAGTTCATCGACATCCTTCTCACAAGTCAAAACACTTGTACGGAAAACAGTTTTACTCTCATCATGTTTGTCAGCAGTTTTGTACGATACCAAAATTCCACGATCAGATGCACGTACATTATGTAAGATTCCATCATTTTTTAATTCATAACAAATTTTTTTTAACATCCATGCATTTTTGCTACTGTATGTCTCAACATAGTACTTTATGCGATTGTGATGACCATCTTTTGTGAGTTCCTTATTATATTTAACCATTTGTGAAAAAATTCGACCAGATGTGACAGCATCAGAAAAACGGACTCGTAACATTTTAATCATTTTTCTCGCTCCATTGACAAATTTTCGTCCATTAATCAATTTTGCATCAACTACTTCTATTGGTGGTACAATTTTCATGTTACTTAATATTTTATTAAATTTTTGTTTAGGTCCAATGATGCCATTTTCAATTTCATCAGCTTCCTTTCCATCAACAAGAATAATATTGACAAAAAGGCTATCGAAGGCGCATTCTTTAGAGATTTCAAGCGATTGTACTCGAACTTTCAAGTCATTATGTTTATCAGTCAAGTTTCCAATTCCACTAGACAAGTTGTTAATAGATCGACTGCTGGATTGAATAACAGATGAGTTTTCGTTATGTCTGCGAATTAATTCATTTTGTTGTTGCAAAATTTTATCACTGTCCTCAACATATTTTTCTACATCAGCTACAATCTTAAGTAAGACTGCCTTTATTTGAACGTCATTAATTTCAGATATTAATGCTTTTTTTTCTTCCAACGATTCTTTTCTAGATTTAAGTACACTCGTCATTTCGGGTATCTCTGGAATTTCAGCATTCAGAACAGTCACCGAGTCAAACGACATTGTTGAGGAGATACTTTCATCTAAATTATTAGGCGTACTTGTTTGTTCCTGGAAATAGCTGGAAATAGATTTTGTGGGTTTGCTGTTCACTGGAGTTTTTTTATTGCTGTTTCTCCTTCCTTTTGGAGCCTGTGATGGTTTCTGGTTGTCAAGCAGTGAATTTAAGAAAGTTCCACCAATTCTAGATGCCTCATCCATGATTTGTTAAATTAACGGTCTTTAATGATTTGAAATGTCTTCAATAAGATTTGATACTGCAATCGACTTAACCACAATGGTCTGAAATCGAAAAAAATGTTCAAAAATACAAAAAAGTCATGTCTTTTAAACCTGATCTTTTAAATGCACGATTATAAAACATAAACTGACGCATCTTCTGTGAAAATATCAGCCTTCTAATCGTTGTCTAACTCTGTCAATCATTAATGAAAGTCACGAAAATTTTGTGTACAAAAACACCATGAAAAAGTTTTATAATAATTTTCCACTTTCTATCGTTTGATACATGTTCTAATTACTGTCAATACATTAATTAATGCTCAAATTTTATGTTAAAGCTTATAAAACATTAGCCAAATGCTTAATCATTAGGGAAATTGCAATTGAAATTTTGAAAATTTCGAAAACTTTAAATGCTCATAAGTTAAAAAGGCCTCTAAAGGCCTCTCCGGGACTTGCACAAATTGAAAGATTGAGTCTTTATTTACCTTCTAATCATGCTCTTGTAACCTCCTTCTGCCTCCTTTTCCAAAAATTTGCATTTAAATTTCACTTGTTTTTCCAAATTTTTTCCATACAAATTTGTCCGTGCATAAATTTTTTTGAGAAACAATTTAAAATTTTTAATGAAAAATCATGTTTATCCTTAATATTATAAGCTCATATTTTCAGAGATGTATAATGTAGACTTGACAAAGCTATTAACACTTTCAGAATAAAGAAAATCAACTAAAACTTTGCGACCTCTAAAGTTTACACCAAAATATAATTTTCGAACACTTTTTTCGATTTCAGACCATTGTGTTAACCTTAAAATTGATCACGCGTCTGCGACCGTTAATTTTTTTGAATATGTAAATATTATTATTGGATGTTTATTGGTTATTCTTACAATTTGTTAGAAGTTTCTAGAAATTGTTTGTCTGTTGATTAAATCGCATATATTCTACGAATACGCTTGACGTAATCCAGCCACAAACAACCTTACAGAAACTTCCACTATAAATTGAATTACAACCAATTTTAATGATGAGTAATTTACTTCGCACAAAAGAATTTATTTCCAACTTTTTATTTTAATTTTTAATCTCTTTATTTAAAACATTAATGATTTGAATATCAAAATTACACTTTACTTTCTATAAAATAATCAACTTTATTGTCTATAATTATTTCAGTAGCAATGCTACTATTCTCAAGACTTTTTGATACTAAAAATTCAAAATTTTTTGACTTAAGACCTTTTGACCGTTATTTTTGAAGCATGTTCAAAAAGTTTTGACCTTATCGGTGGCTCCCCTGTGTTCACCAAGTCCTCTCCCTTGTCAATGTACAGACTTTCCCATGCATCAAGATGATACGAATTCCTAACTTCCTTCAACAGTCGACATTCTCCTTTTGTGTGTCCATTCTCCAAACAATGTGCTGCTAAAGCTGATTTGATAGGTTGGTTTGTTTTGATAGCATTTTGGTGTTCTTTTTCTCTTGTTTCCACTCTGCGTTTTGTCTGGCCTACATAATTTCCTTCACAGTTATTGCATTTAATGTTATAAATGCCTGAACACTCCATTTTATTTCTCTTCTGTTTAACACTCCCAATCAATGATCTTAGACTTCCTTTGCTCTGGTAAATCACACTTATACCATTCGACTTCATTCTATTTGTCAATCTGTTCGTCAAATGTGAGTAATATGGTATGGTGAGTATGCCTTTACTCTTGTTCCTTGCTCGTGTTTCATTTACTGTGAATCTTTTGCAGGCCGGGGTAAGCAATGTATATTTTTTTCTCTCAACCCTCATTTGATGCTTTCTATTTAACTTCTTTACTATATTCCTATCATATCCATTGATGTCTGCCATTTCAAAGATATATTGTAACTCCTTTTTTCTTCTTTCATTATTCAATGGCAAATTCCACATCCTGAACAATGCCGATTCAAATGCTGCTAACTTATGTCTCCATGGATGATGAGAAATACTCGGGATGCACATTGGAGCATCTGTTGGTTTGCGATAAATGTCAAATGATATTTTGTTACTTTCTCTTACCAACTTCAGATCTAAAAACGCCAATACTCCAGAATCCTCAACTTCCAGTGTGAAATTTATAGCATTGTGTCTCTTATTCAATTCCTTTAAGACATTCTCTTCGTTCCCTTTGCTCACCACTGCGACTACATCATCGACATATCTATGCCAGATCCTGGGAAACCAGCTTAACTGAGCTACTTCCTCTTCCAATTTGCCCATGAAAATCTCAGCAAGTATTGGCGATAAAGCATTGCCTATGAACAGACCTTCTTTCTGCCTGTAAATCCTTCCATCAAATTCCAACCACCTTTGTTTCATGACCAATTTTAGTAAGCTTACATACAGTTGTGCATCAATGTCCGATATATCCTGTTCATTAATCCAATTCGTAAATAACGAAATAGATTCTTCAACCGGAACACTTGGATAAAGAGCTTCTACGTCAAATGAAATTAGAATCTCATCTATAGCCATTTCACATCCAGACAATCTTTCTGCTGCTTCAACGCTATTTTTCACACTCAAACTAAACGGACGTTTCAATTGTCTTATTCTCTGTACCAGAAAATTACAGATCTTCGATGTTGGAGCATTGATGTTGGAAACTACTGGTCTAAACTTATTCCCTTCTTTGTGTATTTTGGGTAGACATGAAAAAGAAGGAATAGTCGGGTTGCTCACTGTCAAATTTCTCACTTCTTGTCCATTTAACAATCCCATATCTTTAAGTCTCTTCAATTCCTCCTTAACTTCTTGTTGTAGTTTGTCTACTGGAAATTTTCTTCTTGTTTTTACGATTTCATAATTGTCTGTACTTAAATGTTCTTCTGCTGCCTTATTATAGTCCTTTTTGTCCAAAATCACAACTGCTTTTCCTTTATCTGGATTTAAAAAAACACAATCAGTTAAAGTTCAACAATCAGTTAAGTCAAAAAATTTTGAATTTTTAGTATCAAAAAGTCTTGAGAATAGTAGCATTGCTACTGAAATAATTATAGACAATAAAGTTGATTATTTTATAGAAAGTAAAGTGTAATTTTGATATTCAAATCATTAATGTTTTAACTAGTGACTTTCTATACATTCCATAACAAGAATCGATTAAACTCTTTATTTAACTTTAATCTTAATGAACTTGATTTGATAACAATTTTAAGACACCTTATGCGTATTTCTAGACACAAATTACACTTAGATTCGATTTATTTGAATATTAAAATTAAAATATTTAAGAAACTTGATAGCACACGCTCACACAAATTTTTATGTTGTTTTTATGTTGTCTTGCATATTAAAGGTTTTTGCGGAGCAAAGTACGACTTTTAGGTGTAATTTTGAGCTACAATAATCACAAGTTTCTAGAATTTTTAAGACCGAACTGTAGGCACGTATAACGTCCCTATAACGTCCCAAAAATGCAGATTTTTAGCGCATTTTCCTCTTGGGAAAAGGACGCTATTATCCGCACTTTGTCCGTCTGTCTGTCTGTCTGTCTGTCCGTCCGTCTGTCCGTCCGTCTGTGGAGCTATCTCCTCCTCAGGTTTAAGCTTTTTCGATGCGGTTTTTTGCTTAAAATGTGTGTAGTATCTCTGGCTAGAGCTGGCGAAAAAATCAGCACGAATGGTCACTTCCTCTGCTGGAACCAGCGTAAAAAGTGACAAAAATGACATTTCTTTGTATGTGTTAGTGTGGTCGAATGCACTAAAATGTTGACTTTTCAAAACCTTAGCTGTCCTCGGTTCGAATCCCACAGATGACAATATTCTTTTTTTGCTTTTTTTGATACTTTTTTGATTTCTAATGACATATAATGTTGAATTATGTCATAATTTTCCATTTCCACAATTTTCCCGAGTTTTTCCGAGGATTTTTGTTAAAATTTACAATATTTTCATACAATTTTCATAGATTATTACTTTTTTCTTATTTTTTTGATATTTTAATTGTTTAATTTTCTATTTTCATGGATTTTTTATAGTTTTCCCGGAAAATTTTGTGAAAATTATAAAAACTTACATTTACATAAAGAAAAACTCATCAATATAAATAATGAAATTGTCATATTGGTATTCCAAGTAAATGAACAGCAGTGGCGTAAGTGGTAGAGCGCACGACTAATACCGTGGAGGTCATAGGTTCGATCCTAGTTCCTGGCAAGTTATTTTTTTTATTTTTTTGATTTTTTATGACATTTAATATTTATTTATGTCATAATTTTCCATTTTCACGAATTTTCCAAGTTTTTCCGAAAATTTTTTTAAAAATTTGAGACCAAATACTTTTTGCTTTTTTTTTAGTTCTATGTTGCATAATGTTTTTCATCGATTTTTGTTTTAGTCAATTTTAAATTTTGGGTAAATAAGGAATGGTTATAGTAAAATATCTGGCTTTGTATTTTTGGGTTTTTAATTCTTTGTGTATTTACTGATCGCGGAAAATGCGCTTTCGTCGGTCACGAGTGACCACCGTTATACTAGTTTTGAGATTTTTCATGTCTTTGATCAACCAAAATAGGTTTAAAAATATTTTTGGTATTTTTCCATAAAAGTTCTTGTATTGATCAATCAAAAACAAAAGAGTTTACAAAAATCCATTCACTTTGCAAAGTGAACCACGCAAATTTTTTAAAAATTTTTAAATGTAGGGGGTGTACTAATGACTAAAATTTTTATTACCTTTTTTTGTCACAAAATCTTCTTATTTTATCGGTTTTGATCAAAAAAATTCAATTATCAATTTATGTGAAATTTTTATTTAATGTATTTTGTAATAATCGGCTAAACTTTGCTTAAAAAATACACTATTTCGTTAATTTTTCAGATCCATCTGCATAGATCGGCACCTAAAATTTTACTGTACATTTACATGCGGTCATTTTGAGATATTTTTGACAGAAAATTATTTTTTTCATAGTTGAGTTCTATGACGAACCAACTTGCTTGTGTGCTCACACCATCACTATTTTGGGTCGTGTCCGATGGTAAATTCATGAATACATAACTCATACAAATTAATTAAAAAAAACCCTAAAATGCTGATTTCGTGATTCCGTGATCAAAATTTAAATTTTTTTTTTGGCCGGTTATTTTCGATTTCGTTCTATTTGAAGTTTTTTGATATTACATTGTGAAAAATGACTTTTCATGATTAGCGCATGCAAAAAAACACATTTTCGAAAATTTTGAGGTTAGGGTAGCTTTGATTTAACCTCAAAAATGACGGTTTTTTGCCTTTTTGTTGTAGCTGTGGTGGTGAACTATTAAGGTTTTTTTAGCTGAAATTTGACATATGGATCATGTAGATAATGAGTAAAAATACTCTTTACCTGATTTTAAATTTTTATGTCATTTGAGGTTAGAAAAGGAGAGTTTGAGGTGATGAACTGCTGAGGTCTTATATGCTAAAATTTGAGTAGTAAGTTTTATTGCTGCTTTAAGATTTTGATGATATTTGAGTCATATGAATGCAAAAATGTGAAAGATGAAATTATTTGACTGTTACTCTAGATTTCTTAGAAACAGTCAAGTAGCCTGGAGGTCAAATGGATGGATTTTCTCCTCCAAATTTTAAAATTTCGTTAAAAATCATTGAAATTTGTACACAATTTTAATAGTAAAATTTTCGAAATATTTCTGGGGAATATTTTAATGCTTACCATTGCAAATTTTGCACATAATTTCAATATTTAAATGTCAGGACTCATATTCAGGAATCTCATATTACCGAAAAACGTGACTCACAGCCTTCCTTTGTAGGCTACAGACAGTAACAGCTAAAATGTCATCAAAGAAGTGGTTCGGACTCCACTTTAAGCTGTAGGTCCCTGGCTTGAGCAATTTGCTTATCACATATCGTAAAGGGAACTCCTTATTTTTGTATTTTTTTTTCTCAAAGAATTTTACTCACTTATTACTATGATACTATGAGGATGCTTAGTCATTGTTTCAAAGTTTTGAAAGCATTGGATTGAAAATTTTGAAGGATTATGATTGAGCACTTAAGGGTCCGTTCATTTAGTACGTTTGCTTTTTGGGGAGAGGGGGGGGGGTCTAAGATTTTATAACAGATCAAACAAAAGAAAAGAATTTCCATACAAAAAGCGTAACGAGGAGGGGAGGGGGGAGGGAGGGGTCTAAAAAGTCGTTTTTTACTGAACGTACTGAAGATTTTTATGAATGAGAAGTCCGATAGCTTTAAGACAAATGTAACGGGGCCCGTGACGGGCCCCAAAACACTAGTATTAAACTATTTCTTTACAACCTACACATCGAAGCACATTATTAGTTGCACGAATTATTGTCAATTTAATGTCACAACATATTAATGAAACTGATACTAAGTTAATGAATTAAGTGGAAAGCATTTTATTATATTCCGATTTATATATTTTCACTTTTGAGAAATTATGTAGTATACCATGACAGACGGACAGATAGACGAACAAAGTATGAAGAATAGCGTCCTTATACAAAGATGAAAATGCGTTAAAAACTAATTTAAATTTGCATTAAAAATTTTTCAGTCCTGGGTGAAAAGGAATTAAAAATTTTTACAAACTTTGCACGAGAAATGTGAATAATTCACCCTTAAAGATTTAAAATCTTTATAAAATCAGTTTTGCATTGACTGCCGAACATTGCAGTCGCAATTAATAAATGATAAGTGTGCAAGTATTGTTATGGAAGCTATATCATAATTTTGCTGAAGTAGCGAAAATGAATAAATGTGCTAGTGAAAAATGCTCGATGCCTGATCGTAGTCAGGCATCGAAAATTATTCAGTGCTACAGTTGTAAAAAAGTTTTTCATCATGGCTGCGTTGAGGATGCTTCGAATGGTGCTATCAAAGCTATTATGGCTTCCAATAGCCCTAATGCAGTGTATGTGTGTACACCTTGCCTTGTAAAAGAATACACTCGATTGCAAGTATGTCTCGACAAATATGAAGGCATGGAGAAGAAATATTTGAACATCGACAAGAAACTTGATGAAGTACTAAATCGTGAGCAATCGACGCAAAATGTGACTTATGCATCAGTTGCTAAGCAATCTAGCCAACAAAAACCAATTATTCTGAAGTCTAATGATCAGAATGTGAATGCTGATGATATTAAAAAGCTGTTGAAAAATAACTTTAATGGTGATAATAATGTTGAAATAGTGAAGACCAAGCCAATTGCAAAGAATAAAGGATTATTAGTGATGTGTGAAAATCATGAAATGAGAGAAAAAGTTCTTGGTGCGATGGGGCAAAAGGACTGGGGCGAATGCGTAATTGATGTCCCTAAGCAAAAACTACCGAGAATCAAAATATTGAGTGTTGAATTACAAGATGATGAGAAAGATAAAGAGTTTATCACCAATGTTGTGAAAAATGGTTTAGCAAACAAACCACAGCATTTTGAACATGTTGCAACTTTGCCGAAAAAATTAAAAGGGAATACTGTCAAGAAGTTTTACAATTTGGTATTTTCTGTTGACGTCAACACATATAGAAATTTGATGAGAATGCAAAAAACCAAAGTTGGATTTTTAATTCATAATGTTGTTGATGGAATGCATATTCCACGTTGCTATCATTGTCATGGATTTTATCATAAATCGTCTGATTGTGTGATGAAAGGTCATGACGAAAACGCTCCCAGAATATGCACCAAATGCTCTCAGAGTGGTCATTTAAGTGATAGATGCCAGAATGAATTCAAGTGTAACAACTGTGCAGTATTTAATATGAAGAACGGAAATGCAAAATTGAATGTAAAACATTCTATACTTGATGAAAAGTGTCCATGCTTCCAAAATGTTCTCAAAACATTGACTCGTAGCATTGAAATGTAGCAATCAACTTTAGAAATTTTATATACAAATGCTCAAAGCATTCCTGCGAACATTGAATCGTTTAGAGAATTAACAATAGAAAAAGAACCTCATATCCTATGTTTGTCTGAGTCACATGTAACAAATGATATCACCGATCCTGAAATAAAAATAGACGGATACAAAACTCTGAGATGCAATTCGAATAGCCGCCATACCGGTGGTGTGGTAATCTACATAAAAGATGGAATCAAATTCAATGTTAACAAAACTCTTGCTTTGATGAAGACATGGATTTTAACAATAAGTTTGGAAGAAAATAATTTACAATTAACGGTAGTATACAAATCCCCTACACAAAAACCTAATGATTTTTATACAATTTTAGATGATTTTATCACTGCTAATTTGGACTATAATAAACAACAAATAATTATTGGAGACATTAATATTAATCTTGGAAAATCAACAAAAACTGCAAAGGAATATATTGAGAAATTAAAAGAACATAATTTAAAAAATATAATGAAAGATTATACGCGTTATGACTCTAAACATAATGTGTCAACTATTATAGACCATTTAATAGTTAACCACAATAATTTAATTTACCAAGTTAATCGTGTTGATAAAATATCAGATCATTACTTAATTCATGTATCCTATAATGATTGTGTAAAGTTAGAAAGTGAGAAATCGAGAAGAAAAGTGATAAGAAATTATTCGAAGGATAAATTTTGTGAATTAATTAACGATAAAATTGATTTGGCTGTAAATTTAGAAGAATTTTTTAAAATTGTAGAGTCATCAATTTCGACATTTTTAAAGAATGAAAAAATTACGAAAAAGAAAGTAAAGTTTGATGAGAGTTTAGTAAATTTAAAACATGAAAAAAATGTTGCATATAATCTATATTTGAGAAGTGGCTTAAATGACGACTACAATCATTATAGCACACTTAATAAGAATTACAAATACAATCTAAGAATGAAAAAAAATGAGGATTTTAGAAACAAATTAACTGCTAATAAAAATGATCCGAAAAAATTATGGAGAGATATTAAATCATTATACAAAGATGATATCGAAAAAATAAATAATGTAATAGTTGACAATGTGGTTTATGATGTGCCAGACGTGATTGCAGATAAATTAAATGAGACTTTTTTGAATTCAATTAATGAAATAGTTAGTAAAATTGATAAACCAATAAGATTTGATTATCTAAATAATATTGAAACACCTTTAGAAGAATTTGAATTACTAACAATTGATAAAGATAATTTGATTGGTTTCTTAAATCTTGTGAAAGACAAAAATTTTGATGATTTTATTAGCGGTGGCAATCTAATTGATTTATGTAAAGATGAAAAATTATGCGATGTTTTACTAAGATTGATAAATAAATCAATAATTGATTCGGAAATGCCAGACATATTTAAGTTATCAGTGATTTCTCCGATCCCGAAGGTTAAAAATCCAGTTAATCCTGAAGATTTTAGACCAATTAATAATTTACCAGTTGGAGAAAAACTTATCGAAAATATTGTTCATTATCAATTAAAAAACTTTTTAGATGATAATAATATTATTTGTGAAAATCAGCATGGTTTTCGTGAATCCCACAGTACTGAAACTGCTCTTATCAAATTTGTTGATAGTATTGTGCGAAATAATGAAAATAATCTGGTTACAGTTGCTGTATTCTTAGATTTCAAACGTGCGTTTGAAACCGTGAATAGAGAAATTCTTTTAAGTAAAATGAAATGCTATAATTTTTCTGAAAGTACAAGAATGTGGTTTGAGAGCTATTTAGATAATAGAAGACAAAAAGTAAAAGTTAATGGGATATATAGTAAAGAATTGATAGTAAAAGAAGGTGTCCTCAGGGGTCGAAAATTTCGAATACATTATTTAGTTTATACATCAATGACTTAGTAAAAGTAGTAAAATGTGATGTGCTGATGTATGCAGATGACACTTTGTTGTGTACATCAGCAAACACATCGTGTGAGGCTATTGAAAACATGAATATTGAGCTAAGTAAATTAAATGATTGGTTAAAATTTAACAAAATATCTCTGAACATTAAAAAATGTAATTATATGATTTTTAATGAGAAACTTGAATCTAATTTATGCGTAAAAATTGACAACGTTGAGATAGCTAAGATTGAAAAAACAAAATACTTGGGAGTGATGATTGACCACAAACTAAAATTTAATGATCATGGTGAATTAATTATAAACAAAATGAATAAAAAATTAGGTTTATTCCGTAGAATTGCAAGTAAACTAAATGAAGAGAATAAAATTTTATATTATAAATCGATTATTCAACCCCATATTGATTATTGTTCTTTCGTGTTTAATTTCATGGATCAGAACATAAAAGATAAATTGCAGATTATTCAGAATAAATCCATGAGAGTTGTTAATAGACAAGATATAAATATAACTAGAGAAAAATATAATGTTTCATTTGTGATTACACGCATTAAAGTAAATGTAATTAAAACTTTGAATAGAATCATAACGAGAGAAAAACCTAGCTCATTATTTAGATTGGTTCAAAGGAATATGGAAGTTAGAAATAGGAATCTAAGAAGGGAAATGGAGTTTTTTGTCCCTAGATTCTTTAAACTAAACAGTCAAAATTCATTTTTCTATGTTTCTCTGAAAGAGATGAACAAAATAAATAATTATATTAGAATTAATAATCTTAATAACAATAATTTTGTAAACAATGTAGTGAGATATTATAGTCAACAATAAAGCCGAAATGGCGCTAAATTGAAAAAAAAATTACAAAAGTCCTCGTTTATATCGAGGGACTTCAGCGCATTTTTGACGCAGCGATTAGCAATTGATTAAATAGAAAAGAATGTCAATGCATTTCAATAATAAGTTTAAAACTAAAGATCAAAATTCCTTTAAAATTGATTTTTATAATGTTCAGTGCAAATAATAACTTTACGATTTACCGGTTTTTTGAAATTCAAAATTTTCCATTAGCGAAAAATTTAAATTTCTGAACACATCCATTATTTTTCAAATTTCTAAACGCACTTATATTTGTTTTGTATGAAAAAATTAAATGTTAACTAATTAAGGTGTATAAAAGAAAAAAATTTAATCCGAAATAACGGTCAAAAAAATTTCAAATTTTTTAACGGTTAGAAAAAATTCAAACTTATCATCAGCATAGCTTTGCCCTGCATTGTTTACATATTTTTTTGAAATATAAAATCGATGAATTAAGCTATTTAATGAGTGTTTTTTGACTTTTTAATAAAAACGGCGGGAATAAAAACATTCAATGAAGCTATTAAAACAATTCCGAGCTTGCTACGAAGTCTAGATCAAGAGATAATTGGGACCCGAACGACCGAACGACCGAACGACCGAACGACCGAACGACCGAACGACCGAACGACCGAACGACCGAACGACCGAACGACCGATCAAAGTGCATGATTGAGCTTCCTTTTTGAAAACAAGTTTTCAAAAATGCGCTAAAAAAAAAAAAATAAAACTAGTAATGAAGCGGATCACGCTTCATGTGCATATTCACACCGTTCCAAAACTCTCAATCGGGTCATAAGATTGAAGATTAAGTCTTCATCGGGTCAGCAAAGCTTCGCTTTGCATAAGATTGAAGATTAAGTCTCCATCGGGTCAGCAAAGCTTCGCTTTGGATAAGTTTGAAGATTAGGATTCCATCAGGTCAGCAAAGCTTCGCTTTGCATAAGTTTGAAGATTAAGGCTCAATCGGGTCAGCAAAGCTTTGCTTTGCATAAGATTGAAGACTAAGTCTCCGTCGGGTCAGCAAAGCTTCGCTTTGCATAAGATTGAGGATTAAGTCTCAATCGGGTCAGCAAAGCTTCGCTTTGCATAAGATTGAGGATTAAGTCTCAATCGGGTCAGCAAAGCTTCGCTTTGCATAAAATTGAAAACAAAAGTTCCTAAGAAAATCGAAAATTTTCACATTTGGACTCAATTTTGAAGCACTAATTGATGTTTTTGGATATGACAATGTGTATACATCTTTTAGGTCTATTTATAAGCTACAATAATCACAAGTTTCTGGAATTTTTAAGACTGAACTGTAAGTACAGGAGGGTGAAACGTCCCAAAAATGCCGATTTTTTGAACTTTTTCGACTTTTTAACCAACTAAAATTAATTTAAAAATATTTTTGTTATTTTTCCATAAAAGTTCTTGAACTTATTGATCAAATACAAAAAAGTTTACAAAAATCCATCCATACCGTGAGCCATACGATTTTTTTGAAAATTTTTTATTGTAGGGGGTGTACTGGTGACTAAAAAAGTTTTTTTGTATTTTTTCTCAACAAAACTTCATATTTTATTGATTCTGATCAAAAAAGTTCAATTTTCAATTTGTGTGAAATTTTAACTTCCACGCAAAGCGTGCAAGTTATTGTATTCACGTAAGTTTCAAAATTTCACTTTTTTTGATTTTGTGAGCAAACGGAAGCACCAATCATGACGTTTTTGGTCTCGTTTGATTGGTAATTTAAATATCTATCACCTAAAGCATGTTTAGTTCCGGTCACTTCCGTTGTGTTGGAACTAGACGCAAAAAACCGTTAAAAATCCATACTTTTGTATGGAAAATTTTTCAAGGAAGCATTTTTTAAGAATTTCTTAACTTCTACGCGTAAGCGTATATTAACTTCTACGCGTAAGCGTATAAGTTATTGGTTTTACTTTTGCCCCTTTTTTACGTTTTTCGCATTTTTTGAGAAAACTAAGCATTTTTACCCCATATAACGTGGTCATCAAATTGTCGGAATTTAATTACGCGTCGAATGGTGTAACTCATTTTTCTGGTGGTCCCCCCCTGCGACCCCCCGGGGAAAACAAAAATGCTTAAAAAACGTCAAATTTGGTGGACAGGCCTACAGCTTCGAGATTAATATATTTCGATGAGGTTTTGATGCCATTTTATCAGGGAAGCAGTGAAATTGGGGAAATGGCTATGCGCTTAGCGTGATTTTGAGGTTAAGTTAGTGTTTAACCTCCAAACCTGAGAGGAAGTTGAAAACACATGTTTTTGAATTCTGATGGTTGGTTAGGTCCAAGGAAGCTGAAATTTGGCATGTAGGTTCCTTGAACATGCGTAAATATGGAACCAATATCATACCAAGATCCGAGGGGCATGCTACTAAGAAAACCATGTGTTTCTATATAAAAAATAATACACTTATTTTGATGCTTGATTAGATCTAGGGAAGCTGAAATTTAGCATGTAGGTTCCTTGGACATGCCTGAATATGGAATTAACATCATACCTAGATCCAAGGGGCATGCTACTAAGAAAACCACGTGTTTCTATAAAAAAGAGAATACACTTATTTTGATGCTTGATTATATCTAGGGAAGCTGAAATTTGGCATGTAGGTTCTTTGGACATGCCTGAATATGGAATCAACATCATACTAAGACCCGAGGGGCATGCTACTAAGAAAACCACGTGTTTCTATAAAAAAGAGAATACACTTATTTTGATGCTTGATTATATCTAGGGAAGCTGAAATTTGGCATGTAGGTTCTTTGGACATGCCTGAATATGGAATCAACATCATACCTAGATCCAAGGGGCATGCTACTAAGAAAACCACGTGTTTCTATAAAAAAGAGAATACACTTATTTTGATGCTTGATTATATCTAGGGAAGCTGAAATTTGGTATGTAGGTTCTTTGGACATGCCTGAATATGGAATCAACATCATACCTAGATCCAAGGGGCATGCTACTAAGAAAACCACGTGTTTCTATAAAAAAGAGAATACACTTATTTTGATGCTTGATTAGATCTAGGGAAGCTGAAATTTGGCATGTAGGTTCCTTGGACATGCCTGAATATGGAATCAACATCATACCTAGATCCAAGGGGCATGCTACTAAGAAAACCACGTGTTTCTATAAAAAAGAGAATACACTTATTTTGATGCTTGATTATATCTAGGGAAGCTGAAATTTGGCATGTAGGTTCTTTGGACATGCCTGAATATGGAATCAACATCATACCTAGATCCAAGGGGCATGCTACTAAGAAAACCACGTGTTTCTATAAAAAAGAGAATACACTTATTTTGATGCTTGATTAGATCTAGGGAAGCTGAAATTTGGCATGTAGGTTCCTTGGACATGCCTGAATATGGAATCAACATCATACTAAGACCCGAGGGACACGCTACTAAGAAAACCACGTGTTTCTATATAAAAAAGAATACACTTATTTTGATGCTTGATTAGGTCTAGGGAAGCTGAAATATGGCATGTAGGTTCCTTGGACATGCCTAAATATGGAATCAACATCATACCGAGATCCAAGGGGCATGCTACTAAGAAAACCACGTGTTTATATATAAAAGAGAATACACTTATTTTGATACCTGATTAGGTCTAGGGAAGCTGAAATTTGGCATGTAGGTTCCTTGGACATGCCTGAAATTTGGCATGTAGGTTCCTTGGCTACGTCTGAATATAAAACCTACACCATTTGGTCTCATGAATAGACTGACCGCGGAGCAGCAACTGGAGCGAAGCGGAAGTTGCAAAACTATCGAAACTGTAATCTATGAAAAAGTCTGATCTAACAAAAAGACCAACATATATGAAGTTCTGATCTAATAAATAGACTAACCGCGGAGCAGCAACTGGAGTGAAGCGGAAGTTGCAAAACTATCGAAACTGTAATCTATAAAAGTAGAACGGAACGAAGCGAAGCGAAGTGGAGTTCGACACTCCTGTAATCTATAAAAGTCGAACGGAACGAAGCGAAGCGAAGTGGAGTTCGACACTCCTGTATTCTATAAAAGTCGAACGGAACGAAGCGAAGCGAAGTGGAGTTCGACACTTCTGTAATCTATAAAAGTCGAACGGAACGAAGCGAAGCGAAGTGGAGTTCGACACTCCTGTAATATATAAAAGTCGAACGGAACGAAGCGAAGCGAAGTGGAGTTCGACACTCCTGTAATATATAAAAGTCGAACGGAACGAAGCCGAAGCGAAGTGGAGTTCGACATTCCTGTAATCTATAAAAGTCGAACGGAACGAAGCGAAGCGAAGTGGAGTTCGACATTCCTGTAATCTATCATCTATAAAAGTCGAACGGAACAAAGCGAAGCGAAGTGGAGTTCGACACTCCTGTAATCTATGAAAGTCGAACGGAACGAAGCGAAGCGAAGTGGAGTTCGACATTACTGTAATCTATAATAGTCGAACGAAGCGAAGCGAAGTGGAGTTCGACACTCCTGTAATCTATAAAAGTCGAATGGAACGAAGCGAAGTGGAGTTCGACACTCCTGTAATCTATAAAAGTCGAACGGAACGAAGCGAAGCGAAGTGGAGTTCGACACTCCTGTAATCTATAAAAGTCGAACGGAACGAAGCGAAGCGAAGTGGAGTTCGACACTCCTGTAATCTATAATAGTCGAACGGAACGAAGCGAAGCGAAGTGGAGTTCGACACTCCTGTAATTTATAATAGTCGAACGGAACGAAGCCGAAGCGAAGTGGAGTTCGACACTCCTGTAATCTATGACAGTCGAACGGAACGAAGAGAAGCGAAGTGGAGTTCGACATTCCTGTAATCTATAAAAGTCGAATGGAACGAAGCGAAGCGAAGTGGAGTTCGACATTCCTGTGATCTATAATAGTCGAACGGAACGAAGCGAAGCGAAGTGGAGTTCGACACTCCTGTAATTTATAATAGTCGAACGGAACGAAGCCGAAGCGAAGTGGAGTTCGACACTCCTGTAATCTATGACAGTCGAACGGAACGAAGAGAAGCGAAGTGGAGTTCGACATTCCTGTAATCTATAAAAGTCGAATGGAACGAAGCGAAGCGAAGTGGAGTTCGACATTCCTGTAATCTATAAAAGTCGAATGGAACGAAGCGAAGCGAAGTGGAGTTCGACATTCCTGTGATCTATAATAGTCGAACGGAACGAAGCGAAGCGAAGTGGAGTTCGACATTCCTGTAATCTATAAAAGTCGAACGGAACGAAGCGAAGCGAAGTGGAGTTCGACATTCCTGTAATCTATAAAAGTCGAACGGAACGAAGCGAAGCGAAGTGGAGTTCGACACTCCTGTAATCTATGACAGTCGAACGGAACGAAGAGAAGCGAAGTGGAGTTCGACATTCCTGTAATCTATAAAAGTCGAATGGAACGAAGCGAAGCGAAGTGGAGTTCGACATTCCTGTGATCTATAATAGTCGAACGCAGAGGGCGAAGCCGTCTTTAGTCGGCTTTAGTCGGCTAAAAGCGACTTTAGCCGGCTAAAGCCGGCTAAAAAAAAGTCACGTTTTTTCTTAGCCGGCTAAAGCCGGCTAAAGACGGCTAAAGCCGACTAAAGCCGGCTAAAATCGGCTAAAGATATGATTTTTTACTTTTGAAATATAATGAGATTTAAAACGATGATGTAAAATGTAAAATCGTTTTTCCGATGCGTTTTTCATCGAAAATAAGAAAATCAATGCAAAAATTCACTTTTCTGAGAGATTTTTCATCACAAATAGGGAAATCGATGTGAAAATTCGCTTTTCCAAGGGATTTTTCATCCCAAATAAGAAAATCGATGTGAAAAATCGCTTTTCCGAAGGATTTTTCATCACAAATAAGTAAATCGATGCGAAAATTCGCTTTTCCGAGGGATTTTTCATCCCAGATAAGAAAATCGATGTGAAAAATCGCTTTTCCGAGGGATTTTTCATCACATATAAAATAATCGATGCGAAAATTCGCTTTTTTATTAAGTTTCTATCCAAATTTTATATATTAGTCTGATTTTCAACTTATTTTTATATTATGTTAAGGAAAAAAACACATTAAAAGTTTAACAAATGATAAAATGACAAAAAAGATTTTATTATTTTTCATAAGTGGAAAATTCTCTCTTTAGCCGTCTTTAGTCGGCTTTAGCCGGCTAAAACCATGTTTAGCCGGCTAAAGCCGGCTAAACTTTTTTTTAAAAATTTGACCGTTATTCTTTAGTCGGCTAAAAATCGATCGGCTTCGCCCTCTGGTCGAACGGAACGAAGCGAAGCGAAGTGGAGTTCGACATTCCTGTAATCTATAAAAGTCGAATGGAACGAAGCGAAGCGAAGTGGAGTTCGACATTCCTGTGATCTATAATAGTCGAACGGAACGAAGCGAAGCGAAGTGGAGTTCGACACTCCTGTAATTTATAATAGTCGAACGGAACGAAGCCGAAGCGAAGTGGAGTTCGACACTCCTGTAATCTATGACAGTCGAACGGAACGAAGAGAAGCGAAGTGGAGTTCGACATTCCTGTAATCTATAAAAGTCGAATGGAACGAAGCGAAGCGAAGTGGAGTTCGACATTCCTGTGATCTATAATAGTCGAACGGAACGAAGCGAAGCGAAGTGGAGTTCGACATTCCTGTAATCTATAAAAGTCGAACGGAACGAAGCGAAGCGAAGTGGAGTTCGACATTCCTGTAATCTATAAAAGTCGAACGGAACGAAGCGAAGCGAAGTGGAGTTCGACACTCCTGTAATCTATGACAGTCGAACGGAACGAAGCGAAGCGAAGTGGAGTTCGACATTCCTGTAATCTATAATAGTCGAACGGAACGGAGCGAAGCGAAGTGGAGTTCGATATTCCTGTAATCTATGACAGTCGAACGGAACGAAGCGAAGCGAAGTGGAGTATCTAATGAGATGTTGAGTTTAAACGAAAAATTTTTGATCTAAATTTGAATATCTTAGAATTTATTTAAATGCTGCTCTTTTAATCTTACATTAACTAAGTATTAATACTGCATCATTAGTTTTTTAATTAATTGCTTTATCATTACAAATTTTAAAATTTTTAAAAATTTCAATTTTTTTTTTCACAACTTTAAAATTTAAAGTTTGTTTACATTTCACAATTATAAATTTTTCTGTTTATGTATTCATAAACTAGAGCAAGACCATATTCAGAAAAGACATTAACTTCAATTGCTTCCATGGAAAAATATTTCAGAAACAACAAATGAAAATTTTTCTCAAAATTTTACTTTTTTAGACTTTAGTCCGCGGCTTATAAAGTAAACTTCCAGTAACTTTTCGAAGTCCAAACTTTCTCAAAATAATCTATATCCAATTTGTCCCAAATGGTTTTGGAATCAAATCAAATGCTATTTCCAATCAAAAGTTATTAAACTTTTAAAAAAGATGAGTATAGGGGCTCATTTTCAAGGAATCACCCTAGTAATAATGGGTCGAACAAAAATAATAACTTGAGCAGGACTTTAAAAGAGCAATGAAGTAGGATGTTAGCAGGATTAAAATTTCAATATATATTATATATTTTATTATATATATATATATTGTAATCTGTCAGTTAAAATGTCTATCAATAAGTGGTGTGGAAGTTCGTGGCTTTCTATGTAAGTCGTGTTTTTTTAAATGTATTTTGCAATAATCGGCTAAAATATGCTCAAAAAACACACTATTTCGTTAATTTCTCGGAATAGTCTGCATGGATCGGCACCAAAAGATTCACAGCACTTTTGAGTGATAATGCGCACATTTTAAGACATTTTTGACAAAAAATTTTTTTTTCGTAATTGAGTTGTGCGATTAACAAACTTGCTGGTAAAGTCACACCACCACTATTTTGCGTCGTGCACCGAGGTATCAAAACCATTTTCAATGCGGTTTTTTGTATTTTGTAGATAATTTTGAGGCCAAACTTTTCACACCGAACAGTTTTTGAAAATTTTGAGTTTTGGCGCCAAAAAACTAAAAAAACGATTTTTCAAATGTATCGAAAACAATATATTCACAACGTGAAACGGTGTGAATATGAAAGTTAGATATTTAGCTAAATTAGCTCAAAAACGTTTCAAAATGAGACAAAAATATGAATATTTAAAAATCTGCTTAAAGCACAAAGTGAATTTGAGAATTCATTTCATTTCATTTCATTTTATTTATGAACCATTACGGTTGCTAACTTAAAATAGTAATAATTAAGAATTTTTACATCATATAAATTCATACAATTCAGGGTTTCTTAGTTTCTAATGTCTAGTTTAAGAAGAGAAAGATAGTAAATCTTATAACAAAAAAAAAACAATGAATTTTCCATCATGTATGCGTCTCGATTGCATTTGTTATTCAAAGAAATTTCAAATATGTAATGATTCGGCAGTTTTATAATTTGCAATAAAAAAAGAAGTAAATTAGTTAAGTTCATGATATCACAAAAAAAAATGAATTTGATTTCATATACCATAATGTTTCACATGCACCTAAGTACAAAAATTAAAATTAATTTCAATTCATGAAATTAATGCAAAAGGCAAAAAAGCAAAGTTTAAAAATAGAACTGAATCATAATTTCTTGAAGAATTAGTGATTCTTCAAAATTGAATGTTTATTTAGAGGAGAAATGAGATTAGCGATCGATTTAGTATTTGAACACAAGTAGTTAGTCTCACGAGTACAATTTTCCTCTACATTTCCTGCCATTGTTAAAATATTCCTATATTTTTTTCTTTCATCAAAATTTAATTTAAGATAATTACTACCATAAATTTGGAATGCTGATATATCGCAACACATATCATTTACTTCCAACCTTAAGAGATTCAATTCTTTTTCATTTTTCACATATCTTTTTTTCATATCCGAGTTGTTTTTACTTTGGTCTTGATTATTTTTCTTCTTGTAAGACACTGCAATTCCAAATTCAGTAACACGAGCACTTTCCAGCAACTTGAAGTTCTTTAAATCATTACAAACTCGCAACAGTTTCCAAATTTTGCAGCTCCAAAAATTCCTTGTGCTGTAACGAATCAAATCAAAGTTTTTATTTAAAAATTCTTTCTTACCGAAATCAAAAATCTGACGCTTCAATTCTTTAACAATAAAAGAATTGGTAAACTTGATTCCCATAATTAATTCATTTTCATATGATTCAGACGATTTCACAGAAACTCTTTGAATTGACACGTCCACAATTGCTTCATGAGGACCATCCAGTTGAATACCCATTCTGTTAAAAATCATTTTAGCTTCACGAAATAGATTTGCTTTAGATTTTAGCTTCAGGTTCTCTATTTCTGCAGGATCAGTGAAGGAAATCCAAAGAATATTCAATTCATCTTTACATTTCTGAGTCACATCAATTGTATCAATAGAATATTCAGATTGCTGCTGGATGTCACTAATTTTGTTCAATGTTTCATTTTCAAGAGAAACAATCTGATCATTAAGATTATCACAACGAATGATTTGCTTTTCATTGTACCTTTTAATAATATCACAACACTTTTTGTAATTGTCCATTAGCTCAATTACAATTTTCTCAAAAATATCGTAAGGATCCTTCTTGTTTTTAATCATATCACGAATATTATCGAGATTACTTAACAAATTCTCAGCCTGTTTCAATGACAAAGCGTTATTTTCATAACTAATTCCATCATCAACTTCATTTGACTTTTCAGTTAAAAGAGGAGGAATAGAAGTCAAAACTTTTTTATTAAAAGATCTTCTCGCCATTTTACCACTTGAAAAAGCCCTTGACCTGCCAATTGAGTATCCAATTACCTTTATTCCAAGAATAAATAACTGAAAGTCAACCCAGAACCACTGTACTTAATCAAATGATATATAACGAGGAATGGCAAGCAAAATTATGATAAAAAAAGAATAATTTAATTTAATAGGCAAGAAATAAAAAGTATTGTTTATTTAAGAAATTATAATCGTTTATTGTTCGTATTGATCTGTGTGTGAAAGAGAGTTATGCTCCTTTTATTTAATGATAATCATATTTTTTACACTTAGTCTGAATATCTGTTTTCGCTGTCTGTTATCACTTTATTATTGTTTATGAACTTTATTTGTTTTAATTAATTTATTTTCTCACGTATATGACATTTCCGCAGCTAATATAAATGCATAAATTCCAAAAATGGAAAGAAAATCTATTTTTCTTTGTTTACAAGTTTTAACTGTCTTTCAAAATTCAAAAAGAATACACTTGAATGTGTTAGTAGACTTATAGTGGAAAAAAAATATCACAATAATTAATCATTGAAAATTGCACATATTCAACGTTTTAACTCTCAAACTTCATTTAAAAATCTGCTTAAAGCACAAAGTGAATTTGAGAATTATAGAAAGTAATAAAAAAAGTAATTGAAATTCAATTGAAAAGTAAGATAATAAAGTGGAAAGAATTAAACTCACGAAAATTTAAATTTATTATTTTTCAGAAATAATTTATCTTTGTTTGAATTTGGATCCATAATGGCCTATAAATAAGTAAAAATTTAAGTAACTTAAATTAATAATATTTTGAACATTCAACTTAATTTTCAAAAAAAAAAAAAAATGAAGAAAAATAATTCATCGTAGTTATTTTTTTAATAATTTTAAATATGAATACTGAAATATTGAAAGTTTTAAAACAAAAAGTATTTACTTCGTTAAGTTTGTAAACTTTTGAAAAAAAAAAAATATATATAAATTACTTTTATTACCTAAATGCACTTAAAACTAGCATAGTTTAATCTATTTGAAATCATAAAAAGATGAAAATTTTCATCCTTTAAGCTCAAAATATATAGCAACAAAATTTTATGTGGATCAATGTCTCAAATCTTATGAATCAAAACTCCTAAAGTATTAAAGTTAAATCTTACATAAAGTTTATGAAATAAGGAATAAATAAAAGTTGTTTAATTTTTTGTTGAAAAAAAAATAAATTTAAGTAATGTTTTGTTTATGAAAGATTTGTAAAAACATTTAAAATGGAAATAAAAGAATTATATTTTATTTTGAAATTTAGAAAATGATAAATTTTAATAAATTTCAATGCATTAAGTTGGGAGTCTTTCATTAATGACGTTTAAAGGGAGGGTTGAGGTCGAAAATAATAGAATTTGTTAGAATAAGTTATAAAAATGAACGTTAATTTCAGACTTCATTTATGAATGATCCATTTAAGGAACCGTTCAATTATGATGATGATGATTTTTTTTTTTTTTTTTTTTTCATTAAATCACCATTTCGGCTTTATTTGATATATTTGAAACATCAAAATTACATTTAAAGTTGCATATTTAGCAATAATTAATTCACATCAATACGGTATAGTTATTCTGCAAACTGAGACATTAATCATCTATGCCATAATCTATTGTACGGGCAAACTTTTTCAGCAAATTCATAAAATATGGACAGCTCAAATCAGTAACTCCATGATTTACGTCATATCTCTCATTCATATTTTTATTCGCAGTAATGCAATTATTACATCTTTTTTGATTTAAACAGTCTACATGCTTATGACCCTTAAGTCCACAATTTCTACAGATCTGATGTTTTAGTGTACAATCTTCAGCTTTATGAAAATAACCAAAACACTTATAACACCGTGGAATATAAGTTCCATCCACAACATTGTATTGTTGATCTTTTATCCTCACTTTTTGCATTCTCATCAAAATTTTGTATGCACGACTGTCGATAGCTGCAACAATATTGTAAACATTCTTTATTTTTCCATATTTTCCTTTTGCTTTCAACGTAGCAACATGCTCCACCCAATAATTCACCGAAGGAATCGGAGTTCCATCAATTAACGAAGCTTTATAAACTTGTTCAGCTATTTCATCATAAATATCATCTATTTCTTTCTCAATATTCTTAGATTCAACACGTAAAATTTTTATTCTGGGATTTTTCTTGAAATAATATTCACTAACATGACAATTTGGCATATCTGCATTAAGAGCAACATATAATTTATGTTTTTTCTCATCACCGTCAGTAAGGATTTTCAGCCCTTTGTTATCTCTTGTAGGAAATACTTTAAGTTCTCCAAAATCATCATTTTTTACTTTTTCTAACACGGTTTTTTTTAATTCAATTGAAGTAATATTTGGATCCTTGGACTCAACCATCACTTCAGATTTAACTTCTTCACTATACTTTTTGACCATCGTTGCCCAAGTAACAGGAGGGACATTAGTAGATTTCGTCTCACACAACTCATTTTTCAACTCCTCAAATTTCTCAGTAATTTTACTCAATATTTTGTTAGAAGCGTCAGAATTCTCAGGCTCATCTCTACACTTTTTACAGAT
The DNA here is from genome assembly GCA_026123125.1 of Chironomus striatipennis. NCBI lineage: Eukaryota > Metazoa > Arthropoda > Insecta > Diptera > Chironomidae > Chironomus > Chironomus striatipennis. Next base: position 6,794,076 of record CM047391.1, on the reverse strand, counting down.
GTATGCCATACCAGGATATTTCATCTTTTCTTTTCCAAAATTCACAGCATTCGGTAATTCAAGTGAAGATTGTAGACATTCAGCATGATGGTTGTCTTCACACTTTAAACATTGAATCAGCACATACGATGGATTTCGTTTTTTACAGTAATTTGAGCAGCATGTGCTCATTGTTTATGCAACTATAGCACTTTTTATTTCAGCACAGTTATAAATACGACTATTCAATTCAACAGTCAATTCAACACTGATGATGATGATTAGTTCCTATTGATCCACTGTGAGTAGTAGGGCGTTTACAAAGCGGTTGAACAGATTTCTGTCCCGGGCTATTACTGCTACTTCTGAGAGCTTCTTTTGTTGTTGTTCAGCCTCCTTCTTCAACCGTTCAATTATGATGTTCATCAAAAACATGAATTTTAAACCCCTCTCTCCTTTTTGTCACAAAATTTTCAATAAAAAAATTTATTTTGTTCGAAACTGTCACATTGCTTCATATCCCCCTCCCCCTTTAAACATCGGACATAATAAGTGAACGACCCCTTAAGTGATTTTCAGATTTTATTAAGCAACGTAACAACATCAGTTTTATTTGCTATTCCTCCGCATTTGGTCTAAAAGTAAGCATAAATGAAATGTAATCATTGAATTTGTTGTTACTTCTATTAAATTAATTAGCTTATCTTTTATTTTGATAAAAGTATCAATTTACATAGCAAAACACTTTTCATTATTTTTCATCCTTTTTTTTCAAGAATGCCCTAAAATTGTTTTTGAATCTTCAATCCTATTGTCTTCAATTTAGATTGTCATTAGTGAAAAACATCTTCTCGGAAGTAATAGAAGATCATGACTAGCAATATCACTTTTACTTTTAAAATTAGAAAAGATAAAAATACAAATGAAAATGTAAGAATTTTTTTAATATCTTTTTAAATATGACAAAGTCACGAGTTCTTTTTTTTGTGTGACTAATTTTTTAATTTATTTTTTTCCGTAGTAAAAGTTTTTAGGAGAAAATTTAATTAAAATTTAGTAGATTTAGTCAACAACTTAATGCTTAGCAGAGCTGATTAAGTGAAATTTTTTATATTGTTTTGAAAAATTTAAAATGAAAATTAATTTTTTTGTGATTTTTGTGGTGAATTTTTGGTATTTTTTCGGATGTAGGTTAATAAACTTAAGCTTTTCTGAAAATTTATATTTTTTCAAAATCCTAAAAAGTTTTGAGGAATTTAAAAAAATAAAAAAAAAAAAAATAAAAATATCAAACAATTTCATAACAAAAATTTAATTTTTTATATTTTTACTTTCAACTAGTGTTTTGGGGCCCGTCACGGGCCCCGTTGCGGGCCCGTTGCATTTGTCTTAAAGCTATCGGACATCTCATTTTAGATCTTTCAATACCTAGCTTAGCATTTTATATTTTACCAATGACTCTTACTTTTTCGTCCAATTTCATAATTTCTTTGCATTGCTGAGCATAGTGAAGCGAAGCTTTGCTGACCCGTTGGAGACTTAATCTTCAATCTTATGCAAAGCGAAGCTTTGCTGACCCGATTGAGCCTTAATCTTCAATCTTATGCAAAGCGAAGCTTTGCATACCCGATGGAGACTTAATCTTCAATCTTATGCAAAGCGAAGCTTTGCTGACCCGATTGAGCCTTAATCTTCAATCTTATGCAAAGCGAAGCTTTGCTGACCCGATTGAGACTTAATCCTCAATCTTATGCAAAGCGAAGCTTTGCTGACCCGATGGAGTCCTAATCTTCAATCTTATGCAAAGCGAAGCTTTGCTGACCCGATGGAGACTTAATCTTCAATCTTATGCAAAGCGAAGCTTTGCTGACCCGATGAAGACTTAACCTTCAATCTTATGCAAAGCGAAGCTTTGCTGACCCGATTGAGACTTAATCTTCAATCTTATGCAAAGCGAAGCTTTGCTGACCCGATGAAGACTTAATCCTCAATCTTATGCAAAGCGAAGCTTTGCTGACCCGATTGAGCCTTAATCTTCAATCTTATGCAAAGCGAAGCTTTGCTGACCCGATTGAGCCTTAACCTTCAATCTTATGCAAAGCGAAGCTTTGCTGACCCGATGGAGACTTAATCTTCAATCTTATGCAAAGCGAAGCTTTGCTGACCCGATTGAGACTTAATCTTCAATCTTATGCAAAGCGAAGCTTTGCTGACCCGATTGAGACTTAATCCTCAATCTTATGCAAAGCGAAGCTTTGCTGACCCGATGGAGACTTAGTCTTCAATCTTATGCAAAGCGAAGCTTTGCTGACCCGATGGAGTCCTAATCTTCAATCTTATGCAAAGCGAAGCTTTGCTGACCCGATGGAGACTTAATCTTCAATCTTATGCAAAGCGAAGCTTTGCTGACCCGATAGAGTCCTAATCTTCAATCTTATGCAAAGCGAAGCTTTGCTGACCCGATTGAGCCTTAATCTTCAATCTTATGCAAAGCGAAGCTTTGCTGACCCGATTGAGACTTAATCTTCAATCTTATGCAAAGCGAAGCTTTGCTGACCCGCTTGAGCCTTAATCTTCAATCTTATGCAAAGCGAAGCTTTGCTGACCCGATTGAGACTTAATCCTCAATCTTATGCAAAGCGAAGCTTTGTTGACCCGATTGAGACTTAATCTTCAATCTTATGCAAAGCGAAGCTTTGCTGACCCGATTGAGCCTTAATCTTCAATCTTATGCAAAGCGAAGCTTTGCTGACCCGATTGAGCCTTAATCTTCAATCTTATGCAAAGCGAAGCTTTGCTGACCCGATGAAGACTTAACCTTCAATCTTATGCAAAGCGAAGCTTTGCTGACCCGATTGAGCCTTAATCTTCAATCTTATGCAAAGCGAAGCTTTGCTGACCCGATGGAGTCCTAATCTTCAATCTTATGCAAAGCGAAGCTTTGCTGACCCGATGGAGACTTAATCTTCAATCTTATGCAAAGCGAAGCTTTGCTGACCCGATTGAGCCTTAATCTTCAATCTTATGCAAAGCGAAGCTTTGCTGACCCGATTGAGACTTAATCTTCAATCTTATGCAAAGCGAAGCTTTGCTGACCCGATTGAGACTTAATCTTCAATCTTATGCAAAGCGAAGCTTTGCTGACCCGATGAAGACTTAACCTTTAATCTTATGCAAAGCGAAGCTTTGCTGACCCGATTGAGCCTTAATCTTCAATCTTATGCAAAGCGAAGCTTTGCTGACCCGATTGAGCCTTAATCTTCAATCTTATGCAAAGCGAAGCTTTGCTGACCCGATGGAGACTTAATCCTCAATCTTATGCAAAGCGAAGCTTTGCTGACCCAATAGTCGAACGCGGAAGCTATTGACTTTCTACGTAAGTCGTGTTTTTTTCTTTAATTTGTTCTGTTCAATATTTTTCGGAAATGAAAACTTTTTCTTGCTCAAATATAAGATTACTTAAAATTATTTAAATTTGCTTACCAAAAGTTTTGTCAGAGCTTTTTTTGAAATCTATGAGCCGCTTTCACTAAGGTGGATAATCTTATCTGAAGATAATCCTCTTTTTTGATCAAAGGAAAATCCACAAAATTTTTTTACGCTTAAAATTTCATGAAAAATTAAGAAAAATTTTATGGATTGATTGATTTCACTAAAAAAGATCAATACTATAAAAACCTAAAATGCTGATTCCGTGATTGCGTGATCAAAATTTAAATTTTTTTTGACGGTTATTTTCGATTTCGTTCTATTTGAAGTTTTTTTGATATTATATTGTGGAAAATGACTTTTCATGATTAGCGCATGCAAAAAAAATTTTTTTGAAAATTTCAAGGTTAGGGTAGCTTTGATTTAACCTCAAAATTGACGGTTTTTTGTCTTTTTGTTTTAGTTGTGGTGGTGAGCTGTTAAGGTTTTGTGAGCTGAAATTTGGCATGTAGAACATGTGGATGATGATTAAAAAGACTGCATAGTCATTTTGGATTTTGAGGTTATTTGAGGTTAGAATTCGTATTTTTTGTGTTACAGTGATTTGTTAGAGTATCTTGGACTGAAATTTGGCATGTGAATCATGTGGATAATGAATAAAAAGTCTGTGTAGTCATTTTTGAATTTTGAGGTTATTTGAGGTTAGAATTCGGATTTTTTGTACTGTAGTGAACTGTTAAGATCTTAGAAGATAAAATTTAGCACGCGGATCATGTGGGTAATAAGTAAATAGGCTGTATATCTACTTTTGATTTTTAGATTATTTGAGGTTAGAATGTGTATTTTTTGTGTTACAGTGAACTGTTAAGGTCTTATGAGCTAAAATTTGGCATGTAGAACGATTGGGTGATGAATAATTAGGCCGTATACCTACTTTTGAATTTTGATGCTGTTTGAGGTTAGAATCGCAATTTTAGCAATTGTAGTGATCTGCTGAGGTCTTATGAGCTGATTTTTGAGTTGTTGGTCATATGGATAGTGAGTAAATAGTCAGCATTCCTTCTTTTGGATTTTGAAGTTATTTGAGGTTAGATTACGTAATTTTTGTCCTGTACCGAGTTGTTAAAGTTTTCTTAACTGAAGTTTGGCATGTGGATAAAATTTGGCCAAAATTTGGGTAGTGGATCATGTGAATGATGAATCATGTGAATTCTTCTCAAATACGTAATTCTTAATAATCTAAAATTTTCGCGTTCGCGCTGACGCGCAAACGCTCAAATCATTGAAAGATTGATATCTTTGACTGCTATTTTAGATTTCATAGAAACAGTAAAGTGGCCAGAGATTATCCAATGGATTATCCTGAAAATGTAAAACTTAGGAGAGACCAAGTTTAACATTTTCGATTTTCAGTATGGATAATCCAGAATAATCCTTATCCATGGGTAATCATTTTTAATGAAATCCATCAATCCATAAAATTTTTCTTAATTTTTCATGAAATTTTAAGCGTAAAAAAAATCAAAAAAGAGGATTATCTTCAGATAAGATTATCCACCTTAGTGAAAGCGGCTCATAGATTTCAAAAAAAGCTCTGACAAAACTTTTGGTAAGCAAATTTAAATAATTTTAAGTAATCTTATATTTGAGCAAAAAAAGTTTTCATTTCCGAAAAATATTGAACAGAACAAATTAAAGAAAAAAAACACGACTTACGTAGAAAGTCAATAGCTTCCGCGTTTGACTATTGGGTCAGCAAAGCTTCGCTTTGCATAAGATTGATGATTAAGTCTCAATCGGGTCAGAAAAGCTTCGCTTTGCATAAGATTGAGGATTAAGTCTTAATCGGGTCAGCAAAGCTTCGCTTTGCATAAAATTGAAGATTAAGTCTTCATCGGGTCAGCAAAGCTTCGCATTGCATAAGATTGAGGATTAATGAATGAAATCTACAAGAATGTTGACAAGAGGAAAGCCGTCTCCTTGACATGCATCGATTTATCAAAGGCTTTTGATTCAATCAACCACGATATTTTGATAAGCAAATTAAGATCATTACAGTTTGATAAATTCTTTCTTAAATTACTAATCTCATACTTGGAAAATAGGAAACAAGCTGTTAAAATTTCAGATACTCTCAGCTCCTTTAGAACAATTAAAGCAGGCACTCCACAAGGAGGAATTTTATCAAATCCCTTTTTTAATATTTACATCAATGACATCTTTAATATCGGTACAATAGGAAAGTTAACACTTTATGCTGATGATATTTCATTAGTTAATACAGCAAACAGTCCTGGAGAGCTTAAGGCATCAATCGAACACGATTTGTTATTAATATCCAAGTGGCTTAAGTCAAATTGCTTGTCTCCTAATATCCAAAAATCTAAATATATTCTTTTTCATAATCGGAAGAAATTCGAAAATTTTACGGAATCAGCACTAAATATCCAAATGGATGGTAAGCCAATGATACGTGTCGAAAGTCTTCAACTGCTTGGATTAACACTAGATGAATCACTTTCGTTTAATGAGCACATCCAAACACTTGTAGGAAAGATCATAGCTTTTTCTTACGCAGTGAAAAGAGCAAGAAACCTCATTTCCGATAATACCGCCTTATCCCTATATTATGCACATGTCCAATCACGGCTAATATATATGAGTACTGTATGGTCAGCAACGACTCAAAGTAACATGAAATCCCTAGAAATTGCACAATGTAAGTCACTAAGAATCATTTTAAAGAAAGTATGGTTTTGTGATAAGTCAGAACTATACAGTATAAGAATTCTTCCAGTAAGCACGCTTTGTCAGGTAAATTTGTGTAGTAACGTTTTTAAAATAAATTCCAACATGCTTAAGAATAACGTCCAAATATTAACAGGAAGTCAAATTCATAATCACAGAACAAGATTTAGAGATAATTTTGTTATTCCTGAATCTGGAACTAATTTAGGTAGCATGACCTTTTATATAAGAGCCTTGTCACTCTACAACTCACTTGATCAAACAATTAAGAATATATTTTCCTTTCACATATTCAAAACTCGCATTAAAGAACATTTCTATGACAAATATTGTGTTGATAACAGAATTGAAAATAGATAATTAAAGTATAAAATTGCATACACGATGTTGTTTAATCATAATATAGAAGTAGAGAGGACCTTATGATCCCGAGATCCCAGACAATTAGGCAGTAAGGCATTCTACATTAGAGCTGTAGCGTTGTATAAATCATTAAATCAAACAATAAAGAATACATATTCACTTAAAATATTCAAAAATCGTGTTAGAGAATGTTTCTATGAAAAGTATTGCGATGATAATAAAACGAATACATAAATTTAAGAAAATATGTTAACACTTTGCTGTAAAATAATATATAGTTGTGTAACACGGCCTTTGGCCATATACCAATAAATACAATCTTTGCATAAAAAAAAAAAAAAAAAAGTCTCCATCGGGTCAGCAAAGCTTCGCTTTGCATAAGATTGAAGATTAAGTCTCAATCGGGTCAGCAAAGCTTCGCTTTGCATAAGATTGAAGATTAAGCCTCAATCGGGTCAGCAAAGCTTCGCTTTGCATAAGATTGAAGATTAAGTCTCCATCGGGTCAGCAAAGCTTCGCTTTGCATAAGATTGAAGATTAAGTCTCCATCGGGTCAGCAAAGCTTTGCTTTGCATAAGATTGAGGATTAAGTCTCCATCGGGTCAGCAAAGCTTCGCTTTGCATAAGATTGAAGATTAAGTCTCCATCGGGTCAGCAAAGCTTCGCTTTGCATAAGATTGAGGATTAAGTCTCGATCGGGTCAGCAAAGCTTCGCTTTGCATAAGATTGAAGATTAAGGCTCAATCGGGTCAGCAAAGCTTCGCTTTGCATAAGATTGAAGATTAAGTCTCCATCGGGTCAGCAAAGCTTCGCTTTGCATAAGATTGAAGATTAAGTCTCCATCGGGTCAGCAAAGCTTCGCTTTGCATAAGATTGAAGATTAAGTCTCCATCGGGTCAGCAAAGCTTCGCTTTGCATAAGATTGAGGATTAAGTCTCAATCAATAGCAAAGCTTCGCTTTGCATAAGATTGAAGATTAAGTCTCGATTGGTCAGCAAAGCTTCGCTTTGCATAAGATTGAAGATTAAGGCTCAATCAATAGCAAAGCTTCGCTTTGCATAAGATTGAAGATTAAGTCTCCATCGGGTCAGCAAATCTTCGCTTTGCATAAGATTGAAGATTAAGTGTCCATAGGGTCAGCAAAGCTTGCTTACATAAGATTGAAGATTAAGTCTCCATCGGGTCAGCAAAGCTTCGCTTTGCATAAGATTGAAGATTAAGTCTTCATCGGGTCAGCAAAGCTTCGCTTTGCATAAGATTGAGGATTAAGTCTCAATCGGGTCAGCAAAGCTTCGCTTTGCATAAGATTGAAGATTAAGTCTCCATCGGGTCAGCAAAGCTTCGCTTTGCATAAGATTGAAGATTAAGTCTCCATCGGGTCAGCAAAGCTTCGCTTTGCATAAGATTGAAGATTAAGTCTCAATCGGATCAGCAAAGCTTCGCTTCGCTTTGATCAGCAATGCAAAGTGAAACAAAGTCAAGTGGAGCACAGTTTATCCAAAATTTCCACTGCCACACATTTTTTTTTTTTTTTTATAAATGAGATGTCCGATAGCTTTAAGACAAATGCAACGGGCCCGCAACGGGGCCCGTGACGGGCCCCAAAACACTAGTTTTGAAAATAAAAAAATAGGAAAAAAATTTAAAACTGTATGAAAATCTTAAGTCCTGGTCCCGTAAAAATCTGGGACTCGGGACGGGAGCGGGACTGGGAAAATCCCGGGAAATCTCGGGAAATCAAAATGTTGATTTTTTCAAAGCCTAGTTGTCCTTGGTTCAGCGAAAGAGAAATTATTTTTTTGGCACTTTTTTGATTCCTTATGACTAGGCTTTTCCGATGCCAGGACCGGGACCGGGACCGGGATTCCCCTCATAATTTCCCGAATAATTTCGCTTCCGATGGGATTTGAACCAAGAACAGCTGGGCTTTGAAAAAATAAACATTTTGGTGCATTCTACCACACTAACACATACAAGGAAATATCACTTTTGTAGCGTAGCTACTCAGCAGAATAAACAATGCTGCAAGAATGTGCATAGTAAGCTACTCAGTAGCATAGCTAGAATGCACGAGTAGTGGGAAGAAAATATGACAATATAAATGGGCGAAAAAGCCAACCGTGAGTTAGTTAGTTTTTAAGAGAGTTCTTGTGAGTCTTTTTTAGTCTTTAAGTTAGATCGATTTCAGCTTTCAAGTAGAATAAACGTAGTTTTTTGTATCCTAGATATCGTGCGTTTTTACTTTTATTTATGTGTAGCTCTCCTAACGCTACATTGGTGACCCCGCCAGCACTGGAGACGCAAAACCAAACTTTCAGACAAGGAAGATGGAAAGAACGGTGTCTATGGTACAGTTAGTGCCAAGTGCAAGTGAAAAAAAAAAATAAATAAAATAGTGAAAATGATGATTTAAGTTTTATGTGTGCCTGGTTAAATTTGTGAAAAAATAGTGAAAATCAGGGTCAATCAATTGATCGCTGTTTGATCGTGATCGGTGATCGTCGATCAGATCGACAAATGATCGAACGATCAATTGATCGATTCGATCAAACGATGTTTTATGATCGAATGATCGACGATCAATCGATCATATTTTGAGAAAAAGATCGATAGATCGTTGATCGACTCGATCAGTGATCGATCGATCAATTGATCGACTCGATCAGAAAACAAATTTGATCGAGACGATCAATTGATCAACGATCAAAATTTTTCTTTGATCGAGGCGATCAATTGATCGATCGATCACTGATCGAAAAATGATCGCACGATCACGATCATTTTCTCATAATATGATCGATTGATCGTCGATCATTCGATCAAAAATACCGATCAATTGATCGTCGATCAATGATCGAATGTTCGAAGGTGAAAAAAAAAATATAAATTAATAATCAATAAATAATAATAAAAGTTCCTTTTAAAAGGAGTAAATCCCTTCAAATTTTTTAGTTCATTTAGTAGAAAGAAATTTAGCTCTTAATTATTTTTTTTTTCTAAATCATAATATTATATTCATTCTTTTCTTTAAAAAACTATTAGAAATTAATATACATTGAATCAAATTTAAAGGAAATTCTGTATGGAAAGATCCTATTAAAAATTTGAACTTCTTTTTTTCTAGTAAGTTTTATTTGATGCTCAGAATTAATATGGTTCTTATTATAAATAAAAATAATATTTTGTGTGTTTACAAAATAAGGTGGAGAAAAAAAATTAGCGTAAATAAAAACAGATTATTCCTAAATATTACACATTAAACTATACATTAAACTGTACACTATTAACAAAAACTAAGATTCGAACGAAAATTAAGATTCTACAATAAACATTTTGGATTCTAAAAGTTTTTTCACTATTAGCAATATTTTCATTATTATAATTTTAAATCTCGTTTAATTTACAAAAATATGTTATATTGTATGCAATAGTTTCTTGAAATTCTCTTCTAAGAAAAAAGCGTTACCGTTTATGGTCACAAATTTGTAATTTTTAAAAAAACTTGTAGTAAATAATGCTTGACTAATACAGTGTGAGAATTGTATTTCAATTTTATTTTCTAATTTTTGGAACTTTTCGTTTAATTTGTATTGAAAACGATATCAAACAAGAAAATGTTGCTTTAACCAGCACAAATTTGAGATTCAGTTAGCAAATTTGAGTTCAAACTTGAAATTTAATTTAGATAATGCAACCTACAATACTTTAATTTTAAAAATTCTCGTTCAAGACATTTTTTTACAGTACTCTTATGATCATTGATTAGATTTAATTTATTTATTAATGTTTATCGATCATTAAATCAATTTTTCGATCATTTATCTGAAATTTGATCGAAAATCGATCAAATGATCGATGATCGACCGATCAATGATCGATCGATCAATTGATCGCCTCGATCAAAGTAAAAGTTTTGATCGTTCGATCAATTGATCGTCTCGATCAAAATCATGTTTTGATCGAATCGATCACTGATCGAGCGATCAAGGATCGAAATTGATCGTACGATCACGATCTTTTTTTGATTTTATGATCGAATGATCGATAAAAAATTCGATCAAAATCGATCAACTGATCGACGATCGTTTGATCGTCTCGATCAGAAATGATTTTGATCGAGGCGATCAATTGATCGATCGATCACTGATCGATTTTTGATCGTATTTTGCGATCACGATCATGTCGATCACGATCATTGATCGTTGACTGTCCCTGGTGAAAATGTCTGTGTGCAAAAGAGTGTATAAAAGATTAAAAAATAAGTTCAAGAGCAAAAATGATGAAGATGACATCAGATTCCTGGTCGAAGAAATGGATCATTTTCTATCTGGAATGCCACAAATGGGAAAAGGAGAAAAATATGAAGAAATGTTAAAATTTCTACAAATGGCTGGTGAACGTTACATACACCTCCAAGAAAGTTTTGAAAATTCACACAAAGTTGAGAAAATCTTTGTTAGAGCATTAATAGCGAAAATCCCATCAAATTATCTATTACATAAATGTCTAGTTAAATTCAAGGTGAAAAAACACGACTTACATGAAAGCCACGAACTTCCACGCCACTTGCTCATAGACATTTGAACTGATAGATTACAGTATATATAACAAATTATAAAATATGAATAGAAATTTTAATCCTGCTAAAATCCAACTTCAATGCTCTTTTAAAGTCCTGCTCACTTATTATACGATTTTTTGGGAAATATTTTTACACTTTCAATCGCTTTGCTTCGTTCAGGATGTAAAAATTTGTCAGCTTCGTTCAACCAAGTTTGAACTGCGTTCAAACTAATTGTTGTTCGAACTTCGCTCGAACATTTTTAATTTGTTTTCTTTCGTTCGTTTTTTAAAGATTACAGGAGTGTCGAACTCCACTTCGCTTCGCTTCGTTCCGTTCGACTATTATAGATTACAGGAGTGTCGAACTCCACTTCGCTTCGCTTCGTTCCGTTCGACTATTATAGATTACAGGAGTGTCGAACTCCACTTCACTTCGCTTCGTTCCGTTCGACTATTATAGATTACAGGAGTGTCGAACTCCACTTTGCTTCGCTTCGTTCCGTTCGACTATCATAGATTACAGGAGTGTCGAACTCCACTTCGCTTCGCTTCGTTCCGTTCGACTTTTATAGATTACAGGAGTGTCGAACTCCACTTTGCTTCGCTTCGTTCCGTTCGACTTTTATAGATTACAGGAGTGTCGAACTCCACTTTGCTTCGCTTCGTTCCGTTCGACTATCATAGATTACAGGAGTGTCGAACTCCACTTTGCTTCGCTTCGTTCCGTTCGACTATCATAGATTACAGGAGTGTCGAACTCCACTTCGCTTCGCTTTGTTCCGTTCGACTTTTATAGATTACAGGAGTGTCGAACTCCACTTCGCTTCGCTTCGTTCCGTTCGACTATCATAGATTACAGGAGTGTCGAACTCCACTTCGCTTCGCTTTGTTCCGTTCGACTATTATAGATTACAGAAGTGTCGAACTCCACTTCGCTTCGCTTCGTTCCGTTCGACTATTATAGATTACAGGAGTGTCGAACTCCACTTCGCTTCGCTTTGTTCCGTTCGACTATTATAGATTACAGAAGTGTCGAACTCCACTTCGCTTCGCTTCGTTCCGTTCGACTTTTATAGATTACAGGAGTGTCGAACTCCACTTTGCTTCGCTTCGTTCCGTTCGACTTTTATAGATTACAGGAGTGTCGAACTCCACTTTGCTTCGCTTCGTTCCGTTCGACTTTTATAGATTACAGGAGTGTCGAACTCCACTTTGCTTCGCTTCGTTCCGTTCGACTATCATAGATTACAGGAGTGTCGAACTCCACTTCGCTTCGCTTCGTTCCGTTCGACTATCATAGATTACAGGAGTGTCGAACTCCACTTCGCTTCGCTTCGTTCCGTTCGACTATCATAGATTACAGGAGTGTCGAACTCCACTTCGCTTCGCTTCGTTTCGTTCGACTATTATAGATTACAGGAGTGTTTTTTTTTATATTAATATTTTATTATAGATTACAGGAGTGTCGAACTCCACTTCGCTTCGCTTCGTTCCGTTCAACTGTCAAAGATTACAGTAGTGTGATTTCAGTACTATTAAATAAAATCTTCTAACTTTACATAAAATGAGATTTAATGAGCATTCATTGTAATTGATTGAGAACCAAATTAAGATTTTTTAAGCATTAGTGCTAATAAAATGAGATCCAGTGAGCATTCATGATCATAAAATAAGATCCAGTGAGCATTCATGATCATAAAATTAGATCCAACAACAATTTATATCAAATAAATGAGATCCAGTAAGCATTCATGATCATTAAATGAGATCCAGCAAGTATTTACTCCTTTTTGACTTAATTAAGAATGTTTTAGTTACTCTCAAGTTTAATACTGTCTTTAAATTGCTACAAATGATTGTTTTCATACAAATTTTACGTAACGTAAAGTTTACGTAACGTATGAAAACGTAAACAAAATTTCTTAGATTTTTTGTCAATTTTTATGATGTTATAACTTTTTATAGAAGCATTTTCAGGAAAAATTGCTACTATATTTTTTGTAGCTCTTATGTTCAACTTTAATTTTATGCCACTTATCATTACTAACAATTAAAATCCAAGCCTGTATCAAAAATGGCGCAACTGTTGCAAAATTTGCAGTTTTTGGCATTTTTAGGTCACTTAATGGACATAAAGTCCAGATTTTTTTCAGCACAATTTTGTTTTTTGGTACGATCTATCGAATCAAATAAAAGAAATTCTTAAAAAATGCTTCCTTGAAAAATTTTTCATACAAAAGTATGGATTTTAACGGTTTTTTGCGTCTAGTTCCAACACAACGGAAGTGACCGGAAGTAAACATGCTTTAGGTGATAGATATTCAAATTACCAATCAAACGAGACCAAAAACGTCATGATTGGTGCTTCCGTTTGCTCACAAAATCAAAAAAAGTGAAATTTTGCAACCTGCCCAAATACAATAACTTACACACTTTGCGTGGAAGTTAATACACGCTTTGCGTGGAAGTTAAAAATATGCAGATTTGGTTGAAATAATCACCGAATGTTTAATGGCAATTAAGGAACTTTACAAACTCGAAGTGAATCGATTTCTTACTTTCATGCCACAAATGGGAGAAAAATTGAGAGACAGGCTCAAATTTCTACATTTAACAGATTTATTATATAAACACTTTCAAGAGAAATATGGAAATGTACATCAAGGTGAAAGTATGTTTGTTAGAGCGGTAATATCAAAAATTCCACCAAAATTTCAACTGCATAGCACACTAATTATTTTAAAAATAAAAAAATATGCAGATGCAAGAAGAATAATCTTTGAATCATTAATAGAAGAAATATACAGATCGTCATTAATCGGTGAAAAATCTGATAATATATTAATTCAGGATAATCCATACTACAGAGTTCTCCTGAAAATCCTTGACGAAAATGATCCTCTAAAAGATTCCCTAGATGATTTGTTCGAAAAGCAACTACGAACAGAACGATCTACGTCTAGCATCTTTCAAAAATTCAAGGTCAGATCAAAAAAATGAATACATCATCAAAAAACAAAAGTGGAAATTCAAATTCAAAGCTTAAAGGTATAGTAAAGCGCAAGAATAGGCAGAATATTTTGAAAAAACTCTTCAATATGGAGTTCGTCGAAGAGCGTGATATAGATAGGCAGATAGATATGATGATGATGGATTTGTTGGATAGGATGGTGATTGTAGATTTTGAAACGAGAAAGAAAAATAAATGTACGAAAAATACAGAAAAAATCAAAGCAAAAAATTCCAGAAAATCTCAAGAGAAAAACATACAAAAATTCAGCAAAAAGTCAAGTAAAAATAGTGAAAATTGCTACAAACATGATTCATCCACATGCGAAGAAAAGCTCAGCATTTTTCAAAATTTCAAGTTCACGTCAACAAAAATGGAAAAATTTGAAGCAAAATGTGAAGTTATGAAAACAAAAGAAAAAACAGTGCTCAAAGCGAAAAAAAAGCTAGCGAGTCAGCAAAAGAAAGCTGTAAATAATGTAAATAAGGAAAAACCAGAAAATACACAAAGAATATATTACTCATGGTTTCAACAATATGACGGAAAAATTAAGAGAAGACAAAGAATTCGAGATAAAATGTTTAAAGATGCCTGTAAAATTGACCTTACTAAATGTGATAGTTTAAGGGAGCTCACTGAAAATATTAATGAAATAAGAAATAGAAAAAAATGCATTGAGCTTGAGAAGCATCGAAATATGATTACAGAATCCCTCGACAGAATCTTCAAAATTACGCAAATTAAAGTTGAAACCACCGAACTAATTACGTTGGTTTCAGCAGAGGAAGGGACCAGGAGGAGATGCGTTGACAGACAGACAGACGGACGTACAGAAAGACAGACGAACGGACAGACAGACGGACAAAGTGCCGTGCTTTTTCTGTTAAGAAAATGCGCTAAAAATAGATGTTGTGAGTTTTGTATGCTTAAAGTTCGCTCCGTAATCGCACTACTATCTTATTTAACTCATGACACTAAAACCAACCAGCAAACAACATCTCCCACAACAAATTAATCTTCACAGCACAAAAAAAGGAAAAAAGTCCTCCAACATGTTGTGACCTAAAATCCTCACCCGCAAGCTGTTCATTTCTCATTCATTGTCTTAAGATTTTTCTAAATCCACCCTCATTATTTTCAATTATTTTAACTTTTCCTATGCAACAGCTATGAATGTTTCTCATTCAGTCTCCATTTGCAGCTTCAATTGTCAACACTTGAGAATGTTTTTCGTTAAATTTTTCTTCATTTTTTCAATTTTTGTTTTTATTTATCAGAAAAGTTTGACAAATTTTGAAAAATCGGAAAATATTTTTCTAAAAAAGTTGAATAATCTTTTGGAATTTTGTGCTGTTAATCCTGAAAAAGTTGATGAAGGAACAATTTTGGGAATTTTAGTTGCAAAAGGACAGATTAAGTTTTTAAAGGATGAAGTTGCTGCTGATTTTTTAGGAAGAAAGATTGATACAGTGTTGAGTAATTTTGATATGTTGTCTGGTGGACGTGAAATTGGTGATTAACTTTACTGTATTTTAGTGCTTGCAAACTCAAGTTTTTTTTTTCAATTTCCAGCTTTATTTTTTAATTCAACAATTTATGAAGCTAATTTTCCGATAATTTTTGGTTCCTTACCTAATGTTGCAAGCTTAAAATTCTCATCAGTTCAAGATTACATCAACCTAGTCAACGACGACCGAAATCAACCACAAGGACATAATTCTGAAAAATGTTTGAATGAAATTTTTAATAACAATTGCAAGTTAAGTGAATTTTGTTTAAAGCTTGAAGATCCAAGAAGAAGAGCTTTTGGATATCAGCTGACACACAAGTAAGTGCTTTTAATCAAAATAAATTGAGCGTAAAATATTTAAAAAAAAAAAAAAAAAACATTTTTTTAATTTTTCAAATTTTTTGACTTTTTTTCATTTTTTTTTTTTTATTTCTAAAATCATTTAAAATTGACTGAAATTACTTGAAAAATATAAAAAAAAAATTTTCAAAATTTTTTGAAAATTTTACATTTTACTATGTGCGTGAAATATTAAAAAACCACGATCTTGCGTTACAAAATATTTTTTGTTGACTTTCTCTCCCCTCATTTTTATTGCACAATTTATATTAAATGAAGTTTAAAAAGAATTTTTATTTTATTGTAATCACATAAGCACTAAAAACTCAAATATCAATACTAAGAACTAGTTCGTAAAATTTATAATGCCTTGGAGCAGGGGCGTAGCCAGGGAGGGGTTTTTGGGGTCAAAACCCCCTCTATTTTCTCGAAGTTTATACTAGATATTATTGAATTTTGCAAATCCGAACCAAAAAAAACGTCGAAATGTGGCAAAAACCCCCTCTCAAAAAAATTCCTGGCTACGCCCCTGACTTGGAGAGTAATTGGCAGTACAAACTTTGTTAAGACCTAACTCCAGGGTTTGACGCACAAAACAATTTATTTTTGCAAAAATGTCCCTCACAACTTCAAACTCATAACCTTCGCATTTAATCCATCAACTCCAGAAAAGTAGAAGTTTGTATTGATCCTATAAAGTTCATCATATCTACAAAATAAAAATCAAATCTACCTAAAAATGATGACTAAAACTTCAATACTTACGACATTAAATAACTCTCATCATAATCAGCTTTTGCAGCCATATGTTGTGATGCAGTTCCAATAAAATGTGAAATTGTTACTTTAAATTCAAAGTTTTTGAGCAACTTCTTTCGAGCTTTTAGCATTTCCGTTCCTATTCCTCTTCGTCTAAAGTTTGGATGAACTGCTAAGCCATAATCATATAAATAAGAGTCAGTGTTTAAAGTTTTGAAAGCATTAAAGTTTTTTTCGAGTAGATTGTGTAGGTTGATGATGTCGTGGAGGTCTTGGGATGTGATTTTCTAGAATTTGAGATAGAAAGTTAATAAAATTTTGGTTTAAAGATTTAAAATTGAGGTTTTTAAAATAAAATATTGAGTTAATATTTTTTAAATTCTGTGGTTCAGGGACGTAGCCAGAAATTTTTCGAGGGGGGAAGTTGGAATTTTTTCGTATGGAACGAAAAATTTAAGGGGGTTTTGGGATTTTTTTACCAAAAACCCTAGAAGTAAATAGAAGAAATTTCTCAAAAAGAGAGGGGTTAAAACCCCAAAATCCCCTGGCTTTGGTGCTTTGGTTATGCATAAAAATTTCAGGCTAGCTTCATTTTGAATTCATTTTTCTTCCACAAAATTTTAAAATTCATAATTTTCTCTAAATTAAGTTTAGGTATGAATTTTTTACTAAAAATAAATCTAATCTATACAACTTTCTGAATCATCATTAGCCTCTTACCTTATCTTCATCCTCATATCCCTCATCATCATCTTCACTATTAGCTTTAACACCCAGCACATTTACAGCTACAATTTCATCATTTCCTTCCTTAAAACACACAACCGAAACATTCTGAGTCAAATGTTCCCTCCAAATTCTAGAAATTTCAATTATTGCTAATTTATCTAGCTTTATGTCCCTAGACTTAAAGGCTGGCTCTTCAGCCACAAAATATTCGAACATAAATTTCACTGCGTCATCAAAACGTTCAGTCGGCAAATCTTGAATAACGAATTTTGCTTTTACTGAACTGTCTGCATCAAAAGCTTTAAATTTGTGGTAGACTTTTGGGAATTCGAATGTTGATGGTCGTTCGAATTTTGTCATTCTTAAATTTTATTGATTATTTCTTGATGAAATTTGCTTAATTTTTAACAATTTTATTTTTATTTCATAATCTGTAAAATTTGTGACCACATAAAAATAAAACCTAAAATCAACTGCAAAGTATTAATCCACTATTACTCACCATTCCCTCGCATTATCTGCAACAATAATTTTTATTTTATCTTATCGAAAAACTTTATCAATAAATTCGTTTTCCAATTTATCAAAATTATATGGAATATGGAACAATTTTAAGGGTTTGTTCGTAAAATTCGTAATGCTTAGGGAGGGAGAGGAGGGAGGGGAAAAGGTCCAAGATTTCATTATGCTTCATTTAAAATTTTTCAAAGTCTTACACAATTTTTGTTACGGCTGGGGTGAGGTTAAAAAAATAATTTTTTGAGTTACAAATTCTACAAACGACCCTCCCTCAATGTGAAATTTATTGAAGCAATTAAGCTAAGTGGTTGTGAGGTTTTAGTGGGAAAGGTACTCAATTGAACTTACATTATTAGATATAACATATCGTATGGCAGTAAATTATTTGTTATGTTTTAACAATGTAAATATGTTAACTTCTTTATTGATATGTTGCGGTTGAATTTTTATTGTTTTTTGCTTTAATTAAGTTGATGTAAGATTAATCTAGAATCTAGATGGCCAACCAGTGTGCCGCGGCATACTAGGGTGCCTAATTTTTTTTCGAAAAGTACCAAGAGCCGTGCTTCACGTGCGATTTTGGTCATGACTTTCTCACAAGGTGAGCTGTGGCTCACAAAAGTGGTTGGTCACCACTAGATTCTAGATGGAGTTGTATTTGGGAAAAATGTGTCTCATAAATCCTTAAAAATTTTATTTTTTCACTAAAAACCTAAATTTTCTCTAACTTAATCAGGTGCACAGCAAAAGAGAGGTTCAAAAGAGGTCTAAATCCTTCTTTTAAAAGCAAATTTCTTAATTTGAAAGATTATTTTAGACAAAAATGTGTGACCTTAAAAAACCAGCCTTGCATTTTTCTCACTAAAAACACTCAACACGTTAACCACTTATCTTTCATTGATAAAAAAATTGAATCACTTTTGTTTCTTAAATTGCATTATCATTTCACACAGGCGTTCACATTTATCAGATAATAGCTATCTCAATCAAAGTATCACTTCCAGTAAACAGAAACACGAGCAATAATTTTGACAGACCTTGAAATAATTTATTATTTTATGACTTTTGGTACATGTAAATGAGATGAGTTTGAACTAGAATTTGAACACATTTTTTTATAAATTCTTGAAAATTTTGATTAAACGTTTAAGCTTAGCACTTTGAAGTATTTTGTGTCGATGTCTGGAAAGTTGAATCTTGGGTTGATTTTAAGGAGGTCGCTGTATCTAGAATGAAATAAGAATTCAGAATATACTGAGGGACCTCGATTTGAGTAACTTCGATTTGAGTAATTTCGATTTGAGTAACTAAAGTGCTCCCATACAAAAATTCAAATTTTCTTTTTTTAACGGTCATTTTCCATACATTTCGATTTGAGTAAATTCGATTTGAGTAGATTTTTTCCGGAACCAAACAATTACTCAAATCGAGGTCCCCCAGTAAATTATTTAGAAGAATTTCCAATTCGTGAAGATTTTTGCTAGTCATTTTCCTCAAAATTTGAATTTTTCAAAAGAAAACCTTTTTAGGATTTAAATTTTTTAAATTTCAATTTTTTAAAAAAATTATTTAGGTTCAGATTTTTGACAAAATTTTTGAAATTTTTTTTCCACTTTAAATCCGACTTTTTTAAAATGCACGAAAATTCAATAAATTGACAAACTCACTTAATCACAAAATTCTCTTCAAATCCAGCATTTAAAGCAGCCTTCTGACTTCCATTAGCCGTTGCGTGTGTAGTTGTCACTTTCAATCCTAATTCTTGGCACAAAATTCTTCGACACTGAAACATGTGATTAGCAATTTTTCGTCCTCGATACTCAGGCTTGACTCCAACTGTAAATGCGTACAGAATGTGATCAACATTATAGTGTTTAAATGGACTGAACTGAGTGTTTGCGTAGCTCATGACGCCAAAAATGTCCTGAAAATCTTTGCTCATAAAGTCAGGTTCCGCCATATATTCCTTTTCATTCTTAACAGCCAAAATATTTGTCGAAATAATTTCATCGGAATTTTCCTTAAAACATGCCAATGACTTGCCATTTTCCATTGTTTTTCTCAACATATTCAAAAACTCATCACAAGCATCAGGCTGATCAATTACCTTCCTCGTCTTTGACATCGGTTCATGCTTCAAAAATGATCCAGCATTAAATTTGATTCCTTCTTCAATTCTATCTTTTGGATAGTCTGTGATCCTGTACTCAACTTCTGTCTTACCATCCAAATCCAATGCACGAAATGTTCGAAACGTTTTTAAATTTCCAACCGATGAGAAAAGTCGTCTGATTTGTGACATTTTTAAATTCATACTGACTGCAGCCTTTGTAATCAGTTCTAAAAATATTGTAAAGAAAAAAAAATATGAAGAGAGAAGAAAATCATGATAAAAATACTCACACGTGAATGAAATAAATTTTATTTACTCCGTTGACAGTTGCGTAAATTCCTTCTTGCTTTGAAGAGATAAGAACCAGTCAGACGGACTGCGTAGAATAGAGAAAATTTTCTGTGCGTGGTGCGATGACAAAAATTTTCTTTTTTTTTTTCAAATTGAATGTATAAAGAAAAATTTTTGCCAAAAGGTTAGTGTGATGATGAATCATTGAAAATAATGTTCAAATTTGTATTTTTTAATTCTTCAATTTCAGACTAATTTATCATCTTTTAAGCCACATTCGATGCAGAAATGAAAATTTTGCTAAAATTTCTCACCAAATTTGCTCTCAAATTTATCAAGAATCAAAATTTATACACAAAGTCATAAGCACTTTATCAGGCTCAAAAGATCTCTTCATGGAACAAATCTTCCTGTGCTCATTTGTAGGATTTGGAGAATTCTTGAATAATCGATGGATCGCTGACATTTTAGATTGGCAGATGAAGTCTGGATGCTTTAGTTATGATGGCTTTAGCTGTTCTTTACATATGAATGGATTAGCTGCTGCAAGTTTGATGTATTTTGGGAGAGTTTTTGATGAAAATTTATTTTAAATTAATGACATTCTTATTTGTTGAAGATTTTAAGTAATTTTTAGAGATGCTTTAAAGGAATAAAGATTTTTGTGCTTTTAAATTAAGCTTCTTTTATAATTTGTATTTAAAATTCTAAATGGTTTGAAGTAAGTCTTTATTTTCAGGCTTTCATTTGAGTTAGTTTGTGCCTAAAATGTGCCTAATATTACACCAAGATGATTTTTACATCATCATCCTCCAACACCTGTCAGATGTCCCATTAGCGCAGTGGATAGCGCACTGGACTTCTAAACAAGCTACAAGCTAGAAGTAATCCAGGGGTCCTGGGTTCGATCCCCAGATGGGATGTGAATAGGTTTGATTTTTTTTTTGATATTTTGGTTCTGTCGCTACAAAATATCAGATTTCTTGACCGCAAAATCTGATTATAAAAATTATCAAGTTTTATTTTTTCAAATTAGTTCAAAAGTTTTTTCTTGAAAACCTAATGAGGTTCAAAAAAAGGGTGTGCAAAAAAAATATATGTATATTTTATTATTTTTATGCATATTTTTTTCAATTTTCTTTCAGATTTCTTTTAAACTCTTTAAAAAGAACTTTTATTTTAGGCAGAAAAAAAATCAAATTTAGTCACATCCCATCTGGGGATCGAACCCAGGACCCCTGGATCACTTCTAGTTTCTTACATTAGAAGTCCAGTGCGCTATCCACTGCGCTAATGGGACATCTGACAGGTGTTGTGAAGATCTGAAAAAATACTCGAAAGGTACAATTTGTTTCGTTGACAACTTTCTGTAAGGAGTTTTTCAGTTGTGTAAACAAAGTCAAATACTTGAAGAAAATAAAGTTGTTGATTTATTTTCGAAAGCTTAAAATTTTATTCATCGTTTGAAAATATTTTATTTTTATTTCTGAAATGTTGTCGAAAGAACTTAAAAACGGAGAAATTTTTCAAAAAAAAAATGTTAAAGAATTTTAACACAGGAAGTAATCACTTGCGTCAATTGCTCATCATCAAACAAATCAAAACCCCTGCATTAAAAGTCTACTTTTATTTTTTTATGGTATTTTTACCAAGTGAGAGAATTTACCAAAAATGTGCATTAACCATGGATTTCCAGGTGTTATTATTGGTGCAGGACTCTGCGTTGATGGTGCAACCTCTTCTTGGATTGATGGCTCAACGACTTCCTCGTGAACTGTTGATTCAGTAGCTTCAGACTCCGTTGTAGATTCCAAAGTTGATAACTCTGTATTAGTTTGAGTTTCTGGATTTTCTAAGTCTGGTGTAGATTCTGCAGTTACCGATCCTTCAGATCTCTCATCAGGATTCTCTTTTGGTTGATATGGAACAACCATTGGAATCATTTCAGGTTCTGCATCTCCTGTATGTTTAAATTCAGGATTATCAGCAAAAATCGTTTGAAATTTCGGATCGTTTAGAGGATTTGTGTTGTTAGCACTTTCAAGCACTGACCTTTCATACTCTTTACTATCAACAACAGGGCTTGGTTCTAAGTTGTTGGATATAGATTTATTTGCTGGTTTTTCTTGAGCATTCTCATATTTTATGTCATTTTCTTTGTTTTCAGTTTCTATTTCTTTTTTAGGTTCAATTTCTGAATTGTTTAAGATGTCCTGCTCAGATTGGTCATGTTCATTTTCTGAGATTGGTTTCTGATTTACATTCATTGATTCTGTATTATTTGATTCTACTGAAGGATCTACAGCTGAGGTTTGATTTGATGGATCATTGAGAGTAACTCTCTCATGTTCTACTCGAGATAATTGCTCTGAGTTCTTATATACTTCATAAGCATGTTTATCAGCAATCTTTTCCTCCAAAATTGGTTGAACACTTAAATTCTTTGTATCAGGTTCAGCATGTTCAGATGGTTTAGCTTGAGAATTTTTATCATAAAACTTTTGACCTTCAGATTCCCTTTCATTTCTCGAACCGCATTTCATCATACTTTCAGAATATTCAGGACATTTTGGCGCTAGTGTATATGCTTTGGGATTTACAATTGGTCCATATGTGACTAGTTTTTGTAGAAATGCTATGACTTGTGACATTTCTTTCTGAAAATCATTCATTTCTGTCTCGGGATTATTTGTTGACATAGGATTTGATGTTTGAACTAATGTTTGCTGTTTGGAAGATTGGGAATTGACTTTGTGGTCTTTTTGTGGTGGTTTGAGAGCCATAGATTTGGTTTTGATGGTTGGAGTTGTTTCTTTTTTGTTTACACGTGAATGTGGATGTGATAAAGGGACTTGATCATCAAGTTTAGATAGGATTTCAGTGGAATGCTTCTGCTTTTTCGTTGTTTGTTTTCCATCATCTTCGTCTGATTGAATAGATAGACTTGATTTTGAATTTGAACGTTTTCGTGTCTTCAAAACTGAATTCATCGTTTTAGAATTTTGATGTTTAGGTTCATCGTGAGCAGATCTCATTTTACCATCTTTTTCAGAGTTAACATTTCTTGATCCAGAATTTGTTTTGAAATTTTTACTTTCTTGGACATTTTCTTCGTGATTCTTGTTTGACTTCTGTTCTAAACCTGATTTCAAATTCTTTACTTGATCTTTTACGTGACTTACATCTTCATCTCTGGACACTTTACTTTTGGTTTCAATTACAGGCTTTACTTGTTTTTGCTGGCCAGAAGATTTATTCTTAAATTCTTTAGATTTGTTATTAACATCTTTTGAAGCTTGAAAATGTGTTTTTCCAGCCTTAATTTTCTTATGATCATTACTAATTTTTGGAATAGTTTTTTTCGTGTTCGATGACAAATCTGACGGTCTATGATTGTAGTGAACTCTTTCAGGTCTTATTGAATTTCGTCTTTTATCACCATGATCGTTATGATTTTTTGATGATATCTTCTCTGTTTTAGTAATTCTGTTAGATTTATCGTGATCAGGTTTGATTTCATATTTTGATTTTTCAATAGTTTGAGACATTGAAACAGGTTCATTTTCTGATGTCTTTGTGTTCTGGTCACGTGTTGGATGCTTTTGATTTTTAGTGTCAAATTCTTTAGGAGCATCAACAGTTTTGTGTTTGGAACTTTCTCTTTGATGAGAAACAAGACCTAATCTGTTATTATTTTCATCAACATAGTAACTGAAATATAAAATTTGTAAATTATTTTCACAAATAAGTTAAAATTGACAATTTTTCAGAAATAAGACAGATAAGCCTTAACCTATCTTTTCAAGACAGAATGTAATTTTTTAACTTTTTCAGGAATAAAATTTAAATTTTTGAAAAATTCAGCAAGTTTTTCGCTATTCTCTAAAGCTCTTACCATTTCTTTCTCTTTGCTGCAACAGAATCAACTCCTATTGCCAAAAAATAACAAGTATACAGAAGTGCTAGATACAAAATCAGCCTCATCTTTAAAACTTTTTTATAAACTGCCGACTTTAATAAAAATTTCTTTTTACTATCAAATAAAACATGACGTGTATTTATCTCGGCTAATAAATTCAACTGTGTAAAGATCAATATTTGTCTTATGATCGAATGGATTTCAACCTAATTGTAGGTAAATAGGGTTGATGTTTGTTGAATGTAATGTTTTTGCTGCGGCATTAAAAATCAGAATTAAATTTAATTTGAATCTTTTGAATGAATTTTTAAGGAATTCGCCTTTAAATTCCTTACTTATTAGCAAAGAAAACGGAAATATTTTTCTCAAAACATTTGTGTAAACAAATAGAAGAAAATAGAGCGTAATAGAAAGTGTTTTTTTTTGTACAGTTATGACACATCTACGCACTTTTTCCTCGCTTAGTTTTTAACGAAAACAATATACAAAATAGTAAACCTAACACGTTTAGTAGACCTAATGCCTATCACCCTGTTTCATTTGCTAGAATTTCAATGCAATTATCTAGAAAATTATTGATTTTTAGATTTAAATAACTTTGAATAACACGCGGAGCAAAAAAAAAATAAACCTAGTCACATCCCATCTGGGGATCGAACCCAGGACCCCTGGATTACTTCTTTCTCATCACATTAGAAGTCCAGTGCGCTATCCACTGCGCTAATGGGACATCTGACAGGTGTTGAGAACTGATGAATGAAAAAATGTTCAGTCTTATTTTTTAATGTCTTTATTTAGGTTTATTGTAAAGTAGGTTCATTGGAACATATAGAAATTGAAACCGTACAAAAAACCTTTATTTCACTTTATTTAATTGGTTGTTTGAGGAAAATAAGGGAACGATGGAAACCCACGATTAGGAGGAAAACGCTGAGGCTGCTGAGGATTTGCATATGGATATCCTTGTGGATAGTTACTCATTGATTGTGGCATGTATTGAGAAAATCCGGATCCAGGTCCTTGATATTGCTGAGGAAGACGATGACCTTGTATTTGTTGCGGAACATTCTGACTTGGATTCATGAATGAAGATTGCGGAAGGTTAGTTGGAAATGAGCCTGATCGTTGTTGAAGTATTGACTGTTCAGGAATAAATTGTGGAATATTTGGCACCTGAGTTGGTATCTGTTGTGGTATTGGTTGATGAAAAGCCGACTGTGGATTTAATTCTGAGATTTTTTGAGGCACTGATTGTCCTAGATTTGGTTGTAGATTGTTTAACATTGAGGTTGAGGTTTGATGCAACACTGAATTGTCAGAAATCAAATGAGGACTGTTTGGCTTTAAATCTGAGCTTTCCTGCACCACTGACTGAATAGGAACTGACCTAGAATTTATTTCGATTGATCCTGAAATATTATTAGGCATTGGTTGTGTAGGTATTGAATTTGGAATGTTCAGGCCTGAATTTGGAACTTTTTGAGGTACTGGATGTTTAGAAATTGTTTGTGCGCTGCTATCAACTAAATCTGAACTCAACTGTGGCCCTGACTGTTCAGAAATTGTTTGTGGATTGCTTTGTATCGAATTTATGTTTTGTCGAAGAAAAGATGTTCCAAAAATCCGATGAGGAAGTTGTAATCCATCAAGTGATGCTGAAACTGGCAGTATATTTTCAATACGTAGTTTTGATGCAGACTGCGAATGCGTAGCTTGCTGTTCCAGTGTACTAGAAACTGCAAAAACTTCATGACTTTCAGGTAAATTAAAAGCAAAAAATCTTGCTCTTGGTGGATCTGGCATAACAATTTCGTAAACAGGATCTTGTGTTGTTGTTTCAGGTTGATTTGATTCAACAGGAAGGGAAGCTTCAACTAATTGTTGGGTTATAGGCTCATTATTTTGTTTGAGTTGTGGTTCAATTTTTGATTTGGTTCTAGTTTCAGGTTTGTGAAGGCTTTTAGGTTTTAAATCCGATCTAGTATTGATTTCATCTACATAAAAGCTAAAAAAATCATTAAAATTTTTTAAAAAATAAAATACTATGTAAATATATACCATCTCTTCCGCTTCTTCCTAGCTTCAGCTGGATCAATTCCAACCACCAAAAAGTAGCAAATAAAAACCAGCGCTAGATATAGAACTAGCTTCATCTTTAAAAATATTTTATTAACTGCAAAGTTTTGAGATAAAAACACATTCAATGAGACAAAACAACACGTAAGATCTCTTTCAAATTCATCTGTGTAAAGATCAGTATAGTTCAAATGTGTAGGATGATTATTAGTGTATTGATGTCTTAAATAATGGATGTATTGATAAAGTTCAGTAATGTCTTGAAGGTCTTAAACAAAATAACACATAACCTTAAAATTTTAAGTTCATTATTGCATGAAAAATTTACCGAAAAAAAAATAATTTTTGGAAAACATTTGTTTAAATAAAAATACGAATGAAAAGAATTTCAAGTATTTGACATCAATATTTGAAATAATAACAAAATTAGCAGCTATACTAGTAGCTCCCTCTAGTAACCCCCTCCCCCCTATTTGTCCCTATTAGATATTATTGAATTTTTTAGATCCAAACCAAAAAACATCGAAAAGTAGCAAAAACCTCCCCTCAAAAAAATTCCTGGCTACGCTACTGACTAGTAGAGACACATGTTAAAATTATGAAAAAGTTCATCTCTTTGAAACTTATTTTTATTTGTGCATGTTATAAAAAAAATAAAAATCAAAATTTTAATTTTATATTTTGAAGGCTAATTCTAATGTTTTTTGTAATTTGAAGATTAATTTTATTGAATTCAGACTATGAATTTCCAACCAATTTTAACCAATTAAATTTCTATTTCTGTATAACCTCAAACATTTTCCTCATCATTGGACTCTCAATCTTATCAAAATGTCTAGCTAACATAGTCTCAAAATCTGCAATCTCAATTTCATCCCTTGGATCCTCCTCCTGACTCAAAGTCGTTATCATTCTCTCTCCAAAAGACACAATTCCACAAAATGTACGAAAGTTTATTGCCGCATCATTATCCAATGTATCTAGCTCCAAAAAGTCTTCAATTTCATTGACATTTTCCTCAGTTGCATGAAATCCAAGAACCTCATGAAGTGCTTCGTTAAGCTTATCAATTGGCATTACACGTGCTGCCAAGAGACTTTCCATAAATGCTTTTCTCATCTCTAAATTTGCATGTAAATCATCATTCTCAATTTCCTCACGATTTATTTGACTTTTTGGTAGATATTTGACAAAAACTCGATGATAAAGTTGCTTCTTGTCACTTTCGACGTAAACATACTTACTGAGATAATTGAATGGTTTCAATTTTGACATTTCACGGATGTCAATTGGAAGTTCAAAGCGTGCTGATGAACGTGAAAATCTTCTTGGTAAGTGCTTCCACTTTTCATTGCTGTACTCTTCCAGATTGAGAGAATTTTTCATTTCCTGAACTGCTTCGGAGTCCATGCCGAGTCTTTCTGGTGATATGGTGCGGAAGGCTTCTTGGAGGGTTCGATGACGCTGAAAATTTGGAATTTTTTAAAAATTGAGTAGTAATTTTTTTAAAATTTAAATTGATGTACCATCGGAGCAATAAAGTGACAACCTGACAATATAAAGTGAATACTCACATATCGATCAAAGACACACTCAACAACATCAACATTCAATCCCATCTTCAGTGACTTCAGCAAGTCATCAGTATGGAAAACGTTTTTCTGTACCAAATCCTCATTTCCATCTTTTCTTGTACTTTTTGCAGCTGGAGTTGTTGCAGTACTATCAGGAACAAGTGAGTGCCGACTCGACAAATTTGGAGAATCTGGATCTCCATCGTCTATTTGAGCGACATGAGTCTCAGGCTCATTACTAGGCTGAAATGTGATGACTTGAAGGCTTGATTTTGACTTTTTACGACGCAACTTTCCTCGTCTTCGAAGAATTTCGTCATCCTCATCATCACGTGCGTAAATACAGGATAATGTTGGATCATCAATTAGATCCTCAGTTTCATTGATTATGTCATGAAAAATGTACTCAATTTCCTCTTCTTCCATTTCAGCAATATCATCAATTTCTGGATTTTGAGAAGTTCCAACAATCTCAATTTCATGCTTGATAGTTGGCTGTGGTATCCATGATGAGGATGTTGAGTCCTGACGACCAGGTTGTGAAAATTCTGATGATGCATTCCAATATAAAGTTTCTTGTGAGTGACTTCGGCGAAGATCCAGAATAATTTGCTTCCTTTCTTGCTCATTGCTGACTGGTTCTGGAGTAACACAACGACGGGTGTTAAGATGAGATGCACCCATGGCATTTCCACGAGTTCGGGCACTTGTGGCACAACTTGGAGTTGGGGTTAGTGGACGAGAGTCAGTATCGGTGAATCGACGAAAAAATTCTTCTGGAACATGGTCTGGGATGTCAATTACGTGCTTTTGGACATAGGTTGGTGTTGTTTTGGCTGTCATTGTGTTTTGCTGAGGTAAATTTAAAATTCATTAGAAAATTTAAAGGAATAATTGCAAAGATTAAAACTCACCCATTTCTTTCCTCTTTTAGGATGATTGCAAAGTATAGAACAGCCTCTAGCATATGGATTATAAAGAGATGCATAAGGTTTGAGAGAAAATGGAACTGGACGAGTTATGGCACAGGGTAAAAGTGAGTTGATATCGACAATTTTCCTTCTACGGGGAATTTTCTTGCATGGACTAACGACTAGACCAGAACGTGTTGTCATTGTTTAGTGATTGATATCTAAGATGACGAAAAATTATAATTAAATATTTTACGCTAGATTTTTGATTTTTTATGAATTATTGAAATTTTTTTAAAATTAGTTTTTGGAAAAATAAATAAAACAATTTTTTATTCAAAATTTTCCATAGCAACGGAATGGTAGTTTTGGAGCAATAAACCTTGGCAATAGTCTATGTTTTTTGGATGATTTTATACCTGTTGCTTTAAGAAAAATATTTTTATAAAAAAAAAATAAGTCTCAATTTTTCAGATGTTTCAGATTATAGGGTTCGTAAATTAAATTCGTAACGCATAGGGAGGGGGAAATGTGTAAGATTTTGTTACATTTTGCTACAAAGAAAGGATAAGGGTCTAAATCATGTAATTTTTGACGTTACAAATTGTATAAACATAAAATAACTTTTTGAAATAAAAATTTCATGATTTGCGAACAAATGTCGACGGACAGTATGTCGACAAATAAATGCAGTAAAATGCACCAAATGAGAAAAAAACGTATAGAATTTTTAACTTATAATCAGAGGCGTAGCCAGAATAGTCTGGGCACCCCTCTTTAGTGTTTTGAGCCGCAGCGAAAGCACGAAGTGCCCGTACCCTTATAACTAAGACCCTGCTCATATTAATCTTCAATCTGAATAATATAAAATCATAATCACTGAAACATTCGATTATTTTGCATCAAAACATTGAATAAAGAAATGTTTCAATTTCATATGTTTCACTTCTAATAAAAAAATAGTCGTGACACATAGATTTCTTCCAAATCAGAGACACTTTCTTAGTTCTTTAGAAATAAATTTTCTTATATTTTGAGTATTGTAAAAAAAAAAAATAACATAGAGAATTGGAACATTTGGAAAACGAAACATTTTTTTCAACTTTACCAACGAATGCTCTATGGAACTAATATAAATATTTTAAAATTATAGTGAAAACCATTTAAATTATTTTTTCATTAATATTTCAACCTAAACTAAATCTTATGATGAAATTCATCAAAAAAGAATATCCACTTGTCATCCATCCCATCTGGGGATCGAACCCAGGACCTCTGGATCTCTTCTAGCTGTGTTGCTTTAGAAGTCCAGCGCGCTATCCACTGCGCTAATGGGACACTTGACTGATGTTTTTCTCGTTGGGTAAAACACTTTTACTTTGTACGGTGACGGAATATTAGTGTAGAAGTGGCTTTTGAGTTTTAGATTGGTGTTGGATATATTTATTGAGGCTGAAGAGGTTTTGAAATTTTTTTGTAGGAATTTTTGATCTTTTTAAATGAAAATAATTTTTTGATTTGAATTTTTTCATAAAAATTTTCTTTCATTCGTAACTAATTGCTGAATTTTACATCAAAAACAGCTGCAAAACATTCTCAAACCTTGACTCTTTTAAGTACAAATGCAGTTGCTTTTACATTCTCTTAACATTATTCTCTCATGTATTAATGTTTGTTGAAATGTTTTGTTGATAACACATGTACAGAAAGTCAGCCTGTGAGTCATAAAAAATAAACTTTTCTGTTGTTGACAAATGTTTTTTTTTTGTAGTTTAACAAAATTTGTTTAGTAGACACGACAGATTTTTCCTTTTATTGAAAAATTTGTTTCATTTTTTGTGTAATTTAAAGATTTATTAGCAATTTAAACATGAATTTGGTGATTTTTGTAGCAATTTTGTGTATTTTTGTAAATTTTTCATCATCTGAGTTCTACAACTTTCCCAAATCAAATGAATTTATAAATTTTGGATCAGAATTTCATGAAATGCCGAGCCATTTTTCATCATTGTCTTCAAGTTCAAGCTCAGGTTCAAGTTTCTCTTCGTCTTCATCATCAAGCTCTAGTTATTCATCCTCATCATACAATTCACAAGATCCAGTAGTAAATTTCAAGTCCTCCTCATCCAGCAACACAATTTCAGTCAGCTCAAAATGCAGCGGTAAAAATGGAAACGAAAATTGTCAAGGTGAAAAAGTGACACATATTAATTCTATGGATTGTGATTCGATAGACCCAAGGTCATGTTTGTGGAAAAATGATAGAAAAGTTGAAAGTTTTTAATTTATTATTTTTATTTTTTTTTTTTGTTTTGAGATTTTTTGTTACAAGTTAGTTTGAATAATTTTTTTCTCGTTTCTTAATAAAATAAAATAATCTATTTTATAATTTTTCGGACTTTCTATATGATATTTTCAGATCCTGAGTTTTCAATTACTTTCAACAACTGATCTCATCCAATCACGATAATAAGCAAGTTTCGTGTAAACCGAAGGCACTTTAAGTCCACAACTAACGCCAAATGATACGATTCCCAGGACAGTTGAAGACTGATACATCATCGATATAAAAGTTTTGTTAAAATCGCTTGGGAAAACTTCATAGGCAGTTTTGAATTGCAATGGACTTCCAGAGTCTCCAAAACTAAAAAATTATTTTTTTTATTCAAGAATGAAATTTAGAAATATGAAGACTGGTAATTAATTAAATTTATTATGTATGCATTAGTCTAAAAGAAAGGTAAGATGTGACTTTAGTTACCACGTATCTGGCACTACTTTACCAAAAGCTTCACTTTGAACACAAAATTGACCATCAATTATTCCATTTGGTAACCTGTCGTTGTCTTCGTAAGTTTTGTTACATTCTTGGTTTGAAACCAGATCGACTCTGATTTCTAGAAGGACATTTGATGGAACACCGTCTTCAGTCTAGTAAAATGTTTTTTTTTTTAAAAAAAAAAAAAATAATAAGTTACAAGTGTAATAATTCAGGTATGGGTTCTAGACAAACCCCTAGGGTATACTTAGAATACCCAGTATCTAGCTCTAGAGTATACCCTAAAAATCCACCCCAGTTGATTGGATCTCAAACTTAACAAGAATGTGCAAAAGATCTCAACAATTAATTTATACCTCTCCATATCCAGCAACTTTCCATTCAGAATACACTCCAATCCTTTCGGACCCTAAATCGTCGATACATGATGGAACAACAAATTTATTGAAAATAATTTTCTCAACTGTTTTTATCAAAGCAATGTCATGATAGTTAAAACTTGATTTATAAAATGGATGCACGATAAATTGTTGAATCTTCAACTGCTGAGCTATATCGTCATCTTCACTAGTTAGGAGGAATCTATCACCAAGTCGTACTATATCCGGCTGTTTTCTGAGTTTTAATGTGAACAATTTAAATTTAAAATTTCTTATATCATAGATGATACTCACCCTTGTCGAAACTTGCAATGTGCAGCAGTGACTATAAATCGTTCAGTAATTATGGATCCTCCACATCCATAAACAATCTTTTTATTGGGTTGACTCCATCCAATCGCAGCCATGTTGGGACGATCCCCTCGTTCGACTGGCTCAGCATGATATGCACCCACACTACTAAAATAAAATTTTCCATTGGAACCTTGATAGCAATTTGAGTGAATAAGGTCCCAAAAATTGTCCACTGTATCGAAAAATTTTGAGTGAAATTCATTAAAAATTAATTAATCTAAGAAGAATAATCAAGTACAACAAGTTGACATCTCTCATATACTAAATTCAAATACTTTCTAAATAGTTCTAATAATAATACTCACTCATTTCATTATACTCATCCAACTTTTTGCAATTCTCTTTACTTAGAGGAATCGTTTTATTCAAAGCTTCAGCAAAACGATTCGCATTGATTGAAGAATTTCGATACTTCAAAAATTCATTTCTACAGATTTTAAAGTCCAAAATGTCCCTGGAACTTGATTTATCTTCTATTTTATTGTTAACCATCAGGCTTGATTGTTCAACTCCATAAGGACAACAAATTATGCTGTTATGAACATTTTCTCCAAAATTACAAATTAATAAATTTGCTTTTCCTTTTTTGAACTTTTCAAATTCATTTCGGCAATTGAAAATTTTTCTACATATTCCGGAAACACCTTGGTTGAGTTTACATTCATCATTTTCAGGAATAAATTTGATGTATTCTATTTTTTGTGCTTTGATTGTAGTTAATATTAACACTGTCGTAAAATAGCAAAAAACTTTTGCTGATAATCGCATTGGAATTTTCTAAAAACTTAAATTTGTTTATATAAATTTCAAAATTCAAAGATTTTTTTTTTTCTAATCAATAAAGTAAAACTAACACCTGATTCTAACTGAATTCACAAAAATACTGAAACAACAATTTTTATTGTTTTTTTTTATTACTAAAAATTATAGAGATTGACCAAGGGGCCGTTCACAAAGTACATTCGCTTTTTTGGGGGAGGGGGTCTAAGATTTTGTAACAGATTAAACAAAACAAAAGAATTTTCATACAATAAGCGTAACGAGGGGGGAGGGGAGTCTAAAAAGTCTTTTTTTGCGTAGCATACTTTGTGAACGGCCCCCAAGGGGAAAACATCATGGTGAGAAAAAATTTTTCACTGACCATAAAAATTGCAAAATCTTGAAGATATCAAAAATTCTGTCAGTGGAAAATTGGTCAGAATTCTTATGGTTATTATCTTCATAAGACTGCATCAAAATTTAGATCGTGGATGCAGCCTAAAATTTTTTTAAAATAAAATTTTCAAAAATTTCTCACCATATTGTTTTCCCCCTCGAATTTTTCTTGGAATAGTATTGATGCTTGAACTTGTTAATCAAGTTATCCTTGAATTTTATCTTACCTTTTTATGAAAACAAAAATCCAATATCAAACTAGTAAGTTGTATTTTACGTATGACAATTTGATTTTACTAAAAACTCATTTTCAAAAATGTATTTTTTGAATAAATAATGTGTAGTTAAGTTTTTAGCGCATTTTTGATAACTTGTTTTCAAAAAGGAAGCTCAATCATGCACTTTGATCGTTCGTTCGTTCAGGTCCCAATTACCTTTTGATCTAGACTTCGTAGCAAGCTCGGAATTGTCGTAATAGCTTCATTGAATGTTTTTATTCCCCATGCAGCTATTGAAAAGTCAAAAATCACTCATTAAATAGCTTAATTCATCGATTTTATATTTCAAAAAAAATATGTAAACAATGCAGGGCAAAACTATGCTGATGAGAAATTTGAATTTTTTCTAACCGTTAAAAAATTTGAATTTTTTTTGACCGTTATTTCGGATTAAATTTTTTTCTTTTATGCACCTTAATTAATTAACTTTTATTTTTTCATCCAAAACAAATATAAGTGTGTTTAGAAATTTGAAAAATAATGGATGTGTTCAGAAATTTAAATTTTTCGCTAACGGAAAATTTTGAATTTCAAAAAACCGGTAAATCATAAAGCTATTTTTTGCATTGAACATTATAAAAATCAATTTTAAAGTAATTTTGATTTTTAGTTTTAAACTTATTATTGAAATGAATTATGACTAAAGAAACAGCAATAAAGTTTTAAAACTTGACATTCTTTTCTATTTAGTCAATTGCTAATCGCTGCGTCAAAAATGCGCTGAAGTCCCTCGATATAAACGAGGACTTTTGTAATTTTTTTTGTATTTATAATGTTTTATAAAAGAAAGTTTTTTTTTTGTAAAAAATGTATTCGCGATCTATTCGTAGCTTTTTAAAAAATAAAATTTTTAAAAATATAAAAGGAGCCAAAATGACTTAAATTTTAATAAATCAATTAAAACAACTCTAAATTTTTACATCTGTCACATTTTCTATAGTACATGCATTTCATTTCTAGTAGCGTAACACTAAAGCAATAATAAAAAAAAAAAATACTAGTAAAACATTCAACATTCATGACTGCCATATGATTAATGTTTAAATCTTAATGATACCTTTTTGTTTCAAAAATTTTAATGTACTAATGCTGCATAAAATGTTTTTAGCAGAGACACCGAGAAGGGAACGTTAAAGAGAGAAATGCAGCTTTTTTACAGTTTTAAGGAACTAAAAATAACATTTCAGTGTAAAATTTTCAAACTTTTCAAGCTTTTTGATAAATTGAGAATTTTTGTTCTAAAAATTTTTTACTCTCTTTACAATACAGAATAAGGAAGTAAGTATAAATATTTTAGACCAAATCCTCTATCATCTGTTCCTCAAACAATATCAACAATAACGATTTTCTGATATTTTATCCCACGGCCTTGAAATTTTATTTCATAACCATCACATCTCCTTTATACTCTTTTTCCTTCCCTTTCTTTTTTCATTCCGCTCATTTTTCTAATCCCATCATCATTCCCTCAATCATTCAAGTTCATTACTTTCCTTGTTTGCCTTCGCAATATTTTTAAAACAATTTTTTTTCCTTTAATTCGGTAAGTAAATTTTCGGCAATTTTCTGGTTCGTGAAAGGCATACAAAAAATTGAATGGAGGTTATTTGGGTTGAATAAATTGCACACTAAAGGGTATTTTTTTCTTGAATATTTTAAAGAAGAGGATGTAATCGAATTTGGATGTGTTAAGTCTTGAAGGAGACTAAATTGATATTGGGGATGACTTGACTTTTCATCTCATTTTTAATATTGTCTAAAGTGAATATTTATCTCCATTCATACTGATTTCTATATTTTTATTGGATGAAAAACAAAAGCTTTAGAGCATAAAACTCAATTTTAAGCAGTCAGCAATCGCATCGAATGTACTCAAAAAAATACTTTTTCTTTAATTTCCTGTTTTTCCCTCATTTCAAGCCGTAAACCTTGCATCAAGTTGATGAAAAAAGGTATAAAATATGGAAAATTTTACTGTGCTTAGTTTTGTGTAAAGTATGCAAATGTGGATTGTTTTTATGAGTGTTTTTTGGGGGATTGTATGTGAATAATGTCTCATCTGAAAGAAATTTTGTGACTTGCGAAAAATGTTAAATTTTTCGCAAGTTTTATTAAAATTAAAATTTTAAAAATTAAAATTTTTTGAAAATTTTTGAATTTTCAGCGGTTGTTGTTAAGAAATAGAAATTTGATGAAAAATTGAAAAAAATTAAACAACTTTTTTAAAAATTGATGGAAGAGTGCAAAAAATTAAAAAAAAAAATGAAAAAAAAAAAAAATAAAAAAAAAATCAAAAAAAAATTGAAAATTGAAAAAAGCTGGAAAATTAAAAAAAATGGCATTTTTTGACTATTATGCCACAGATGTAGCCAAAAGGGAGTCAACCCCCTCCCCTTCCTCCCCATTCTTGTAAAGTTTACACTAGATATTAACTAGATATTATTAAACTTTTTAAATCCGAACCAAAACAACGGCGAAAAGGAACAACCCTCCCCTCCCTCTGTTAAGCCTTTTTTGCAAGATTTCCTTAAAATACAAAACTGACATTCCTGCTAAACCATCTCCACTTTATGAAGGTCAAAACTCATAAAACAGTCAAGTTTATGTCCCACATTCGGTAGCTTTTCAACTAATTTAGAAAATTCATCTGACAAGTTCACTCAATTGGAAAATATTTCCATCCATATAAAGTCAAATTTATCGACAATATTCTACCAAATTTTATAACATCTTCTCACCGTGTGTCTTCTAAATTCAATCATCGACAAGAAATTAAAAAATAATCAATGAAAATTTTTTGTATTGAAATTTTTCTTTTAAAGCAAAATGTGATGACGCTTCCGGTAGTTTCTGTATAGTATTTTGAAAAACTAGTCTTAAATTTTGCTACGCCATGTAAGCATTGAGAAATCTTTCACAATTTTCTTATTAACTACCGCTGACACTCACATTTCACTCCCCAATAAGCAGTTACTAACGTGATATGCATCACAAAAAATAATTCTACGAAAAGCACCACTCATGTCGATAATTTAATTTCATTTCACATATTTCGTATGCTGTGCCTCATTTGTTCTCCATATTTCTTACATTCTATATGATTACATACCGTACTTTTCTTGGTATTTTCAGCTTATGTCTATATTTTATTTTTTGTAACAAAATTTACTGCTTTGCATGCTCGATTGTGTTCATGCAAACAAATTTCAGTCAACAAATTTTCTGATGACTCTCAATTTGTCGTTCTTGTGTTTCATGTCAATGTGCCGTGAAGGGAGCTTTTATTTGTATTCTGAAGAATGAAAGATGTTGGAGAGTTTTGGTTGGTTCATGGGACATTAAGGTCTGTATGACAGTGATAATCAATCAGTGTTCTTCGAAGAAAGTCTATAAATCCAACAATTTGTTTGCTGTGTGCAGTTTAAGTCTTACTTTACCCTCAAAGTGTGCGATGACATAAAAAAGTTTGGCCAGCACTGCTGCATGCATTAGCCTAGCAAATATGTGGCATTGGATGTATGAGTAATATGTAAGTAAGTTGGATTTGTGCTTTTTTGAATACAAATGCAACCTCAAAATCCCGAAAAATTAATCCGTGCGCTATATTTCAGGAGAAACTGTATTGTCTTCTCAAAATATGACGTACAGATTAGTTTTTTTAAAAACCATGAAAATTTATTCAAATATAAAATTTAATTTTAAAAATCAAGTTTTAAGCCTGATTTGATCCCGTCCTCCGCATTTCTTTACCTTATAATTCTTCAAATTACTCCCTTTCAAATCCCCTCATTATTATTCATTACTCGCTTTATTTTCAATATTCTTTTATTTTACTCATCATAACATCCCATTAAATTTTCCATTCATTCATCTTCATGCTAAATCCTCAACTCCAGCCTCACATACTACAAGCTTTTCATTCATTCACAAACATTTGTGTCGGTAATTTTTGGACTTAACTTTTATCGTTTCTTATTTACTTTTATGCGACCAAAATACTGTTTTTATGTGACATTCATGATGATAATATGAAATAAACTGCCGACGATGATGCTGTTACATGCTCAATGAGTGTGGATGGATGCTGAGAGAATATTTTTGGAAGTGACTGTTGTTGCTAAAGTTTGAATTTGTACGTGATATTGTTTGCTTTCATTGTTATGAGTTTTCTTGGCTAAGTTCTGTTTGCTTGTGGTTGATAGGGAATTTAGTGAAAAAATATGTGCGTTATGTTTGGGAAGAGGCAGTAAAGTTTGGCACAAAAAATAGCGCACAGGTAGATTTTTAAAAAGTTTATTCTCTGTTAATTAACTTCAAAATTTCAAAAAACTTTGGTAGTTTTTGCTGAAGACTTGGTCAAATTTGAAGCCCTAAATCTATTCAATAATCCAAGTCAGGAGCGTAGCCAGAGGGGGTTTTGGGGGTTTAAACCCCACCCCCCTCTCATTTGAAAATTTCTTCAATTTGTTAGGGTTTTTGAGAAAAAAATCTCAACCCCCTCCCCCCCTAAATTTTTCGTTTCATACAAAAAAAAATTCAAAAAACTTCTCAAAAATTTTTGACTACGCCTCTGATCCCAGTCTCACCCAAACATCTTAAAAAATCCCTCCAAAAGCTACCCAAAAAATCCACAAAATAAAAACATTTTCCTTTACAACTTTTCAAACAATTTCTCATTAAAATCTTCATAAATAACTTTTATTTCTCATTAAATGTTCAACTAAAACTTTCCTTCTTATAAAAAAATACACCAAGTAGTTACCACCTGATGCCCGATAATGACAACACCTAAATCATACAAAATGTTTTTAATTTTTTTCTTCTATACCAGTGATGGTCAACCGTTTTGCCGCGGCACACTAGTGTGCCGATTTTTTTTTTTCAAAAGTCCCACGAGCCGTGTTCCGGGTGCGGCTTTATTTATGACTTACTCACATAATGTGCTGCGGCACAAAAAAGGTTGGCCACCACTGTCCTAGAGTATCATTTTAAGAAAATTTCTAGAGATCTTCTTGATTGCTTTTGGTAATGAAACTCATCATCACAATTCTCATTAAGTTGTTTTTTTTCCTTTTTTCTTTTTAATCCATTAACTTTAATGGACACTTCTTTTTTTTCTCTTAGATGATGAATACGTTTTTGGGTGAGAAAGTTTTTGGTATCAGAAGTGTTTTGAGCAAAAAGTTGAACTTTGTAAAGTATTTCTTCATAAGTTTTTAAGCACCTCATTTAAAGAATCTCAAAAATATAATTTACAAAACTTGAACAAAGATTGTGTAAATTGTGGTCATTTAATTATGAAAAGGGTGAAATAAGTGATGTACAAAAAAAATAAAATGATAAAGTTTGTTAAATTATGGTTATTTTGAGGGTTTGAATAGCAACGAGTTTTAGAAATGAAATAAAATCCTTCAAATTTGACAAAATTTTAAGCAGATTTGTTTCTATTTTTGAAGACTTTTCGGGTTTTATGCGATCTATTGTTTTGACTTTTGCAAAAAACTTTAGGGTAACATTTGGAAAGATACCTTAGATGCATTTCATTCAGGGACTGATCACTTCTGACGTCCATCAAAAACATGGATTTTTAGGCCTTCTAACTCATACTGAAAGAAAACCTCCATTAAAAATATCGTATGGTTTAAAACTGACACGCAGCTTCAGATTCTACATTAAAAGACGTCCTGGGTAAATCCCGTTTAATAACTTTATAGAAACTTAACTTAGACACAAAAAAATGTGTTAAAATATGTTTAAAGTCTTTATTTGCAATACAAGAGAAATTATTATTCAAGAAAAGACATAGAAATTTACCATTGCATGTTCTAAACTTCAAATCATCTCAATCACACCATCTTAGCTGCCCAGCACACAACATAAAAAAATCTCAAAAGTAAACAAAAAAATCACAATAAAATCACATAAAATTGAGCAAACAAATTGGTCATGACATGCAAACAGCTCCTTAGCATCACATTTCCGTCACGAATCTAAAGAAAAGATTCCATTTTCTGTAAATTAAATTTAGGAAAAAAAATTACGAGACTTTAGTCACGAAGGACAACAAATAGATTTACTTGTGTTTTAGTTGGAAGACAAAAAGCTGTTTTTGAGTGACAAATGAATGTAAATGATGTTTATAATGTCTTTTTTTAAAAAGGAAATGGAAACATTGTTTACGTTTTGAACTTGGAATAAGTATGGGAGAGGTTTTGGGTGAATATTGGGGTAAGTGGGATAGACGTTTTGTTATTGCGAAGTTCTGTTGATGGCAAAGTTTAGAAAGAATTCAATGATTGTTTTTGCTAATTTTCTATTCAAAATTGAACTTTAAATAACTCTATATTCTTGCTTTCCCTAATGGCGTCAATTTTATTGAAATTTAAGTTCTTAGGTGTCGTTTATAAATGACGTTTGAAAATTCCGTTTATTTTTCAGAAAAAAAAACAAAAAAAAATCTAAAAAAGTATATTGTTCTCGATTTTATCCTCCTCATCCCTCCTTGTTACGTCATTTATGAACGACCCCTCATTTAAATTGTGAAAAAATATTAAAATGCAAAAAGAAGCAGTCGAGTTAACACAACAAAAGCTACTCAAAAATGTTAATTTTTAAGGAAAATTGTCAGATGTATCCGGATAGCACAACGGCACCGCTACGTTGCCAATTTTCTGACTCGCCGCATTTCGAACAAAAGTGGGACTATATCGGAGGTCAGGTCTCCACCACGTCGACGAAACGGCAATTTTTACGTAACGCCGATCTGTGCTATACGGAATAACTTCCTTGCTTCTTCTTTAGCCGTGTATTCATATCCGAATATTTATGGTAATTTTTTTTTTTGCTCTTCTTATTTTAATTATATTTCAATTGTTTTGATTTTTCTTGAAAATTTAGAAGTTTTATCGCTTTATTCTAATTTTTACTCAAGACATTTTAATGAAGATTTAAAACTCATAAAGATTTTATTATTTCAGGTTCAATGTACCGCAACGTAATCTCTGCAAATGCTACACGTGTCCACATCTTGAAAATCATCTCAAATTTTAATATTTCTACTTCATTAACTAGGAATGCTTTGATTATTGAAGTAAAGTTAACAAGATATTGATTTTATTTGCACAAAATTCTTCAGTAATTTATCCACTCATCCTTGACGTAAATTGGCCTTCTTTTTAAGCATTTTTTACTCATTGAAGATTTTTTTCTTCGTTTATTGCCTTTTTCCGCTTTTATGAATGAAGAAACTTGAAGAAAGTTTTGAGAAAAAAAAAATTCTCGCTTTATTTTCAATCATAATAAAAATCATCATTCATAATTTTTATAATGAAATGAACAGCATGAAGGCTGTTTCTTAGTATTTGAACACGAAAAATTTATTAATTTTATATGATGCTTGATGCTTCAAGTTTAACCTCTTCTACGTCAGTTGACTTTGTATTGAACCTTAATACTGAATTGACATCGAAGCTTATGTCAGCAAAAGCCTTCTTTTTTTTGAAAAAATGCCAAAAATAAAAGATTTGAGCTACTTACGAATAAAATTTCAATTAAATATTCTTAGCAAAATGTTCACGTTTTTTTTCATTTAATTTTCATATAAGCCTCCATTCAACGCACATAACGTTCATCATCATCATACTAATCAGCTCAAAAGAACATAAGTGAACATATTTTTCTTCTTTTCTTTTATATTTTACGTCAATTCACTTCAGGATGACGACGTTGCTATTGTTACGCTGAGTATTTTTAGGGTTTAATGGTAAGTGATGGTGATTGTCAGTTTTGTTAAGAAGGAAAGTTTTCCAGAATATACAAATTATTAAATTAGACAAAAATTGTGAACAAAAAAAAAGTTTAAAATTATAAAAAAAATCGTTTATTCATTCTGGGACAGTTTCTTGACCTACCCAGGGCTACCACCCCTACCCTACCCTACCCCACCTAGGTTAACCAATACTACCCTAGGTTGCCCTTGACCTAGGTTGACCTAGGTAGGGTAGGGCAGGGTAGGGGTGGTAGCCCTGGGTAGGTCAAGAAAGCGGCTCCAGGGACAGCTTTTTATTCAAAATTGCGAATCTCAGGGACTTAGTTAGAAAATCATCCTAGGGGGAGGGATTGGTCCTCCTCATTTTTTTGTGTTGATAATATTATGGAAGAAAAACTTTTATGGGCTCAAAATCCTTTCTCTTCAAAAACCTTAGCAAAATGAACAAATTTTTCCACAAAGGGTGTTTGAACCCCCATGAGCCCCCTCTGGCTATGCCTCTAGTAAAACTTTACATTTTTTTTATTCGCCATAAATTTATTAAATTTTTAAGTTTAATGCCAAATTGCATAAAAATTGAAAATTCAAAAAATTCATTGCAAAAAGCTGCAATTTTTGACATCATTTTTACAAAACCCAATTTCCCATAATTGACTTTATATTTGACGTAAAAATGCCTTCTAGACGGAAAATAATTTTTCTTGTAAAAAAAATAAAAGAATCTTATTAAAATTACACAAAAAGTTTTGCTTCTGGGAAAATGAATAAAAGCTAAAAAAGTTGTTCTGACAGCTTTCTTGAATCACCTTAAACAATATCATTCATAACAAAAGTTGTAAAGTGCCTCATCCGAGAGTTAAAGTTTCACTACAGATCTGAGCAACATAGCGCGGATAGTTTGCCGATTGGGAGCAATTTGAAAGCTTCAACAACTTTGAAATGCTTTTTCATTTTCTTAACATTTGTACAAACTTGAATGCTAACAAATCTGATTGAAATATTCCATCAGTTTTTCAATTCTTTATTAAAGAATCCATTTGCAGAATTATATTCAGCACTTATTACATCAGCTGTCTTCATAAAGTACATTCTCATCCTTCCATTAAATTCTCGTCTTATCTCAATATTCATATGAATTACATTTTATTCGCATGATAACTTTTTTTGCTGAATTTCAATTTTGATTGAGAAAGGACAGACATTTTTGGATTAAATAAA
This sequence comes from Chironomus striatipennis, assembly GCA_026123125.1. Classification (NCBI taxonomy): domain Eukaryota; kingdom Metazoa; phylum Arthropoda; class Insecta; order Diptera; family Chironomidae; genus Chironomus; species Chironomus striatipennis. The sequence goes on along the minus strand of CM047391.1, from coordinate 6,751,312 downwards.
TTTGAAAGGGATGATTAGTGAGTTGCGGAGCAAAATATTTTATAATATTTTTTTTGGGACCGATCACTTATGATAATAATTTGAATTTTTAGATCCTTTCCATTCCTCTGCCACAAAATTTTCAAATAATAAAAAATGATGTTTAAAACTTTTTTTACTAGTTTTTTTGAAGCAAAAGATTGATTTTTAAATTTTCAAGAAAAAAAAAATCGCTATCAGTTTATAAAATTTTTCAAAAAGTATAAAAAGTGACGTAATTTTACAAGAGTACAAATCCTATCTCCCACATCCTCCTCACAAGTGAGAATTTTCATTCATTCGTGATTTTTTTCCTCATCTCATGATTGCGGTTTCTTTGCAATAAAAGAAAAATAATGTTATGACTGATGTAAATAATGTTTATGTTGGTGAATGAATATGGACTTCTAGATACATTTATTGAGGTTTCAGCTTAATGTTGGGTTCATTTTTTGAAAGTCGAGCATATGTTTTGTGGAAAATTTATTTGAAAATTTATGAATGTTTGGATTATGTGTTTGGGACTAGAATGTGAATGTGTTTGATTTTGTGAATATCAATGTTGTCTGGTATTTTTAGATGATTTTATTTTAAATTTTTCATATTTTTAGAAAACTTAATTTTTTTAAAGAAAATTAATTTTTTTTAAAGAAAATTTAATTTTTTTAAAGAAAAATTAATTTTAAGACAATTTAATGTGAAGAAAATTTAATTTTAATTTGGAATTATTTATTCAAAATGAAACTCAATGCTGAAGCGAATTAAAACATTTACATGTAAATTGAAAAATTTGAATAAATTACGACTTTAAATTAATATTCAATTTAAATTTACGCTCTGTTTAAACTGACCCGGATAAAGTTGTAATTTTTATTCATCATTTTTTAATTGAATTTTATCATAATTTGCTTGTAAAAGTTATAATAAAAAGTTCTGCAATTTAAAAAAACAATTTCAATAATTGTTTGCTTTTCGAAAAAGTTCCAGAAACAAAATTAAAGTCACATTAAATTCAATCGCTTCAAACATCTGTCTTTCCTTGCAGGAGTTTAATTTTTTTAAAAATTTTAATCTTTTTTAAAAAATTTAATTTTTTTAAAAAAATTTTCATTTTTAATTAAATTTTAATTTTGTTAAAAATTTTAGTTTTTTTTACTAAATTTTTTTAAAAATTTTTGTTTTTTTTACTAAATTTTTTAAAAATTTTAGTTTTTTTTACTAAATTTTTTTAAAAATTTTAGTTTTTTTTACTAAATTTTTTTAAAAATTTTATTTTTTTTTTAAATTTTAATTTTTTTAAAAATTTTACTTTTTTAAAAAATTTTACTTTTTTAAAAAAATTTAGAATTTTAGTTTTCTTACTAAATTTTTTAGAAACTTTACTTTCTTAAAATTTTTTAGGGTTCGCCAACCATGCGCATGCATGCGCATGTGGAAAAATATGCGCGCATGCATGCCGATTTGACATGAGCATGCATGCGCATGGCACATTTTAAAAATTAAAAATTTAAAAATTTAAAAAAATCATAATTTTAAAATTTTTTGATTTGATCACCTTTTTGGATGCATTAGTTATTATTTTATAGTATTCCTATCAAATTTTAGTCATCTTTGGACTGTAAATTTATTCTTTTTATTGCTTTTTGAATCTTTAAGTGACTAAATTGGCTCTAAATTGAGATTTTTGACAATTATTTGTCATATCTTTTGATTATCATATTAAAAATCTGCTAAGTACTATTCTAACTCTCTTATTTTTAAACTAATGTCTAATTTTTTGGTTTAAATTTTACAATTTTGTTTCAATTATATTTAATTCTTAATAATTTGTTAAAAAATGATTAGAATGGAATAAATTTCACTTAAATTGATAATCATAAAACGTGGATTTTTCACTTCTACAATTGATGCAAGTGTTAAAGTATTTTTTTTTTTTTTTGAAAAATCATAATTAATAAACAAAAAACCACAAATTAGAAAAAAAAAATATTTTGCTAATTTTTAAATGATTTATTTATTTTTATTTATTTATTTATTATTTTTTTTTTTTGAATAAAGTGAAAAATAGTTTTACTGAGTTATCGGATGATTATGTACTCACTAAAAAAATTCTAACTAGGTCACTTCAACCAAATAACATTTTATTTTTTTCAAAAATATTTGATTACAACTAACTTAATATGAGTGCATAAAAAATTATTTAGATTCATCTGCATCAATGAGAAGATTAAGATTTTTTTACAATTTAGTAGGATGATATTATTAAAACAAAAATGTTATTTTGGGGCCTAAATAAGAAGATAAAAAATTTTTTGATGGACTTTTACTTTTTTGGAATTTTAACTATGAAAAGACATAATTTTTATGAGAACTAGTAATGAAGCGGATCACGCTTCATGTGCATATTCACACCGTTTCAAAACTCTATATCGGGTCAGCAAAGCTTCGCTTTGCATAAGTTTGAAGATTAGGATTCGATCGGGTCAGCAAAGCTTCGCTTTGCATAAGTTTGAAGATTAGGATTCGATCGGGTCAGCAAAGCTTCGCTTTGCATAAGTTTGAAGATTAGGATTCGATCGGGTCAGCAAAGCTTCGCTTTGTATAAGTTTGAAGATTAGGATTCGATCGGGTCAGCAAAGCTTCGCTTTGCATAAGTTTGAAGATTAGGATTCCATCAGGTCAGCAAAGCTTCGCTTTGCATAAGTTTGAAGATTAGGATTCCATCGGGTCAGCAAAGCTTCGCTTTGCATAAGATTGAAGATTAGGATTCGATCGGGTCAGCAAAGCTTCGCTTTGCATAAGTTTGAATATTAGGATTCAATCGGGTCAGCAAAGCTTCGCTTTGCATAAGATTGTAGATTAAGTCTCGATCGGGTCAGCAAAGCTTCGCTTTGCATAAGTTTGAAGATTAGGATTCAATCGGGTCAGCAAAGCTTCGCTTTGCATAAGTTTGAAGATTAGGATTCCATCAGGTCAGCAAAGCTTCGCTTTGCATAAGTTTGAAGATTAGGATTCCATCGGGTCAGCAAAGCTTCGCTTTGCATAAGATTGAAGATTAGGATTCCATCGGGTCAGCAAAGCTTCGCTTTGCATAAGTTTGAATATTAGGATTCAATCGGGTCAGCAAAGCTTCGCTTTGCATAAGTTTAAAGATTAGGATTCGATCGGGTCAGCAAAGCTTCGCTTTGCATAAGTTTGAAGATTAGGATTCGATCGGGTCAGCAAAGCTTCGCTTTGCATAAGTTTGAAGATTAGGATTCCATCGGGTCAGCAAAGCTTCGCTTTGCATAAGTTTGAAGATTAGGATTCCATCGGGTCAGCAAAGCTTCGCTTTGCATAAGTTTGAAGATTAGGATTCGATCGGGTCAGCAAAGCTTCGCTTTGTATAAGTTTGAAGATTAGGATTCGATCGGGTCAGCAAAGCTTCGCTTTGCATAAGTTTGAAGATTAGGATTCCATCAGGTCAGCAAAGCTTCGCTTTGCATAAGTTTGAAGATTAGGATTCCATCGGGTCAGCAAAGCTTCGCTTTGCATAAGATTGAAGATTAGGATTCGATCGGGTCAGCAAAGCTTCGCTTTGCATAAGTTTGAAGATTAGGATTCAATCGGGTCAGCAAAGCTTCGCTTTGCATAAGATTGTAGATTAAGTCTCGATCGGGTCAGCAAAGCTTCGCTTTGCATAAGTTTGAAGATTAGGATTCGATCGGGTCAGCAAAGCTTCGCTTTGCATAAGTTTGAAGATTAGGATTCCATCAGGTCAGCAAAGCTTCGCTTTGCATAAGTTTGAAGATTAGGATTCCATCGGGTCAGCAAAGCTTCGCTTTGCATAAGATTGAAGATTAGGATTCCATCGGGTCAGCAAAGCTTCGCTTTGCATAAGTTTGAATATTAGGATTCAATCGGGTCAGCAAAGCTTCGCTTTGCATAAGTTTAAAGATTAGGATTCGATCGGGTCAGCAAAGCTTCGCTTTGCATAAGTTTGAAGATTAGGATTCGATCGGGTCAGCAAAGCTTCGCTTTGCATAAGTTTGAAGATTAGGATTCCATCGGGTCAGCAAAGCTTCGCTTTGCATAAGATTGTAGATTAAGTCTCGATCGGGTCAGCAAAGCTTCGCTTTGCATAAGTTTAAAGATTAGGATTCGATCGGGTCAGCAAAGCTTCGCTTTGCATAAGTTTGAAGATTAGGATTCGATCGGGTCAGCAAAGCTTCGCTTTGCATAAGTTTGAAGATTAGGATTCCATCGGGTCAGCAAAGCTTCGCTTTGCATAAGATTGTAGATTAAGTCTCGATCGGGTCAGCAAAGCTTCGCTTTGCATAAGTTTGAAGATTAGGATTCGATCGGGTCAGCAAAGCTTCGCTTTGCATAAGTTTGAATATTAGGATTCAATCGGGTCAGCAAAGCTTCGCTTTGCATAAAATTGAAGATTAAGGCTCAATCGGGTCAGCAAAGCTTCGCTTTGCATAAGATTGAAAACAAAAATTCCTAAGAAAATCGAAAATTTTTACATTTGGACTCAATTTTGAAGCACTAATTGATGTTTTTGGATATGACAATGTGTGTACGTCTTTTAGGTCTATTTATAAGCTACAATAATCACAAGTTTCTGTAATTTTTAAGACTGAACTGTAAGTACAGGAGGGTGAAACGTCCCAAAAATGCCGATTTTTTGAACTTTTTCGACTTTTTGACCAACTAAAATTAATTTAAAAATATTTTTGTTATTTTTCCATAAAAGTTATTGAACTTATTGATCAAATACAAAAAAGTTTACAAAAATCCATCCATACAGTGAGCCACACGATTTTTTGAAAATTTTATATTGTAGGGGTGTACTGGTGGTTAAAAAGTTTTTTGTAGTTTTTCTCAATAAAACTTCATATTTTATTGATTCTGGTCAAAAAAGTTCAATCCGCAATTTATGTGATATTTTTTAAATGTATTTTGCAATAATCGGCTAAAATATGCTTAAAAAACACACTATTTTGTTAATTTCTCAGAATCGTCTGCATGGTTCGGCACCAATAGATTCACAGCTCTTTTGGGTGACAATGCGCATATTTTGAGACATTTTTGACATAAAATGGTTTTTTCGTAGTTGAGTTCTCCATCCGACAAACTTGCTTGTGTGCTCACACCACCACTATTTGGGGTCGTGCACCGAGGTATCAAAACCATTTTCAAAGCGGTTTTTTGTATTTTGTAGATAATTTTGAGGCCAAACTTTTCACACCGAACAGTTTATGAAAATTTTGAGTTTTGGCGCCAAAAAACTAAAAAAACGATTTTTCAAGTGTATCGAAATCAATATATTCACAACGTGAAACGGTGTGAATATGAAAATTCTTTTTTAACCATTAAAATAATCACAAGTTTTTAACACGAAATAATATATAATGTAAAAAAATTTCAAAAAGATTTCTAAATTTCCAAATTTCTCAAAAATTAAAAATTCTCCGTCTATGATAAAATATTGAAATTTCAACTTACATGCGCATACATGCGCATGGTAAAATGCATGCATGTGCATGCATGCGCATATTTTTTGGAATGCATGCATGCGCATGACATACTGGCGAACCCTAAAATTTTTTAATTTTTTTAAAATTTTTTCCTTTCATGGGCTTAGCAAGGAGGGGTTTTGACCCCCCTCTTTCGGAAAAAATTCTTCAATTTGCTATTATTAGTTTTTTTTTTGAAAAAAAAAATCCCATTACCCACACAAAAAAAAATTCAACCCCACCCCCCACCTCGCCTCCCACCAAAAATTTTTGGCTACTCTCCTGTTTCCTTGAATTCCCACATACTTTAAAAAATTACAAATTTTCTTTATTATTTTCCACCAAGCAATGACTTTTCAAGCGTAAATTTGAATTATAAAAGAAAAAAATCCTTTTGTACTTTTCATCCCACATCAAATATTCTCCATACCGTTCTTAATAAATCTTCAAAGGAACACAAACATGAGCAAATCTTTTTTTAATCCTCAAGACAATCTTGACTGATATGTGGAAAAGTACTCGAATCTCTTTGATGATGAAAATGACAATAAAATTATGATTTTACCAAAATTTTTGCATGAATGACAAAAAAAGTTGATATTAAATTTTTCTCAAGGTTAAGTGATGAATAAGACGGCAATCTCGGCATCTTGCACAAAAGAATCATACATTCAAGATGAATTATGATCTGAAAAGTGTCGACTTCCTTCCTGAGCTTTCATATTTTTTTTTTGTATGTAATTTATGTGCTTTATGTGTGTTTGGAATCGAAATCTGATTTCAAGATGGATTTAGTGCTTTTATTGTAGATGTCAGGTTGGGAAGGTTATGCTGTGATTTATTTGAATTTTTATAAGCAATCTTGTGATATTTTTGCAATTTTGGTTACTAAAAAATTCACGAAATATTGAAAAATAAGAACCCAAGAAAAAAAAATCTGAAAAAACAGAAAAATTTCTGTAAAAAATTTCTTATTCAAAAAAGCAACAAAAATCACCCAAAATATTTCCAAAAATCAGTTTGCAGTCAAAGAATTTTATTTTGTACCTTTTTTGGTGTGAAAAATATTCAGTTCAATGAATTTGTGACGAAAATTGGAATAAGTAGACGATTTGGTGTGTGTTTTTAGGCACAGACTTAAGATAGGAAAAAATACGATTCAAAAGTGAAAAAGGTTGATGACATTTTGTTGAATATTTTTTTTATTAGGATGAGGTTAATGAACTTGTAGCTTGTAGTTGATGAATATTCTCAAGCTTAACTTGGCTGTTCATATTTTATGAAATTTGATGGTGATTTTCATTTTAGCAATTAGAACAAAATTTCAAAAATTTTTAGGATATTTTAAATTTTAAATTTTTTCAGATTTATCATTTTTTTAGAACTTAAATTTTCAAAAACATTCATTTTTTTAATTTTGATTTTTTTGAAAATTAATTTTTTTAAAAAAATTTTAATTTTTCTTTTAAAATTTTAAAAAGTTTTAATTTTTTTTAAATTTCATTCTTTTTTAAGAAATTTCATTTTTTAAAAATTTAAATTTTTTTAGGTTTAAATTTTTTTAAAAATTTCAATTCTTATCTTAATATTCTTATTTTTTAAAAATTTTATCTTAAAAAAATTTCTATTTTTTTAAATTTTTATGTTTAAAAAATTTTTATTTTTTAAATTTTTCTTTTAAAAAATTTTATATTTTAAATTTTTTTTAATTAAAATTTTTTTAATTTTTTTAAAGATTTTTCATTTTATTTTTTTAAAAATTTTATTTTCCAAAAAGTTTTAATCATTTTAAAGGTTTTGTTTTTAACAAAAATTTAGTTGTTAAAAAATTTTACTTTTTAAAATTAAAGAAAAATTTTAATTTTTTAAAATTTTTTTTTTTTTAAAAAAAATTTTTATTTTTTAAAAAAAATTTTTGTTTTAATTTAATAAAAAAAATTAAAAAAAATAAAAATTAAAAAAAATAAAACTTTAAAAAAAAATAAAAAATTTTTAAAAAATTAAATTTTTTTTAAAAAATGAAAACTTGGCTGAAAAAAATGAAACTAAAAAAGTGAAATTTTTTAAAAAATGAAAATTTTTCAAAAAATGAGAATTCTTCAAAAAATTAAATTTTTTAAAAAATAAAAATTTTTTAAAAATTGAAAAATGAAAATTTTTCAAAAAATTAAAATTTTTAACTAATTTTTAATTTTTTCAATTAAATACGTTTGCAAGACTGCCATGTTGGATTTTGAATTATTATTTTGCCTTGACGTTGTCTTGCGCTACATAGCAGTCTTTCAAGTGTAAATACAACACCATAGAGGTGACATCAGATCGCCATCACGTCAAAATAAGATTTTTTCGCTCGGTATGCTCTTTATGTAAAGAACATTTCAAACTTAACAACTGTTTACTGTTGATAGTCTTTTCTGATTTATCTCATCCATTTTTTCTCTTTCTTCTTTGATATGTACCACAACCTCGAAATAGCAAAAAGTAAATAATCTGGAAAAACACAAATAATGACCATCTAAAAAACCAATTAATTTAACTTAATAACTCGGAATATAATTTTACAAACTCAAATTGAAAATAATAAAATTAATGGCAAAATTTTCCATTGATAAAACTCAAAACCAGTTCCACAATACAAAGAAGCTCCTCTCAATTCAATCTAACAAAAACTGCAACATCTTTATCAGCATCTCAATTTATTCATTTGTTTTCCACGAAATTATAAATGAAGGCAAAGTAAAATCTTCACAAACACAAAAAAGTCTTCAATTTCTTTTCACTTTAGATTCAAATCGAAACGACATTAAAAGGAGGTCGCGAAGATTCAAGTGTATAAAAAAGGTCGCGACAAATTGTCGTCGCACGTTTATTCCTTTGACATCATCTTAATTTATGTAGGATTATTAAGATTTGATGATAGCAAAAAAAGAAATAAATTTATTTGTGTTCAATTTTGATATAATTGGAATTTGATATGAAATTGAATTGTTTAATAATTTTTTGGGGATGATTTTTGAAATTTTCACTATTTACATCTCAAGCCTAGAAATTCAAATTTTCTCAATATTTTCTCACCTACCCACATTAAATTTACTAAATTCTTCCAACAACCTTTACAATATTTTATCGATTTTCTCGTCAATTTCCTTCTTCTTCATCCACTCGATGTCACTTTTTATTCAATTTTCCTCAGCATTTGCTTTCCTTCAAACACCTGACAACTAAAATATTCCATGACAAAAGACTTTATTTCAGGTGAATTGAATCGGAAGAAAATTAATAAAAAAAAAGAAAAAATCCTTGATGGGAGGGAAGAGAGAATGGTTGCCAGACTTTGTCGTGTCAGAATTACTTTAACTTGAACGTAAGATAGAAATTTTATTTTTTTAATATTTATTGAAAATTTTAGTTAAATTTTACTTTTTTTCTAACTTTTCTATAAAAACTTCCGTCCTCTAAAATTAAATCCTAAAATAATATTATATTTATCTTTTTAATTCTCCTAATTCCTTACACATGTTTTGCCTTAACTCAGTTTATTCAGTTTTCGTCAAAAAAAATTAGTAAACAAGATAATTTGATTACCATTTTTTGTGATAACACATAATCCTGCATTAAATAATTTTGCGATAATATTTTGTTCTTTTAAAATTAAATGTTTGCATGAGAGCAGAGTTTAGTTGATTTCTGTGTGTTTGTGCTACATGAAGCTATTTTAAGACAATTTAAAATTTATATTTTCATGAAAAAAAAAACAAAAGTTTAAATAAAGCTTTAAAAAATATTTACAAACATTAACAGCTATATGGATATGAAAACTTTAGTTTTTTTGATTTTATCAGCAATTTGCATTGTTGAATCAGCTGACAACTTTTATGTATGTTGCCAAAAAAATTATTAAAAGAATTTTTAAAGCTTTTTGCACTTTTTGCATTAATTTGTAAATATCAGAGCTCGAAGTCGACTCGGATTTTTTGTTAAATTTGTATGGCGGAGTCGACTCCATATAAAATTTCATCGACTTCGAGCTCTGGTAAATATGATATTAGTTTAAAATAAATCCTTGTACTTTACAGAAAGTGACAGAACCAGTCGGGATTTTGCCTAAAAATTATAACTGTAATGTACGTTGCGCTAAATTTTTTCCTTAAAAATGGAACAATCAAAAATATAATTTTAAAACATTCTATGTTAAACAGGGTCTGCCTAATGGCATAAGAATTCCTGTAGAAGGTCTGTGTAGCTACTTTATTTATTGTGATAACGGTGAAGGTGTACTTTTCGCTTGTGGAACATCGGAGCCTCATTTTGATCATTGCACTCAACGATGTGTTAATGATATTTCTGTATGCTCACGAGGATCATGTTCAGTAAGTTGAATATCGAATGATATTTTAGTTATTTGTTTAAAAAATAAAATTAATCTTCCAATCTGCATTGGAGGTTTCATAACAGCTCATATTTTTAAAAAGTTTTTAGAGACACATGTTCGTCTTGAAAATTTTGGATATTTTTTTGCTAATTTTTTAAAGTACTCAAATTAAAATAGTTTTTTCTAAATTGAAGGGCCAAACCACAACCACAACATCTACAACTACTGCACCGCCAACATGGGCCCCAACAACATCAACACCTTGGCCAATCACAACAACATCACGTTTCATCCCACCAACTGCTCCAACAGGATGCACACCAAAATGTGATGCCAACAATTTTTGGGGTCAATGTTCATGTATTGAGCAATTTAAATGCATCAATAAGGCTTGTACATGTGACTGGAGTGTAGAATGTCCATTCACTTCTGATTTATGTATTCCTATGTGTGGTTGCAATGAAAGATGTTATTGCTATGATGTTGATAAATGCTACTGTAATTGGCAGTCAGAATGTCCAATGGATAGATTAACATGTATAGCAACATGTGGATGTGCAGAACGTTGTTCTTGCATTGATGACAATAACTGCTACTGCAATCCAGACATTCAATGCCCTTTCAGTCAAACTGACTGCACTTTTAGATGTGGATGTACAAATAATTGCGATTGTGCTACATCTGATAGCTGCATTTGTCGTGATAGCTGTGCATGCTTCCAACCACCTCCTGTTTGTCCATTTTGGCCTTATGATTGTGTTTCAAGGTGTGGATGTGAACAGAGGTGTAATTGTAATGGTTTGTCATGTCAATGTGATCCCAATGTGGGATGTTGGTAGAATCAATAGAATGTTTATGAAAATTTATAAAAAAATTTAATTGTAAAAATATTTAGCATTTTAAAATTTATTTTGTTTTGGTTGAAAAATAAAAAAACTTATACATAAATTTTGCTTTTTCGATAATTCATTACAGCAGCCGAATTAATAACATGAACTTCAAACTTGTTGCAAACAACAATTTTTTGTGCTACATTTTTTAGACTACAATAATTTCTTGCATTAATTTTATCATTTATTTCGTAGATTAAGTGAAAATTATTAGCTTTAAAGTTGATGATAAAGGAATTTAAACAAAATACATTGAACATTGATAATTTTTTTAGAATTTTTCTTAATAAATATTAAAAGCAGAAGCAATTGATATTTAGTCTGATTTCAGGCTTGAAAAGGAAAAGTTTTGAAAAACAGAAAACAGCTGAAAAATGTCAAAATATCTTGTGATTGCAATTTTGTGCACCGCTTTGTGTGTGATAGGGATTCAAAGTTTTAAAGTGTGTTAATTTTATAGTTCTTTATTGAAAAGTATAATTTATTGTGGCTGATATAATTGAGAGTTCAATTTCTCCTCATTTCTTCTCAAACCCCCGAACTGAAAAAATTCAATTATAAAATTTTCAATTTTAGCAAAAAGTTGAAACAACAACCCGATATACTCCTCCAACAGTTCCAACAGTATGCAATCCTGGATGCGAAACATATCCGGATACAGAAAGAGACAAATGCGATTGTTACGAGCAATTTGATTGTGTTGGAGGTCGGTGCCAATGCAACATTTACAAGCAATGTCCGTTCCCTGAAGATGATTGTGAAAAAGAATGTGGATGCATAGAAAAATGTGTCTGTCCTACTGCTGATAGCTGTACTTGCAATGATGAAATTGATCAATGTCCATTTGATGGTAGTCGTTGTGTTGCAATTTGTGGATGTGAAAGAAGTTGCGACTGTGATGAAGAAAAAACAAGTTGTACGTGTAAAGTTCCATGCACTTGTGCTCAGCCACCGTTTGTGTGTCCATTTCCTCCTGAAGATTGTGTAGAAAGATGTGGATGTCAAGAAAGATGTAAAGACACTTGCTTTGGAGAACTTTGCAGATGCGATCCTGACAATGGCTGTCCATAACTTTTTAAATTGGTTTTTTTTCCAAGTATTTTAGAATAAATTTTATTTAAAAGATTTAAATTATGTTTTGCATTTTCATATTCACACCGTTTCACGTTGTGAATATATTGTTTTCGATACATTTGAAAAATCGTTTTTTTTAGTTTTTTGGCGCCAAAACTCAAAATTTTCATAAACTGTTCGGTGTGAAAAGTTTGGCCTCAAAATTATCTACAAAATACAAAAAACCGCTTTGAAAATGGTTTTGATACCTTCGGACACGACCCCAAATAGTGGTGGTGTGAGCACACAAGCAAGTTTGTCGGATGGAGAACTCAAATACGTAAAAACCATTTTATGTCAAAAATGTCTTAAAATGTGCGCATTATCACTCAAATGTGCTGTGAATCTATTGGTGCCGAACCATGCAGACGATTCTGAGAAATTAAAGAAATAGTGTGTTTTTTTAAGCATAGTTTAGCCGATTATTGTAAAATACGTTTAAAAATTTTCACTTAAATTGCGAATTGAACTTTTTTGACCAGAATCAATAAAATATGAAGTTTTATTGAGAAAAAATACAAAAAACTTTTTTAACCACCAGTACACCCTCTACAATATAAAATTTTCAAAAAAATCGTGTGGCTCACTGTATGGATGGATTTTTGTAAACTTTTTTGTATTTGATCAATAAGTTCAATAACTTTTATGGAAAAATAACAAAAATATTTTTAAATTAATTTTAGTTGGTTAAAAAGTCGAAAAAGTTCAAAAAATCGGCATTTTTGGGACGTTTCACCCTCCTGTGCTTACAGTTCAGTCTTTAAAATTCCAGAAACTTGTGATTATTGTAGATTATAAATAGACCTAAAAGACATACACACATTGTCATATCCAAAAATATCAATTAGTGCTTCAAAATTGAGTCCAAATGTGAAAATTTTCGATTTTTTTAGTAACCTTAATCTATAATCTTATGCAAAGCGAAGCTTTGCTGACCCGATGAAGATTTAATCATCAATCTTATGCAAAGCGAAGCTTTGCTGACCCGATTGAGCCTTAATCTTCAATCTTATGCAAAGCGAAGCTTTGCTGACCCGATTGAGCCTTAATCATCAATCTTATGCAAAGCGAAGCTTTGCTGACCCGATTGAGCCTTAATCTTCAATCTTATGCAAAGCGAAGCTTTGCTGACCCGATTGAGCCTTAATCTTCAATCTTATGCAAAGCGAAGCTTTGCTGACCCGATGAAGACTTAATCTTCAATCTTATGCAAAGCGAAGCTTTGCTGACCCGATTGAGCCCTAATCTTCAATCTTATGCAAATCGAAGCTTTGCAGACCCGATTGAGCCTTAATCTTCAATCTTATGCAAAGCGAAGCTTTGCTGACCCGATTGAGCCTTAATCTTCAATCTTATGCAAAGCGAAGCTTTGCTGACCCGATGAAGACTTAATCTTCAATCTTATGCAAAGCGAAGCTTTGCTGACCCGATTGAGCCTCAATCTTCAATCTTATGCAAAGCGAAGCTTTGCTGACCCGATTGAGCCTTAATCTTCAATCTTATGCAAAGCGAAGCTTTGCTGACCCGATGAAGACTTAATCTTCAATCTTATGCAAAGCGAAGCTTTGCTGACCCGATTGAGCCCTAATCTTCAATCTTATGCAAATCGAAGCTTTGCAGACCCGATTGAGCCTTAATCTTCAATCTTATGCAAAGCGAAGCTTTGCTGACCCGATTGAGCCTTAATCTTCAATCTTATGCAAAGCGAAGCTTTGCTGACCCGATGAAGACTTAATCATCAATCTTATGCAAAGCGAAGCTTTGCTGACCCGATGGAATCCTAATCTTCAAACTAATGCAAAGCGAAGCTTTGCTGACCCGATGGAGTCTTAATCTTCAATCTTATGCAAAGCGAAGCTTTGCCGACCCGATGGAAACTTAATCTTCAATCTTATGCAAAGCGAAGCTTTGCTGACCCGATGAAGACTTAATCTTCAATCTTATCCAAAAGATTTTTGGAACGGTGTGAATATGCACATGAAGCGTGATCCGCTTCATTACTAGTTTTTTGTTGCTTTCTTTATCATATTTATCGATTTCTTTGTAAATGCACTTGAAAAATGTTTAAAATTAAAAGTCTTATCTGATTTCTGATTCCTTTATCTTTATTTATTTTGCAACAATTTTACTTACTGATCATTATCTTAAACCACTTAGAAATAAATAATAATACAAAGAATAAACACTTATTAAGGTCAGGAGTGAAATTCAGATAAGAAATTTTAACAATTTATTGCAACTTAATATAAATATTTTTGATTTATCTTGACTTATTTGATATACTTAACATCAAAGAGCTTTATAGTTAGTATTTTAGTGCAATTAAAAAAAATAATTCCTATTATTTAAAATAAGATTAGATTTGATAAGAAAACAAATTTTGTTCAATAAAATGAATAAAATGATTCTTTTCTGGCACCAGTTCAATTCAAACTTTATTGCAAGGACATAGCATTCGTTTAATTTTATAAAATTTTCAAAATGTTTGCAATAATTGTTTTATTGCTTCTGACCAGCGCTGTTTTAGGTGACCTAAACTATACAGTTTGTTTGGTAAGGAAAGAAATTTTTTGGTTTTATATTCAACTAAAGTTTCTCTAAAATCTATTTTAGAATGTGCCAAATGCAGTAAGGGTGGCTCATCCAAATAATTGTGGATTATTCTACATTTGTATTGATGAAGTTGGTCATTTACTTCAATGCACAGAATCTATTCCTCATTTCGATCCTTGTTCTCAACAATGCAGTGATGATCTTACGGTTTGTGCTAACACTTCGTGCCCAGTAAGTTTCATTTTTAAATTTAATTAATTTGCAAGGCAATGAACTTCGAATTTTCGGGATTAATCCTTAAAAATCCTGAAAAATCCCGAAAAATCCTAAAAAATTCCTAAAAATCGTGAAATTCCTACAAAATCCAGAAAATCTCTAAAAATTTCGTGGGGAAGAAAGAGTGTTAATACCTTGTTTATTTGTTACTTATAATAAATTATTTTCAGCCTCCAACAATTTCAACGACAACAACTACTCCTGCAACAACAACAACGACTAGATATATTGTTCCTACCGTTCCAACAAAGATCACAAAATTTTAAATTGTTGTACCAATTATCATGACTTAAATCAAATTAATGCATAAAGTTTGTGAAATATATAATCCGTATTAATAATTATCGTATAAGGTCTTCTTAGGAGCCGTTCACTTATTACGTAACGCTAAAATTTGGGTTTTTACTCCGCCCCCAGCGTTACGTTTTTAATAAAAGAATCACGTGTGGGATCAAAAGACCGTAACATACTCTAAGACTCCCCCCTCTCACCTCAAAGCATTACGTAATAAGTGAACGTCCCCTTACCAAAAAAAGATTTATTTAATTGACGTTTCTCTTAGCCAAAAAATTGCAACAATTTCCAGCATTTATATTAAATTTATTTTCCACTTCCGATACTAATTTAATGATTGTCAAACGAAAATTCAAGGCTCGTGGCATGAATATTTTATGGATCATTCCATATCCGCATGAAAAAACAATATTGATGAGAATGAACATTTAAGTTGATGGTTTTCGACAAATGTGAATTTATGGCGGGCGTAACAATTGATTTTTATTCAGGATATTGAAAAAAATCTGAGGAATAAATTGATTATTAAATCTGACGTGAGTTGTTGGTGGAAGGGACTGTTCATAAAATTCGTGACGCCATAAATGATCATTTTAGACCCCTCTTGCCCTCCTTGCTACAATGCGTAACAAAATTTTTGATCCCTCCTCCCTTACCTAAGCGTTACGAATTTTACAAACGGCCCCTAATATGTAGCTTTTCTTTGATTTTTAATTGAAATTGTCATCTTGACAGGGATGTAGCTGGGAGGGTGTTGGGGGTTTTAACCCCCTCTTTTTGGGAAATTCGTTCAATTTGCTAGGGGCCTTTGGGAAAAAATCCAACCTCCCTGGCTTCCCCTGGCCCCCCTCTAATTTTTTCGTTCTATACAAAAAAAAATTCTTGCTACACCCCTGAATCTTGAATTTAGATTTAATTGAATCGCAGTGCCTTATGTTCAAAAAGTTCTTGCTTTTGAATAGAAAAAAAAACTTTTAATTTGAGATTTAAAAAAATGTTTTATTAAAAACTAGTGTTTAGGGCCCGTCACGGGCCCCGTTGCATTTGTCTTAAAGCTATCGGACATCTGATTTATTAAAAAAACTTCAAATTTTTATTAAATTTAATTCTTGAATTTTTTTAGAATTTTTAATTTTGGTGGTAAAAAGTTAGATTAAGTTTTTATCAAAATCCTTCACAGTTATTAATTCAATAGCCTTAATTTTTCAAAAATGACAATTTTTAGAAAACACATCCAAAGTAGTAAGAAAAAGAAAATCCACTTAGAATTACATATTAAAAAAAAAATCTTGGAAAAATCTGTAATTAGTGGAGTGATTAAAAATTATCATTCTAAACTAACACTGCTTAAAAAAGTTAAAATTAACATTTTAATTTTAAATTTCAAAAATAATTTCAGAGCTTTTCAAACTAAATAATTTAGTATTCCAACCTCAAATAACCTTAAAATACAAAAGCAATCATCCAGCCCTTTAACTCTCCATACACCTGATCTCAAGCCCAAATTTCAGCTCATAAGTGCTTAAAAGTTCACTACGATAGCAAAAGTTGCGATTTTAACCTCAAATAAATATAAATTTGAAAAGGAGCTATTCAGTATTTTTACTCATCGCCCGCATAACCTAAAACCTAAAATTTTAGCCTAAAAACTCCTAAAAGTTCACTACAACACAAAAAATTATTATTCTAACCTATAATTACTTCAAAATCTAAAAGTGGCATTTCAGCCTTTTTACTCGTCACTCACTTGATCTACATGCTAAATTTCAGCTTGAAATACATTAAAAATTCACCAAAGGACAAAAAATACGTATTCTAACCTCAATTAACCTCAAAATCCAAAATGACTATACAGTTTTTCTAATCATCATCCACATGTCCTATGTTCCAAATTTCCGCTCAAAAAGCCTTAATAGCTCACCACCATAACTAAAACAAAAGGACAAAAAACCATAATTTTTGAGGTTAAATCAAAGCTACCCTAACCTCAAAATTTTCGAAAAATTTTTTTTTTTTTTGCATGCGCTAATCATGAAAAGTCATTTCCCACAATATAATATCAAAAAAACTTCAAATAGAACGAAATCGAAAATAACCGTCAAAAAATGTTTAAATTTTGTTAACAGAATCAGGAAGAATAACATTCTTGTATAGCATACAGGAGCGTAGCCAGAAATTATTTGAGGGGGGGGAGTGAAATTTTTTTGTATGGAAAGAAAAATTAAGGGGGGTTTGATTTTTTTCTTAAAAACCCTAGCAATTTGAAGAAATTTCCCAAAATAATTGGTTTTAAAATCCCCAACATCCCCCCCCCCCGACTATGCGTCTGATAGTATAGATTTTTTACACGCTTTTTTAGCTATTGCAGAAAATTGATAAAAAATTATAAAGAATGGGGTGTGTGCAAGACTTGAGAAAATAAGTGAAATCAACCATTTAAAATCAATAAAATTTTTTAATGTTTTGAATCTTATTGAGCGTTCGCGCGTTAGCGCGAACGCGAAAATTTTTTTCACCCTTTAATGTACACAATTTTACAAATGAAACTACTGAAAAAAAAACTAATATTGCAAAAACAGTCAATTTAAACTCAAAAGTTAAACTCGAAAATAGCGGTCAAAAATTTTTCAAATTTTATGATTTGAGAGTGTAATGGCCACGAAAAATCTTTTTAAGCATGTTCTGACTACGTATTTTGCACAAAAAGAGAATTTTCAAAACTTAAATTCAAGAAATTCTAAAAATAATAAATTTGAAAATTTGTAACGGAAAAAAAATATTTGAACTTTATGATTTCACAGCGTAAAGGTTATCAAAATTTTCAAAAAATATGTTTATGCAGTGCGCTGTGCATGTAAAGTCAGTTTTTATACCTCAAAACTCATGAAATTAAGAAAAAATAAAGTCAAAAATAACGATCAAAAAGTATTCAAATTTAATGGTTAAACAGCTTAATGGTTAAAAATTTTTTTTGAAAAATATGTTTTCATGACCCATTACATCCATAAAGTCAATTTTCAAAATTTAAAACCCAAGAAATTGCGAAAAGAAAAATGACGAAAAACGGTCAAAAAACATTTAAATTTGTTTATTATACAGTTTAACGACCACGTGATTTTTTTGAAAATGTGTTTTTACTTATTGCTATGCATGAGTAGTCTAATTATACACCTCAAAAAGAAAAAAAATTAAATAGAAGAAAATTCAGAAAAAACCGTCAAAAAAATTTCAAATTTCGATCACGGAATCACGCAATCAGGCAGAATAACTTTATTTTATAATATAGATTCATGAAATTTTCATAACAGTAATGCAAAAAAAGAGATTCAAATTAAACTATTTAAATGAATGGCAACTGATCAAATAATGCAACCTTGAATTTATTTTTCTAATTCTGAAATTTTCGTCTTTACTTTTACTATTTGATGATAACGTTATGTTTTTTTTCTAATTTTTTTTTATTTTGTAATAAACCAATTGTGTTTATTTTATTACACTTTATAACAAATTATTAACACAAACTGAATAGAATATAACAAAGATTAACTATGCGTCATTATGTGTAATTTGTTTTGAATTTTTAAATTTCATAAAGAAACCTTTTTTATGAAATCATTTAGATTGTTGCTTAGAAGAGCATCCGAACACACTTTTACTCTTATCATCATTATTTCCTGCCTGATTTTGATAATTCTTTTTATTTTTTTTCTTTCCAGCATTTTCAAATTTTTGATCATTATTAATGGTTCTATTTCTGCTTCCATCTGATGTCTCACTATTTTGAGGGATACTAGATAAGCTGGAACTATTCGTGTTGAACCATTCTGCTACTTTTCTGAGTATGTAGTCCATCGAATTTTTCTTATAATTTTTTTTGATTAATGAAACTATTTTTTTAAAAAAATTTGACTGTCAGGTTCTAAAGCTTGTAATCAAGTGAAAGATTAGCTTCATAATTAAAATTAATATGCTTATATGTTATAAATAAGCTGTTTATAACATGGTAATGATCATTATAACATAATTATGTTATATTATGTTTCATTAGACATGTTATATATAGCAGTTACATTATTCACTAAAGTGGATCAGGGTATTGCTGGGGTGACTATCTGCGAGCTTTCAAACCCAGAGTCCCGGAGTTCAGACTGATTTTTTCAAAACGGTAATCATTTTTGACCCAGGATCTCGGGTTCAAGATTTTTCAATACCGTAATCCCGGGATCAAAAAATCAGGCCGGGATTGAAATTCCTACAGCGGACAGTGACGTATTCTCTTAGCTGTTACGTAAAAAATTCTTGAAGTTTGGTCCTGGTCCTGTATTTTTTTCTTTAAATTTCCGTTATTTCCCGTATTTTGGAATATTTTTGAAAATGTTCCATATTTTAACAATAGTTGAATGGTCACCCTAGGTATTATTTAGATGAAGGATTCAAAGTTCAATTTTTTTTTCTTTATCATTTTGAATTTTTCAATGCCATTGACCTCTTCTTCCTAAGCTAGAAATAAAAAATTTTGAATTCAAATCTCGAAATTAGTTCTTTTAAATTTCCTCTACTTCAAAAATTATGAAATATAAATATTAAATATTAAGTTCATCCTATTCAAGAAAAAGTTTCTAACTAATAAATTCAGATTTATTTCATCATAATTTAAAATTCCATTCACAACCTACCTCAACACTCGAATAGTCTGTATAAAAATAGATAATGTAAATGCCAAGCATAACGTGGAAATCTTTAAAATGCCGTGCTTTATTCTTTCTTTTTTTCTTACCCCATAATTTTATGGAATTTCTTTCAAAACTCGGTGCGATATTTTTTAAGCTGACAGAAGAAAAATAAAAGTTTTTTATAAAAAGCGGATATTTTTAGTTCCTATGGATTTTGTGCTCTGTCAACAACTTTATTCTTGAGTGGAGGCGAGAAAATTATGGGATTTTACTTATATTTGAGCTTAGTTGTCTGAGAAGATTTTTTTTATAAAATTTTTAAAGAAGCTTTTTCTTGGAACAATTACGCAGAATTTTTTTTCTTAGACTTTCATTTTGAATTCTTCTAAAAAATTTAAGAATATCAAAATTCCTACTTCTGAAAAATTCAATTCTTTTCCGAGAACATCAAAAAACACCAAATTCACATCAACATTCTTACAAGATTTGCCAACACACGCACTGTCGTTACCGCAAAATTCTCACAAGAACATTTTTAGGAACAAGAAAACTTTTTTTTTATTGATGTAACAATCTAATGTAAAAGATGAGTAGCACAATTTGTAAAAATAAGAAAATTTGATCAAAAAGAATGTTTTTTCGATTGAGAATGTGTCATGAGGCACGTGTAAAAAGTTGTATCAGGTAATTTGGGGTTGGTTTATGTTCAAAGATTGTTAAGAGAAATTTCATGATAAAATAAATATGGATGCACCTTTGGCGTGTAATTTTGGTCTTGATCTACTAAGATTGTCCTAAACTGACATAACTTTTTTAGGAGTAAAAAAAATTATTTTTAAAAAATTATTTTTTTAGAAGCAAAAAAAATTATTTTGCTGAACAAAATTTGTGTGAAACGGGAAATCCCAGGAATTTTTCCGAATTTAGAAACCCTACTTTTGAGTCACCCCTTCCTCTCCAGATATGCTTTTAATATAGAAATTTTTGTTTTATTTTTTACAAAATCTTTGACACATCCTCTCTAAAAATCGAACGTACTAAGTGAACATCCCATCACAAATGCATTAAAACCTTTGAATTTATTAAAAGCTAACAAGAAAACATACAATGCTAACTTTTAAAAACAAAATCTTTTTACTTTAATTTCTGAATAAAATTTCCTGTGGGATTTCCTTATCGACATCCGATTTGTTGGCGACATTGAAAGGAAATAAAATTATGTAACTGTAAAATTGTACAGCATTGAAATGGCTTGTGTTGTTGGTTGAGACAAGCAGCAAGATGCCTTACAAAAGAAAAATGTCTGGAATTTATTTTATTAATTTGATGTAGCTGTGTTGGATTTACTTACAATTCCAAGATTAGATTGCAGTGCTTCATTTAATTTGTTTTGAGGATTTATCAAGAAGAATGGAAATTAATTTCTGTTGAAAAAATTGCAGTTGAGCTTCCAACTTTGTTGTTCTAAAGGCTTCATTTATCTACCAGGAATCAAACCTACACCTAGTTTCAATGGCGTAGCTAGGGGTGGGTTTTGGGGGTCAAAACCTCCCTTTTTGCGAAGTTTACATTAAACTTTTTAGATCCGAACCAAAAAAACGTCGAATAGGAGCAACCCCACCTCCCCTCAAAAAAATTCCCAGCTTCACCCCTGTTTAGTTAGTTTCACTCAATGCATTGCATTAAGGACGTTTTGTTCGAAGAAAAATTATTTAAACTATGAAAATGAAGATCGAAAGATTTTTATATTTTTATTAAGAATAAAAAGTGATGCTTTTGCTATGGATGCGTTTGGGATGTTCTATTGAAAATGTTTATATTGACGTCATTCAAACTGGATTTAATTTTTTTAACTACTACATGATGCCTTAGTTCAGCTCAATCGAACAAAGATGCGCCAGAATTTCACACATCCGAAAATATCATTAAATTCAAAAAAAAAATCATTCAAATTTCCTTCCGTACTCGAATTTTTCCCATCATTCACATCACTCAACCACAACATATGTGCACAACATCAAGCACACCTTTCACATAAATCTCATTAACTTCCGTTCATATTTATGCATCACGTCATAACCGGAATCAAATGAATCATCGTTATGTAAATTTATATCCATCAAAAAATGCATTTAACTCTACAATGATGTTCATCCGTTGAACTTTTTTTTTACATCGACATATGTTTACAGATAATTGAGCACATGGAAAAGTTTGCATTTCTAAAAGCTTTACATGTGATGATGCATATTGCTGTTGGGTACATCGACATGATTTATTATTGTATGAGATTGCTGATACTGTGTACCTTGCGGAATTAAAAAGACATAAAGGTTAAAGGTTTTTTTAAAGATTCTCTTTTTCATACAGATTAAAGCAGTGATGGCCAACCGGTGTGCCGATTTTTTTTTTCGAAAAGTTCCACGAGTCGTGTTCCGCGTGCGGTTTTGGTCATGACCTACTCATAAAGTGTTTTCCCGGAATAAAAAAGGTTGACCACCACTGGATTAAAGTAAAAGTTCAAATGAGAAAGAGAAAAAGTTTGAGGCTGAAAATCACCCGTGCCTGAAATTCTTGATCAAATTTTTGTCGAATTAAAGGAAAGAAAAAAATAAAATTCTCGACGATTGAACTAAAGTGAATTTTTTCTTTTCCTATTTTTTCATTTGACTGGCTCTAATCCCATCAATTTAGATTGAAATTTACGTTAGATACTCTTTAAATATTTTGTACTTTTCTTCTCAATTTTTGTTGTATCAATCAAGGGAGTGGAACTGATCAAATTGATTTTCGATCATTTTTGATCTTTTTTGATAAATTTTGGTCATTTCTGATCAATTTGATAAGTTCCACACCCTGGGTATCAATATCAAATAAAAAAAAATAATCGGGGGTAAGGGCCAAACCTTTAGAGCTTTAGACAAGGCGATTTATGATTATTTTGGATTGCATCATACTCAGTAGACCTACAGTTTTATAATCGGTTCCGAATCACATCAAGTAAAAAAGTACCAAAAAAATAATCTTCAATTATGCATTGTCCGGGAATCGAACCCGGGTCGTCCGCGTGGCAGGCGAACATTCTACCACTGAACCAACAATGCGTGTTAATTGATTGAAATAATTTTGACATAATCTTCTATTTCAACTCTAATCTTTTCAATTACTATGCTTTGATAGCGTTTTTCTTTATCAAAAAAAAAGAATTTTTGAAGATTAAAATGACGTCATCATGAAATAAAATTGAAATTGAAATAAATTATTTTTTGAGAGTAAAATTCTCATTTCAAGCAATTTTCTTCTTTCATTTAATCTAAAATTAGAAACGTTTTTTTTTTCTTTCTCATCCACATGTTGATTATCTTCTTTTAATAGTTTGTACATCTGAAAAAGCGATACATCTTCTAAATGTGTGTTCAAATTTATTATGTTTTTAGTAAAAGTGTTTCAAAATGATGATGATGATGATGAATTTTATTGTTGAAGTAAAGGTTGCAGAAAATATATCTTTTGCTATTTTGATTAATTTGGTTAGAATTTCTCGAAATTGAGATAGTGAATTGATGAACTTTAGAAATAGTTTAAGTTAATTTGATTTTTGTTTACAAAATTTTGAGCATCACTAAATTTTCAGCTTTCTAATTAAATAACTTTTTTAATTCCAACTTTTTTGAATTTTATTAATTTTTTTTTTTTTAATTCTTTAAAATGACACAATTTTTCTCAAAAAATTCACTTTCAACAGCGTTAACGTGATTTTTGCATTAAAACAAAAAAAAATTGTAATTCAATATTTTTATTTTAAAAAAATCCCACAAAATATTTAACATTAAAAAGTTATTCCCGTCTCCGTGTTTGACTCGACACATCATTTTTACACTTCAAAATTGTCAGACATGTGAAAAATTTAAAAAATAATTTTCTCGTCAAGAATGAATTACATTTTGGCATATGTTAAACATTTTTAGCTGATGACGAATTTTATAAGTGACCGTGAAAAATGTTTGTTATATTTTTTATGAAAAATTTGTTGGGTTTTCTTTTTTAATTTTGGGAATTTTTAAAAATTTTATTTAAATTTTTCAGAAATTTATTTTTTTTATTTTTAAATGATTAAAAAATTTAACAAAATTTATAAAAAGTTCGATAAATTTATGAAGAAAACTCCAAAACCTCACAGTGAACAATAAAATTTAAAAAAAAATCCAATTAAAATCACAGCATCATCCCCTAATTTATCATCAAACCCTTACAATTATTAATCTCATCAATTTTTCATCTCCTCAAAAAAAGCACAAAATCCTGACACATCATTACTCATCTAAGTGAATCATAAATTTTATGATATTTCTTTATGACAGAAAAAGGATAATAAATGCTGTCAATAAGCTGACAAACTGCAGAAATCATCTGAAGCTAAATATCAATTTATTTGATTGTCAGTTAATATTGCATTTATGAAGTGATACTAAGCAGATTTTAAGGAACTGATAAAAATGGTTGTTAGTGTCAAGATTGTGATAAATAATAGATTTTTGTTCTGTGAAATTTATTTTTTAGAAGAAATTTATTGACTAGTCAAACTTGGAAGGATAAGTTGGCATAAAATTTAAGCCGGAATTGTGCAGGCCCATCTCCGGCTTAGTGCCGAATTTCATCCTAATTTTTCGACTTGTGCCTTTCGGTAAGTTTATGATTTGCTAAAATATTGTACTCAAACAAAAAACATAGCCCTGAAACTTAACAAATGACCCAAATCGACACCCAAACTCACTCAAAATAAGCACCAAAAATTCTTTAATACCACATTAATCATGTCACTTCCAACAAAAAAAAAATAATAATAATAAAGAAGCTTTGGATGACAAAACAAAAACCCCAAAAAAAGATGCCGATGTCGATGATGATGACAATAAACATGGTCATTAAGTTAAGAATGGCAATAAATTATAACGAGTTGGATGAGTTTGCAGAATTTCTATTTTTTTTTGGTTGCAGATGTTTTTATTGATTGAATTTTGATGATTTGAACTTTGGACTTGACTAGATTAATACTTGTCATTTGGGTCTATCAAAAGGTCATTACGGAGGCTGTTCACTTATTTTCTGAAAAAAGCATTTAAAATGAGCGGTTTCAAATGTTTTGATTGAATCTTATGTTTTATGATTTTTATGAAAAGAAATATTATCATCCAAAAAATGCCTTACAATTGCTGTCAAAAATGTTTGATTGTTCAAAATATTCAGAAATTTAAAGTTTTTTTTCAATCTTATACACCGGAAAGTTACTGCGTCTATTTTTATTGAATAGAAAGGTACTGGTGCATTCGACCGACCGGAATTCCGGCTGAGTTCGGCCGTAATTCCGGCTCATTCCGGCCGAGTTCGGCCGTAATTCCGGCTCATTCCGGCCGAGTTCGGCCGTAATTCCGGCTCATTCCGGCCGTAATTTCGGCCCGTTCCGGCTGAGTCATCCGGAATTTCGGCCGAACTTTACTAAAAATCCGGCCGTAATTTCGGCGGAACTTGCCGTAATTACGGCTCGTTTTTCGGCGAATTTTCCACCGGATTTACGGCCAAGTCAAAAAAGATTGTCTAGTTGAATGTTTTTTCAAAGATTTCTAGATATTTTTCCTTTTACAAAAAATTGAAGAATACTTACAGATTTTGAAAAATATTTAGTATATTTACTGATATTTTCCCTTTTACTAAAAGTTAGAAAAGCAATATCAGTTCAAAAAGATTTTCACATGTTTACTAATATTTTTCCTTTTACAAAAAGTGTGGGAAAACTATTATAAGTCGAAGAAATTAAAAATTGAAAAATTTTCTTATATCGAAATGTTTTCTGAAGAATTTTTTAAAAAATGTTTTTAACAGAAAATTCTGCAGAATTCTCAGAAGTCGATCCTATGCACCACAATCGTAAATGAATACTGAAATAGACACATTACAAATTTTTAAAAAATTTCAAAAAACCAACTTGATAATCTTTTTTGACTTGGCCGTAAATCCGGTAGAAAATCCTCCGAAAAACGAGCCGTAATTACGGCAAGTTCCGCCGAAATTACGGCCGGAATTTTAGTAAAGTTCGGCCGAAATTCCGGATGACTCAGTCGGAACGGGCCGAAATTACGGCCGGAATGAGCCGGAATTACGGCCGAACTCGGCCGGAATGAGCCGAAATTACGGCCGAACTTGGCCGGAATGAGCCGGAATTACGGCCGAACTCGGCCGGAGTGAGCCGGAATTACGGCCGAACTCGGCCGGAATGAGCCGGAATTCCGGCCGGAATTTCGGCCGGAATTCCGGTCGGTCGAATGCACCACAACCCTCAATAAAAAAAAATATTCAAAAAGGCATCCAAAAATATGAAAATCCTGTTCAAAACGATAACAATAACAATTTTAAATCCACAAAGCAGAAAAATATGTGAGATTATAACCGACAGAAATTGCCAATAAAAATTCATTGTTATGACTTTAATCGTGTCATTAAAATGAATCTTAATCTTTTTAAGCCGCCATGCGGCACATTCAATCTGATTTTATTGTGGAATAAAAGTTGTTTTATTCTAAGAAATATTATTGAAATTTTGAAGTCATTTGGAAAAGCAGGAGGCTTAGTTGAATTTATTTAATTGGTTTTAATTTTATAAATTAGATTTTTTTGGGATATTCAGGGATATTGCGATAAATAAATAAAAATAAGGCATCCTTGAAAGAAAAGGACTGAAATTGATTTTATTTTACTATTTTTCTCACAATTCTAGTAAGAATTTTTCAACCTTGCTGTAAACAGCTTTGATTTTTCTGATTTTAGATTTAAATTAAGTTTTGACCTTAAACTCCTACTTAAGAATCCAAGAAAATTTGTAAAAACAACAGAATAAATTAAACCTTCTCAAAACATCAGAAAATACACAATTTTAATTACAGTTCCATCCAAATATTGACAAAGTCTGATTAATAATTATTTACATTTTGTGTGTGAGTCTGTTTGAGTTGAAACTGAAGGAGACAATTTTCATTAAACTATTTTCTTAGTTTTCTGTGTGGGAGTAAATGAAGAATATTATATTTTGAAAATTTAGTAAGAAAAGAGCTTAATGATATTGAAATCAGTCTGTAATGATAAATTATTAAAAGTTTTTTAAAATTTTGTACCAAATTTCAAGTTTATTTTTTTTCATATTCACACCGTTTCACGTTGTGAATATATTGATTTCGATACACTTGAAAAATCGTTTTTTTAGTTTTTTGGCGCCAAAACTCAAAATTTTCATAAACTGTTCGGTGTGAAAAGTTCGGCCTCAAAATTATCTACAAAATACAAAAAACCGCATTGAAAAAGGTTTTGATGCCTCCGGACACGACCCCAAATAGTGGTGGTGTATGCTTACAAGCAAGTTTGTTCCTCGCAGAACGCAAATACGAAAAAACCATTTTATGTCAAAAATGTCTCAAAATGTGCGCATTATCACTCAAATGTGCACCTCACACGTTGGTGCCGATCCATGTAGATGGATCTGAGAAACTAACGAAATAGTGTGTTTTTTAAGCATATTTTAGCCGATTATTGCAAAATACATTTAAAAAATTTCACAAAAATTGGGAATTGACCTTTTTTATCAGAATCAATAAAAAATAAAGTTTTGTTGAGAAAAAATGCAAAAAAAAAAAATTTTAGCCACCAGTACACCCCCCACAAACCTAAATTTTGGAAAAATTCGTGTGGTTCACTGTGTGGATGGATTTTTGTAAATTTTTCTGTTTTTGATCAATTAATGCGAGAACTTTTATGGAAAAATACCAAAAATATTTTTAATCCAAGTTTAGTTGGTCAAAAATTCGAAAAAGTTCAAAAAATCGGCATTTTTTGGACATTTTGCCCTCCTGTGCCTATAGTTCGGATTTAAAAAGTCTAAAAACTTCTGATTATTGTAGCTTATTATTAGACCTAAAAGACGTACATACATTGTCATATCCAAAAACATCAATTAGTGCTTCAAAATTAAGTCCAAATATGAAAATCAATATTTATATATGTTTTCATACAAGTATACGCCGCCCCCGCGCCGCCCCCACGAAAAAACGTACACTAATACATACACATAAAAGAAATTTAAATTTTTAGTTTCAGTTAAAAAATGTAAACAAATATTTAATTGAATTAACAAAAAATTGTAATATTATATTTAAAATGCTTCATTGTGCAATTCCTAACTGTTTATGTAATTTAGAAAAAGGAAATAAGCTGTGCAGAGTTCCTAAAGATCCAAAAACTGCATCTAAATGTATAAATTTTATGAAAAATTGTGGTGTAAAAAAAATTTCCGATCATATAAAAATATGTGATAAACATTTCGTTTTTGAGAATAATGGAACCATTAGAGCAATGATACCAACTAAATATGATGAAAAAGTATGGTTTTTCATTACTATATAAAGTGTCAAACAATAATTCAATATTATTTTTTTAGAATGCGAATGAAGTTCCAGTCAACAAAAACATTGACAGTTTAATTTTAAGAATTGAGGAATTAGAGCTATTGGTCGTTAAGTTAAGGAATGAAAGTGATGATTATAAAACTAAATTAAATACAGTCACTACGAACTATGAGAAATTGCTTAATTCATTACAAAAATATTTCAATCATGATCAAATTTCTGCACTTCAAAGAAAAAGCTGTAAATTTTTCGAAATGGTCTGACAGAACTTGTGAAAAAGTACTTTCAATGCGTTATTCTTTAGGAGCAACAAGTATTCATCGAAGTCAATGTATAATTGTTAAAGGTAAAATCAATATTAAAAAAAAATAATATTAATTTTAACGGTTTTTTTAAATTTGAAATTTCTCGGAAAAAATAAATGTGTATGTATTAGTGTGTTTTTAAAAAATAACGGTCGTTGATATTCATGAAAACATATATAAATATTGATGAAAATTTTCGATTTTTTTAGGAAACTTAATTGTCAATCTTATGCAAAGCGAAGCTTTGCTGACCCGATCGAGACTTAATCTTCAATCTTATGCAAAGCGAAGCTTTGCTGACCCGATCGAGAGTTTTGGAACGGTGTGAATATGCACATGAAGCGTGATCCGCTTCATTACTAGTTCAAATTTGAGATAGGAAAGACACAGGGGCATGGCCATGGCAGGGTCCAACGCGGTCCGAAACCCCCTTCAAGGCAAAATTTCTTCAATTCTTATCGTTTAAATAGAGTTCCAAGATTATGTTACGCTCCATACAAATTTTATTAAAACTTCGTACAATATTTGTTACTACCAGAGGAGGGGGGGGGGGGAAGGTTTCCAAAATGGCCTGTGTGAAGTACGGCGGTCTAACTTTGAATTTCGAGCTGAAACTTGGCATGTTTAAAGACACTTTTGTGACAATTTGCGACAGCAATTAAGTTTCTTTCGACACCCCTTAGTTTTTGAGATATCGATGGGTCAATTTTTGGGGAAAAGCCCGCCGTACTTCACGTTTTATGAACGACCCTTTATGGTCGAGTATTTGAAGAAAAAAGCATTTGTTTCTTTATTTTGGACCCTTTTCCTCCTCTTAGATAAAATTAACAATTTTTTACTTTAACATTAAAATTTTCCTTTGAATTATTTTATATTTTGACTGAATAATACTTCTTTTAATCAAGTCTACTTTGTGTCTTTTTAAGTGAAAAATTTAGTACGACTAGTTAATTAAGCACTCAATGCTAATTTTTCCCATAAAAAGTCTCATTTTCTCACACATAGATAAAACTTCTCATGAATAATTTAATATTTTTTTATATAAAAACTCTATAAAAACTATTCTTTACCAACTTTCAAAACTATGTGCTTTTTTTCAAAAATTCTTTTTAAAATCATGAATATTTCATGCACAATCACATAAACAACAAAAATAAAGAAAAAAATTCTCATAAATTTTACATGCCTCTACATGTATCCCCATAAAGCTCCAAGCATACAAGGAAATAATTCAAGAAAAACATGTGGTTTGTGAGGAAAAAAGAAAATGTTTGCAATTTGTTTTGAAATTTATGTCCTTTAGCCACTTACTTTAAAAATACTTTTCTCTTCAAACGACTTAACAAGGCACCACAAAAATGATGAATTTAGGAAAAAAGTCTTATAAAAGTATGAAAATGAATGGTTATTGTTAGGGGAAAATGATTTTTTGGATGCTATTTGGATTTTTGTGTATAAATTTTTTAGTATTTATAGATTTAGTTTAGAAAGCACATTACAAAAAAATTTATTAGAATAATTAAATTCTTCCATTTTTCATCATTAACACTTTAAAATTTACTGCTAAACTTAATAGAATTTACAGACCAATTAATTTAAAATTCTTTCATCGTTTCATTCATCAATCGTCTTTAAATTGTTACTCTGTGTAGTTAGAATCAATGAGAATATTGACCTCAATGTTAATGAAATACTATTCCATTACCTAAGCTCTTTAGGTTCATGTGCAGAATTTTAATGAGTTTCAAAACTTTTTTTGCATACCAATGATAATTTAAAAACTATGATCTATTTGTCATGCTAGTTAATGACTATTTGATGTGATGTCTGATAGTTTATGGGGAGTTGTGAACTTTTAATTGGAGTTTGATGTGAGTTTTGTGTTTTCTGCTAAAATTTATATTTTTTTGAGAAACTATTTTTAGATATTCTAAAAATAGCATTGGGGTCGTTCACTTATGATGTCCAATTTTTAGGGGGGAGGGGGTCTGAGGTTGTGTGACAGTTTTAAACAATAGAATTTTTTTGCATGAAGATTTTGTAACAGAGGGGGGGGGGGAGGAGGTCTAAAAATGAGTTTTTTTCACTTTTTTTAATTTTTATGGGCGGGCCAATATACAATTTTTATTATTGGGCTTGGCCGTTTTTTCATTAAGTGTCAGAAATCGACTATTTTTGGCATTTTTTATTTTTCCTGGACATTTTGAGAATTATTTTATTAGTGGATCTTATAAAACTCCTGAAAATGCACATTTTGGTATATTAATTACAACATATCATGCTGTAATTAAGCAAAAATATCTCGGTATCTGACACTGAAAATTTTTTACCCTAATTTGATTTTTCACACAAAAATTTGTAGAACTTCATGAAAACATAGTTTAAAGAGACAAATTTTACACTGATACGTTCGTTTTTATGTTATCTATATTATGATCTAGTAGAAACTACTAAAATACAAGTAAAAATAAGTTAAATTAATAATTTTTCCAAAAAAATTCTTTGATTTAACCGACAAAATTTAAATTTTTGTAAACAACAACAAAATATTCGAAAAATAAAAAATGAGATAAATCAATTATTAAGAAAGTTTGAAGCCTGAAAATTGCACAATAAACGGAGAAAAATTTGTTGTTTCAATTAAGCGTCTCGAAACAGTAATTAATATTGTCTAAATTTAGTTTTTTGTGATTTAATTTTTAACAAATTTTGAATTTCAAAAAACCGTTGGAAAAAAAATGTAACAAATTTTTCGGCCAAGCCCTATTATTCAAAAGCACTCTAAAAACACTTATTTTGATGTTTTTTATCCAAGAAATGAATTTTTTGATGGTTTGGGGCAGTTTGTGGTTCAAAAATAAATTTTAAGAAATTTCAATTTTTGGTTAAATCCGTACTTACTTAATCAAAAACGACATACAATTCCAATATCTTTAATCATTCCTTCATAGTCAATGAACTTGAAATGGCACAAGACACACAACTCATACTCATTAGTATCGCATTCAAAACTTATTTATTGTTTTTTTTTTCTACTTCACTTTCCGTCTATTAATAACTTACTCATTCTTCTAATTCCTTGATTAATGAAAACATACACAAACATGAATACAAATGAAGTAGGAAGCAATAAAGAAAACTTCGCATCAGTTCTGCAATATCAGTATGCTTCTTGTTATTTACTTCTCATTAATTTTGATACCACAACAGTTTTATATTGTTATTGCTTATTCTATGGCTTGAACGATAGCAACCTCATAAGTGCTATAAACAACACAAAATTATGGTTTATCGAAGCCTAAAGATAACAGATGATAGGAGGATATTTTTGATGTTGTTTATGGGGTTGGTGGTGATAAATGGGAAATTTTGAAGATTTTGTAATGACGGAATTTTGAAATTATAAATTAATTTTAAGAATAATGATATAAGATTGAAAAATTGAAGAAAACATATTTAAAAACCAGGTGTGAGTTTCTAGCGTATTGTGTACCCCATACCCAAAGAGTATACCTTAAAGGTGCGTTTAGGATACCTAGATTTTGTTCTATTGTATTTTTTCCGAAATTATTTTTTAGTTAAAAATAACCTAGGATAAACTCTAATGTATACCACTAAGTAAAGGCGTAGTCAGGGGGGTTGGGTGTTTTAATCTCCCATTTTTTCGGAGAATTTCTTCAATATGATGGGAAAAATCAAAACCTTACCTAAATTTTTCGTTCCTTACAAAAAAAATTTCAAAACCCCCCTCCTCCCTCTTCCCCTCAAAAAATTTCTGGTTACGACCCTACCACTAAGGTATGGGGTATACCCAAGATACTCATCCCAAAGGGTAGAATTAAACAAATCGATTTTTAAAAAATTTTGATCATTTTTGATAAAGTTGATCAGATTTGCATCCTTGTCATTCAAGCAACAAATTAGATGTCAAAAAAAGGAATTGAAAACAAAAAAAAGGTAATATATGATTAAATTACAAAGTAAAGCACTTCGCCTGGTCCCCCAAAAAAAACAAAACAACAATTTCAACCCCTTTTCATTAACATCAACAAAACAACCTAATAAAAATTATCGACTATCGATAAAAAAGTACACAAAGCAGCCACAAAAACAATTCGCAATTAATTTCCATGTGAATCAATATGAGTCATAAACAATCAAGCGACAAGTGTCAGTTCAATAAAATGAAGAGGGAAAGAAAATTGCATTTTTATTACAAAAATTACAATATTTTTCTTTAATGTTTCTATTCATGAACACAAAAAAAATTTCGAGAGAATGTTTTTTTTGAGAGCTTTTTGCTCACGCACGGCTGAGAGAAAATGCTGAATGAGTCAAAAAAAGCTCAAAATGCGAGAAAAAAATCATTGAAAGAATTTTTTTTCTTCTTTTCTTCTTCAGTTTACAGTCGATGCTCTGTCGATGAACACGGGAGGTAGGAAGTGAATTTGTTGAAAATTTTGAAAGACGTAACCGGTTCTATACGTAAATGAGTTTTTGAACTTGGAAGTTTTTGGTTTTTTTGAGTGATTTCTATTGTTCTAATATGAAAATGTGAATAGACATAGATTGTGATAAATAAAAAGTGTAACTTTTAATTAGAGACTTTATGTAGAATTTATTTTTGTAAAATTTCGAAACTACAAAGAAAACATTTCAAAATTCAATTTTTTAAAAAAATATTTTTCTTTCAAAATTTTTTGAATTTTGTTTAAAAGAACAATTTCTAAAAATGTAATAAAACAGAAAAAAAAAATTTAAAAATATTAAAAAAAGTTATAACCAAAAACTCAGTTTATCATTTTTTTTAAATTGTTCAATGAAAATTGAAAAGAAAAATTTAATAATAAAAAAATAAAACTTTTTAAACTTAAGAAAAGTTATTAAAATTCAAAAAAAAAATTCTTTCGAGCTATTTTTCGCTCTAATATACATATTTAAAAATCTTCAACCTTAAATTTACTATCGATAAAGTTTAAAAAAACCCAAATAAAGTGAAAAAAATCCAATACAAAATAAAATAAAATAAATAAATTTAATGTGAAGTTTGTGATACGATTAAAGTAAAGCTTTGAAAATAAATCCCATCATTTCCCAAAGGCATCAAGTATAAAAAAAAAAAACGAGGAGAAACAAATACTTTAAAGGAAACGGCAAACAGAAATGAAAGCAGTGAAAAGCACAAAAAACTTCTGAAGATTTTCGAGATCAAAAGGTTTGTTTATTTTATTGGAAAATCTTATTTTCGTGTAAATATTTTCTGAAAATTATTTTTGAGGTTATCATTGGTTGTTAATTATTTGCTGGATTAGAAAATTGGCTAAAAATTAAAGAATTTTAAATTGCTTTTCAAAATCAAAGAAAGTATTTTTCCCTTTCCAGCTAATCGACCCTTTTGTGCTTCATGTAAAAACTTTTTCAAATTATTTTCTCATTCTCTTAAATTTAAAGATAATCAAACTCATCCTTTCGTTCTGACAACAAAATAAAAACTTTTTTTTAACCCAAATCCAAATAAAATCCAATTCAAATATGAAAAAAAGTTTCAAAAACAATTGGATAAAGGGAAAATCATGGAAAATATTTGCACACGAGTGATAACAAAAAGCAAACACAATTAGCTTCTTGAGAATTTCGTGATTTGGTGAATCTTTATGTCTCGCCTTTTTTCTGAGAATTTCAAGAAGATTGAACACAAATGTGTTTTTGGGCATGTCTAAAATTGGACAAATATTTGGATTTTATGGAGATTTGGGTTTGTTGATTGAGGTAGTCGATGATATTGTCTATAAATAGATGTAATTGAATCTTGAGTAGGTTTTATTTGAGCTATTAAATGCCTTTTGGCTGATAATGTTTGAATATTTAGAAAAATTCGAATGTGCGTTATATTTTGGAGAAACAGTAAAGTATCCCCAAAATATGCTGCACAACTTTTAAAAAAAGCCGAAAGTAGTTGCCAAATGAGCATTTTAGTAACAATAAGTAAACTTTTATCTTCTTATCTCTACAGCTTCATTAGAAACCCCATAAAATTCAATCCCAATCACATTCACATCTTCTTCCATCAAAACGTGTTAAAAGTATATCGAAAATCTAATAAAAATAAAATTTTACTTCGCAATTCACATTTCTCAGATTTTTCACACATTTACCGAGAAAACGTGCCGAGAACAATTTCAATGTCATTACAATTTTCATCGAAATTACACACATAAAATGGAACAATGTGTACCAAATAAGAAGCTGAAAAACTTCACTTCCTGTTGACTTCTTCTTGTTCTTCAGTCTTGTCATCTCAACAACACGTTTGACTGAATTCTGTGTTTTTTTTTGTTCAAATATTTAACTTTTTACTTTTACTGTTCTTCTTTTTAGTCCAAAATAATAATATCGCTTTTAAGTCACATCTAATTTTCTACAAAAATAAAAACATGTGTGGCAGTAATTTTTCTTGATATTTTTTTTACATTTTCCGTGCCTTTTTGTTGATTGAGGTAAATATGATGAACAGAAATGCTCTTAATGTGACTAAAGATTTACTTCTCGAGCCTTCTTGTGATTTTTTTTTTCAATTTATAGAGTCTAATGTGCTGATAAGGAAATTGATATTGAAATGATGTGAAGCTTGTGGAATTCAAGAAAATTTAGATTTGAGGGTCTAATGACATATTTAGGGAAACACATTAATGTGTTATCAAAAATATGTTGCACAAATAACTTTATTGCTAGATTAAAAGCTCATTTGAGAATCCAATACAATTTCTGCACTTAACTCATTTCTTTAAACTTTTATGGGGTACATAAAATTCCTCAAAAGACACAAGTCGGATAATCGAGATGAAATCCGGCACAAATCCGGAAAGGGGCAGCACCATTTCAGCTTAAATTTTATGCCAGCTAGGTGCTGGCCTCACTCCAGCTTGGTTTCAGATTTCATCTCGATTATCCGATCTGTGCTTTTTGGGTAAAGTTTAATGTTTCGCAACAAATATGGCGCACGAAATTTATTTTGAAAGTTTGAAGGAACCTTTTTGAGCTGAACAATCATTTTGAAATAAAAAGCACTTATCTTTCCCCCTAAATGTCAATTAATTTGTAAAAATATTAAATCCCGAAAAACATAAATTCTCTTCTCCAAAATATGACGCATAACTCTAATTCTTCTAATTCAACCTGATTTATTCCTCTTTTATCCTAAAATTCCCATCAAATGTCAATTTATCTCATCCAATTACCTCTTTTCTCCCCACAAATAATCCTCCCCGCCAAAAATTCAATTTTTCATTCACATCTTAACCTATTTTTATTTTCATAACAAATTCCCAAACTAAATGCAATAAAAAAACATATTCAAAGAAGCTGATATATGGTAATTGAATGGAATATTTTTTTGAAATATATTTGGAGATGCCAAAAATACTTTATGTGCCTCGCCGAGTTCTATTCAATATTCTCAAAAGATGAATAATAGCAGCAACAATGATGAGCTGCGACAAAAAGCATACAAAGTAGAAAAGATTGGGGGAAAGAGTCACACGACATATTTCAAGAGATTTCAAGATCAAATGATGTATATTATTTTATTCGACATAAATTGGATATCTTCATGCTTAATCAGCAGATCTATGAATATAAATTAGCTTATTGTAAGTTGAATGACTCGAGTATGTCGAGTTGAAGATGTAGAAAATGAGCCGAGAGAGAATCTTTTTCAAATCTTAGTCATATGTAAAGTAAACAAAGAAAATGTGTGTGAATGGGTTAAAATCTTCAGAGGTTGATTGTTTTTTGTTTGAGAATATGTCATATGGACTTTAAGGTATACTGTGAAAGAAATGTGTAAATAAATGAGCAAATGTGAAGGCACCTAATGCTAGTGAGAAATCGTCTGATTTCTCAAATCTGGTGTGAAGACATCTGAATTTTTTTTAAAAAAACAATGTGGAGACACCTTGATGTATGAATTCTATGTGAAGAGACCTGAATTTAAAAAATTATTGTGTAATTGTGAAGACACTATAATATATGATTTCCATGTGAATGCACCTAAATATTAAATTTTTAAACCATTCCCTTTAAAATTCCAAATGCAAACCTTTAAATCCAAACATTTAAAAACCCTCCATAATGGCATAACTAAACATCCTTCTTCTTTCATTTTAATTATCTTGAAACGACAAAAGTGTCATCAACTTAATGATTTAATTTAATCAAAAACTTTTTACTATGTTTGAGAGATAAAAAGGTTGAAAAGAGGAAAGCTGAATGAAATTATTTTGATGAAAATTGAGTGTTGATTTAATTTCCGGAACATTGTTGAGTGTTAATTTTGTTTTAATGGATTACAAAGATGCTGTTGATTAGTTATTTTTAATTTTAATTGATTTTTGTTGCAGTTTATTTGCTTGTATTTTCAAAAAACTAACGGCCTATTTCACTAAGGTGGATAATCCTATCCGAAGATTATAACTCTTTTCGATCCGAGGATAATCCAAAAAATTTTTTCACGTTTAAAATTTCATGAAATATTAAGAAAAATTATTTTCAAAAAATTTTTTTATGGATCGATGTATTTCACTAAAAATGTTAATCCATGGATAAGGATTATCCAGAGATTATCCAGTGGATTATTCTGAAAATGAAAAACTTACGGGAGACCAGGTTTAACATCTTTGGAATAATCTTTGGATAGGATTATCCAGTTTAGTGAAATAGGCCGAATATTTTTTTAGGTTTTGGTTTTAAAAATGTAAAATTCTCAATGAAACCCACCAAATCATAAACAAGAATAAGAATCTTCAAAAAATCTGCTTCTTTTGTCTTCAAGAAGTATTTTAAGTTCTGACGTAAATATGAATTCAACTCAATTCAATAGTCTTGCTTACTCACATGTCTATCAGCATGATGTTGTGTGGGAAAATTTGTAAAACACACCTTGGGACTTTTTGGTGATTTCTTTTTGTACAAATCAACAATTCTGAGATATTGAGGACATAATGGAATGGTGGATGAGGGATATGTGAATTATTTTAGTGCAAAATGTGAGATTTTGTTTTTTTTTGTCAGAATATCATGAAATCGTTCATTAAGGAACTAAAATTTTGAAAATATATGAGTTATATTTTGTTTTTTTTTTTCAACATAACCAGAATCTTGCAGCCCCAATATCTATAAAAATTTCGAAATTTTTAAATTATTTTAATAGAAATTTCGGATTTCCAAAAAAAAATTGCTTTGTTAAAATTTCAAAGCTCATAACACTTTTAATAATTTTCTGAAATTACAAAACGTGTAAATGTACCTCAAGAATACTATCCTAAATTCAACAATCTTTACCTTTCAATTCCGCATATCCCCAAAAAAATTTTCTCCTCATGTCATTTGCCAATGAGGCCGATCACCTATTACGTAACCCTCTGAGGGGGAGGGGAAGTCCGAGAATTTGTTTTCTTTTTCACACAAGAAATTCTTGAAATTGTTTAAAACGTTACGCAGGGGGGGGGGAGGGTAAAAAACCCAGAATTTCATCGTTACGTAATAAGTGAACGGCACCCATCCTAAATTCTCATTCAAGCTCTCATAATCCGCAATGTTTTGATTCAGCACCCAAAAAAAAGATATAAAATATTGACTAGCTTACGGCATTGTCGGAGATTACTTTACGTTCTGCATGTGGGTTACAAAGTGTAATCAATATGTGACATGTCAAAGGTATGATGCGATATCATTTGGTGTGGGATTTTCCAGCATAATGTCAATAATTAGGGCATTAGCTTTCATGCTCCGCAATTTATCTAGCTCAATTTCAATGGACTTCTTATTGCAATGAAAAGAGATAGGAAAAAAAAGTTTACTGTAAATGAATAGCATTGACCTGACCCTTTTTTCCTGTGTTGCCTTTTCTGTGGGATATGGAACGTGATTAACAAGCTTATTTTATTTAGTATTCATTACATTGGAGGTGTTCTGTATCAATATTTGAACACCTTTACTAATTAAGGGTAGATAATTGATTTATGTTTGGATCTGATACTGCAGATCATGGATGGAAGATAACTTTTAGATTAGAAAGATGCGAAAAGGTTGCAAAAAGGTAAATTTCAGGGAATTAATTGTTGGATGAAAGTGTTTGAGAATAATGAGGGATTAAGGAGAATTTTTGGAGATTATAAGGATGATTTGTGATAAAAATTTATCATAAAATTTTAATGTGAAGACATCTGAATTAACAACACTAATGAGAAGGATTCTGAACCTTAAAACTAAGTGTAGAGTCACCTGAACTTAAAAATTTTAGTTTAATTTTTTCTAAAATTCAATTCTTAAGTGTGAGAGTGTCTAAACCAGTGATGGCCAACCGGTGTGCCGCGGTACACTAGGGTGCAATACTTTTTTTTGAAAGTACTACTATTCGTGTAATGCGTGCGGTTTTGGTCACGATCTTGCTCACAAGGTGTGCCACAGCACAAAAAAAGTTGGCCACTCAGGAGCGAAGCATGAAACTTTTTGAGGGGGAGGCTTGAATTTTTTTTGTATGGAACGAAAAATTTCGGAGGTTTGGGATTTTTTTTCTCAAAAAAAAAACCTTAGGGCTCGTTCACTAATTACGTAACGCAAGGGGGGGGGGGGGTCGAGAGGAGAACAATAGAATTTCTGAGAATTCCATTGTTCTTTTTTGAAATATGACCGTTATTTTGTTACGTAATAAATGAACGATTCCTTAGCAAATTGAAGAAATTTCCCAAAAAGAGGGGAGCTAAGCCCAAAAAACCCCCTCCCATGGCTACGCCCCTGCAGTCACCACTGGTCTATACAAAAAAGTTTAAATGTGAAGTCACTTGAATATCAACATTCAAATATGAAGGCAGTTTATTTACAAAAAATGGGAGGGCAACTGAATGGAGCAAAGGTACCCAAGTTGAAAATTCCAAGTGTAAAGACACCTGAATTTCAAATTTAAAATCATCTGAATGAAGTTCCTAGTAAGGAAGACAATAAATTAGCATTATTTAATGAAATTAAGTTCATTCACATTGAGTTGTATTGACATAAAGTTTATTAATTTATTGCTCACTGCTCTCTTTTTACTGTACACGAAACGTAAATTAATTTGCATCTTCACTTGAATTTGCATTTATCACAATTGAAATTTATTATATTTTTGTGCAAATTTGTTATTTGAAGAGTTTAAAATTGAGTAAATTTATTTTTACTGTGAGTAAAAATG
This sequence comes from Chironomus striatipennis, assembly GCA_026123125.1. Classification (NCBI taxonomy): domain Eukaryota; kingdom Metazoa; phylum Arthropoda; class Insecta; order Diptera; family Chironomidae; genus Chironomus; species Chironomus striatipennis. Next base: position 6,711,637 of record CM047391.1, on the reverse strand, counting down.
GACAACTTATTTGCAAATTTAACGAACTTTCATTGCAGTTTTTTTAAAAAAATTTTTTTGTGCTTCATAAATTCATTTTACAAAACTCAAAACCATAAAGTTCTCTTCATTCATACTTAAATCCTTTAAATCTCCCAGATCTACATCCCGTTAGCAATTGCAAATGACATTCAATCATAAAATCCACACAAAAGGCTTATCACTAATTGCCAATCCATTATGCATTGCCCGTGAGTAATAAATGCGGAGTTTGAGAGGAAAAGAAATGAAAAATGTTTGAAAGGCTTGAGGACTTCTGAATGAGTCAAACCGAGTAAGAAAATTTTCATATTTGCTGATAAAAAATTGATTTTGTTGTTCTAGAAAAAAATGTACTAAAATTGTGTAATCTTACTTTGTATATTCCATAATGATGAGTCATCAAATAATAGCTTGTAAGTCAAAACATAAAATTCCTTTTTTTAATGTTTATTAAAGTTTTAATAGACAATAAAAAGTTTTAGTTGGATGTTGATGATTTTTTATGAACTTTCAAATACATTCGGAGCTGTTCACTTATGATGTTCATCAAAAACTTGGAGTTTTAGACACTCCACCCCCCACCACCACTCTGTCACAAAAATTTAAAGGAAACAAAAAAAAACTCCTTTGTTTAAAATTGTCAGACCCCCCTAAAATTGTGACGTAATGAGCGAACGAACCCTCACGTAGATTCAGGGACGTAGCCAGAAATTTTTTGAGAAGGGGGGGGGGGGGGAGAAGTTTCAAATTTTTTGTATGGAATGAAATATTTAAGGAGAAGGGGGTGGGGTTGGTTGGGATTTTTTTCTCAAAAACCCTAGCAAATTTTAATAATTTTTTAAAACCAGGGGGGGGGGTTAAAACCCTTCGCTACGCCCATGTGTAGATTTAAAATAATTAGTTTTATTAAACAAAAATTAAAAACTTTAATTAAAAAGAGAGCTTTCTAAAAGGGTAAAAAAAGTCAAAAAAGGTAAAAATAAATTCAATTTTTTTAGTTAAACTTCCTTTATTTCAATAATTAACATAATTAATTATAATAATATGCCAAGTTTAATTTTATTTTGTTCAGAAACTCATCTTCAATTATGAACAAAAATTATCAAAACAATTCAAAAAGATTAATTTCAAGACAATTTTTCACATTTTAAATCCGCTTTTCCATGAACTCATTAACTTGTCAGCAATTTTAATTCCAATGTCAAAGATCATCATTAAAAATAGATTTTCAGTTTATTTTATCTTCTTTTTATTTCCTCAAGTATCGAGTGATTTACGAGCAAGCTATTTGAACTCTGTTTATATTGCTGATAGAAATTTTTCTGTTTATTAATTATTGTTAAATATTTATGAGCGTTGATTTGAATTTTTAAGAGGATTGAGATTTTTTTTAGATTTAGAAATTTTGGAAATATTTTAAATTTTTTAAAAAGTATTTTAAATTAAAAAAGTTTCAATTCTGAAAATTTTTGTACATTCTATAAAAAATGTCTTTCTTGAACCCTCACGTTCGTTATTTATGTCTTTATACTTCCATAAGAGAAAATCTTGCAACTGTTTCTGAATTATTGTTATTATTATCATATTCACACCGTTTCACGTTGTGAATATATTGATTTCGATACACTTGAAAAATCGTTTTTTTAGTTTTTTGGCGCCAAAACTCAAAATTTTCATAAACTGTTCGGTGTGAAAAGTTCGGCCTCAAAATTATCTACAAAATACAAAAAACCGCATAGAAAAAGATTTTGATGCTTCCGGACACGACCCCAAATAGTGGTGGTGTATGCTTACAAGCACGTTGGTTCGTCGCATAACTCAACTACGAAAAAATAATTTTTTGTCAAAAATATCTCAAAATGTGCGCATTATCACTCAAAAGTGCTGTGAATCTTTTGGTGCCGATCCATGCAGACTTTTCCGAGAAATTAACAAAATAGTGTGTTTTTTAAGCATATTTTAGCCGATTATTGCAAAATACATTTAAAAAATTTCACACAAATTGCGAATTAAACTTTTTAGATCAGAATCAATAAAAAAATGAAGTTTTGTTGAGAAAAAATGAAAAAAAAAAAATTTAACCACCAGTACACCCCCTCCAATCTAAAATTTTCAAAAAAAATCGTGTGGCTCACTGTATGGATGGATTTTTGTAAACTTTTCTGTGTTTGATCAATAAATGCAAGAACTTTTATGGAAAAATACCAAAAATATTTTTAAACCTATTTTAGTCAGTCAAAATCTCGAAAAAGTTCAAAAAATCGGCATTTTTTGGACATTTTGCCCTCCTGTCCCTGCAACTCAGAATTAAAAATTCTAAAAACTTGTGATTATTGTAGCTTATAATTAGATCTAAAAGTCGTACATACGTTGTCATGTCCAAAAACATCAATTAGTGCTTGAAAATTGAGTCCGAATGTGAAATTTTTCGATTTTTTTAGGAAACTTAATTTTCAATCTTATGCAAAGCGAAGCTTTGCTGACCCGATCGACACTTAATCCTCAATCTTATGCAAAGCGAAGCTTTGCTGACCCGATGGAGCCTTAAATTTCAATCTTATGCAAAGCGAAGCTTTGCTGACTCGATGGAATCCTAATCTTCAAACTTATGCAAAGCGAAGCTTTGCTGACCCGATTTAGACTTAATCTGCAATCTTATGCAAAGCGAAGCTTTGCTGACCCGATGGAGTCTTAATCTGCAATCTTATGCAAAGCGAAGCTTTGCTGACCCGATTGAGACTTAATCTTCAATCTTATGCAAAGCGAAGCTTTGCTGACCCGATGGAATCCTAATCTTCAAACTTATGCAAAGCAAAGCTTTGCTGACCCGATACAGAGTTTTGGAACGGTGTGAATATGCACATGAAGCGTGATCCGCTTCATTACTAGTTATTATTATTTTAAACACAAGCTTAAAAATGCACGAATTTTCATAAAACAATATTAAATTCGTGCTTGAAAGCTAAGGGGCCGTTCACTTAGTACGTTCGCTTTTTAGGGGGGAGGGGGGGTCTAAGATTTTGTAACAGATTAAACAAAACAAAAGAATTTTTGTACAAAAAGAGTAACGAGGGGGGAAGGGGGGGTCTAAAAAGTCATTCTTTTGCGTATCGTACTTTGTGAACGGCCCCTAACTGCTATTCTGCATAAAATGAAACAATAACCCTCAGTTGAAATGTAAAATTTTAATCAAGATAAATTGGGTGATTTACCAAACTTTTGTTGAGCAGCAAAACTATCAAATTATTGATTTACATGTAAATTGTTTATTGGGCAGAAATTGTAAATTTAGTATAAATTTATTCAATGTAAATTTTGATTTGGATTGAAATTAACATGAAATCATATTGTGATTAATATTTGATCTGTGTGTGAGGGTCCTTGATTTGAGCAGCTGTTTTGTTCTAAAATTTTTTAATTCATATAAAAATTGTTAAAAATGACAGTTAAAAATGAAAACTTGAATTTTTGTACAGGAAAATTTTTGTTTTTCAAATTAAAATAATTTAAATCGAGTCTGTTCAAATCAAGAACCCCCTGCATTTGTTTACCAGGTTTTAGACTCAATAGGTATATTTTAATGCAAACAAACATAAATCAAATATTTAATTTAGGCCAGACACATCAACATATTTTCCAAAAATCATTTCAATCATCCAATTTCAATAAAATATCGATCGACAAATAACAAAACAATTTGTCAAAAAAAAACTCATTTCCTCGACAAAATCACGTATTTTGCCTTTTTCCGATCAATTGATCACCTGCTTGTACCATTAAGTCTCAATTTTACTTAATCTGATGTCTAAAATGATTAATGAGGGGTTTTAAAAATGTTGATTTGGGTGAGTTAAAGGTAAAATGGGAAATGTTACTAAGATTGAAGAAGTTTGTTAAAAAAGCTCAGCTGGCTTTATCTTACTGCAGAAAAGGATAATTTTATGGAGAAAACATGAAAATTGTTTTTTGCAAAATCCAATTATTTCTATCACTTTTATGTTTTTAAACACAACTTTATCTAAAATTTGTGAAGTATATTATGTAGGAAAATTTGACCTGTATAGCACAAGTCGGTTAATCGAGAGGAAAAACCACGCTGGGACGACGTGAAGTCGATCTGGCGGCGAATTTTCCGTTGTGATGCTTTTTTTGCCGTCAGGTTGAATTTACGTCGTCCCAGAGTGGTTTTTCCTCTCGATCAACCGACTTGTGTTGTACGAGTGACAAAATTTGAATATTAAAAAAGTTTATCACCCAGTGGGAGAATTATTTTTATTAAATATTTACATTTTCAAAAATACTTGTTCTTTTTCATTGTTTATCTCTAAAAAAGCATTTAAAATTATTTTAATTTAAATTTGTTAAAAATTTTTGAAAATTTAAAAAATGTAACATATAAAAAAATTAAAATTTTTTTAATTTTCCAAAAGAAAAATAATTTTTTTTGTCAATTTTACTCAAATAATATTTTCTTACTTTTTTATTTCACTATAACCTGCATCTTGTTCAGACATCTTTCCCAAAAATTCATCATTTTTCATCTAAATCATTCCTCAATTTTCTCACAAGTCTTCAATAAAAAAATCCTCAAAAATATTCTTTTCGTATTTTAATTACCCTAACACATCAAATCTACATCCATAACACTCATCTTATAAGAATCAATTAAATGAGAATGAACGACAAAAGAGCTTAGTGAATTTTAATGAGAAAGAAATTATTTGACATTGCTTAATATTCAGCGTAAAATTCAGTCATTATCATCATATTCACACCGTTTCACGTTGTGAATATATTGATTTCGATACACTTGAAAAATCGTTTTTTTAGTTTTTTGGCGCCAAAACTCAAAATTTTCATAAACTGTTCGGTGTGAAAAGTTCGGCCTCAAAATTATCTACAAAATACAAAAAACCGCATTGAAAAAGATTTTGATGCTTCCGGACACGACCCCAAATAGTGGTGGTGTATGCTTACAAGCACGTTGGTTCGTCGCATAACTCAACTACGAAAAAATAATTTTTTGTCAAAAATGTCTCAAAATGTGCGCATTATCACTCAAAAGTGCTGTGAATCTTTTGGTGCCGATCCATGTAGACTATTCCGAGAAATTAACAAAATAGTGTGTTTTTAAGCATATTTTAGCCGATTATTGCAAAATACATTTAAAAAATTTCACAAAAATTGGGAATTGAACTTTTTTGATCAGAATCAATAAAAAATAAAGTCTTGTTGAGAAAAAATGCAAAAAAAAAATTTAGCCACCAGTACACCCCCCACAAACCTAAATTTTAAAAAAATTCGTGTGACTCACTGTATGGATGGATTTTTGTAAACTTTTCTGTGTTTGATCAATAAATGCGAAAACTTTTATGAAAAAATACCAAAAATATTTTTAAACCTATTTTGGTCAGTCAAAATCTCGAAAAAGTTCAAAAAATCGGCATTTTTTGGACATTTTGCCCTCCTGTGCCTATAGTTTGGATTTAAAAAGTTTAAAAACTTCTGATTATTGTAGCTCATTATTAGACCTAAAAGACGTACACACATTGTCATATCCAAAAACATCAATTAGTGCTTCAAAATTAAGTCCAAATATGAAAATTTTCGATTTTTTTAGGAAACTTAATTGTCAATCTTATACAAAGCGAAGCTTTGCTGACCCGATCGAGACTTAATCATCAATCTTATGCAAAGCGAAGCTTTGCTGACCCGATCGAGACTTAATCTTCAATCTTATGCAAAGCGAAGCTTTACTGACCCGATCGAGACTTAATCTTCAATCTTATGCAAAGCGAAGCTTTGCTGACCCGATCGAGACTTAATCTTCAATCTTATGCAAAGCGAAGCTTTGCTGACCCGATCGGGACTTAATCTTCAATCTTATGCAAAGCGAAGCTTTGCTGACCCGATCGAGACTTAATCTTCAATCTTATGCAAAGCGAAGCTTTGCTGACCCGATCGAGACTTAATCTTCAATCTTATGCAAAGCGAAGCTTTGCTGACCCGATCGAGACTTAATCTTCAATCTTATGCAAAGCGAAGCTTTGCTGACCCGATGGAGACTTAATCTTCAATCTTATGCAAAGTGAAGCTTTGCTGACCCGATCGAGACTTAATCTTCAATCTTATGCAAAGCGAAGCTTTGCTGACCCGATCGAGACTTAATCTTCAATCTTATGCAAAGCGAAGCTTTGCTGACCCGATCGAGACTTAATCTTCAATCTTATGCAAAGCGAAGCTTTGCTGACCCGATCGAGACTTAATCTTCAATCTTATGCAAAGCGAAGCTTTGCTGACCCGATCGAGACTTAATCTTCAATCTTATGCAAAGCGAAGCTTTGCTGACCCGATCGGGACTTAATCTTCAATCTTATGCAAAGCGAAGCTTTGCTGACCCGATCGAGACTTAATCTTCAATCTTATGCAAAGCGAAGCTTTGCTGACCCGATCGAGACTTAATCTTCAATCTTATGCAAAGCGAAGCTTTGCTGACCCGATCGAGACTTAATCTTCAATCTTATGCAAAGCGAAGCTTTGCTGACCCGATAGAGAGTTTTGGAACGGTGTGAATATGCACATGAAGCGTGATCCGCTTCATTACTAGTTCATTATTATTATTAAAATTTTACGACAAAAAGTTCTTTTTTTTTGACATTGTTTAAGTTGTGAATGTGAAATGCGGGGATTATTTTTAGATTGTTGAACTTTTATTTTGGTTGTGAGAATGGGGGTTTAAATTTGTGAAATTAAAAAAAATTCTTAAACAAAATCTTTAAGTTTTCTTTTCAACACAACAAAGGACTAGAATTGCGTAAATTAGGCAAAAATTTCAAAATTTCAATATATTTTAAACCAAATTTGTTTTCTTTGTGAAATTAATTTCTCCCGCCAAAATTACTTAGGGGCGTAGCCAAAGTAAGTTTTTCTAAAGGGGGTTCAAATGCTTTTTTCCTCAAAAATCCTAGCAAAATGAAGAATTTTTCTTCTATAGGATTTGGACCCCTTTGCACCCTCCCTCTGACAATATACATCGCAACATTGTCTGCTGCTAATTTAATTAAAATTCATATTCATTACAGCAAAAAAAATATATATATAAATACACGAAATATTTACATAAAGATAAAGCTCATTTACATTAGCACATAAACACGAAATGTTTGAGGAAATGAGAGGGTGATTATCGTTGTTTATCGACACGTCATTTGCTTTAATGGGATATAAGCTCATGCTGTCTATAAATGAGTTATTTTGTGCTGCAAATTTATGAATTTGAATTTAGGGCAAATTATAATTGATAATTTTTGTAATTAAAATGAGTTCAATGGATTGTGTGACCTGAATTTTATGCAGAGGGATGAAAGATACGGACAGCATACCTTAAGGATTCTAAGGCTCCAGAATGACCAAAAAAAAATATAGACCTTGAATATTGACAAAACATTGTCCAACTCTCCACACTCTACCTAGCTACGACTCTCCATCACACCATCATCGCATATTCACAACAAAAATTGATAAAAAGAACGAAATGCATGAAAAATATTTGAATAAACCCGCGGCACTTGTTGAATTGAATTTTTGGCGAAAATTATGAATGAAAATAAATTTTATTTTGAAAACGCAATGTATGCCGACATGGCACACGATGTAGAGCTGTAAATTATTCATCATGATTGCCGCCGCGAGTTTTTTTTTTTTTATTTTCAACATATTTTGTTGATGAGTTTTATTTTCGTTTACTTAACGAAATTGTGTTTTTTTATTTATTTACATTTTTTTCTGGTTGATATGTGTTGAATGTGGTTTGATGAATATTTTATTTATTTATTTTTTTTTGATGGCTTGTCACTAAGGTTTAGATAGTTTTTCCCTAAAGGGTGAACATGATATTTTAAATGGTTGCTTTTACAGTGGGGGAAATAATTATAGACGAGTTAGTTTTTTGTAAATTTTGGGAAATGTGAGCATTTTTATAAAAAGTGTTCTATGTAAATTTTGTGCAGTATTATATGCAGAATCTAACACTAAAAAAATTTTTTTGGTTATGTGCATCATAAAAAAATAACGGTCATTTTTTGAAAAATATGCGTTCTGCAAGCGGAAATAATTATAGACGAATTTAGAAATAAAATAAATTATTCATTTATTAATCAATATCTTGATACTTTTTCGATTGATTTACATAATTTGAGATTAAATTTATCATTTTTCTTAAAATCTTTATTAATACCAGCCATTAAATTACATAAAATTTTAAAATAAAATGGCATAAACTAAAAATTTTGCAAAAAATGTTTTATGCCTTTAAAATTGTTAAAACAGCATGAATGTGATTTGAAATTGTTTATCATAATGTATTTTAGCTAATTCAAGAGATATATTGTTGATATTTAGTTAGGAAAGTGAAAAAATTTAGAAAAAATTCTTAGCTGCTTCAATAAAATTTTTAATTTTTGATAAAATTGTTACTTAAAAGCAGTTAATATCATAAATTAACATTGATTATTACTTGAAATTGACTAATTTATAAATTAAATGAGATATTGGAAGCTAAAAATGAAAGTATTTTGACAAAAATGCAAATAAACTCACCAATTAGCCACATGAAAAATTTCGATTAAAAAACTTTTTTAAAAATGACATTATTTCTTTTTAAACTGCTTAAAACGATTGAATTCTTTAATAATAAGCAAAAATATGTTCTTTAAAGAGATCTTTCTAGAATTTTTAAGCGTTTTTAAAAACTTTCAATCTTTCAAGTTCATGCTTTTTGATTAGTTGCAGTTTATTTGCATTTTTGTCAAAATACTTTCATTTTTAGCTTCCAATATCTCATTTAATTTATAAATTAGTCAATTTCAAGTAATAATCAATGTTAATTTATGATATTAACTGCTTTTAAGTAACAATTTTATCAAAAATTAAAAATTTTATTGAAGCAGCTAAGAATTTTTTCTAAATTTTTTCACTTTCCTAACTAAATATCAACAATATATCTCTTGAATTAGCTAAAATACATTATGATAAACAATTTCAAATCACATTCATGCTGTTTTAACAATTTTAAAGGCATAAAACATTTTTTGCAAAATTTTTAGTTTATGCCATTTTATTTTAAAATTTTATGTAATTTAATGGCTGGTATTAATAAAGATTTTAAGAAAAATGATAAATTTAATCTCAAATTATGTAAATCAATCGAAAAAGTATCAAGATATTGATTAATAAATGAATAATTTATTTTATTTCTAAATTCGTCTATAATTATTTCCGCTTGCAGAACGCATATTTTTCAAAAAATGACCGTTATTTTTTTATGATGCACATAACCAAAAAAATTTTTTTAGTGTTAGATTCTGCATATAATACTACACAAAATTTACATAGAACACTTTTTATAAAAATGCTCACATTTCCCAAAATTTACAAAAAACTAACTCGTCTATAATTATTTCCCCCACTGTAGAAATTATTAATTAAAATTGAAAACAAAATTAATTTTTTTTTCGCAAAATTTTACGAAATTTAATTTAGAAATAGAAAAATGGAATAAATTATTTTTAAGTAAGCATCTGAAGACTGTATAGGCGCCACCCTGAGAAACCGATACTAAAGGTAATAATCTAAGTCTTTTCGGACGATAAACGATCGAGGGGTAGACATTAAAACATCTGAATTGTGTTTGTTTGCAAGGACGCTAAAGTCTTGAATATTGAGCGTGGAAATAATCCCACACTCGATTCAGCCAAGGAAGTAAAATAAGTAAGAATCTGAAGACTACCTAATAATAATAATAATAATAATAATGACAATTAGGGTTCAAATAATGCATCTATCAGCACGAAAACGTAGTCCAATGTCCAACGAAAAGTGTATGCTGCCATGACTAGCTGAAGGCACTGCGATCCCTATCGAAGACGGGTCCTATTGTATCATAAGACTACCTATACAAATTTAAGAAATCTAACCGAAAATCCCACAAAATTAAACAAAAAAAATCATTTAAATTAATTCAGACGTCATCTCTTCAAATAAGCACATATGTGTGAATTTTAAATAATAATAAGCAATTATCGCTGTTAAATATTTGATGACAATATTTAAAACTCTTTCGATCGATAAATTACTGCTTTTTATGGTTGAGTAGAATTGAAATAAGAATAATTTGCATAAATTTTAGACATTTTTGTGTTGAATTTATTTGATGTTAGAATTAGTGATGATGCGATTTGAATTTTGATTGAATTTTTTTTTTCTTGGAATTCATATTTTTAAATTTATTCGCAAGATGACCATCGATCCCATACATCCACAAACATTCCAACAAAATTAAATTCCATCAAATGCAAATATTTAATTAATTGAATTTATTCATTCCGCTATCATTTACACTGTCGCGCACTCACATGTGCTCATTATCCACAGCTCTTTTTTTTTTTTGTTTATCATTATTCCAATTTATTACCGTGCCTGCTGTGAATGATACTACAGCGCGAAAAGGCAACAAAAGAAGAAATAAAAAATCAATAGAAAATTACAAAAACTATGTTTTGTGTTATTTTATTCACGCTTGTGGTGATGAACAACTTTGGTTATAATTTTGAATATTTTAAATGCTTAATTGAATGTTAAAGGCTTATGGTGGGAATTATGGATGTTGTAGATGAAGTTTTTTGGGGTGGAAGATTGATCGATAATAAAATAATGAGAAATGAGATGAGTTGTAATTGGAACGGGTGATTAATTAGATTTATAGAGCGTTACGTTGTTAGGCTTCTTGGAGATGTGTTCAGTAAGTAATTTTATGTCAGAATAGAATTATTTTTAAGTTTTTCTTAAAAACTCAAGTTCGAAAAAAATGCCGTTTACTTATTACGCCAAAATTCGAGCTTTTTTACTCCGTAATGTTTTTAGCAAAAGAATCACGTGTAAGAACAACCCAGGAGCGTAGGGAGGAGCTCAAGGGGGCCCGAGCAACCCTCTGAAAAATAAAATCCCATACAAAAAAATGTTCTTAAAATTTTTTTGGAAAATTTTCTGCGGTGTCGCTTTGCTCGATCGCTAAAGTATCCTTTGTTGAACACTTGATAGATTTAGAAAAAGAATGAATTTTGCACAGAAAATTTTTTTCTTGGGCCTCCTCAAAAAATTTCGCCCCTGGATCAACCCCCCTCCTACGTAATAAGTGAACGACCCTATAGAACTAAAAAGTTCAATCTTATACAGGGTTTGTGGTGGGTTTTGGGTGTAAAACTATCAAAATTTCTTCAATTTATTCATTTTGCATGAGTTTATTGATAAAAATTCAAAAAGCTCCCAAAATTTCTCAATTCACACAAGAAATTTAACTCCCCTGCTAGAAAAATTTTTGCTTATAACTACAGACCAAGATCAACCTAAACTCAAATAAACCCTCAAGTAACAAAACAAAATCTCATCCTTAACCTCACAACTCAGTCACTTCAAATTAATAACAGAATTTTTTTTGTTAAATTACACGCATACTCTCTAAATTTTCCTCATCAATTACAAGACAACAAGAAAAAGAATTTTTACTTCTTGTTTTTCGTGGTTAATGGAATTTTTATGAAAATTCTCAACAGATTTTTCTTATGAATACAATAATAAAAATTGTGATGGCAGAGAGAAGACATTAAGTTAAAAAGATTTGTATTTTATGGTGTGTCACGTAATTGAGAAGATAATTGATGACCTGTTAAGTGTCATGAGATGAATTTGAGATTTTTCTTTTATATTGGATACAAAGAAGAATTTTTTTGGATGTGGATTTGAGATTGTTGCTTAGTGGTGTTTATTTTAAGTGCAATAATTTTTTTTTTTCTTGGAACCTTTTCGTATAATTTTTAAATTTATAAAAACCGTTACGAACAAAAAGGTATTTTTTGTAGGTAACGGTTTTTTAGAATTTAAAAATTAAACGAAAAGGTTCTAAGAAACAGAAATTCGCAAAAATGAAGTTTCGTAAAATTGAAATTCGTTATTTTAATATGGACTCGATTTTTTGAAGAAAAATTGTTAATTGAAGCAACAGAGCAACAGTAATCGTTGCTTCAAATTATTTGAAGCGATACTTTGAGGCTCGATATCGATATTTTTCATTCAAATCCACCAGAAAAAAAAATTCCATTCTCAATAAAACATCTCATCATTACATTCATTATTATAACTGAGAAAAATTCCACAGCAAATTGCAAATCAAATTAAAATGTCAGCAACAGCAGTGACTGTGTACTTTTCTTCCTGTTCGTGCAACAAACCAAAGAATGTTTTGACATAAGCTTCGTGTACTGTGTAACTAACTGACATGCAAAAAATGTGGAAAATTGTTATTATAATTAAATAAACATTTCACGTTGATGTTTTAGAGATGCAGGAAGAGTTTTGCTGTTCAGTGGATTTATTTTTAACTAGATTAGTACCGAGTTAATCATGATGTGTGATTTTTTCATATTGGTAAATGTTTAACCACAATCCAAGGTGTGAAACTGATTAAATTATTCAAAAATACATAATACCAGTAGTGGCTAACCTTTTTTGTGCCGCGGCACACTTTGTGGGTAACTCTTGACCAAAATCGCACGCGGAACACGGCTCGTCATACTTTTCGGAAAAAATTTTTGGGCACACCGGTTGGACATCTTTGCATAAAACGATGAAAATGGTTTCAAAATAATTCAATTTTAACCTTGAAACTTATTCTAACCCGAGAGTCAAATTATTGTGAAAATTTAACTTCTAACAAGGACACAAACTAAAATCTTCCATTAAATTTCCATCCAAAATCAACCTACACAAAACAATCAACCAATTTAACTGTCTCAAACAATTTTCATTGAACTGTGATGGACGCAGGTAGACCTTTATCACTTGCTGTCGATGTAGGTGGACAAACAAAGTTATTTTGTTGAATGAAAAAAAAAAATAGGTAAAAAATTTCATTGTTGATGAATTTTTGAGTATAAAAAGTCAAAGTGAATCGATCACGAAAAGATAATTGAAGCTTGCGACAAAGGAGCTTAGTTCAAAAATTGATTACATTCTCATCATTGAAGCATTTCTCAATGGTATTGAAAATTGATTGGCATGACGATGTTTGTAATTTGGAATATGAATGAAATTGATCTGCCCACATGGAGACAATGATGCCCACGTAAAAGATGTGACAGGCTTACTATGTCTCAAAAATATTAAATCATCTTTTGATGAGTTTTAGAAATTTAATAATTTTTTGGCTTTTAAAAAATATTTGAAGAAAATTTAAAGCAACGCTTAAAAAAATTTTAAAGCATTGTTAAAAAATTTTTAAAGCAACACTTCAAAAAAGTTCAAATCAACGCTTCGAAAAAGTTTAAAGCAACGCTTCAAAAAAATTTAAATCAGCACTTAATTTAAAATCAAAACTCTAACTTCCTCTAAAACCTCCACAAAACATTTGTTCAAAACTCTCAATTTCCAGCACATGTTCACCATCATAACTGTCATTACGTCTCCACAGAATTACAGTCTTAATGCTTTTTTTCTTTTGCAAATACATTTCAAATTAAATTTACCATAAATTTCTTTCCTTTCGTGCACATAAATTCAATTTGATCACTGACATTAGATACATAATGTGCGAGTAACACACTCAAAAGCACGTTAGCGAATCAATTGCACATAAATTTTGTCACACCAGACTGTTTTTTATGAAAGCTGTAATTTTACATTCGAGTAGCTAATGTGATGTAGATTTGTATCAATTTTGCATCAGTATTAAGATAAAATTATGGTTTTGTAATGATATTTTGAGGTTATAATGAAAAGATTTTTATAAAGATCTTGTAGAATCGAAATTTAGTTCACGAATCAATTTAAAGGATATTTGTCTTCCTTTATTCTAAAGTATCACTTACTGTTGATTCTCTGATTGAATTTTCTCAATTCTCTTGTCTTTTTTTTTCTTTCAAATTTATCAGCATAAAAGCTTGCTAATCAAATGATACCTTTGATCCACTTTTTAAGCAGTATCAGTGGCTTATTGAGAGTCTTTCTTTGATGACTCTCTAATGGGATTATGAGCTTAAGGATTTAAGGATTTGAAATTTAACAAAGATTGTGTCTTTAAAAAGGAAAGGTTTTAGAGTAAATTTTTTGATTGTTGAAGTCACGTTTGCATTAAATTGGGTTAAGGATGCAGTCAGGGTTGTAACCAGAAATTTTTTCCAGTGGTGATGTATTTTTTGGAGAGGGCAAATGATTTCTTGTTTAAAACCTTAGTAACGGGGGCGTAGCCTGAAATTTTTTGAGGGGGGGATGAAATTTTTATGTATGGAACGAAAAATTTAGGGGAGGGTTTTTTTCAGAAATCTTAGCAAATGAAAGAAATTTCCCAAAAAGGGCCAACTCCCCCCCCCCCGCTGGCTACGCCTTTGAGTATTAAAATTAAGTAATTTTCCTCGAAGGGATCAGGACCCTCTTGAACCCTCCTCTGTCCTCTGTCTATGCCCCAGGATGCTGTTAGAAAATTTTTGGTAAAAAGGTTTTGTTTTTTTTAAAGAAAGTTTCGATACTAAGTCGGAGTACAGCCTGCACAAAGCTGGCATAAAACTTCAGGTACTGGCCTCAGTTCGGCTTGATGCCGAATTTCATCTCCACTATCCGACTTGTGCCTTTCAAGGATGCTCAATCGTGTAAATTAAAAAGAATTTAAATGTTTTGAAAAATTCAAAATAATCAAAAAATAACGATAAGGGGCCGATCACTTAGTACGTTCGCATTTTAGGGAGGAGGGGGGTTTGAAAAAATGTAACCATTTGTAAAAGTTTGGGAGTCAAAAAAGTCATTTTTCGCGTAACGTACTAAGTGAACGGCCCCTAATTAAAAATTGAAAATAAATAAGAAAAAACACGACTTACGTAGAAAGCCAGGAACTTCTACGCTACTTTCTGATAGATTTTTTTACTGAAAAATTACAGTTTATGCAATCAGTTAAGCTATAATCTTAAATCTCCATATCAGGGTTGGAAATCAACGTTTCAGTTCATAGTTCTTGTCCTCGGCGGCCTCTTGGTTCATCCTATTTAGGAATTTCGGCGATGTTCCGTTCGACTTTTATAGATTACGGGAGTATCGGACTCCACTTCACTTCGCTTCGTTCCGTTCGACTATCATAGATTACAGGAATGTCGAACTCCACATCGCTTCGCTTCGTTCCGTTCGACTTTCATAGATTACAGGAGTGTCGAACTCCACTTCGCTTCGCTTCGTTCCGTTCGACTATTATAGATTACAATGGTGTCGAACTCCACTTCGCTTCGCTTCGTTCCGTTCGACTTTTATAGATTACAGGAGTGTCGAACTCCACTTCGCTTCGCTTCGTTCCGTTCGACTTTTATAGATTACAGTTTCGATAGTTTTGCTACTTCCGCTTCGCTCCAATTGCTGCTCCGCAGTCAGTCTATTCATTAGATCAGAGCTTCATATATGTTGGTCTTTTTGTTAGATCAGACTTTATCATAGATTACAGTTTCGATAGTTTTGCAACTACCGCTTCGCTCCAGTTGCTGCTCCGCGGTCAGTCTATTCATGAGACCAGATGGTGTAGGTTTTATATTCAGACGTAGCCAAGGAACCTACATGCCAAATTTCAGTTCAGTATGACCTTATCCCACTTTATCAAGCATCAGATTAAGTCTACACCTTTTTAAAAGAAACACGTGGTTTTCTTAGTAGCGTGCCCCTCGGGTCTTAGTATGATGTTGGTTCCATATTCAGGCATGTCCAAGGAACCTACATGCCAAATTTCAGCTTCCCTAGACCTAATCAAGCATCAAAATAAGTGTATTCTTTTTTATATAGAAACACGTGGTTTTCTTAGTAGCATGCCCCTCGGATCTTGGTATGATGTTGATTCCATGTTTAAGCATGTCCAAGGAACCTATATGCCAAATTTCAGCTTCCCTAGACCTAATCAAGCATCAAAATAAGTATATTCTTTTTTATATAGAAACACGTGGTTTTCTTAGTAGCATGCCCCTCGGATCTTAGTATGATGTTGGTTCCATATTCAGGCATGTCAAAGGAATCTACATGCCAAATTTCAGCTTCCTTAGACCTAATCAAGCATCAAAATAAGTGTATTCTTTTTTATATAGAAACACATGGTTTTCTTAGTAGCATGCCCCTCGGATCTTGGTATGATGTTGGTTCCATATTCAGGCATGTCCAAGGAACCTACATGCCAAATTTCAGCTTCTCTAGACCTAATCAAGCATCAAAATAAGTGTATTCTTTTTTATATAGAAACACGTGGTTTTCTTAGTAGCATGCCCCTCGGATCTTGGTATGATGTTGGTTCCATATTCAGGCATGTCCAAGGAACCTACATGCCAAATTTCAGCTTCCCTAGACCTAATCAAGCATCAAAATAAGTGTATTCTTTTTTATATAGAAACACGTGGTTTTCTTAGTAGCATGCCCCTCGGATCTTGGTATGATGTTGGTTCCATATTTAGGCATATCCAAGGAATCTACATGCCAAATTTCAGCTTCCTTAGATCTAATCAAGCATCAAAATAAGTGTATTCTTTTTTATGTAGAAACACGTGGTTTTCTTAGTAGCATGCCCCTCGGATCTTAGTATGATGTTGGTTCCATATTCAGGCATGTCCAAGGAACCTACATGCCAAATTTCAGCTTCCCTAGACCTAATCAAGCATCAAAATAAGTGTATTCTTTTTTATACAGAAACACGTGGTTTTCTTAGTAGCATGCCCCTCGGATCTTGGTATGATGTTGGTTCCATATTTAGGCATGTCAAAGGAATCTACATGCCAAATTTCAGCTTCCTTGGACCTAACCAACCATCAGAATTCAAAAACATGTGTTTTCAACTTCGTCTCAAATTTGGAGGTTAAACACCTACTTAACCTCAAAATCACGCTAAGCGCACCAGTTTCCCGAATGATTCACTGCTTCTCTGATAAAATGGCATCAAAACCTCATCGAAATATATTAATCTCGAAGCTGTAGGCCTGTCCACCAAATTTGACGTTTTTTAAGCATTTTTGTTTCCCCCCGGGGGGTCGCAGGAGGGGACCACCGGAAAAATGAGTTACACCATTCGACGCGTAATTAAATTCCGACAGTTTGATGACCACGTTATATGGGGTAAAAATGCTTAGTTTTCTCAAAAAATGCGAAAAACGTAAAAAAGGGGCAAAAGTAAAACCAATAACTTATACGCTTACGCGTAGAAGTTAATTCAAAAAACAATCCCATCCTTTAATTTAACATAACAATTTTTCATCCATACCCACAACTTTTGCTATAAAATATCTTCAATCCCTTTTTCTCCAAACCAAACGAAAATATTTTTTAATCAATTTTTCTTCTTCCACAAAAAAACCCCAAAGAAAAGAAAACTTTTCAACACTTTTCAGTCTTCTGCTTACATTTCTTTCTCATCATTTCTTATGCTGCATTATAAGTACTTTTGTTGTTAGCTTAAACCTTCCATTCTGTATCATCTTCATTAATCTAATTGCTGCGATGGGAAAAATCCATTTAGTTTCTTTTCTGTTGAATTTTCTGTGAGTCTTTTATTTTCTCTTCTGGTCTTTTGTTGATTTTTAAATTAAATTGTTGAAGCATGAATTTTTCTGTATTAAGTTTTATTCAACAAAGGTTTTAACAGAAAATTTGCGACTTTAATGATTTGATAAAATTCAAAATTTTGAGATAAATTAATTTTTTGCAATCTCATAAGATGGAAAAATCTAAAAAAATTTAAAATTATTCAAACTCCAAATTTAATACAAAATGGACAAATTTAAATGATTATTCATTTATTTTTGATTATTTTTAATAATTTTCAACAATTTGAGTACGAACTCTAAAAAAATTCATCTTTTCATCTTACCTTAAACCCCATTCTGACAATCTTCTAAATATTTCTCAAATTCATCAAAAATTAATTTCAATATCACCCAAAAATCCATAAATTCTTCATAATTTCTACACACAAAATCACATTTCTCATATTCACATTTTCCACTTCCACATAAGATCCAGTCCATAAAAATAATTTTCATTTTCATCATCACTCGAGTCAGATTTAGTAACGAGAATCATCTGAAGAGCTTGTGAGTGTCTGTAATATGATATGAGATTGACTTTTATGAATGATGGAAGAGCACAAAAATAAATTTTTTGTTGCCAATGTGATGTCATTGGAATGAACTTGAAATGTGAGTTGAAATATAATTTTGGACATGAAATGGCACACGTGAGATGATGAAATGTACTTCATTTGGGAATTTTTTTGTTGAGTATGGTTGGAAATTTATTTTTTCTGAATTGCTTTACTACGTCCTTAATTTAAACGCCGGAAGTATTAATGCTACTCGACCGCAACTCATTAAGCTAACAGCGTTAGAAATGGGTCAATTAAGTTATAAAAAAATTCTAATTAGGATGAATAGAAAGAGGAAGGAAGAGCAATAAATGGGTAAAGTGTACTTAAAGGCGAAAATGCGTGTTTAGAAAATATGGAAATTTAAAATTGACATTCAACAAATAATAAAAGTTGGCTATTGAAGTTGAGTAATTAAGAATTTAAATTTGTTCTTAAGCAAAATATAAATGTGAATTTATGTTTTTGGCGTAATTAATATTTAGGTATTGCATTATCTAGTGCAGTGTTGTCCAAACTATTTTGGGCCACGGCACACCTTGACTCAAAATTTTTTTTCGCAGCACACCAAAATTTGTCTGCGGCACACTTATAATTTAATTTAGTTAAAAATAGTAAAAATTGCAAAAAAGACTTTATCCTTGATCAAATAAATCAAAATTATTTTAATAAATTATCGATTTTTCGATATTAAAATTAAGTTTTTTTCCAGTTTTTTCGATAAAAATGTATGAAAATTTGAAAATTTTTGAAAAACAGCCTGTTTTTGGGATTTTCAAAATTTTTTCGCGGCATCTTCTACGGCACACTAGTGTGCCGCGGCACACAGTTTGGACAACACTGATCTAGTGTGAGAATCCCTGATTCAATTGAAAATCGACGAAGAAAAAAATTAATAAATTTTTTCTGCAACAAAACCGCATCAAGGCGAAGGTTGACGCTAAAAATAAAGAGAAAAAAACGATCGGCAATTTAATGGAGAATAAAGTGAGGGACTTAATGGAAATTAATAATATTTTTATGAAAAGGTAGTTTATTGTTGTGAATTTAAGATGTATTTTTATTGAGTCATAAATATTTAGTATTCAATAAAGAGCAGGTGGAATGTAAGACAAAGTATAGAATGATAGATTACGGGACTCTTAGGAGATTTGCAGCTTAAGTATTGTAGGTTATGTTTGTTCGATTAATTTACAGAGATTGAATGGAAACTTGAGTTGGGACTCAACAAGATTGGAGAAATTTTCATAGAAAACGAGTAAGAATAAATAATTTTTATCTTACATTATAAAATTTTGGTAGGGAGTCGTTTAATTAACACGTTTATCTTTTAGGGAGAAGGGGGTCTAGAATTTTGCAACAGCTCATACAAAAAAATTTCTTACAAAAAGCATCCCAGGAGGGGGCTGGGTCTAAAAAGGCCAATAAAGGAACAACTAAAAGTTTTAACATACCAGGTTTTAGACATTTTCGTGACGATTTTCGTGGAAATTGCTAAAATTGTTGGAGGAAAAAACTGATAAAAATTTATGTAGCTTGTAAGCTGCTTAAAAATTACATTTTCTTGATTAAACTATGAAAAATGCATATGCAGTCTCCAAAAGGCACACGTTGGATAATCGAGACGAAATCCGGCACCAAGTCGAAGTGAGGCCAGAACCACTCCGAATTAAATTGTATACAAGCTTAAAGCTGGCCTCACTTCAGCTTCATGCCAGAATTCATCTCGATTATCCGGCTTGAGTCTTTCGAACTTGCTTTTGGCACAAAGTTCAATACAAACAATTGAAAAGAATCATCTCCGTAAACCAATCATCAAAACAATTCATTCAGCTACTTAACAACAATTCTTATCTCATAAATACAATTCCCCCCTCATAACAACAAGTCAATATCACAATATCGTAAATTATCCATTTTCATTTTGTATAGCAACATTTAATCAACCAGCTTGCTGAATACTCAGGAATTATAGTCCCGTCGTCAATATTTTGACATCACAAATTACAATGCTAAATTGCGTGAGTTGTAAGTATCGCAATAATTAAAGTGATGCTATAAATTTCACTACCCTAATGGCCAAACATTTACGTCATAATGGAAGGTTTTTTCTCTCATTTACGGAATATTAATGAGAGAATGGATCTCATGAAAATTTTAAGATGGGGAAGGAAGGGCAGATGAAGGTAAAAGTAATTCAGGATGTAATAAAAATAAATTGTAAATTTTTTGTTGAAAAAAAAACGCAAATGTCGATTAATGTTTAGGATTAATAAGAAGAAAAATTGAAATGGAGACATTGAGTTATTTGAATGGCAGTCGAATGACTGTAGGATTTAGATGAGGGTTGGAATGCTATGGAAGTGAGTTATGTGCTGATCTTTGGAGGTTATTGTAGTTTTTAGTGGGAAGTAATTTATTTTAAGTTGCAGTTAATTTAGTTTTGGATTAGTTGGGGAAATTCTTGGATGCAGTGGCGTAGCCGGGATGGTGAATGAGTGATTTTCGACCCCTTCACTAGGAATTTTTTTTTAATTTGAAAGGGATAGTAAAAGAAAACGAAAACTCACCTCCCCCCTAAATGATACTTCAAAAATAAATTTTTCAACCCACCCCCCCTCCTTTAGGACACTGCTTGGGTACATCTAAAATATGCTAAAGGGTTTTGAAGAATACTTTACTCAAAAATAAAATTTGAGTGATAAAATTCCAAATTTCATGAATAGAAAAAGTTGTTAAAAAAGAAATTTCGTTGAACAAAAAAGATTTGAGATCATTCAAAACTTGAAAGTACCCCAGTACCTTCATATACTATCAAACTTAACCCAATTCAATTATTTATTGCACAACTTCCATAAATTGAATAATAAACAATCAAAAGAATTCCAAAAAATTTTTCCAAGTGCCATTCACGGCAAGACACAGCCAAGTAGAACTAAAATAATTATATTTTTTCCCATTTTTCAATCATTTTTCACAACTTTTATTTACGACCGAAAATCATTTCATTTATTTTTTCTTGAATGAACAGGAAAAATAAAATTCTTTAGAAAGTAAGCATTAAACTGTAAATGAAATGCGATGACAAAAAAAAAAAAATGAACGGAAAAGTCAAACGTGACCGATGAGAGATTTTTTTGTTTGTTTAAATTTTTCAATATTTTCATTTTACTCTGTGTTGTAGCTGTTACTCACGAGTTATGGTTTATTAAATTTTCTACAATACTTGTCAAGTTTATGAGATTTTTTTGAGAAATTTATTGCGTTTAAAGAATTTTTATGGTATTTGAGGACTTTAATGAATGATTCATTTATTGTTTCAAAAGTTTGAATTAGATTTGGATGTAAAATTCGTAAGTTGTGATTTGTGCGTCATATTTTGGGGAGACATTATAGTTGTTTCCCAAATTTGACTTCAATTTTAATTATTTTATAAATACAATTAAAAACTTAGCTTATTGCCAAAAATTTGATGAAAAATAATTCATTTATTGCATTTTACGAAAAAAGCACTAAAGTCTCTCCCTAAATATGACCAAAAATTCAATAAACACTCAATTAAACCAGTAAAACTATCAAAACGTACTCCATAAAAAATACATTGCACGTGATTTTCTTTATGTTCTCAAGGTCATAAAGCTAAACTGTTCATCGTACTCATAGACATTTAATAACACTTGAATTACTCAACTGTGTTATTGTCTCTTTGTACTTGCATAGAAAATCCTGACATTTATCAATTTTATGCGCTGTTTCTTGTATTGTTATGAACAATTTTTTGTGTGTGCTTGACAGGTTTTATTGTTGTCCTGTTGAATGGGCTGGGAATAAGAAAGGAAATATAAAACAATGAAAAATGTCTTTTAGATCCAAGAATTGGTAGGAGAAAAAGAAGTAAAAACTTTAATGGTTGACTAAAAGAAAACATGAAAAAAAACTGCCTGCATTTCCAATTACACGTACAAAACCCACAAAACACGTGTAATAAATTTAAAAATAAATCCTTTAAAAGTTCCAAAAACTCTTTCTTTTGACGTTCCATTCCAAAAAACTCAAATTAAAACAAAAGAAAGAAAAAAAAAATTCACCAAAAAGCACAAAACTCGTGAGAAAAGAATTAAATTTTCATTTGAGTTGTTTCATACTTTGAGCATCGTTTTCCACAAAAAAATGAGATGAATATCAAAAACAAATGAAAATCTTGAGAAGTATTACGTCAGCACTTTGTGAAGATTTGAGGGGTGCTGAGGAAGTTTTTGTGAATATTTTAAGAAATTTGTGTTGATTTTTTAGTGGAAAGTTTTGTGGACATTTATATGGTTGACGGTAAATTTGAGAATTTTTTACAGTCGACCTTTTACCAGAAAATCCTCAAGTAATATTTTTATATTAAATCCAAAAGCTGTTTACTTAAAAAGCTGTTTAACGCCTGAATAATCTTTAAAACTCTAAAAATAATTTTTTTTTTTCAATAATGTCCAAACTTTTTCTCTTCAAGAAATTTCCATTTCTTTCCACTTCAACATTTTCCTAACAACAACAACTACCAAAAAAAGACCAAACATAATTGTCTACATTTACACACTTCAACACCTGACAAGTACCTTTTTTCGTCCTCTTTTTCCATGCCAATTCTCAACACATTTTTTTCTCTTGTTCAAAATTTTGTTCGTGTTTGCCACTTTTCAGTGGCTTTTATTCTCTTCTTTGCATTTAACGACTCTATTTTGCCAACAAGTTTTTTTTTGTATTCTTGATGTGTGACAAAAAAAAGAAAAAAATTGGATAATAGACATGATGTCGTGTTTTTGACGTTTCCTGACTGATGAATCTTGCTTAAAAAGTTGTTGTTTCAGTGATTTTTTGATGGTTTAATCGGTGTGGATGATGTTGTTGAAAGAGTTGCAAGAAAAATTTATTTTTTTTTTTTTATTTTGGATGAAATTTGTCAAAATCTTGGGGTTTTGCATATTTTTTTCAATACAGAGAGTCATCGAATTGAACAGTTGTTTTGTTCCAAAAACCTTTTTTGTTCCGCGGCACCTCTTGTGAGCGAATTATGACCAAAACCGCACGCGAAACACATATCGTGGGACCTTTCGAAAAAAAATCGGCACACTAGTTCCACGGTGCACCGGTTGGCCTTTACTGATTGAAATCGAACTTACTCAAATAAAAATGTATGAAAAGTGACCGGTAAAAATAAAAATTTGAATTTTTGTACAGGAAATTTTTGTTATTCATACCAAAACAACTCAAGTCTGTTTAAATCGAGAACCCCTTGTATTATAATTTTTTTCTTAATTAATCAACAACTTTACCTTTTTCAGACAAAAACGCAAAAATTTATTTTCATTACAAGTCTCAAATTTTCCACCTCATAACCTTGAAAACTTTTCTTCATCTTAATCTTCAAATAGAAAAACATCTTCTGATTCACAACTTCAATATTGAAAAAATTCTCTTACATAACCTCAAAAAAAATTCTAATTTTCCATTTCTTTTGACTCAAACTCAAGAATAAAATTTTTTAAACTTTTTTTCTTTTCAGATATCATCGTAGATAAAGTAGACAAGAAAAAGTAAGAAGACGGCAAACAAAATAAATTTTGTGATAAACTTTTGATGCAACAACAGAATCAGCAACAATGGATGAATCCATGATGAATAATACGATAGAATTTCCGTTTTGTCAGAATGAATTGGATGATTTTCATACATTGTGAGTAAAATTTGTGGATTTTGGAATTTTTTAGTAGATTGGGGAAGATTATGGATGAATTTTGAGGATTGAATGAAAAAAATTCTGATTTTAGAGTATTTTTAGCCTTAAACCACTTTTTATGTCCTAAGAATTTGTCCTTGCTTTAATTTAATAAATTACAAAAGTCCTCGTGTTGTTAATCGAGGGTCTTCAGCGCATTTTTGACGCAGCGATTAGCAATTGATTTAATAGAAAATTCCAAAATGTTCAATGCAAAAAAATAAGTTTTAAGATTTAACGGTTTTTGAAATTCAGAATTTTCCGTTTGAAAAATTTCAAAACTTCTGAACACACTCTTTACGTTTCACCGCTATTTTTTAAATTTCTGAACGCATTCATGTTTGTTTTGTATGAAAAAATTAAAAGTTTGCAAATTAAGGTGTTTAAACTCAATTTTAAGACTTTTAAATAGCCATGGCTGGAATAACTCTATGAAAAAAAGTTTCTAAAAAACTTTCATCCTCAAATAAGATTTTGTAATTTAATCCAAGGCCATAGAACTCCCAAAATTGTGCATTGAAAAATCATCCATGTGCAGCAAAGTGCAGTAAAAATTAGTTAGGTGGAGTAAAGTGCATAAAAGTGCATCAAAGTGTAGTAAATTTAGTGAAAGTGCAGTGAAAGTGTAGTTAAAGTGCAGCAAGTGTAGTGATTTTATTTTACACTTTAATGGGCCAAAAAAACTAAATAATTGTTAATTAAACAATGAAAAGTTGATAACTAGATCAAATTAGAATAATACTGCTTAACAAGGATAAAATTCAATCCATAAATGAACTTTTATATTTTATAAATTTTTAATTTTTTTAAGAAATGCGAAATTTATCGTATTTAATTGAGAGTTTTTAGCGTACCTATTTTTGATGCAGTAATCAGTAAATGTTCAAAAAGAAAAAAACTTCGAGTTTTAATAACAATTGTTGTTTCTTGCTCAAATTATAAAATATTTCATTAGAAAATATTGAATTAACGTCCCTACAGTTAGTAGGGCAAAATTTATTTAGGGTAAAAAATATTGAAAGTTGTACAAACAAAATCACAAAAAAAAATTTGTACAATTTTCGAACATAAAAAATTGGCAGTACTTTTGTTTGAGGAGGTGGTTCTGCATCATCTTGATCTGCTTACTAGTCTATATGAATGCTAATATGAAAATATTAAAAGTCTGTAAATTCTAGTGTTGAAAGTAGGGATTCACGATTTCCCGTCCATTTTTGGGACAAAAATCAAAACTTTAAACTACAATAACTCGAAAATTAAAAAAATTATTTTTAAAATTATTGTTTTGAATTATTTTTATCAGTAAATGACATCAACTAAAGCTTTAAATAAGACTAATTTTTTTTTTGTAGTTTGGAAAATATTTGAGTTTGAAATTTGTCAAGAGTCCCGAAAATCATACACATTCGAGAAATAATAACTCCGTAGTTGAAACTCAATCTTAAGGTTTCAAAACCCGTTAATGATTCAATAAAGTAAAGATAATATCATAAATTAAAAAAAAAGATGTAATTATTTTTTTTTTTAATGTTTTAAGCACCTATTTTAATAAAATTCGTGCATTCTTTAAAAAATTGAAAAGAATTTCATGTTTGTTTAAGAAAATAAGTTAAACTGTTTGAAATGTTAACTTAAATTTTAATTTTTCATACTCATCTTTTAAGTTCTGTCAAAAATTGTTCAGTAAATTTAGTTTTCCAAAATATTCATAAATTTTTGACATTTTAATTCATTTTTTGTGGAATTAAATGAAGTGCATTAAAGCATGAGTCAAGTGCATCAAAGTGCAGCAAAATTTAGTAAAGTGCATGCAAGTGCATGCAGGTGCATCAAAAAAGTATTAAAAAGTAGTAAAGTTTAGCAAAGTGCAGCCAAGTGTAGTAAAGTTTAGACAAGTGTAGTAAAGTGCATTTAAAAATTAGTGAAATTGTTCAAAGTGTAGCATTGTAATACAAAGTGTACTAAGTGTAGCAAAATATCAGTAAAAAAGGAGGAGAAAAGGAGTAAAAAAGTAGTGAGTGTAGGTAAAATGCAATTAGTTCTAGGGCCTTGATTTAATCATCGAATGTCACAACTTTAAGCTTTCAAAGAAGCTTTAAGTGCAACTTACAATAAATCCTGCATTTACAATGAGTTTTTCCTCCACAAAAACCATTTTATTCCATCTCAACTGAATTTTCCTCATTAATTAAGTCCTAGATTGTAAAAAAAAAACTCTGCACATTCATAAAATGCTAATTAATTCATGCTGATGAGCTTCTAGACAAAATAAATCTCAAATTTCACATGAATTTCTTCAACAATAAATCTCATATGAGTGGAGAAAATTTTACTACAAACAATGAAAATTGAGTGAATAGGTGCTGTTAATATAAATACAACCATAACCATAGTAAAATCCAGAACTGAAATTTATTGCAGAACATTTCTCAAAAATTTTTTTTGTTAAAATCACAAAACCACAGCTAGTAACAATGAAGCTAGAAATCATATTCACACCAAATTTTCAATTTGGGTGAATATATTGCTTTTGAATAAAACTGAAAACCACATTTTCTAACTTGCTGCTTCAGGATTACAATTTTATCCCATACTGTCCATGGTGGAAAGTCTGTGCCTGAAAATACCAATCTAGCAGTGAAAACCGCATCTCATTTGGTGCCTCCAGTCAAGAGAAATCGCAAAAAAACGCATTCTGTCATTTAGCAAGTTAGCAAGTTAGTTTCCGCGATAACTCAATTTTAACGAAACGTTAAGACTTCGGGTTTTTTGCATTTGATTAATATTGGCCCAAGGAAAACCGGTATAGTTTTTGGAGTCATGAGCTGCTTCCTGTGAGGCACAATGGACGAAAATGTGCCATTTTTGACCAAAATATGCAAAAAAATTTACATTTTCTTTAATATCTCAGACATAACTTAACCAAATGATTTGAAATTTTCGGTGTTAGATTAAGCATTATTTAAGGTATAATTCACACTATAATGACAAAAAAATTTTCATGCGCAGTGTAACAAAAAAGTTGAAAAATCGAAATATTTTGGCTGTACTTTAGTTATAGTGCTAAATGCGCGCTGAACAGATGTAGGGTTTTAAAACGATTAATTATGATGTAATCTATAATCAGTAGATAAAGTATAATTATTTTTTTTTCTCTAATTGAAATCAAAAGAAGTTCTACTGGTGGTGTGAATATACCCATGAAGCGTGATCCGCTTCATTACTAGTTTCTAAAGAATTTTAGTCTCGAAGCTCATCAGTATTATTATGCACAAAAAAAAAAAATATATATATATATATATATATATATATATATATATATATATATATATATATATATATATTAGCGACTAGCGTGAGCTTTCATCATTTTCAATGTTTTATAGTTTCCGGTTTATATTGCGTTGTTGAATTTTTGCATATAAAGTAACCTTAATGAGATAGAGGGTTGATTTTAATCAATTTTGTAATAAATTCAATATGTAAAACTAATGTTTTTTTTTGTAATTTGGCACCACATCACAAGTTAGAAGTGTGTTGATTTGGTTTTCGAAATTCGAAGATTTATGATCAAAATATTACGTAAAACCAATACTTATATATCTCTTCATATGAGAAAAGTGGCCGTTATTTTTTTTCAAATTTTTGAAAAATTCACTAACACTATCAAATTTTCAGTACAAAAAACTGAGCAACTCAACTGAGCTATGGTCGGCGTTTATTCGATGCTCAGTTGTATGAAGACATATAAATATGTTGCGAAAAACATAAATTTTTTGGTGTCATGCCAAGGCTCAGACACTCATCAGAAAAATGTGAAAATTGTACAATTTTTTTCAATTTTTTCAGTCAAAAATTATGAAAATTGTACAATTTTTACAATTTTGCAATTTTTTCCATACAAAAATTGTAAAATTGTACAATTTTTTTATTTGTACAATTTTTTTTTAAATTGTACAAATTTTAAAAATTGAAAAATTGGAAAAAATTTTACAATTTTACAATTTTCTGATGAGTGTCTGAGCCTTGTGTCATGCATAATATTTTTAGTGAAACTTTGTTATTTCTTTAAAATATAACATACAATTGCTATGTTTGTAATTTTTAATACCCCTTACACATCCTTTGTTCATACCCAAAAAATGATGAGCAAACAAGGAAATAACAAAAAACAATGCAACTTTTGAATAAAAATTCAAGAAAAATCTTTTAAAAGTGTCAGAATAATTTTTGTGAAAAAGTGTTCAAAAGTTTTAAAACTAAAAATTTCTTTTTCTCAAAAACCTGTGTAAAAAATAAACAAAATTTTCCATAATTGAAATGTTTCAACTTAAATATTGATACGTTTTATTCAAATAATTTCCTCTTTCCTTAACTCTGAATAATTATGTCTATCACAAAACTACGTCCAATAAAACATGCTCAACTCTTCCAACGTTCATTTAATCAAAAGCACATGCAAAGTAGCAACAAAATGTAAAAAAAAAATTATGCACATAAAAGTCGTTAATTAAAATGAAGGTTCGTAGTTTTCTGTTCATGCCCAGCTGTAAAATTGATTCTGTTAATTTTAATTACATTCATAAACTCCATCATGCATAAAGCATAGTAGAACATGCAATTATTGTTAATTATGAAATGCATATTTAATATCTTGATTATGGTGATTAAATTTGATAGAACAGTTTCAGGACGAATTTATGAAATTTTAACAAAGTATTGCTTGAATTTATTTGCAATATAGTTAGGGGTTGTTCGTAAAATTTGTAATGCCAAATATTGGTCATTTTTGACCCCTCTCCCTGTAACAATGCGTAACAAATTACTGTCCGCCCAAAGCGTTACGAATTTTACGAACGACCCTTTTTATTTTTCTAAGAAATTTAATTTAAAATTCATATTCAATTTCAATTTCATAAGCTTTATTCCATATTGAACAATTTTTCATCAAAACTTCATCATATCAATTGCCAGCAATAAAAATGCAGAAATTTCTCTTTTAAAAGAATTTTTGATTCACAACAGGTGTATCATGCTTTGAGAACGGATATGAAAAAAATGAAATTTCAAATACTATTAATTCAATATGAGCTTTACCTTTTATTGGATATTTTTTTATGTAGAAAGTTTTTGATCGATTATATATTTGCAACATTTTATGAATTTTTCATAACTCATATCAGAAATTTTAAGAAATGTGATGCATTGATGACATTGGGTTGCATTAAAAGAGTATTGATTGATTTTTGACCAATTTTTGACTGAAAATTTTGTTAATTGAAGACCAGAGATGAAATTGTGGTCTATTTTTGAGAAATTTCTTTATTTATTTTGATTTTTATTTTATTTATTTTAATTTTTTTATTATTTTATTTTTTAATTCTATAAAATTCAATTTTCTTCTTAAAAATTAAAGAATTTCAGTAAAAATCATTTGAATCCAAAGATTTACAAATATTCCTTCATCCAGACCCACATTCATTCGTTAAGTAATTCGAGATTAAAATAATAAAAATGCCATTGATCCCAAACCCTCATCTTACAATCATCCTCATAAAAATACCCTTGTCATCAATCCTCCAATTATTCAACTTACAATCCATAAAATCTGAATAAATTAATCTATATCATCTCAATTTTCAATTAATTTTAATCTCAATTTTCTTCATCTCATCCACAGCTTCAATCGAATCCACTTCAAACTAAGTCTGTGCATTTGCATATTCGGATGCATCACAAACGTCCTTAATTTCATTGTTCTAACGAGAAAGGAGCTAAGGACGCATATAAATTACATTTTAGCGGCACTTGCTGTATCAGACTTTCTTGTGATGCTTGTCTACGTCCCGTATGCCTTTGATTATGCATTTGATTTGAATACACGATTGGAGAGACTGACATATAGTTATGCACATTACATTTACACCCACGCAATGCTGAGTCAGACAGCGCACACCGTTTCGATATTTTTGACAATAATTTTAGCCCTTTGGCGATACATTTCGGTTTGTCATCCAAATCGAAAGAATTCGATTATGAAGCGTACAATGTGGGCTATTGCTGCATCATATGTGATAAGTCCAATCATTTGTCTGCCTTACTACATGACCCTTGGGGTATTTTCCAGTGATATGTATGTTTTTGCCTACAATAACTCGGAGGTTAAAGGAAATGTGTCGGATGTACTGCTGCTCAATGAAGAGACTGGCTTGGAGATTCGTAAAATCACAAAATTCTACGTCCATACATCAAAATTCTATCAGCAGCACGACAGTGCATTCTTATGGGTCTATTCAGTCATAATTAAATTACTTCCGTGCATATTATTGACTTATTTCTCACTTCAACTAATACGGTCACTTTATGAGGCCAAGAAGAGGAAGGAAAAATTGATTGGAAATCATCAGTTGTCGGAAAAATTACTGACAAAGAAGAAGCAAGCTGACCGCACGACGAGAATGTTGATTGCTGTACTTTTGTTGTTTTTGATTACTGAATTTCCACAAGGAGTTGCTGGATTGCTATCGGCAGTGCTTCATCATGATTTTTATTTATTTTGCTATCAAAAATTGGGTAAGTGGTGAAATTTTGACTTTTTTAATATTAATATTCAAATAGTTACATGCCCCTTAGTAAGATTCTTAAAAGTTGCTCGCCCCTCGACTTAACATCTTATTAGTTTCTTGCCCCTCGTCCTCACATAATATTCAAATAGTTACATGTCCCTCGACTTAGTAAGATTCTTAAAAGTTGCTCGCCCCTCGACTTTTCATGATTCTTATTAGTTTCTTGCCCCTCGTCCTTACATAATTTTCAAAAGTTGATTGCCCCTCGACTTAACATGATTCTTAAAAGTTGATTGCCCCTCGGCTTTACATGATTCTTAAAAGTTGCTCGCCCTTCGACTTAACATGATTCTTATTAGTTACTTGCCCCTCGTCCTTACATAATTTTCAAAAGTTCAATATATTTATATGTCTTCATACAACTGAGCATCGACCAAACGCCGACCATAGCTCAGTTGAGTTGCTCAGTTTTTTGTACTGAAAATTTGATAGTGTTAGTGAATTTTTCAAAAATTTGAAAAAAAATAACGGCCACTTTTCTTATATGAAGACATATATATATATTGCAAAAGTTGATTGCCCCTCGACTTAACATGATTCTTAAAAGATGCTAGCACCTCGACTTTTCATGATTTTTAAAAATGACTTGCCTCTCGTCTTGTCACGATTCTTTAAAGTTCCTATTTTCTTGACTTTTCAAAATTATTAAAAGTTTCTTGACCCAAGACTAAAAATCTGAGAAATTACTTTCAACGTGACTAGTTATGAAGTTTAAAAATTCAAATAGTTGATTGCCCCTCGACTAGGTTATTATTAAAAAACTGACAAAATTTATTAAACTATACTAAAACTCATCTTATGTTTCCTAAACTTTCAACTTTCAGGTGACCTAATGGACTTCCTAGCTCTCCTCAACTCCTCAATTAACTTCATCCTTTACTGTTCCATGTCACGACAATTCCGCGAAACATTCTCACAAATCTTTCTACCCAGATGGTTCAGAAAGATTTCAAAACGTTTCGGAAATGGCAGCAGTCAAGGTTTTGTGGAGATGGACAGCAATGGTAGACAAATTGACACAATGCATGAGACACAGATGACGCAGCTATAGTTAAGCGTGATCCATCGGATGGGATTTTAAGATGGAAATGAAATGAGAATTTTTTGGGAGAACGAATGCGAATTGAAATTTATTGAAAACGTGTAAATAGGAATTTTTTTGTAAATGTTTATTGTTTATGAAATGTTTAAAATGTTGATTGGATATAAATTAGATTTTAAGTTAGAGAATGTTAAGGATTTGAATATTAAGAAATGTAATCAAAATCAATGTAAATCTTAATCAATAGTAAAAATATGAAATGCAAAATATTAGATCAATAAATTTGTCAAATGTAACAAAATATTGTAAAATCAAAAATATTTCAAATTGCATAGCCTAATATTAATAAAAAAAAGTGTAAGAATTTTTGGAATATTTTTTGAGATATTTTTTAAAATAAGAAATAAAGAACCAATAAAATTTAGTTTAGTTAAACATTTTAAAGAAAGTCATGCAAGTCAATTATCATGAGCCCCAGAAATGCTCTTTCTTTGTGATATCAAAAGTTCATATAAAATTTGTGAACAGAAAATCTTGAGATTTAACACAATTTGATAAATAGAGAAAGAATATTCGAAAAAATAAGCATGACTCTAAATGTTCGTAGTATTTTTAAGATATTTTATTTGTAAAGTCTCAAATTTGACCTAAAAACTGTAATCATATCCCATAAACAGAAATGCATGAAAAAAGTAGAATAAAATTGTTACAATTTTGTAAAGGGCTGTTCATTTATGATGTCCATCAAATCTAGGATTTTTTAAACTCCCTCCTCCACCCCTCTGTCTCAAAAATTTCAAACCAAAAAATTCTATTGTTGAAAACCGTCACACAGCCTCAGACCCACCTCCACCCCCTTAAAAATTAGACGTCTTAAGTAAATGACCCATAAGGAGTAAAATTTTCAGATTTTCTTATGGAAAACACCGATAATTTTTGGAAAAGATTTTTTTTTTATTTAAATTCTCAATTTTCAAATTTTTATAGTCTAAGTTTTTTAATATTTTTATATTTAAGTGACTTAAATACTTCTAGAAAAAATTGTCTGCATTTAATCTCTTCGACAGTTCATTTTTAAATAAAAGAAAATCTTAGACATAAACAATTAAAAAAGAAAATCTATTTTTGTGGAACAAATAAAGAATAATAAAAATAAAATAAAGATTGCTTTGAAATTTTCGAAAATTGCATTTGTCTAATTAAGTTTAAATGTCTTAGAAAATTCTTTGAAGTCTTAAAATTCCAGATTTAAATATTTTTAAGGTGAAGAGTGTTTTTATTAAATTTTATTGCATTAAAATTATTTATGATTTATTTATAATCATTTATATTTATAACAAAGAAAATAATGCTTCAAACAAAATCTTTTAATCTCCAAATTTAATTAAATTTTTATATCAATATTCCTTTGATCATTTTATCAATAAATGAAATTTTGTAGTAATCAAAAGAATCATTAAAAGTTTTTTTTTTCAATTTTCATTCCACTGAACCTTGGATTATTCAACTTTAATTAAAATTGTCACAAAGAAAACTTTCTGAATTGATGATTAAAAAAAAAATTTAATGAATTTTTAATAATGAAATTACTTAAAAGTGCAACTTCTATTTTTTTATTAAACAACATTTTAATTAACATTTTCGTGCTCTATTAATCTCATTTTATCCATATGCCATGTTTTCAATATTAACTCGATAACGTTGTAAATAAAATTGTAAAAAATTGCATTTTAATTTTTCAACATTGGTCATATTTTTAACCAGCTCTTTTGCCTGAAAGCAGTATTAACATTTTCTCAATTTGCTTTAATATCATTTTAGTAATTTAATAAACAATTTCAGAGGTACATATTTTCTTATTTTTGTGGCATTTAGAAGATTTTATATACACACCGTTTTAACTTTACACTAAACTTTTTTAATTTAGAAATTTCAAGATTTTTAAGTGTACCTAGAGTTACGCCACTGATGGTGGCTTGTGGTAAAGAAAATTACCAAATGACCTACAAAAATGGAGTAAAATGTATTTCAAGGGTGTGAAACTGATAAAATGGATTTTTGATCATTTTTGATCATTTTTGATAATTTTTGATCAATTTGATCAGTTCCACACCCTGGATGTATTTAAGGTATCATTCTTTTAGCTATCAATCTAATTTTTTCCAAAAAGTAAAGTTGAAATTTTTACAAGCTCTAAAAAACGACTTACCAAAGAAGTTAAGATAAATATTCAAAAAAAAAAAAAAATAAATTAAACAATAATTTTAAAAATTTTTCATTTATTCATTATTTTTTACAGTTTTAACCCTTTTAGGTAAAGAATATCTTAAACACGTTCCGTAAATATCCTCAATACAATCTCTAGCACTTTCATTAAAGTACCAACCATGAGGACATTCCCATTCACCATACAACTCTCCATTATTACAGAAAATATATTGATAACAGCTCCTTCCTGGAAATAGACCAACTCCCTCACGTGGACAGTCTGGTGTTGGAATAAATTGACTGCATGGTGCACGATAGCTGAAATCACAAGATCCCGAATTACGATTGAATACAAGTGATGGTGGACATGACATAAAAGGAAGTCCAAGAAGTCTACAGGGTCGATATTGACGACATTCTGTGTCAGTGAGGTTTGCGATCATAATGTCGTATTGATGGGTTGGCGGACATAAATGCAGTGGATTTTCTTCACATTCTGGATAAAATTCAACACATTGTCCAGTTGTTCCATCTGGATCTGGCAAAAAGTGGTTTGAATTCTGATTTCGACAGTCCAAGTGATGGACCGATTCTAATCTCGGTGGATAGTAATTATAATTCCAATTACAGAATAAATATCCATGACAACTCGATGGATCACGTACGTGCCAACTTGATCCATCTGTTCCACAAAGATTTTGATATTGTTGATGTGAAAAATGAATCAAAAGAATAACGAATAGTAGAGTTGAGGCTATTGGATGTGCAAATGTTAGAACCTATGATGTTTTTTTAATCAAATTTCTCAAATTTACCTTTGTAAACCATTTTTATTAATTTAGAATTCAAGCAACCTTTCTCTATCAAATGCTACTAAATACTATTCACTGATAATATTTACACATGCCAAATATTTTTTTGTTATCTTATTTAGCAAAATAAATTTGTTTTTTAGTAATTATATCATAAATCTGGGTATAAGTCTTGTATATTGATACTAACTGATTCGCTGTTGAGCTAAACAGTTGAGGGTGTTTTACTCCCACATCTTTTTGGGAAATTTCTTCTATTTGCTAGGGTTTCTTGGAAAAAAATCTCAAAATCCCTCCTAAAGTTTTCGTTCCATACAAAAAAATTTCAGGCTACGCCCCTGCCCACCATCATCCACCACCAAGCCTATTTACCATTTTATTTTTTTTTATAAATTAATTGATAATACTTCAAAGTAAACAGGACTTTTATCTGTACTAAATCAACTTTTTGCTATCAAAATTAGCCTAAAATCTTAACTTTTCTTTATGATAAAGTTGTTTTGATTTTCAGACATGTGTAGGATTTTTTTTCAACTTTCAGTAATATTTAATCTAGTTTTTAGTCAACATCTTAAAGTGTTTTCTTGAAGACAGAAAATATTTTCTGCTCAATTATTTAAAAATTAATTAGACGTTAAAATGTTCAATAAATGTTCGTGATTTGACTTAATTTTTATTTCGACTTAAATAAATTGATCCAAATTTTATTATTTTTTTTTTTTAGTTTTCACTTTCTTTACAATTACCCTCTTTATGGGCTTAACAACACAACAATTAATCCCAGAACATCCACTTTGTGGACATAAAGGAGATAGAATTTGGGTTCCAGATCCTGCCAACTGTCATGGATACTTGTATTGTCATTGGGATCCATATGGATATGGTAACTTGCTAGGAGTTTATCAACTTGACTGCCGCAATCAATTTTCAAACCACTTTGAACCATCTGATGATGGTACTGTTGGTGAATGTGTTGATGATGTTCCTGCATGTCAAGAAAATCCATTGTTCTTGTGTCCACCTTCTAGTGTACATGATCTTATGGTAATCACAAAATCCTTGCTTTTAGTCATTAGAATTCAAAGAAAATATCTTTCAGATTGCCAACTTCACAGACCCAACATGCACACAATATCGTCCATGTCGATTGCCAGGTTTTCCATGGTTGACATGCAGACCCCCCCTTGTATTTAATAGAAATACAGGAGCTTGCGATTATGAGTACAATGCACCATGTTCAGAACCATTCCGAAGAGCTGAATGTCCACCACATGGAACTGGAAATTTTCCAGGCAGCTGGTGTTTTGAATATATTTTCTGTTATGATGGAACATTGATAGGAAAATATGAGTGCGGTGAGGGACTTCATTTTGATGAATATTGGGGTAACTGCATGCCAGATTATTATGGATATTGTGTAAGACCAACTGGATTTGTACCTCCGAGGGTTAAAAATGGAAAAAATCGTAAGAATGTAAAAGCAGATGTAGTTGAATAAATTTAAAGTTTTTATTAAAAAATAATAATTTTATTATCATAAACTAGTGTTTAGGGCCCGTCACGGGCCCCGTTGCATTTGTCTTAAAGCTATCGGACATCTGATTTATTAAAAAAACTTCAAATTTTTATTAAATTTAATTCTTGAATTTTTTTAGAATTTTTAATTTTGGTGGTAAAAAGTTAGATTAAGTTTTTATCAAAATCCTTCACAGTTATTAATTCAATAGCCTTAATTTTTCAAAAATGACAATTTTTAGAAAACACATCCAAAGTAGTAAGAAAAAGAAAATCCACTTAGAATTACATATTAAAAAAAAAATCTTGGAAAAATCTGTAATTAGTGGAGTGATTAAAAATTATCATTCTAAACTAACACTGCTTAAAAAAGTTAAAATTAACATTTTAATTTTAAATTTCAAAAATAATTTCAGAGCTTTTCAAACTAAATAATTTAGTATTCCAACCTCAAATAACCTTAAAATACAAAAGCAATCATCCAGCCCTTTAACTCTCCATACACCTGATCTCAAGCCCAAATTTCAGCTCATAAGTGCTTAAAAGTTCACTACGATAGCAAAAGTTGCGATTTTAACCTCAAATAAATATAAATTTGAAAAGGAGCTATTCAGTATTTTTACTCATCGCCCGCATAACCTAAAACCTAAAATTTTAGCCTAAAAACTCCTAAAAGTTCACTACAACACAAAAAATTATTATTCTAACCTATAATTACTTCAAAATCTAAAAGTGGCATTTCAGCCTTTTTACTCGTCACTCACTTGATCTACATGCTAAATTTCAGCTTGAAATACATTAAAAATTCACCAAAGGACAAAAAATACGTATTCTAACCTCAATTAACCTCAAAATCCAAAATGACTATACAGTTTTTCTAATCATCATCCACATGTCCTATGTTCCAAATTTCCGCTCAAAAAGCCTTAATAGCTCACCACCATAACTAAAACAAAAGGACAAAAAACCATAATTTTTGAGGTTAAATCAAAGCTACCCTAACCTCAAAATTTTCGAAAAATTTTTTTTTTTTTTGCATGCGCTAATCATGAAAAGTCATTTCCCACAATATAATATCAAAAAAACTTCAAATAGAACGAAATCGAAAATAACCGTCAAAAAATGTTTAAATTTTGTTAACAGAATCAGGAAGAATAACATTCTTGTATAGCATACAGGAGCGTAGCCAGAAATTATTTGAGGGGGGGGAGTGAAATTTTTTTGTATGGAAAGAAAAATTAAGGGGGGTTTGATTTTTTTCTTAAAAACCCTAGCAATTTGAAGAAATTTCCCAAAATAATTGGTTTTAAAATCCCCAACATCCCCCCCCCCCCCGACTATGCGTCTGATAGTAAAGATTTTTTTACACGCTTTTTTAGCTATTGCAGAAAATTGATAAAAAATTATAAAGAATGGGGTGTGTGCAAGACTTGAGAAAATAAGTGAAATCAACCATTTAAAATCAATAAAATTTTTTAATGTTTTGAATCTTATTGAGCGTTCGCGCGTTAGCGCGAACGCGAAAATTTTTTTCACCCTTTAATGTACACAATTTTACAAATGAAACTACTGAAAAAAAAACTAATATTGCAAAAACAGTCAATTTAAACTCAAAAGTTAAACTCGAAAATAGCGGTCAAAAATTTTTCAAATTTTATGATTTGAGAGTGTAATGGCCACGAAAAATCTTTTTAAGCATGTTCTGACTACGTATTTTGCACAAAAAGAGAATTTTCAAAACTTAAATTCAAGAAATTCTAAAAATAATAAATTTGAAAATTTGTAACGGAAAAAAATATTTGAACTTTATGATTTCACAGCGTAAAGGTTATCAAAATTTTCAAAAAATATGTTTATGCAGTGCGCTGTGCATGTAAAGTCAGTTTTTATACCTCAAAACTCATGAAATTAAGAAAAAATAAAGTCAAAAATAACGATCAAAAAGTATTCAAATTTAATGGTTAAACAGCTTAATGGTTAAAAATTTTTTTTG
The DNA here is from genome assembly GCA_026123125.1 of Chironomus striatipennis. Lineage (NCBI taxonomy): Eukaryota > Metazoa > Arthropoda > Insecta > Diptera > Chironomidae > Chironomus > Chironomus striatipennis. The sequence goes on along the minus strand of CM047391.1, from coordinate 6,673,457 downwards.
AAAAATATGTTTTCATGACCCATTACATCCATAAAGTCAATTTTCAAAATTTAAAACCCAAGAAATTGCGAAAAGAAAAATGACGAAAAACGGTCAAAAAACATTTAAATTTGTTTATTATACAGTTTAACGACCACGTGATTTTTTTGAAAATGTGTTTTTACTTATTGCTATGCATGAGTAGTCTAATTATACACCTCAAAAAGAAAAAAAATTAAATAGAAGAAAATTCAGAAAAAACCGTCAAAAAAATTTCAAATTTCGATCACGGAATCACGCAATCAGGCAGAATAACTTTATTTTATAATATAGATTATCTATTTTCAGGTTCTGTTCTTGGATTTATTTATAAATTTTTATCTAAATTCAGTTTGACTTTGATAAAAAAAATTTTTTGTTGAACTTTTGCAACTGTTAAATTTTAAAATATTTTTGACCAAATTATGATAAGTCTGGCCATAACTTTATCACTACCAAAACATCTTATACTTCCACTTTGTGTCCTCGTCATAATTACACTCGCAATCTGATATCAAAGCCTACAATATGTCCAAATACTTCGTAGAAAAAAGCAAAAAAATACAGAAGGTCACGGTTGGCAAAAAATAAACATTATCAAATAATTGAAATTGCTGATAATAAATTTATCAGTGGACTTGTTAAGTACCAAAACCCAATCAAGTTCCGTTAAGATAAAGAAATTTTTTTAGAAGAATATAATGTGCTTCATATTTGATTTCAGTTTGATTTTCACGCAGTTTATTGCGGTCGATAGCTGCAATTTAGAGAAATATTTTTTTTTTTCATATATTTGGAATATTAAGTGAAATTTTAAACGAGACAAGATGGTTCACAAAAGTAGGTTAAAGTTGATTTGAAGGAGAAAAATAAGAAGAAAGTGAAAAAAAAAATAAAAAATTTGAAAAAAAAAATCAATTTTAATAAAATGCAGAATTTTGAATTTCATAAAGTCTAAAAGAAAAGTCTAAGACAAAAGCTAATTTTTAAAGTTTTTTGTGAGGCTTTAAATAATGTGTCAATTACTTACATCAAGCTTAAATTTTCAATAATTTTGTTTGGTTTTATGTTAAAAAAGTTCGTTTCGTGTATTTTGAGGTCTTTAGTACATATTGTGTCCCTTTTTCTAGTATATACTAGAATCTGGATGATTTCATTAAGGTACCTTTCGTACACGAAAGCTGGCTAGGCACATTGCGGGGTACATCAGGTCTTTAGACTTACTCGTGTCTTTGCAATGTGAAAAGTTTTCAAGTGGTTCGGAATACACTATAAACTGTAGGTCTACTGGGTGTGGTACAATAGATTCAGCCCTTAAATTGAATCGCAGTGCCTCCTGAGGGATGTGAATCCCAAATCTGGTTAACAAAAGTCATTTTTGAGGTTTTATGTCTCTATTTTATAAATTCTAAAAACCAAATGATAAATCCAAAGTAAAAAATATAATAAAGTAAAAAAAACTATAAAAGTGTACAGCTAAAAAAGCTTGAGCCCTTGCGCACAATTTTATTGATAAAAAGTTGGTTTTTCAATAAATTTTGATTCAAAATTTTAAAAACTTAAAGAAAAAATGAAAATTTGTTAAATTTTCACTATTTCAAATATTTTAAGTAGCTAAATTTTTGTCAAAATATAACTGAATTATGTAAAATTCCATTTATACAGAATTTAAATTATGCATTTATCAATTTTTAAAAAATATAATTCAATTTAAATTTTCAATCAAATTCTTCAAAATTATTAAAATTTATTTTTTAAATGAAAAAAATTGTAAAAATGAAACTTTCAATTTTTTTCCTAATTTCCAACTCAGCATTCTTAATAATCGCGATGACGCTCATCTCATCACATCTATCACTTCAGCAACAAAACCTTTGCGGTACTGATGGAACCAGAATTTGGGTTAATGACGCCGCCAACTGTCATGCATATTTGTGGTGCAACTGGGATCGTGCAGTAACTCCTCCAAGATTAATCTCTGTTCATCAACTTGACTGTCGTGCTCAAGGATCAACATTCTTCAGAGCTGATCCAACTGGAACTTCAGGTGTTTGCACGGATAGCTTCCCTGAATGTAAAGCAGATCCACTGACAATGTGTCCAGCTGTTGGTGAAAGTGAAATTATGGTGAGTAAAAATTTGTTTTAAATTTTATAAAATTTAAAAAATAAAAATAAAAATTTCAGGTTGCTAACCCAGATGACGGAAACTGCCGAGAACATCGTCCATGTCGATTAACAGGAGCTGATTGGAACACATGTCGTGAACCACTTGTTTTTAATCGCCATTCAGGAACATGTGACTTTGTTGAAAGAGCACCATGCACACCATTCGGTACTGGACCAGGTGGATGTCCAGCAGGAGCAAATGGAAACTTCCCTGGTGATAGTTGCTATAGCTTCATTTTGTGTGTCAATGGTGAGATTTCTGGAACTTTCACATGTGGAGAAGGATTGAAGTTTGATTCTGCTGAAAGAAATTGTGTTGAAGATCCAGAAGGAACTTGTGTGAGAACAGCTGAGATTAAGAGAGTTAAAACAGTCAAGACATTCAGCGGATGGAATAAATTTTTGAGAGCTGTTCATCTTTACTAAATAGAATGAAAATAAAAACGAATATTTTGGAATTTTGAGGGAAGAATTTTCCCAAATTGAATGCACGAAAATCTTAGTTTTTTTTTCTTATTTGAGCGCATTTTTTTTGTTAATTTTCAGCATTTTTTCTTAATTTTCAGCATTTTTTCAGAATCAAATTTTTTTAGACTTTTTTAAAACCTTTTCTTGCTCTTTTGAATTTTTATGATTTTGTGAATTTTTTGTTTTTTTAAAAAACTTAATTCTTTTATAAGCATATTAATCTTTAACTTTAATACTTTTATATTGATAAATTTGAACAACAAATTCAAGGTTGCGCAAATTTATCATGAAATTTAACCTAGTTTAATTCACTTTGCATTTAAAACGCATTATCTTTTGCGATAAAAGAATTAAAAGTTTTGAGGTACCTAAAATGAGAAATTTGATTGCAATTTCATGAAATGTTTGTGGTCCAGGGGGGCAGCCAGGAATTTTCTTGAGGGGAGGTTTTTGCTATTTTTGGTTTAGATTCGAAAAGTTCAATTATATCTACTGTAAACTTCGCATTTTGTCTCTCAAACCTTCCTACCCCCCCTTAACTTTCATTTTTTTTCACAAAATTTGGCGTAGCCAGAAAGTTTTGAGCCAAATTAGGCTCAAAATTATCCCACGGGGGCTTGAACCTTCCAGGATACGCCCCTGATTTACGACTATTCCGCAATCATCAAATAAAACAACTTAATATTTTTTTTAAAGGCTTAACAATAAAATGCATGTCTTAAAAGTCGGTCATTAGTATTAAAAATGATAAGATTGTAATTTAAGAGCTGGTGCACATAATTTAAAACCAGTAAGTTTGTATTTGAACAGCCGAAAAAGAGGTTGGAAGTTGGAAAAATAATTCAAAAAGATCTTGAAAATTTGGAATAATAAAATGAAGTATTTCATAACATTTACTGTAATTTTGCATGTTGCAATAGGACTAAATATTTTTGTCAGAAGTGATAACATCTGTGCTGTAAGTGAATTTTGAAACATTTTCGAGCTAAAATAAGAAAACTTAGAATATTAAAATTTACTTTTAAACGACTAGGGTGTAGATAATGGTGAGAGAATTCCCAACGATAATGATTGTAACAGCTTTACACTTTGTGATCAAGGAAATGCACTAACACTAAAATGCAGATCATCACATCCTCATTTTTATCGATGCAATTCAACTTGTGTTAATGATATAACTGTATGTGATATTAGGGATTGTCCAAATTCCCCAACAACAACAGAGCAAACTACAACAATAACGAGTTTACCAATAACAACAGCTGAAACAACAAAAAGACCAGATGATCCAACTACAACTCAATCTGGACCTACCATTCCAACTGCACCAGGAGACGGCACAACAACAGAATCTGATGTTACCACACCTCCAACAACAACTGCGAAATATCCCTCAATTCCTACAGCACCAATTGAGACAACATCAAACGATCCAACTACAACAACTGGTGTATATACCGGCATTCCTACTGCACCAATAGAAACCACTGTTGGCAGTGAAAAAGTTGCAGTGCTCTGCTAATAAATTAATATTTTGAATTTCTTGTTAATTAACATCTAAAAAAAATTTAAAAAAGGTTAACTTTTACTATTTTATTGATATTTTCAAAACTATTTTTTCAAAATTTTATATTTTTTTATACGAATGTCTAGAAAATAAGAAAACGAAAAATAAATTTAAAGTTTTTATTCATATAAAAAACTACAAATTAATTTAAAACTTAGTCTAATAACCAAACCGAAGGCCGTTAATTATTGATCGCTATTGACAGCCTAATTTTACTAGCATGGCTTGTCTGTTATTACTTGAAAATGTTGAGTGAGTTTACCCAACAGTTGAATATTAGCTTTGATAAGTAAACTAAATATGTCTTCTAGTGACATTGCGTTTGCGATTTTAAGACAATATCTATACATGTTAAGATCATAAACTCTAAAAATTTTGTTGAAAAAGAGGAAATTTCATATACAAATTAAAGATTTAAGTATCAGATTAGTAATTTCGGACAGGGGAGCAGCCAGAAATTTTTAATAAGTGTGGCTTGAAATTTTTAAACCTTTTATTCAGTAATGGTTTTTAAAAATAATTATTATTAAATATATTTATGGCCGAGCGAAGCATTTTCCATGAAAAACTTTAAATTTTCCAAAAAAATTTCTTGCTTGGAAAATTTTCTTTGGAGTTTGAAAATCAGAGGAGGGCTCAAGCCCCCAAAAGCTCGCCACTCCTGGCTAAGTCCCTGTTCTTATCGGTTTTTCATCTTTTTTCGGGCATATATTAATAGTTTGTTAATAGATTGTGATTAAATCGGTTATGTAACATGTTCATCACATTTTGAAGGGCAGTAAGGATCTTGAATTAAAAAATAGATTTTTAATTTATACTTTAAGATACAACCGAAAGCAAACGAGTTGGCATACAATTTGAGCTGGAGTTGTGCTGGCACCACTCCGGTTTGGTGCTGAATTTCATCTAGATTATCCAACTTGTGCCTTTCGAGACAATTTAAAAACAAATTAATATTAACTTTAATAAAAACTAAATTAATAAATTTTGACGCTATTTTATAAAATTGTGTACGTGCTGAAAATCAGATATTTTGGCAAGTTTAACCTCCAAAAATCCTCTAGGGCGTCTTAAAAGTATTCGAATGAGTTAATCTTTTATATAAAAATAACTTTTATTTTAGCTGATATGAATGTCAATATTAAATTTATCAGGAAATTTGACCCATTTAGTTAATTCAGTATTTGAAAAGCATTAAAATGAATGATAAGAGAATCGAAATTTTTGACTGCAACTTTGTGAAATCTTAAGAGGGAAATATATAAATTACGATTTGACGTGTTTAATTTTTTTTTATCACAATATTCATCATAATTATTTATTTTCAAAAATGGGCAATTTTAAAGAAAAATGCATTCATTTACTTTTGATTTTTTCTGACTTTAAAGTTATTCATGAATTTAAAAAATACACATATTTAGTATGCAAAATTAGTTGAAAATTGTATTAAATTTTAATCCGGCAAATTAATCCAGTTAAGTGCCTCAGTAGAGCAATCGGTAAGGCGCTTGGCTCAAATTTGGTATGGTTTCGAAGGTCGTCGGTTCGAATCCAGCCATATCCAAATTTGTCCTTTTTCGGAAGTTTAGATACTTCAACTGCTTAATGTCCGAGATCAAGTCATAATTGGGCCTCTGGGCAACGTTGAATTAAGGAACGGGTCAGGAAATTGAAGCATAATTGGAAAAATCGGAACGAGAGCTGCAAGGTTAACATATTATTGCAACATTGTCAGAACGGACCTGAAAGTATCACGTTGTGCCCACAGTAGATAGGAACGAGAGCCTTAGTTTATTCAGAACCTAGATTTGAAAATTATATTCTTGATCCTACATAATGTAATAAATATGCAATGTAAATGTACTATATTAATTACTCCGGACAGTATGTCGACAAATAAATGCAGTAAAATGCACCAAAATGAGAAAAAATCCAAAAATGTTAATTAGAAAAATTAATTTCAAAATTTATTTTTTAAATTTTTCAAGACATTCTTGCTAGAATTTAATAATAAATTTTAAAAATTTCAAACTGTTGTCACTTAACTTTAAATTATCCCCATTGCGGAGTCATCAAATAAAACAATTTAAACTTATTTTTAATCCTAGCAAAAATTTCATTATGAAAGTCGGTCATTAGTCAAATGGAGATAAGAGTGTTATTTAAGAATGCAAGCACGTAAGCCAAAGTTGGCAAGTCTTCATCAAAACTGCTAAAAGTGAGGTTTGCAGTGACTTGAAATTTTGTAAATTTTATTTTTTTAAGTTACTGAAATTGATAGAAAAATGAAATATTTCATAATTTTAATTGTTATTTTTTATTTTGTTGCTGGGTTTAATGCTTTGAATGTAAGGTTTTATTTAAAACAATTATTTCCATTTAAAATTTAGGAATAATTTTCTGTGTTTAATGAAAGTATTTAAATTAAAATTCTTTATTTCAGCATGACGAAGAAATAGTTAGAGAAAGGAGAAACGTATGTGCTGTAAGTTGAATATTTAAATTTTGAGATTAACTTCAGTTGCCAGACTGGCAGGAGACTATACATAGTTTTACAAGTTAAAAATTCATTCAAATATTTTACTAATTTACGATTATTTACAATAATTCAAGGCTCGGATACTCAGGGGCCGTTCACAAAGTACGTTACGCAAAAAAAATGACTTTTTAGACCCCCTCCCCCCCTTGTTACGCTTTTTGTATTAAAATTCCTTTGTTTAATCTGTTACAAAATCTTAGACCCCCCCTGCCCCCTAAAAAGCGAACGTACTAAGTGAACGGCCCCTCATCAGAAAATTGTAAAAATTGTACAATTTTTTCCAATTTTTCCATGCAAAAATTTGTAAAAATTGTACAATTTTACAATTTTCTGATAAGTGTCTGTGCCTTGCAATAATTTTCATAAATTCTAGGGCCAACCAGATGGATCCAGACTTCCAGATACAACAAATTGCAATCGATTTATTCTTTGTGATGGTGGATTTGGTTTGACTTTGTCATGTAGATCATCAGATCCACACTTTTATCGATGCAATTCGACATGTGTTAATGATGTATCTTTGTGTAATGTTGCGAGTTGTCCAGGAACACCTACGACCACAACCCCACAGATTACTACAACGCCTCAGACTACAACAACAACCAGAATAACGACACCACTTACAGAAACAACAACAACAACAACGAAAATTATAACTAATCCACTTCCCACAACTACGACGACCACGACAACCACGACAACCACGACCACCCCTACAACCAGCACCACAACAACTACAACAACCGAACCAACAACGACCACTACAACAACACGATTTAATCCTCCAACAGTTGGATCACAATGTCCCCTAGAATGTATTGCTGATGATTTCCTAAATTATGGCTGTGAATGTGCTGAACAAGTACAATGTATTAACCGATTATGCTCATGTAACAAAAATAATAAGTGCTCGTTTCCAAATACTGATTGCTCAGAAAGATGTGGATGTTCAGAAAATTGCAATTGTACAGGAACTAATTGTGTTTGTTATGACCAATGTAGATGCTTTGATCAAAGAAATTGTCCATTCAGTCCTGATCAATGTTTGGCCGTGTGTGGATGTCAGGCGAGATGCCCAGCATTATGTCTTGGAAACTTTTGTACCTGCAATCCAGAAACTTCATGCTCATAAAAACTTTCAAGTTCAAAGCATTTTTTTTTTGTTACCAACAAGCTTTATGTTTCGCAGCTTGAAATTTTATAAACGAGTGCAATAAACAATCCTTTTTTTAAAATTAAATCAAAAAAATATTAAATGTTATTTTTGTTTGATTCAAAATGATAGAAAAGGTTTAAATATTTTTCCGATAAAATTATGATTAATTGATTGTAATTAACTTGAATTTAAATCTGCTTCTATAATCAAATTTACCTTCAAAATAAAAATAAAAGCTATTTTTTTTTAAAAAAAACGAGAAAAAATTAATTATTTAAATACCAACGGGAACTGTAATTTGGATGGATATTTTGGCCAAATTTTTTTGGCCAAAATTTTTTGTACGTATTAATTTTGGCCAAAATTTTTTAGGCGTATATACGCGTATTAATACCAAAATTTTTGGGCATTTTCAATTTGCCAAAAAATTTTGGGAATTTTTTTTAAAGTTTTTTTGTAGCTTTTGAAATATTAAAAACCGTTATTTTTTTTTATGAACCAAATTTTTTTGGCAAAACATCCAGTCCAACCAAATTATTTTGGCCAAAATTTTTGGGTAAAACCTAAAACTTTTAATTTATTCCAAGTTTCAACCCGAAAGTTTTGGCCAAAATATTTTGAGTAAATTTTTTGGCCAAAAATTTTGGACTGGATGTTTTGCCAAAAAAATTTGGTTCATAAAAAAAATTAACGGTTTTTAATATTTCAAAAGCAACAAAAAAACGTTAAAAAAATTTCCCAAAATTTTTTGGCAAATTGAAAATGCCCAAAAATTTGGCCAAAAATAAATACGCCCAAAAAATTTTAGCCAAAATTAATACGTACAAAAAATTTTGGCCAAAAAATTTTGGCCAAAATATTCATCCAAATTACCACACTCAATACCAACAATGAATTAATTCTTGTTGTGTACATATTTTGCTAAAGAATGATTTTAACATTCAATTATATTAGCCAAAAATCAAGAAAATACATTAAAAATTTCCCTTAAAAAATTATAATTTTCAACAACATGCAATGTCAATAACATCTGTACCAAAATATTTACAAAACAACTCCTTATCAATACAAGTGTTTCGGAAGTTGAACTTCCTCCATCAATAAACGCAAAAGTTTCACGCATCAAACAGAAATTTTTTAAAACTTCCTCGGCAAAAAGAAAAACTGCCAAATCACAAATAACAGGATCGCTATCAAAATGAGACATTCTTGTTTGATATCAAAAGATTTATTGCCGTTTTGTCGACTACTTACAAGTGGCAAATGATAAGGAAAATTATTGATATAAATGGCATGTGTGGCAAATTTTTGCGTTTCAGTTTATTTAATTTTAGTTCTTAACTGGATTTTGAAAGGAAAAGTTGCAAAAATAACTTTCTGAACTGGAATAATAAAATAGAATTTATTAAGATGATAAAGTGTGAGAATTTTTTTTATTGATGCTAAATATTTCTAATTTTCCTAGAAAAATTTCGGAAATTAGATAATTTTTTTTAAATATTCTTTTAAATTTATTTTTTAAGTGTTCTAAATTTAAATTTGTTTATATTTAAACATTTTTTCAGATACATTATGCTTATTTGCATCAGTTTTTGTTGCTGTTTCTGATGCTATTGCAGATTATCCTCAATTAGCGCATCCTATTTGTCCACCATCAGGACATGCTCAATTACCTACCCATGTCCCTGATCCAGCAAGCTGTAGCACGTATTTATACTGCCAGTATAATGAAACAAATCTATCACAATTAATTGCTGTACATCAACTTGATTGCCGAAATCAAAATTCGGAGTTTTTTGAATTTGATAATACAGCTGCTACACCAACTGGAAAGTGTGTTGATTTACATCCTCGTAATTGTGCTAGTCCATCATACTTTTGTCCTACTTCACCTCTTATGGTAAGAACTTAATTAACATTCATAAAACTTCAAACATTTTTAAATTGTAATTTGTTCAGGTTGCAAATGCAACAGATTCAAGCTGTCGTCAATTTCGTCCATGTACTTTACCTGGATTCCCAATGCAAACTTGTCGAGAACCACTTGTTTTCAACCGAAATACAGGAGCATGTGATTTAGAAGTTAATGCTCCATGTAGTGATAACACCGTTCCTCCACCAGCACAATGTCCACCAGGTCATACTGGAAAAGCTCCTGGAACAAATTGTTGGTCTTATCTTTTCTGCTTTGAAGGAGATAATCTTGGTGAATTTGATTGCCCCACTGGATGGAAATTTGTTAAGTCACTTGGAGATTGTGATGAAGATACAGCTGGAGCATGTGTAAGACCTTCCAGTTATTATGAAATTCCAAGAGTTAGGAATGGAGTTAGTCGAAAGCAAAAGAAGGAATTTACAATTAAATTTGAAGGATTTTAAAATGTAACAAAACATTGAGCATGACATGAAGGTTGAATAAATTTTATTTCGAATTTTATCGAGTTTTTTGCCTGCTCAGAGGCTTGTAAAAATACTATTTACATATTTATTATGATTATTTATGCAGATTATACAGACATTTTAAATTAAATCAATATTTCATATTACAAACAAGGCTCAAGCATTGGTTGTGTACCAATCGAATTTGAACTGTTTGCTCCCAAGGCTCAGAAACTCATCAGAAAATTGTAAAAATTGTAAAATTTTTTCCAATTTTTTCAGTCAAAAATTGTGAAATTTGTACAAATTTTACAATTTTGCAATTTCTTTCGTACAAAAATTGTAAAATTGTACAATTTTTTAAAATTTTTGCAATTTTTAAAAATTGAAAAATTGGAAAAAATTGTACAATTTTACAATTTTCTGATGAGTGTCTGATTCTTGATTACAAAGTGTTCTCATGGATTTTTTTTAAACAATCCAAAAATACATCAAAGGTAGCAATATTTTCAGAGCTTTTCAATCTATAAAGTCATTTCAAATCATCAAAAAATACCGCTGAGAAAAGATGTTTTAGCATGCTATTTATAATTCAATAGATAAGATAAAAAATAAATATTTATAACGGTAATAAAATAAAATTAAAAGCTTACTAAAATACTTTGATTTTGATAGTTGAAAATTTTCAATCTTATGACATCAAGACTGTTAATAACCAAAAAATTTTAAATTTTTTTTAGAAGCTTTTTTAAATTTAGTTAGAAGCTAATTCTCAGATAACTTTTAACTAGTCTTTCTCCATAAATTTAGCTTTGAGCGTGCTTTAAACTAGATTATGAAATTTCTAGCTATTGGGGGACTAGATGATTAAATTGTAAGGAAAATTTAGACATGTTCTTGAAAAACAAGTCAAATAAAGTTAAATTAATAATTCAAAGTGAGTCGAAGTGGCTCGATGGCGAAATGGTTTAGGACTTCGGTACCTAATTATTGCAACACTGACCCTGCGATTATGGGTTCGAGACTCGTCATGAGAAATTTTTCACATGTTCGTTTTCGAATCATATGCACTGCGAACGTGACTTACAGCCTTCCTTTGAAGGCTAAAGGCAGTAATGTCATCAAAAAAGTGGTTCGCATTCCTCCTTAAGCTGTAGGTTCCAGGCGTAAGTGATATGCTTATCACATATCCTCACATTTAATGCCTGAAATAATTGATATTAAAACGTTGAAATCAACGCCCCAACACTCCTTGGATTGGCAAAGGGAAATACTTATCTAAAAATTCAAACGAGAAAGCGAGTCTTTAATTAAATGATGAACACTTAAAAATTTATTTTCGAAATATTTTTCAAATTTATTTTTACTATTCAGTTTCAAATGAAAGTTTGCTTTATTTGGTTAAAGGAGGTTATAAAATTGTTGTTGAATCAGGATTGGATTGAGTAGATATTGATCCTTGTGTCGTAGTCGTTGTTGTTGTGGTTGGTGGCGCTGGAGATGTCTAATTATTTGCATCAATAAAATTTTGATTAAACATTTAAAAAATCAAATTAAATGTTTAATTACTTACAGCTACACATTCTGTACAAACTTTAGGATCATCTGAACAATTAAAGTTACATTTATCAAAATATGGTGCTGCTGATCGACAGTACAAATTTAATTTCGATCCACCTTCACATAGAACAAATTTATTGCAGTCGTATGGATTTGGAAAAAAACCAGATTTGCCCTTGTAATTAAATAATTGAAATTTCAGATTTTACAGTGAAATTAAGATTTATTAAAATTGTTTGCACTTACCGTGCAATCGAAGTCCCATGGTGGAAATGTAGACTGGGTTGATGAATTCTAATTTTTTTTTAAATAATTTTTTATGAAATAAATTTTAAAAAAATAAAATTTTCTTTCATAATTACTATAAACTTACAGAAACCAAAACTGAGCAAATTATTGTCGAGATTACAAGCCAGTTTAAAAATTTGCCCATACTCAACAGAATAATCTTTTTTTTCTTAAAAATTTACTAAGGAACGTTTAGAGTTTGAATAAATTGAAATTTAACGAATGTAGTATTTTTATGGCAAAAATATTATCAATAAACAAAGATAAAAAATAAGAAATTTTGAGTTTTACGGTTTTTAGATTATTTATCATTTAATCTGCAACAAAAACTTTCAATAAAAAAATAACATCGCTGCAAATTTGCGGTCGTTCGCTTAGTACGTTGCGTAAAAATATGACTTTTTAGACCCCCCTCTCCGGGTTTTGAAAATTCATGACCTTTTTTTGTAAACAAAACATTACATTAACATTAATTTTACTCAAAAATTTAAAATCCGTTATTTTTTTTCAAATTTTAAATAACCGTTTTTTTTTGTTTTTAGAAAAATGGGGGGGGGGCGGTTTGACCACCAAAACCCCCCTGGCTACGCCCCTGTTATAAATTGTCAACCCCTCTCCCCCCCCTGGACGTTCAATTTTTTTTTTTCATTTTATAAAAAATGTTAGTATAATTTTTTTAGTACTTTTTTAATTAATTTTTTTTAACCCCACATTAAATTCTTCTATTGAAAATACTCTAAAATTTTTATTAATGTAAGAACGTTGCATTTTCAAATCCCCCACAAAACCTTTGTTACAAATGGTAACATTTTTTCAAACACCGCCCTCCACCTAAAATGTGAACGTACTAAGTGAACGGCCCCTTATTTGATTTTCAAAATTAAAACTACTTAATTGCGAAGATAATACTGTAATAAAGGTTTCTCAAGGCTCAGACACTCATCAGAAAATTGTTAAGTTGTACAATTTTTTCCAATTTCCCAATTTTTAAAAATTGTAAAAATTGGAAAAAATTGTACAATTTTACAATTTTTGTATGGAAAAAATTGCAAAATTGCAAAAATTGTACAATTTTTAAAATTTTTTCAATGAAAAAATTGGAAAAAATTGCACAATTTTTACAATTTTCTGATGAGTGTCTGAGCCTTGAGGTTTCTTTTACAACAAAAAGAATATTTTTTTGTATATTTTACTAATGAGTCTTATTTAAATAAAACAAATATTAGAGTATTTAGATTTTGAAACTTTTTTTATTATTGCGGTAAAGAAAAGGATTTATTAATAAGGGGCCGTTCACTTAGTACGTTCGCTTTTTAGGGGGGAGGCGGGGGTCTAAGATTTTGTAACAGATTAAACAAAACAAAAGAATTTTTATACAAAAAGCGTAACGACGGGGGGGGAAGGGGGGTCTAAAAAGTCATTTTTTTTGCGTAACGTACTTTATGAACGGCCCCTAATGGTTTATATGAATAGAATTTTTAATAAAAATTTTCAATTTTATGCAGCTAACAAGTACCTGCATCATTTTGGCAGGTCAAACAATCACTGTCAGCACAATCGCAAGTTGCAATACATGTGCATGTATTGCATTCAAAATCGGAACAATTGTCAGTATTTAATACACATGTTCCAGAAACGCATGTACATTGTTCATTACAAAGTGCACCTGCACAATCACTCATTACACATGGCTCTACCGAGCAATCTGATGGTGGAGCTATCGTACCTATAGGAACTGTAGGTGGATTGAATTTTGTTGTGGTGGTATTAACAACAGCCTTTGTTGTTGTTGTCGTTGTTGTAGATGATGAAGCTTCAGTATCTGAAACTGTTGAGGATTGTGTTGTAACTGATTGAGTTGTTGTGGATGACAAAGTGGTTGTTGTGACCTATGCAAAAATTAAAATATACTGATCCTTAAATCACTACAAAATAAGTTGTAACTTACAGAATCACAATTGGCAACATTGCATGCTGACATGTCATCAACACATGTGCTGTTACATCTGTAAAAATGTGGCTGTGTCGATCTGCATGATAAGGTTATATTGAAGTCTCCATCACAAAGAACAAACTTTGAACAATCGTTAGGAACAGGAAGCTTTGCACCATCACCTGCTTGCTGTTGATGAAATTATGATATTGCATATTGAGTTTTAATTTCAAAACTATTAAGATTATTGAACAAATATTTACCGCACAGTCATAAATGATTGCTGATTTTTTTACATCTTCTATATCATTCTAAAAAAAATTAAAAAAAAGTATTAACAAAAACTGTAATTTTTATTTCTAAAAAGCGCAACTTACTGAAAAAAGATTGTAAGCATAAACCATGGAAAGCAAAATTGGTAATTTTAAAAGAAATTTCATTTTGCTTTATATCTGAAATGTTATAATAATTTATTTTAATTAATGTTTTTTTTAAAAGTTTTAATAAATCAAGCTTAAGTAGATTCGGGATCCTCGATTTTCGGGATTGATCCTGATTTTAAAATTACTACTAAAAGTTTGGCACTTTTGTGCTAATCCCGATTCCGATTGATTTTTGAGAATGCCTTAGTTCAACTTATGTTATGGGGCCGTTCACTTAGTACGTTCGCTTTTTAGGGGGAGGGGGGGTCTAAGATTTTGTAACGGATTAAACAAAAAAAATTTTTGTACAAAAAGCGTATTTGGGTCTAAAAAGTCATTTTTTTGCGTAACTTACTTTGTGAATGGCCCCTATGCAAATATTTTAAATTTTTAAAATATAAAATTTTTTTTGATAAATTGTCATACCGTAAAAAATATTCTCGAAATTCAACTCAATCAAACCTCCTTCAATAATTAACAGCACAAATTTTTTGGCATTGAAAACACCTGATTTTTATAGCAAATTTTTTTTTATCAAACTGAAGAAAGATCTTAAAGATAATGTGAGATTGTAGCTGTTATCTTGGAATTTCGCGATTTTTTGTAATGATGGAAAAACCGATAAAAGTTATCATTCATTACAATACTTTGAAATCTGCCGACTTTAAGCTTTTCAGTACAAAAAATGGTTTTCTGTTAAGGGGCCGTTCACTTAGTACGTTCGCTTTTTAGGGGGGAGGGGGGTCTAAGATTTTGTAACAGATTAAACAAAACAAAAGAATTTTTATACAAAAAGCGTAACAAGGGGGGAGGGGGGGTCTAAAAAGTCATTTTTTTGCGTAACGTACTTTGTGAACGGCCCTTAAAATCTTAACAGAAAAAAAAAATTTTCTTCCAAAAATTTTGATTACTTGGGTTCATATTTTAAGAACATAATTCGTAACAATTGTTAAGGTGTGTATTTATAGTCCTGTCTTTTCTCGCATGCGTATTTTATGGCTTACATTATTAGTAGTAACTAGTAATGAAGCGGATCACGCTTCATGTGCATATTCACACCATTCCAAAACTCTGTATCGGGTCAGCAAAGCTTCGCTTTGCATAAGTTTGAAGATTAGGATTCGATCGGGTCAGCAAAGCTTCGCTTTGCATAAGATTGAAAATTAGGACTCAATCGGGTCAGCAAAGCTTCGCTTTGCATAAGATTGAAGATTAAGTCTAAATCGGGTCAGCAAAGCTTCGCTTTGCATAAGATTGCAGATTAAGACTCCATCGGGTCAGCAAAGCTTCACTTTGCATAAGATTGAAAATTAGGACTCAATCGGGTCAGCAAAGCTTCGCTTTGCATAAGATTGATGATTAAGTCTCAATCGGGTCAGCAAAGCTTCGCTTTGCATAAGATTGTAGATTAAGACTCCATCGGGTCAGCAAAGCTTCGCTTTGCATAAGATTGAAGATTAGGACTCGATCGGGTCAGCAAAGCTTCGCTTTGCATAAGATTGATGATTAAGTCTCAATCGGGTCAGCAAAGCTTCGCTTTGCATAAGATTGAAAATTAGGACTCAATCGGGTCAGCAAAGCTTCGCTTTGCATAAGATTGATGATTAAGTCTCAATCGGGTCAGCAAAGCTTCGCTTTGCATAAGATTGTAGATTAAGACTCCATCGGGTCAGCAAAGCTTCGCTTTGCATAAGATTGAAGATTAGGACTCGATCGGGTCAGCAAAGCTTCGCTTTGCATAAGATTGATGATTAAGTCTCAATCGGGTCAGCAAAGCTTCGCTTTGCATAAGATTGAAAATTAGGACTCAATCGGGTCAGCAAAGCTTCACTTTGCATAAGATTGCAGATTAAGGCTAGATCGGGTCAGCAAAGCTTCGCTTTGCATAAGTTTGAAGATTAGGATTCCATCGGGTCAGCAAAGCTTCGCTTTGCATAAGATTGAAGATTAGGACTCGATCGGGTCAGCAAAGCTTCGCTTTGCATAAGATTGATGATTAAGTCTCAATCGGGTCAGCAAAGCTTCGCTTTGCATAAGATTGAAAATTAGGACTCAATCGGGTCAGCAAAGCTTCACTTTGCATAAGATTGCAGATTAAGGCTAGATCGGGTCAGCAAAGCTTCGCTTTGCATAAGTTTGAAGATTAGGATTCCATCGGGTCAGCAAAGCTTCGCTTTGCATAAGTTTGAAGATTAGGATTCCATCGGGTCAGCAAAGCTTCGCTTTGCATAAGATTAATAATCAAGCCTTCATCGGGTCAGCAAAGCTTCACTTTGCATAAGATTGCAGTTTAAGACTCCATCGGGTCAGCAAAGCTTCGCCTTGCATAAGATTGCAGATTAAGGCTAGATCGGGTCAGCAAAGCTTCGCTTTGCATAAGTTTGAAGATTAGGATTCCATCGAGTCATCAAAGCTTCGCTTTGCATATGATTGACAATTAAGTTTCTTAAAAAAATCAAAAAATTTCACATTCGGACTCAATTTTCAAGCACTAATTGATGTTTTTGGATATGACAATGTATGTACGTCTTTTAGATCTAATTATAAGCTACAATAATCACAAGTTTTTAGAATTTTTAATTCTGAGTTGTAGGGACAGGAGGGCAAAATGTCCAAAAAATGCCGATTTTTTGAACTTTTTCGAGATTTTGACTGACTAAAATAGGTTTAAAAATATTTTTGGTATTTTTCCATAAAGGTTCTCGCATTAATTGATCAAAAACAGAAAATTTTACAAAAATCCATCCACACAGTGAACCACACGAATTTTTCCAAAATTTAGGTTTGTGGGGGGTGTACTGGTGACTAACAAAGTTTTTTTGTATTTTTTCTCAACAAAACTTCTTTTTTTTATTGATTCTGATCAAAAAAGTTTAATTCGCAATTTGTGTGAAATTTTTTAAATGTATTTTGCAATAATCGGCTAAAATATGCTTAAAAAACACACTATTTCGTTAGTTTCTCAGATCCATCTACATGGATCGGCACCAACGTGTGAGGTGCACATTTGAGTGATAATGCGCACATTTTGAGACATTTTTGACAAAAAATTATTTTTTCGTAATTGAGTTGTGCGATTAACAAACTTGCTGGTAAAGTCACACCACCACTATTTTGCGTCGTGCACCGAGGTATCAAAACCATTTTCAATGCGGTTTTTTGCATTTTGTAGATAATTTTGAGGCCGAACTTTTCACACCGAACTGTTTATGAAAATTTTGAGTTTTGGCGCCAAAAAACTAAAAAAACGATTTTTCAAGTGTATCGAAATCAATATATTCACAACGTGAAACGGTGTGAATATGATAATTATTAGCAATAATTGAATTGTTTAATTTTTTGAGGTTATGATGTCTTTATGTCAAAAAAGACCAATAGTAAAGGTCAATTAATCTGGTTAAAAGAATTTTTAAATGTAATAAAAAATTTCAAAATGAATCAATAAAACTTAATTCTCCTGAAATGCACAGATCGGATAATCGAGATGAAATCCGGCACCAAGATTGAGTGAGGTCAGTATCAAACTGGCATACAATTTAATCCGGAGTGGTGCTGGCTTCACTCCGGTTTGGTGCCGGATTTCATCTCGATTATCCGATTTGTGCCTTTCGGATCTTAAACAATAATTCCTGAACTAAAATAATATTGTTCTCTCTATCAAATATCTCAATTTTTATTCATAAAAATTCTATAAGTCGGTGCCGGTGTTGGGCAGAATTTTTCAACATCACACATACAAACATTTCCATTGCAAGTGCATCTCTCATCGCATAAACAACGTGCTGCACAATCACTTGGTGGAAAAGGACATACATTTGGAGGTGATGGACAAGCACATTCTTCCCTACAGACACAATTTGTTGGGTCGGGATCACAATTGCAATTTGCTGCACATCCACATCTGGCAGCACATTGAGCTTGTGGAAATCCACATTCGATTGTTTTATCACATAAGCACATGTCATTTTCATCACAGACACATCGATCAGCACAACCACCTTCTCCACCGCATTCTGGTTCTGCCATGCAGACTTCATTTGTTATTGGACATGCAATATTTAAGTCACATTGGCATGTGCCACTTATACACGTCCATCTTTCTGGACAATCACAGGTTGAGGGCATATTATCTGGAGTGCAAGGATCAGGACACCTTTGAGGTACTGTTGGTGGAGTAAATACTGTTGTAGATTCCGTTGGTGTTACTCCCTGGAGAAAAAAAAATGTAAGCAATTTTATATAATTTTTGAATTTCGAATAGATTAAATCGGATTAAAATTCATGATTGAGGTTGGGAGAAGTGTCCGACGACCTTTACGCGAGATTTCTTCTCTAAAAATAATTCTGACTACAATTTTAAAATAAACTCACTCCATTACAATCAGTAATGCCACAAACAGACTCATCACTAACACATCTCTGACTGCATCTGTCAAAATTAGGTTCACTTCCTCTACACGAAAGAACTAATCCAGCACCACCATCGCATAAGATAAATCTACCGCAATCTGAGTGAGGAAGTCTTACACCATTTGGTTGGCCCTGAAATTAGTTATTTTAAAGTTCATTTTGTGATTATTTTACACTTTGGTATCAAATCATGATTTTGTTGTACTATGATGTCACTTGTTTTTGTATCAATTTTTGTATTTTTATTAATCCTAGGGTTTAAAGTTTTTATTTATTTACTTACGGTGCATTCACTGTGTGGTAAAATGTCTTTATGGTGTGATAGAATCTAAAATTAAAAATAAAGTTGAATACAAATTTAGGTAGTTTAGAAATTGGTTAAAAAAAATTGTAAGATTATTGATCAGTGATAGCTAGTCGGTGTGCTATGAGTAGGTGCCAAGTCCTGTTTTCATCAAAACCTCCGTCATAAATAAACGGCGGTTATTCTTGGCTTCGTCAGTACTAAAGTACTAAAGTTTAGTATTTTATAGAAACTTCTTCGTCAGGGGAGTAGCTAAAAGGTTCCGGGCATTCCTTCCCCCTCTGTCTCCAAGAGTTTTGAATCGTGCTCTCGCTGAGCTTCAAAACTCTAAGGGTAGGGGATATATGCAGGGGTTTTAACCCCCTCTTTTTGGGAAAGTTCTTTAATTTGCTAGGGTTTTTTGAGATAAAAATTCCAACACCCAACCCCCCTCCCCCTCCTAAATTTTTTATTCCATAAAAAAAATTCACCCCCCTCCCTCTCTTCAAAAAACTTCTGGCTACGCCCCTGGTTATATGTCTTAGAAATTCTAATAATTTCAATGAGAGTTGCAGTAAAATTAACTAAAATTTTCTTTCCGGATAAATTTAAAAATTCTCCTCATTTAATCCACACAATTTATCACTTACATCCTTAAATCTAAATCCATACACCGTACATAAGATCATTGAGAAAACATACAAAAATTTCATTTTTATTGAGATTAATTCTAACTTTCGTGACCTAACTAATATTTAACAGATTTCTGATTTTGTTATTTGAAAACTCTTTTTTTTTGTTTAAATCAAACAAAAACACTTCCGTTTATCCGTAAAATATTTTTTATTATAAATTTTACAGACTATCTTGATCGTCTTTTATACAATTTTCTTTATCTTACAATAATAAATTGATAAAACGCACAAGTCTTAATAAATTTGTGTTTTGATGTTACTCAAGGGTAAATCACTAAAGAGATTAAGTGCAAAACAAGGGCACAGAAATAAAGTTCAATAAAAAAAAAACAAATTCCAATGAAATCGAACGATTTTTAAAACCTTAGTAAAGCTTTTTCTTAATGAAATTAAAGGAAAGAATCTTAAAATAACAGGTTATGGCTCATTTTGTGTTATTTTTATGAAAATGACGTTATATTAAATTTTTATCGGGAAGAATTGGATTTTTGTAGATTTTTACTAACCTGTAGAAAGCTCAACAAAGGTTTAAATTGTAGGTTTGGTGTTGTTCTTAGGACACTTGTCCGTGATGTGTACTAAGAATATTAAGCTTTACTTAAATGATATTTTTGATGCTATAAAAGAGTGTATCGGAAAGATGTGAGACCCAGATAACCAGAAACTTTAAAGTTAGTTTAAAGCAAGCTTAGAACTAACTTTATTTAGAAAGACTAGCTAAAAGTTAGCAGAGAACTAGTTTTAAGCTAATTTTGAAATTTTCTGGTTATTGGGGAGAAGATTCAAAAGGGTTTTAAAAAAATGTTAAATTTTTTAATTGAAAATATTAGAAAAATAGTCTAATGTTTTCCCAAACTTAGCCAAAACTTAGACTCCATCGGGTCAGCAAAGCTACACTTTAAATAATTTTGAAGACTAAGACTCCATCGGATCTTAATTTAAAGTCTAATTTCTTGACTTCAATTCAGATTAAAAAAAATGAAAAACTTCATATTTATTGCTGAAAACTATTTTTTTATCAAAAAAGCAATGAAAATTCTTTCAAGTTCATTTTTATCAAAAAATATTTTTTGTTAGTTTTTATTAAGTTTTATCATTGAATCTTATCAATTTATCAAAATTCTCATGGACATCCATGATCAAGATCACAAACACATTTATTTCCATTACAAAGACATCTTTCTTGACATCCACAAAATTCTGGACATTCCTGTCTACTTTTTGGACAAACCGGTGGTGGTTCAAAGCATTTGCATTCTTCATGACAAGTGCACTGTAATAATACACAATTGCAATTGTTTTGGCATCCACATTTAGCTACACATTGAAGTCTATTGAATTTACATTGCGTATCCAAATTGCAGACACAGTTGTTGTCATCAACACATTCACATCGCTCAGCACATCCACTTGATCCTCCACATTCTGGTATTGCCATGCACTGTACTTTGGTCATTGGGCATTCAACAGTTTCATCACATTTGCAAGTGCCATCGATGCATGTCCATTGAGCATCACATATGCAAGTGTTGGGAAGATTTTCGCATGGTGTTGGGCATGTGACTGGTGGAGAAATTGTTGTAGTTCCAACTGGAACTGTTGGAACTGAATAAATTGTTGTTGTTGGAGTGGTTGTTGGTTGGGTGGTTGTTGGGACTGACACGGTTCCTCCGTCCTGTTAAGATTTAATAAAAAGTATTATTTAGGACAACAACTATTATTTTGCGTTTTTATTTGAGATCTCGATGTAAATGCAAAAATTGGATCAATTATCAGATTTTTGTTAAATTTTGAGAAAGGTTAATAATTCTCCAACTTCTCTAAAATCATAAATCGACTTACCCCATCGCAGTTGACAATGTTACAAACTAATGAATCGTTGCTACAGTTTTGCTTACACCTATCAAAATATGGATAAGATGTTCTGCAAGGAAGTAGTAATGGTTCTCCCAAATCACACAATATAAATGTGCTGCAATTGGTTTGAGGTAATCTGGTTCCATCTGGAATATCCTACAAAATAATGCAAATATATACCTCTTAAGGCACAGATCAGAAAATCAAGATGGGATCCGGCACCAAGCCTAAGTGAGGCCAGCATCAAGCAATTTAAGCCGAAATGGTGCTAGCCTCACTCTGGCTTGGTGATGGATTTCATCTCTATTATCCGATTTGTGCATTTCGGGATAAGTGGTTACAGGGGCGGATCCAGGGGGGAGTTGACCCCGGGGTCAAACCCCCCCCCCCTCTTTTCGCAAGGTTTACACTAGATATTATTGAATTTTTTAGATCCGAACCAAAAAACGTTGAAAAGTAGCGAAAACCCCCCCTTAAAAAAAATCCTGGCTCCGCCCCTGAGTGGTTAAGCTAGCAAATATTTTTTCGTACTGCAAAACTCTTGAGCTTGAGTTTTCATATCAAAGCAATAATTTGAAATATTTTTTATGTGATGTCATTTTTATTTATCAATAGATTTCTTCACAAAAGAACTTAGTACTTCACTTATTACGTAATGCAAAAATTCGGGATTTTTTTACCCCCCTCCATAACGTTTTTAACAAAAGAATGAAGTTTGAGAAGAATAGACCGTAACAAACTCTCGACTCCCCCCACTCCAAAGCGTTACGTAATAAGTGAACGACCCCTTAATTTAATTTTACTTACCACGCACTCGCTATGAGGTGATATTTCAATGTCATTTGCGAAAATTATCTAAAAATACAATTTGAAAAAGTTTTTTATTAACAATTATAAAATATAAGGATTTTATTTAATTTTTGGAAATACACATTTTAAACTAACCTGTATCAAACTTAATCCATAGAGAGCATAAGTAGTGAAGACAAAAAACATTAAAAACTTCATATTATTTTCTTATTTATTAAACTTAAAAAAGGGAACAAATTTCCTTAAACACTTCCGCTTACTAATTAAGTTTACTTCTTTTTGACAGTAAAAGCTATTCAGGATCGAATTTTATACAATTTTCTTTATCAAAAATTTTTGATAAAACGCAAAAGACTCAAGAATGTCATTTCTTTGTACATCCGCCAATAAAATCTTGGATTTATGAGTCCCAAAAATAAACTGTGATGAAATGAAAAATCATTTGACTTTTTTGATATTATGTCATTTAGTTTTGTTCATTTAGGTTTTTCAGATGCATTGATAAGTTGAAAAATGATAAATGAAGATTTTTGGTAGATTCAAATTTTTTTTGGTAGATAAAGTTTAAATTATCACTCAAGAAAAATATATCATGTAAGCACAAAAATAAACGCTTTTTCAGAATTTTCGTTATGTGTTGCTAAACATATTTTTTTGGCACGGAATTTTTTGGAATGGATTTTTTTTGGAATGGAATTTTTTGGATTTTAAAAAATTTTATTCATAAATTTAATTAAAAAATACAATTTTTTTTTTGTTTTTTTTTTATTGCTGATTTTTTTTTGTTGATCTATAATTGTAAGGACTTTGAAAATGTCAATCTTAAATTAATAATTCACCATTTAAAGAGGATTTTAAATAAGTAAACTTTTTAAAATTTTAAATACAACACCAGTGACTTAATAGATAGAACATTATTTATTTAATGTCGTTTCCAAAATGATGCAGGGCAAGCATTATCACCATCACACGTACAGAAGTCTCCATTGCATAAACATCTTTCCTTACAAGCACAATTTCCAACACAGTCAGCTGGTTTGAATGGACAAACTTTTGGTGGTTCAATGCATGCACATGTTGCTTTACATGTACAACCAGAAGCTGGAGTAGTATCAGTAGCAGCTGTAGTACATTCACAATTATTTTGACATCCACATTTTTTTACACACTCTCCAGCTTTGTCTTCAAATGGACATTGAATACTTTCAGTTGTGCAGGAGCATTTATCTGTTTCTGGACAATCACACCTTTCTTCACATCCACAACCGTCTGGTTCTGGTTTTATACAATCAGCATTAGTCATTGGACATTTAAGATTTTCACTACAAACACATTGTTTGTTCTCACAAGTCCATCTTTCAATACAAGGACAATCTGATGCTTTATTATTTGCATCACATTCAGGATCACAAGTGGTAGGAACGGTTGGTGGAACAAATTTAGTCGTTGATTCTGTTGGAGCATCAGTTGGCGCATTTGTTGGGGCATCGGTTGGTGCTTGTGTTGGCGCATCAGTCGGTGCATTTGTTGGGGCTTGTGTAGGTCCATCTGTAGGAGCTTGTGTTGGAGCTTGAGTGCTCTAATTTTGTGACAATAATTGAATCTTAATAAATCTTTATTAATATAAATTAAAAACTTAACTAACCCCAGGACATTCTGCAACATTACAAACATCAAGTGATTCAGCACAATTACCAGTGCATCGATCAAAATAAGGAACAGTTGATCTGCATTTAAGTCTCAGTGAAGCACCGCCATCACATAAATAGAAATAACCACAATCTGTAGGATCATGAAGTTTCGATCCATCTGCTAAGCCCTGAAATATATTTTTTTTTTTCAAATGAATTTTTGAATTTAAAATTTAAAATTCAATGAAATGAAAGTCAAACTTACTGTACAGTCAACATGTGGTGCAATTTCTGCTGGATCGTCGAATATCTATGTGAAAATATTGAATTGAAAGTTTTTAATTTTTGAAGTTTTAAAGATTTGATTTTAAATTTATTTTAAAGATTTGACTTTGGAGCCGTCCACTTGTTACGTAACGCTAAAACTCGGGTTTTTATTCTCCCTTTATTCTTTCATAACGTTTTCAACAAAAGAACCACGTGTGAGAACAATAGACCATAACAAAATCTCAGATCCCCCTCCCCCTCAGAGTGTTACGTAATAAGTGAACGGCCCTTAAAATATTTTAAATTTTCGAAAAAAAATGTTGAAAAAAAGAAATTCACCCAGGGGCCGTTCACAAAGTACGTTACGCAAAAAAATGACTTTTTAGACCCCCCCTCCCCCCCTCGTTACGCTTTTTGTATAAGAATTCTTTTGTTTTGTTTAATCTGTTACAAAATCTTAGACCCCCCCTCCCCCCTAAAAAGCGAACGTACTAAGTGAACGGCCCCCCAATAGTTCGACCCGAGTGGGAATCGAACCTCACACCTCTCGATTGTTTTTTTTTAACAATTTTTTAAAATTGTATTAAAACTATTACATGAAAGTTTAAATTATTTTGAAATACTAAAATTTAATTCGACTTTAAAATTGCACTATTTCACAATAATTTGGTAAAAAAACTCACATGGAAAAGGTTAAATCCATAAGCTGACGAAATCAGTAAGCTACAAAATATTGCAATTTTAAAACTCATAGTTTATTTTAATTTTTTTTTTGTTTATTTTATTTATTTTTTTTAAAGTCTTTTGAAACTACTTTTTAATTTTTTTTCCAGAAACACGTTCAGCTAAATTTTATTCTTCAAATTGTTAAAATTTTTAGTCTTAATGCAAGAAAATCACAAACTTGAAAAGCCGCTTCACCTTGCCCTTGCTTTTATAGAAACGTTTATCGCAAAAAAGTAGTAAGCTGTAATTTTAAGGATTAATTTTATATTGTCATTAAGTCAGTTTTAACACTTTGTTTCCTTTGTTTTGTTGTCAAAAGTGATAACAAAAATTGTTTAGTATATAGTATAAAAATATTTTATTTTATGTAATGAATTTTATAAATTTTTCTTCCATCTGATTTTTTTAAAAAACACGTTGCAAATTTAGTGAATATCATATTTTTCTATCTTGTTAAATTTTTAGTTTTCTGCATATCATTGTAACCTGGTGTTTGCATTTATTTATTTTATTGCAACAATTTAGCTTAATATCTACCCATTTTCCAATGTATAAATACAAAATATGCTTAAATTAAATGTCCACGATTTTACAAAATTTTATAATAAAATATTTTAATGCATAAGCTTGAACAACACTGAATCAAGAGTTGCTGCTGGACACTCTGCATCACGATCACACATACAAAATGGTCCGTTACAAATACAGCGTTCTTGGCAACCACATCCTGTTGCAGTTGGGCAATCAATTCTTGAATATGGACATACACTGGGCGTTTGAACTGGACATTGACAAGTTGAAAAACAGTTACAAGTTGTGCCAGTTATATCGCAATCGCAATTCTTTGTACAACCACATTTTGCTAGACACTCTTCTTTTTTAAATGGACATGATTTGTCTTCATTACATCCACTGCATAAATATTTTCCAGGAGTTGTTGTGCTTTCTTCGCAAACTGAAGTGTCACATCTGCTGTCACATCCACATCTTTCAACGCATTGTGTTTCTCGGTCGAAGAAGCAAATTGATGAATCTCCTCTGCATGTACAGCTAGAATTATTAGGTACATCTGAACAAATGCAATTTGATTCACATCCACAACCTCCATCTGCTTCAGGTTGTTTACATGTTGCAATGGGCATAGGACATTTTTTTGTAACATCACAATCACACACATTTCCTGGCAGACAAGTCATTTGCTCATTACAAGTGCAGTCAGTATCAGCAAAATCACATGGAGTATCACATTTTATTGGAACTGTTGGAGGATTGAATCGAGTGGTAGTTTGAGCTGTTGTTGTAGAAACTGTGGTTGTTGGTGTGGTTGTTGTGGGCGTTGTGGTGGTTGTTGTAGAGGTTGTTGTAGATCCAGTGGTTGTTGTGGTCGAGGTTGTAGTTCCTGTACTTGTTGTGGTAGTTCCAGTTGTTGTAGTTTCCTATTTTTATTTTAAAAAAAAAGTTAATTAATTGTTGTAAAAACTTCACTCCTTAAAAAAATCGGGGGGAAGGGTCCAGCGTTTTGAGCTAAAGGCACACAGGAAATGGAGTTGGGTGATGGAAAATTGAGATGATTGTTGATTAAATTATAGGAATTAGTTGAGATTCTTATGACTCATCAATTTTTTAGTCAATTTGACTTTAAGACTTGAAAATCATGAATATCTTGACAGTTTAAGATCTCAACATTCATGTTAGGATTGAATCTAGTGAACCACACCCAGTTCACAATTAAATTATGTATCGCTATTTTAAGTAAATTTTTACTAAATTTTTTAAGAAAAAATTGCTTTTTTTAAAAAAATAAAATCTCTAAAATTCTTGAACTATTCAAAGTAAACAATACTTACCCCAGGGCAACTAGTCACGCCACAAACGGAAGGATCATTTACACATGCTGATGTACATCTATTAAAATGTGGATCAGATGATCTGCATGATAATGTCAGTCCCATGCCGCTGTCACAAAGAACAAATTTTCCACATTCAGTATCATGAGGAAGTCTTGTGCCACTTTCTACACCCTGTTCGAATTAAAGGAATATAAAGTTCATGTTTATTGTGAGAATAAATTTTATACACAAAATACTCACTGTGCAGCTTGCAAATGGTGATATTTCTTCGTGATTTGAAAAAATCTTGTTTAGAAAAAATAATTTGAATTTTTTTTACTTTTGAATAATTAATTTTTAATTAAGCTTAGTAAAATATTGGATTAAAAAATTCATTTGTTAAGATATTAAAAATCCGTCTTCGGTGTTTTTTCCCATTTTTTTTTTTTTTTTTGTTTAATTAGATATTAAAAATTACAATTTAGTATTATTATAGATACAGGGGCGTAGCCAGGGGGGATTTTGGGGTCAAACCCCCCCCCCGCTATTTTCGCGAAATTTATGCTAGATATTATTGAATTTTTCAGATCCGAACCAAAAAAAAAAACGCAGAAAAGTAGCAAAAACCCCCCCTCAAAAAAATTCCTGGCTACGCCCCTGTATAGATATTAGCAAAGCTCATAATTTGAATCGTACACTTTAATCGATAGTTTTGCAATAAAATTTGACACTCTCTTCACAATTATTGTATTGTTTTTGTAAATTTTTCTAATTTTAATTAAAAACTCTTTTAAAATTTTGAAAATCGTATTGTCTTGATTTTTTCGATTTATTTTTGTGCAAATGAAATTTTGTAGCGTCAAATTTCAGAAATATTCCAGACTGTATTTGAAAATTCGTCATTAATTTATTACAAAGAAGTGATTGAATCTTATATTTGCACAATCAAAAATAATTCCTGAATATACCTTTGCATTTCATTAGAAAATATTATTTTTAAAAATAAAGACGAAATGGAATTTTTTTGGAATATATTAAAAAATCAAACTGTAAATTACTTTTGGCTTCACTAAATTCACATAATTTGAATAAAACTGTAGATTTTGCACTATTTAAAAAGACTTACATTTGAAAATCTAAATCCATTTACGGTATATAATACCAAAGAAAATACAAGATATACTTTCATTTTGAAACTTTTTGATTTTTTGGTGATTGAATTCAAATATATTTAAAATTATCACTATTTTTTGAATATTTTAGATTTTTTTCTAAACTCGGAGTTTTTTACTTTAAATTTTCAATTCCTGCAACTTTATTTTTTGATCAACCAGCAACTTGATCTCGATTTTTCAGATTTCGCAATGGAAATTATTTTTCAACATGAAATAATTTTGCTTTTATAGAAAACTTTATCTTAAAAGACCTTGTAACCTAATTCCATTTTAATGATTAAAAAATCTGGCTTAATTCATTTATTAAATTTAGCTGTCAAAACATCGTACACATGTTTGATAAAAGTGTGTAAAAAGGATCAGAATTTTTTTTTTATTTTCTTATGATAAGAAGCAGGGTTCGTCGAATGATTGTTTAGTGTTTGAATCATTTGATTAGTGATCAGGTGTGGGTTTCTAGCAAGTTTCTAGGGTAAAGCCTTGTAATGTAGCCCAGACAGTTGAATAAAATTAAAAGAAATTTTCGTCTTGCAAATTTTTTGATGACTGAATCTAATGCATTTATAATCAAAATTTAAACTTGTATTGTTGAAAAATAAAGCAAGAAGAATTTAATTGCAATTAAATTAATTTATTTGTCACTGGAAGAAAGTGACAAAAATTTCGTAATCGAAATTTAAAGTGAATTTTGCATTTATTTTATTAAAATCGTCATAAAGAAATGTAACGCGATTTTAATATTTAAATTTAAGTCGAAATCACCCAAAATTATAACGAAATTGTTAACTTTTCGCTTTAACGATTTTTTGAAACTTAAAAAGTAACGAACTTCTAAAATTTAAATCATTATAGCTAAATTATAGCAAAGTTATAGCAACTTAACGAACTTATAGAATATGACATAATTTTATAGTAAATTTATAGCATTTTTATAGCTACTGCTTTAACGGTCGTTTAAAATTTGAATTTTTATAGTAGACTTTATATTTTCATCCCCTTTTTATCATAAATTTCATTTAACTTAAACTTTTGAACGGGAAAAAGGAGGAAATTTTAGTTAAGACAAAAAAATATTAAATATTTAATATAAATTAATGAATTATATAAAATTTTACAGCAAATCTCAAAATAAAAGAAAAGACACAGAAGAAAATTTGAATCCGATCGAATTTTAAGGAAAACATTCTTTTAATTTTTGTTAGTTCATCATTTCCCGTGACAATAAATAAAGTGGAATAAATTTTTTTATTAACTAATTTATTTACAATTCCCATTACCAAATCCTAATCTATTATTTTTCTTTTGCATTTTATGTTAATTTTACAACAATATTTAAAGCTAATACCAGCACCATTATAAGTGGATTTTGTCTTAAAAATATCTAAAAAATAATACGTTTTTTAATTTTAATTTAGATGCCAAAAACCTTTAAGGATTTCACGACGAGTAGTTGGACATGTAATATCAGGATCACATCGTGTCAAATTACCAGTAGTAATGCATCGATCTTCACATTTGCATTTAGTCACACACTCAGTACTGGCAAATGGACATAAATAGTCATCTTGGCATTTGCATGGCTCAAAACAGAGTGCCTTGGGTGTAACAGATACTTTATCGCAATTTGTATTACATCCACATCTTGACATACATTCTGTTGGATCAAATGGACACTGTCTGGGTTGTTCAAAACATTTGCAAATTCCAGCTGTACAATCGCAATTTTGTGTGCAATTGCATTTAGTTTCACAATCAGCTTCAGGAAATGGACATGTGACACCTGCTTTACATCTGCATTCTTCTACACCAGCGTTCATCGTACATGAACATGCTTCTTCACATCCACAGCCTGTTGGAGCTGCACCTATACAAGTTGCTTTGTCTGTTGGACATCTTATTGTATCATCACATTCACATGTTGTATCCTTGCATACCCATTGGTCTAAACATGTGCAAGTATCTGGTTTATTTGCCGATGTGCAAGAAGGTTTACAAAGACTAACTGGAACTGTTGGTGGAACAAAAGGCGTTGTTGTGGCTGCTGTTGTAGTATTAGAAGCTACACTTGCCGTTGTTGTTGACGGAGTTGTTGTTGAGTCTGATGTTGTGGACTCTGATGTAGTTGAGGTTGTCGAAACGGTCGTTGATTCCTAAATTTTAAAATTTTTATTAAATAATTTAAAAATATTACTTTTTTTAAATTCAGACTGTAAAACTTACTCCTGGACAGTTTGGTGCTTGACAGAAAGAAATATCATTGACACATGATGAATTACATCTGTAAAAATATGGATCCGATGATCTACAAGATAGTAAAAGTCCAAATCCGCCATCACAAAGTGTGAATTTTTGACAATTAGTTTCGTCTGGAATTTTTGTGCCGTCTGGTTTACCCTGTTGATGCATTATTTTGGAGATATTACAGATTTTTTATCTTGAAGAATTTTTTGATGAGAATTTCAGGCTTACCGTACAATCTGCTGCTAAAGATGAAATTTCTTCATTTTGCCCAAAAAACTAGTTAAATTAAATAAGAATGCATTAGTAAATTTAATTTAGATTAATGTTCATAAATGACTCTTACAGCTACTTTATAAAAAAATTGTCATTTACAGACTACTTACATTTGAGAAACTAAACCCATTTGCAGTGCAAACGATCAACGGTAATATTATTAGAACCTTCATTTTTCCTCTTTTATGTTGATTTATAAATGAGCGATAATTTATTAGAAATCGTCAAGGAACAAATTCTATCATAATTTGGTTTTAAATTAAAAAAAAAATGTAAATACTTTTTTAAAAAAATTCAATTTATCAAAAAATTTTGTTAGTTCCATTAATTTAAAAATTTTAAGTTATAATGGTTTTATTAATGTCTGTAAAGTTCATTTTACTTAGGAAGACCTGCTGGTGCGGTTATCTGCTGGGAATTTGCCGGGACACAGCTGTACTTTTTTTCGAGCTGCTGTGTCCCGGCAGAGCATCAAAATGTCCCGGATTTTTGAAAATTTTTGAAAAAAAATTATTTTAGGTTTTTTCAATCAGAAATTAACTTTTCGTAAATTTTAATCATCAACTCGTAATTCTTTCTAACATATCTCAAGAAAAATATTAAATAATCGTAAAAAAATTCACATTTCATGTGCAAATTTTTTTGCAAAATTTTTGTTTCCTTTTAGAGGCATGGGTTCAAGCCCATGACTGAAAATTTTTGAATTCAAATTTTCATTATTTTTCATACTTTTTTGCATTTTTGTTGCTTGATTTATTTCGATTTATAATAATAAACACTTTAAGTAAGGTGCAAGTACCCCTATGATGTTAAACTAAAAATGTCCCGGATTTTCATGAAAATGTCCCGGATTTTTACGAAAATCTTCTGGTCACCCTAATTTTACTACACAATTATTAATTTAAAAATTAAAAATTAGTCCAATTGACTTTTTGTGCTTTTAACTTTTATTAATTGCTAATATATATTTCGACTTCATTACAAGTCGTCTTCAGAACTGTTTTCAACTTTCAATATTTTGATTTTGTAATTTAACTATGATTTGGGTAATTTTGAAAGAAAATTTTCTTGATTTAATTAAGTTTAATGTAATTTATGTTTTATTACTGTTTTTAATGATATATCAAAAAATTTCGAATCTTAAGAAATGAAACTACAGTTTTTTAAAATTCACTGAACTACCACCAAATTTTCCGAATTTGTTAAAATTTCTCAAACCACAACGAAACCCTCACCTTTTTCGTACTTTTTCAGAGCCACGACCTTCACTTTTAAAATTAAAAGTTGTACTTGTTGTCTGTCAGAAATCATTGACTATTTTATACCAAACCTTTATCGCTGGTAAATCTCCTGATGACCTGAATATTGAAGTAAATTTGGCGATTATATTCAACAATAATCTTTTTGTTTTCTTGATTTGTTAAAAGTATAGACGCGTGTGCTTTAAAGAAAAAAAGTATGTCAAAGGAATTATTTATGTTTTCCGTTACTTTCTTGATAAGAAATTTTTCAGCTGTAGAGTTTAGTTATAAAAATATTAAATTTTAGTATCACTGAAATTTGCGAGAAGTTCAACAAATAAAAATTTTTAAATTTCTAATTTTTTTTGATAATTTTTAAAATAATTTTTTTAAATTATTTTTTTAAAAAAAATTAGTTTTAAAAATTGCATAAATTTACATTATGATTAAAAAAAGAAATTTTTTTATTCTCAAAAAAATGTTTTATTTTTTGTTAAAATAAGAAAATAACAATAATGATTTTAATAATTTTGAATATTTTTTATTTGATTTTTTTTTAACAAAATTATTCAACATCATAAAATATTTAAAAAAGTTTTAAAAAAATCAAATTCTCCATCCAGGACACCCCCGATTTCCATCACATTTACAAAAATTCCCGATACAAGTGTCTTCACATCTTTCTGTACATCCACAAGTTTCTTCACACTCACTTGGATGAAATGCACAATCCCAGTGACTTATACAATTGCATTCTTCCAAGCAAATACATCTTGTCGTACCTTCTCCACAATCACAATTTGCATCACATCCACAAATTCTCGTACATTGTGAATTATCAAATGGACACTGAGTTCCATCGTTTTTGCATGTACATTGACCTGATGGCAGACAGTCACAATTCTCAATGCATCCACATTCATCTGGACACATTATTGGACATTCGATTGATGTGTCACATCTGCATTCATTTACTAAGCATTGATATTGATCCGCACAATTGCAGTTAAGTGCTGGATAATTTTCAGGATTGCAGGTTGGAGTACAACCGACTGGTGCTAATGTTGTTGCTGTACTTGTGGTACTTGTTGTAATTGAGGCTGTTGGAACTGTTGGTGCAATGTATCTGGTTGTTGTGATTGTTGAACCAATTGGTTGAGTTATTGAAGATGTTGTAGATTGACTGGTTATGGAAGTTGTTGTGGATTTGGTGGTAGTTTGGGTTGTTGTTGATGTTGGAATTGGAAAAGTTATCGGAGCTGATGTTGTAGTTTGAGGTACATTACAGTCTCTAATTTGACAAACAGTTATGTCATTGACACATTTACTGTTGCATCTGTCAAAATAAGGTTCCGCTGATCGACACGACAATGTTAAAGATAGTTCACCATCACAAAGATTAAATTTATTGCAATCAGTATCAACTGCAATTCTTGAGCCGTCAGGTTGATTCTGTTGGTTGAAATTTAAAGTTTTATATTGAATCAATATTTTAAACTTAATCAAAGATTTACCTGACAGACCGATCTCAGCTCATTAACTAGTAATTCCTATTTTGAAAAAAAAAATATATTGATTTAAATTTAATTATTTTAATTTTTAAAAAATTTTAAAATTGTCATTTTGCAACTTACGTAATTTGCTTGATGAACACTAAAGTTCAAAATTATCAGATGCAGACAAAAATTTATTTTCATCGTTTTTGAAATTTTTTTTTCTTAAGAGTTTTTTTTTAAAAAAAATATTTTTTTATGGTTTTGAATTTTTTGGCTTTTAAATTTAGTTATTATTTACTATTTATTTGTTTTTCAGTTTTTTAAGTTGATATTTTTATTATTTTTTAAAATTTATACATTTTTTAATTAATCTAAAAGCTAAAAATTAATTTCCTTAAAACAAAAGAAAATCCTTTAAAATTTTAATCCTTTAATATGTCAAAAAAACCAAATTAAAAATTACTTGCATAACTAAAAATGCATTTGTTTTGGTCAGCAGTTGCAAACTCAATACATTTTTATTTTATTTTTTGAATTCATATCGAAATTATAAATAAATTTCATTTTATTTCTGATTTTATCAAAGATTTGCGGCACTTTTACACATGATTTTTTGCTATTAAGTGCTTTAGATATTTTTACACGCGTCATATAAATTTTTTATTGATATTTAATTTATCAATTTTACTTTATTTCAAAAAAAAAATCTTAAGAATTTAATAATTAAATTTTTTCTCGTATATTTTTTTTAATTTTATGTAAATAATTTTATAATAAAAAATAATTAATGCAAATAATTGAAAAAAGAAATACAAAACTTTTACTAATTTCTTAAAAATATAATTTCGAATAAATTAATTTAAGGCACAGTTGGAACAACAAAGCGTGTCGTTGTTGTTGTTTCTTCTGGATCTGTTGAAACAGTTGGAATTTCAGGTGTTGTGGTCACTTCAGGTGTAGTTGTTACAGGAGGTGTGGTCGTAGGAGCCTGAAATGTTCATTATTTGAAAATATTTTTCATTTATTTTAATCATGCCAACTTACTCCATTGCAATTTGTAATCATGCAGACAGAAATATCATTAACACATCTTCCATTGCATCTATCAAAATGTGGACTAGTTGATCTGCATGTGAGTGTCAATCCAATATCACTCTCGCAAAGAATAAATTGGTTGCAATTTACAGGATGTGGAAGTTGTGTACCGTTTGGAATTCCCTATTAAACACAGAACTTCAATTAGTAGCAGTATTTTTTATTATTCGAGATTTTTGAGTAAAAATTAGGGGTGTCACTCAGTACGTTCGCTTTTTATTGTGGAGGGGGGTCTAAGATTTTGTAACAGATTAAACAAAACAAAAGAATTTTTATACAAAAAGCGTAACAAGGGGGGAGGGGGGTCTAAAAAGTCATTTTTTTGTGTAACGTACTTTGTGAACGGCCCCGTACTTAAATTTAAAAATTTATCATTTTTTTCAATGACTTTTGTACATGGGCGTATACAGAAATCTCTTTGAGGGGGAGGGGAGGGGGGGGCAAAAAATAATTTGCCTGTCAACTGTTCATTCTTTCTTTTAGACTAAAAAGAGTTTTAGATTAGTTATTATATTATTATATTTTGTACGGGATTTTATTTTTTAGGCGGGGGCCTGAACCCCCTTTGACCCCCTCCCTGGCTTCACCCCTGCTTTACTATATTTATAAAAATTCAAATATCAAAACGGGGCGGTTCACTTATTACTTAACGCTCTGAGGAGGAAGGAAGGGAGGGGGGTCTGAGAGTCAGTTACGGTCTATTGTTTTCGCACGTTTTTTTCACATAAAAGCTTTTCGCTTTTATTCGATTCTAAATTTTACTATAATTTAATAAGCTAAGCTACAAATCACGAAAGGCACAGATCAGATAATCGAGATGAAATCCGGCACCACGCCGGAGTTTGGCTAACTTTACTCTAGCTTAAATTGTATACCAGGGGCCGGTTTCTCCGGTGGTGGAACGGACCATGCCTTACCATACCGCAATATGGTAAGGCATGGTCCGTTCCACCACCGGAGAAACCGGCCCCTGGGATTGGTGCTGGCCTCACTCCAGCTTGGTGCCGGATTTTGTCTCGATTATCCGACTTGTGCCTTTCGGAAAATAGATATTAAGCAATATAAAATCTCAAGTAAGCTATTTTCTACGACTTTATAAAACTTAAATATAACGGATGGAAAAAAGTAAAAAAAAAATGTTAAAAATTTGACGAACTATGGGGGGAAGGTTAAAAACTCCGAATTTTAGTTTACGTAATAAGTGAACGGCCCCAATTCTCTAAGGATGCTTTTTTTTCTTACCACACATTCACTTCTGGGTGATACATCTATTCTGCCAAATGGTCTCATCTAGAATTAAATTTTTGAACCAAATCACTTTATTTGATATTGAAATATTTTTTTTATTAAAAAAAACAGCTTTTTACACTTTTAATATATTTAATTGTTAGTTTTTTAGATTAATTTATATTTTGCAGGAATTTTATATCACAATCATGTATTACCTCATTTAAACGAAATGCACTAGCTGCGCACAATAAAAGCGATAAAACGATCACTGTTTTCATTTTTACGAAGTATTGTGTTCTAGAAAATTAGAGAAAAATGTTAT
The DNA here is from genome assembly GCA_026123125.1 of Chironomus striatipennis. Lineage (NCBI taxonomy): Eukaryota > Metazoa > Arthropoda > Insecta > Diptera > Chironomidae > Chironomus > Chironomus striatipennis. The sequence continues at coordinate 6,637,378 of CM047391.1, read as the reverse complement.
CTTTTAAAAGCAAATCAAATTTATTGTTTTTTTTTTATTCTTTAAGTTTCAAGATATTTATTCCATAGATTTTTGAAGCACTTTTTTTTTGCTGAATTTAAATTTAGCACTTTCAAAACTAGTCTCATCTAAACTTTGATACAAAAAAAAAATTCTTAAACTTATTTCATACTTTTTTGTTAATCTCAAATCTAATATTTTTGCAACTTTCTCTGTTCAAAATTCAACCGTAACTAAACTCCTTAACTCATTTATACAAGATCTAAAAAATATCGAGAATTTTATCGAAAAATTCTCGTGACTTACTTTAATCATGCGATTATCTTCCTTTTTTGGCATTTTTTTATCAATTTTCTAATCAGAGTTGCGATTCAAGGGTGAACTTAAGGTCAATTGAGAAGATAATTTGTTTTTATCTACAAGGTTTGATAATAATAATAATGACAAATAGGGTTCCAATATAGCCAATAATGCATCTTTCAGCACGAAAACGTAGTCCAATGTCCAACGAAAAGTGTGAGCTGCCATGACTAGCTGGAGGCACTACGATCCCTATCAAAGACGGGTCCTATTGTACCATTCCCTGTAAATAAATCTAAGAAGAATCAAGTAACTCTGGAAAACCAGAGTTTTTTAAGAAATTCAATAATGTCGTATACTTAGTATTTTTGATTTTCGTTGCATCTACCAGCTCAGAGCCCAAGAATTTCTTCCTGTGCTCTGCTAGTGCTTTACATTCACAGATTAAGTGATATGAAGTTTCCGGTTTGTCAAGGTTTGACAAAATGAATAAAATTTTATTTGCATTGAACTTGTGGGTTTAAATCTAAAAAAAAATGCTGAAAAAATTAACAAAAACTTTAAAGTTGCGAAGAGCAGGAGCAACGCGGAACTTTATCAGTTGTTCAAGGAAGCTGATATTGTGAAGCGAATCAAGGTCAATAGACTGCGTTGGGCTGGTCATGTCATCAGGAGATCTGAAGAAGCTCCAATTAACAAAGTCTCATTTTACAGATGGAAACAGATTACGCGGACCGCCAAAGAATTCCTGGAAGGAAGCTGTTGATAGAGATAGCATTGCATTTGGTATTGGAAATTGGCAGAGAGTAGCCAGCGACAGAGCCGCATTTAGACGTCAACTAAGGGAGGCTATGGATCACAATTGATCTGTAAAGCCAGCGATGTATGCATGTATGTAAAGTTGTGGATAAAAAGGGTATTGATTGTGACTCAATTTTTGGATTTTAATTGGCTTTTAAAAAATGATGAAATATTGTTGAAATTCTTAATAATTGTTATCATTATCGATGCAACTTATAAATTACTTTAATTCGCACGAGATTACTTCAGATTTGACAATTATCAAATAAATTTGAAAACACAATCGATTGAAACCAATTTTTATGATTCATAAATTATTCGTCATAAATTTTGAGTCACATTTATAATTCCAGAACAATAAAATCTCGTAATGACGCATAACATCACTTGAAGGTCCAAATACCGTTTAGTTCTATATTTAACCGTCAATCACAAGACCATCAACCTTCAAATCACACGTAGTTTGACTCTAGCAACAAATTCTAGCCCACAAAACTTTCTTATCTAACTAAATGTATCAAAAACCAATCAAAGAACCTTCAAAACTACTTACATGCTTCTTATCAAACACTTGTGACTCTGAACTTGCGTGATTGGTATAGACACAGCCTTGATGATAAGATAAGACGTCCAAACTACTTGAGAATAGTTTAAAATGTTTCTTGATATGAAAAATTTAAGTATAGGGCTCGATGGTAATTGGTTGATGTAGTTTAAATAGTTTTGTGTAGTTTTCATTTTAGATAAGGTAAAAAGGGCTTGAAAGGGCAGCATTGGCTGTGATTCATCAAAATGAAATGTAAAGTTTGAGTTAAAATGGATGATAAGGTGGGTAGTAGTTGGAAAATTATGTGATGGGTGTTTGTTTCGTGCAATTATGAATGGTTCTAGAAAATGACGTTAAAATAATCTCGTGTACTGAAAAATATTTTTTTTTTCTTATCAATTATCCCTAACAGGCAATGATTACAATCAGATACGATATTTGTGATTACGAAACGGTTTTGTGATGACGAAAATTTTCGTCATCACTCCATACATTCATTTGATTACAGTACGGTACCGACACGATCGCGCTAATTTGATTACAATCACTGATCGCGATCATTATCGTATCTGATTACAATCACTAACTTGCATGCAAGTGGAAACTTGCATGCAATTTTTTAAATTTCATAATCACTGATTGTAATCACTGATCGTAATTACAATGATCGCGATCAATGATTGTAATCACTGATTATGATCATTGATTGTAATCAGTGATTGTAATCAATGATTGTAATCAGTGATTACAATCACTTCGGGGGGGAATGATTACGAAAAAAATTAAAAAATTATTTTTTTCGGTGGGGCCGAAATTTTCTAAGCATTTTTTTTATTAGTATTAGTGTTATTATAGTATTAATGTTAGTATTAGATATTTTGTATTAGAAATTTTTATACTTAGAAATTTTTCGGTCACCCATCCTTTGTCGTTGCATTGCTTAACTTTCGAGATCTCGCGTTTTTCCTTGAAGTCACCATCTGTAATTATATAATAATTTAAATATGGCAAAAGACATATTTAAGTTACTATATATTTTTGATGCACTTTTTTACAGTTTTAACGCTCGATTAGTGCACGGGGGTTGATTTTTAACTATTAGAGAAGTTTTATACTGTTTAATAATTAGTTTAATTCGAGTTTAATCAATTTGTCTCGTGATTACGATCGTGATTGTAATCAGTGATCGCGATCAGTGATTACAATCAGTTGTGAGCGTGATCAATGATCATGGTCAATGATTACAATCAGTTGTGAGCATGATCAAAAAATTTTTTTTGAATTTCGATTTTTTTTAATGATTACGAAAAGTTTTCTTTGATTACAATCAGTGATTACAATCATTGAACATGATCTTTGATTATGTTCAGTGACTACAATCATTGATTACGCTCATAACTGATCGCGTTCATTGATTATGTTCAGTGATTGTAATCAATGATTACATTCACAATTGATCACGCTCATTGATTACAATCAGTGATTACAATCGTTGATCGTGAAAGGAAATTTTTTGAATGATTACGAAAATATTATTTGATTGCAATCAATGAGCACAATCATTGATCACGCTCATAGCTGATTGTGATCAATGATTATGTTCAGTGATTATAATCATTGATTACATTCATAATTGATCACGTTCATTGATTACAATCAGTGATTACAATCAATGATTATATTCACAACTGATCGTGATCAATGATTATGTTCAGTGATTATAATCATTGACTACATTCACAATTGATCACGCTCATTGATTACAATCAGTGATTACAATCGCTGATCGTGCAAGTAATTTTTAGCGCATTTTCCTCTTGGGAAAAGGACGCTATTGTCCGCACTTTGTCCGTCCGTCTGTCTGTCCGTCCGTCTGTGGAGCTATCTCCTCCTCAGGTTTAAGCTTTTTTGATGCGGTTTTTGGCTTAAAATGTGTGTAGTATGTCTGGCTAGAGCTGGCGAAAAAATCAGCACGTATGGTCACTTCCTCTGCTGGAACCAGCGTAAAAAGTGCCAAAATTGCATTTCTTTATATGTGTTAGTGTGGTAAAATACACTAAAATGTTGACTTTTCAAAAACTCAGCCTTCCTCGGTTCAAATCCCATCGGAAGCGGAATTATTTTTTCGGTACTTTTTTGATTCCTTATGACTGGAACTGACTTTATGGCCATGAATCCTTATTGGATCTCATTTTTTTCAATTATTTAAATTTATTTCCGGTTTATTTGCTATACGCGGAAAATGCGCTTTCGTCGGTCACGTGTGACCACGTTGATACTAGTTTTAATGTTTCTGAAAAATTTATTTGATTACAATCAGTGACCACAATCATTGATCACGCTCATAACTGATCGCGCTCATTGATTATGTTCAGTGATTGTAATCAATCATTACGTTCACGATTGATTATGCTCATTGATTACAATCGGTGATTACAATCAACGATCATACAAGTTTTTGTCAAGTTATTTTTTTAGATGTTTTTTGAAAATGTTTGATTACAATCAGTGATTACAATCAATGATTGTGTTCACAACTGATCGTGATCAATGATCATGTTCAGTGATTATAATCAGTGATTACAATCATTGATCGTGCAAGTAATTTTTTTAAATGATTACGATAATATTATTTGATTACAATCAGTGACCATAATCAATGACTATGCTCATGATTGAGCGTGATCAACGATTACAATCATTGATTATAATCATTGATTGCGTTCATAGTGATTATGTTCATTGATTACGATCAGTGATTGTGATCATGATTGATCACGATCAATGATTATAATCAGTAATTACAATCGAGTAAATCATTATTTTTTTCTTATTTATTTGATTACGAAAATTCGTATTTGATTACAATCATTGATCGTGATCAGGTGATTACAATCAAACTTATGCAAGTTGGCATGTTCTGATTGTAATCACTGATTGTAATCTAACGATGCGATCACGAAAATATGAAAAAAAGGTCGATAGTGATTACAATCATTATCGTGATCGCGTCGGAATATCGTCATCATTGCCTGTTAGGGTATTACTTTTAACGGTAAAAAATCTCTTTTTCTTGGAAAAAGGAATTTAAAATACAAACGAAAAACTTCAAAGTCAATAAAACGGCCGTTCGGTTAATAAATTTATCAAATCAGATTAAATAACAAAAATTTAGGCCGAAAAAAATAAGATTTTAATTTCTTCAGTCTCCAACCTTTTTTACCACATTACATCCATCAATCACTCAAAAGTCAATTCTTTCGGAAACATTTCATTTCCTGGTATGATGAAATTCCCATTAATATTTTGTTTGTTGCCAATTTTTTTTTCCTTTTTATCAAACGACAACTTACTTAAAGGTATTAGATCTGATAAGTCTGAAAAACATTTTGGTCTATTGTGATCATACAATAGAAATTCCAAAGTCTTGAATGAAGACACCGAAAATGTATTGCTGATAAGAGTTGTAAATACAAGTGCAAAAAATCAAGCATGAGACTTATTGCGTATTTTCCTGACTTGCTAATTTTGAACTTATCTTATCAATTGATATATTTTTTATAGCTTCTTAATTAAACCCGGAATGTTCCATACTGCGTGATCTTTATCTTTAACCTTAACGGAGGCTAAAAATATAGTTTTGATTATGATTTGACCTTTTGGTGACTCAAGTGAAGGACTTGAGAGTGATTTGAAGGTTGAGGTTAGATTTGTTTGAGTTCTTTGATTTATTAGTGAAATTTTGAATATTTTTTGGAAAATTAATTGATAATGTTGATGAAAATTTCAATGTAATGACAAAGATGGTTTGAGGATGATAGTCAGAACTAGAGATTTCAATCCCGGACTGATTTTTCGATCCCGGGATTACGGTATTGGAAAAATCAGTTCGGACCCCGGGATCCGGGTTTTCGGGATCCCGAGTTTGAAATCCCTAATCAGAACCTAATTTCAACGAAAAAGCATTTAAAATGCTTCGTGACGAGTGGTGATGACCTCACTCCGGCTTGGTGCCAGATTTCATCTCGATTATCCGACTTGTGCCTTTCGGGCTTGTTTTCACCAGAAATCAGGTTTTTAATCATTTTTTGAATAAGGTTAAGAATCAATTCTGAATAAAGGTTTTAATAAATAATTCAAAGCAATAAAGATCCAAAAAATATAATTTTACATTTCTTACTCATCATACCAAGTCAATAAATTTCATAAAACATGTAATTTTGCCCACAAATATCATTTTTACAGGAAAAAATAAAATAGTCCATTATTTCTGTAAATTCGTCACACAGGAAACCAAAAATGTAAAAATCATATCAATAATCAACAGCATTGTTTGTCAATTTTCAGTAAACGATTCAGGCAAGATGTAAATAAAGAAATCAGTTAATTTAAAGGAATCAGTTTGATTTAAAATCAGTTAATTATTGAGCATTGATAGCTTTGTACCGTACCAGTGCCAAAAAAAAAAAATCAAAATGAAACTTCAAGTTTTTTTAATTTTTGTTTTAATAGCAACGGTCATCTCAGCAAATTTTAATTATCATGAATTTACAGACTCAAGAGGTCAGTGTTGGAGATGTTATCCTGATCAACAATGCGAACGATGTCCAAAGTGGCCTGACGGATGGTCAAACATGTGTTTTGAGCCAAACTGTGATTCACAAGAAAATCGAAAGTTTTTGTTTCCGTCGAGGGATTCTGAGTGAGTTTAAAAAAAAAGGGGGGGGGGTTGTAAAATTCGTAAAGCTTAGAGGGTAGGCAAGGGATCTAAGATTTCTGTTACGCTCCATGCAAAATTTTTCAAAATCCCATAAAAATTTTGTTACGATCGGGTGTCAAAAATGGCTATTTTAGGCACTACGAATTTTCCAAACGACTTCTTAGGAATCAATCATAAATGACGTCAAAAACCGTTTTTTAAAAACTTTGAGAATAAAAATTGAATTTGAATATTTTATTAGTAATTTTAACTTCCGGAATTGACTCTAAATTATCACTACAATTTTTCTAAATTGTATCTTAGTCGCTACTTCCGATGCACATCAGACAGAAGTAGATGGCATCTTGAGACAATGTGGAACTTTATTTAACATGAGGACCCAAGAATGTGTTTCAGTGGATAGATGGTCACCATATTGTAGCAACCTTGCCAAGCCTATCATGATAACATCTTGTCGTAAGTTTCAACCATTTTTAATATAATATTGAATGTATTTATTAGCATTTCAACTTTAATTAGTCACTGGACGGAGAATATCAGTTCTTGAACATGAAACATCTCAACAAGGAAATACAACAATTTGGGAGCCAGTAACAACAACAACAACTCCAATGGCACCAACGACAGTTACGACGACAACAGACACAATATTTACATCTACAACAGAAGCAGGAGGTCCAGGTGTGACAAATCCTGGCAATTTGACATCTACAACAACTGCAGCTCCACCATCGACACCAGGTTCATGTGCTTGTTTTCCATGGTGGCCGTGTTGGTGTAATCCATGCTGGAATATGCCATGTCACAATTGTTATGGGTGTATGGGTTGACTCAGGAGTTGTTTGTATGATTTGTAGCATTAGATTGTTCGGATAAATTTGGAATAGAACTGAACAAATTGACTTAAGTATTAATAAATTATTTTTGATCAGTTTTACACCTTGGGTGAAAAAGGTAAAAATATAAACATCAAAAAAGAAATATTTAATGAATAATTATAATAAAGTATTTTTATTGGATTTTAACACCTATGATTACATATATATATTATAAGTTTTTTCCCCGTCACCTACATTATTAATTTTTTTTTTTACAAATAATTATTATTTATTATTGATAATTTTTCTTTTTTAAAAAATTTTAGTACACCTAAACTTAATAATTATCAACCTGGTAAATTTTTATCGTAAACTCCTTTTGTACTTTTAATTGTTGAGTTTTTTTTTCTCTTAATACTAAATTCTTGTTTTTTTTTTATAAAAAATCGATGATTTATAAATTATGCTACCTTTTTCTTGAGACATACTGCAATGATTTCTAGATTGTTAATTCAAAGATTTCATATTGAATTTTTAGTGAAACAAAATTAAAAAATTCTGTTTAAAATTATTAGTGATTTGGCTTTAGTAAAAACCGTTGCTAAAAAAATATTCAGTCCTTCAGTTTTTTCAATTTTGGTAGGCAGTTGAAAAAAATATGAATCAAATTCTCAGAAATTAAAAATCCTAATAAATCATTAAAATTCTTTCACATGTGATGCTCGATGATTTTTGAGTGAAGGACTTTGTCACTTTTAATTATTATTTTTAATTCACATATTTAGACACATCCAGAACAGCTATGACATGGCATATTCCAACATGGATTACACCAGCAAGGCCACCAAATTATACAAACACATGCTGCTGGTGTTGTGTCTTCCGATTCTTCTGTAGTTTCTCCAGGATTTGTTACACCTGGCCCACCTGCTTCAGTCGTTATGGTTGGTACATTTGGTGGGGGAGGTGGTGTAATTGGTGGTTCAGTTGGGGGAGGATTTGTTGGAAAATCTGTTGGAGCATCTGTTGGAACTGTTGGGGGATTGGTTGGAGGTAAAGTAGGAAGCTCTGTTGGACTTTCAGTTGGTGCAGTTGGTGGACCAGATGGAGGCAATGTTGGAATTTCTCCTGGATCACTTCCAGGTTCTGTTATTATTCTCATATTAATGCATTGTTTTAGTAACTTAAAAATCTAAACTTACCACATGACATAACATCAGCATGGTCATAACTGTAACATCCAATCGAAGTCATATTATCAACCGATACACACTCCTGAGCCCTCATATCGAAAACCGTATCACAGAAGCACTGAACTATAGCAACTCGATCATCTGCACAGATCCAGTAAAAACTAAAAGATTTATTTAAAAAATTAAGAAGCAATAGAAATTAAATTTTAAAAGTTCCTTACTTAATGTTTAATGATGGAAATTTGGCTCCAGGAAATTGCTGACATTCTACATTAAAATCTGGAGATTGGCATGTTCTATCCCAATTTGAAGGGAAGTTCTCAAGAGATGCAATTTCAGCTGGACATCTTACACAAGATGAATCAGGCAAGCAACGCCAACAGCGACCTTGTGAGTCATGAAAATCGAATAATCCACGTTCTGCTGTTGAAAAACTTATAAAACTTCCTATAAGCAAGACTCCAACTAAGTAGATTTTCGAAATAAATTCTTATTAAAAATTTTAAATTGAATTAAAAATTGATATGCAAAGCTTACAAAAAATGTTTTCCATTATATTCTAATAATTTAAAGATCCTTCCTTTTTTCTCATTTATTGATCAACATCACACCAAATAAAATGCAGAACTTCACTGAATTTTAAAATTATTTTTCACTTTTTATATAAAGAATGCAATCACTTTTGACATGCACAATCTTGTTTGATAAAAGTAATTTATTTTTTGAACATCAAATTATCTTGTTCCGGCAAAAGTTCAAAAGAAATTTGATGTCGGTTGTGTTGAAGTTTTTTGATTTATTTTCAATCTTCATTGTTTGAATTTTTGATAGAGAAAAATGTTAAGTTCCTGAATGAATTTTTTTAAAAATTTTGTAGAAATATCTGCATTTTTTAAACGTGCTAGAAGATTTTTATTTGAAATGATTTATTTATTCTCATCCGAAAAAAAAATAAATAATAATTTTATTTAAAATAAAAAAGTTCATTTTTTTTTTTAAAAAAAACTAAGTCAGGATCATTTTAGGTAAAGTAATGTGAAAGAATTAAAAAACTTCTTTTTTTAAATTTTATTAGCTTTTACAACAACCCTGATAACAACACAACATAAAAAATTATGAACATGCTCTTGGTTCTGTTGCATTATAAGGACTGCAGCCGAGACCGCTTAATTCATCAGAAAATACGCAGCTCTGTGTTCTCATGTCAAAAACTCTGTCACAGAAACATGAAACCGTTACAACTTGATTAACTGCACAAAGATAGTATCGGCTGAAAAATTATGCATTAAAACTCATTAACCTATAATAATTAAAAGGAATCAAATATTTACAAGATATCAGGATGAGGAAACTTTGCACCTGGATATTGTGCACAATTTGTTGGTGAAGGACATGATCGATCCCATGTAGTTGGGAAGTTAGATGGTTTGATTGAATTACTGCATCTTACGCAATCATTACCGGATGTGCAACGCCAACAGCGTCCGTGTGAGTCATGAAATTCATACACATCATATCTTCCACCAAGAGCTGATGCAATGCATCCTAAAATGAGACAAATAACTGAGAAAAGAAATAAATAATTTAGACTCAAATGATGATTGTTTTAACTTACAGAAAATTTTGTTCGTCATTTTTGTCTCTTTTGCTTTTTTTAATGACAGAATACTGACAGTAACAGAAATCGGGAAACGTAATTTTATATTACTTATATAGGAACTCAAAAAAAAACAACTTTAATCTTATCGGAAATGTTTCATGTTTAACAAAAGAACTTTTTGCAAAAGATGCAAGCAAATTTAATTTTTCTTATCAGTAGAAGACATGTGTATATTTAACCAGGGGCGTAGCCAGGGGAGGTTTTGGGGGTCAAAACCCCTCTTCCCTATTTTCACGAAGTTTACACTAGATATTATTGAACTTTTTAGATCCGACAAAAAAAAAAAAATAACGTCGATAAGTAGCAAAAACCCCTCCTCAAAAAAATTTCTGGCTACGTCTCTGTATTTAACAATATTACCAGTTAATGTTTTATTTTGAGAAAAAAGTTTTATTTTTTTCCTTGATTCTATTATTTTAGAAATCATTAATTAAATAAATTTTCAAATTCATTAAATTAAAGCTCAAAGTAAATGAAGAAAGATATTATAAATTTTTTTGGGTAAAAAACTAATTTTGGCGGTATGTAATAAGTAAACGGTCCATTAGGTTTAAACAAAATTCAGCATAGAAAAAATACTCAAATGTTGTGAAATAAAAATATGACTTGAATGAGAAGAATTGGATTTTTTTGCTTTAATTTTGGAGAAAACATATTTATATTACTATTAGATAAAAAAAAGCATCAAATTTTCTCAGTAATAGAAGATAAAGCACACTACATTTTTTAAGATTTTGTGCAAAAAAGCATTTTATCTTCAGAAATTTCCATCATCGCAGTTGATTGCTGAAAATTAGGTCAAATTTTTTCCTAGGCATACTCTATTATTTGGTATTTTTCAATAAATTTGATTAATTAAAGTAAAAAAGTGGTAAAAGTCATTATTGTTTCCTGTAAAGTGAGTCTTAAATTTAATGAATTTATTTTATTTCAATATTTATTTTTTAGTAAAAAAATAAAAATTTTATTACTTTTCAAATTTTTTTAATAAAAATATTTTTACGGAAGAAAAAAAAATTTCATTTTTTTACACGCTTTTTATTCATTATTTTATTGTATCATCCTGCGTGATAAAAATAATTAAAAATCAATCATTTATAAATACTAAATTAAAATAAATTTATTTTTGATTTTAATCAAAATTTTTATTCATTTTCAAATGTAAAAAAAATTAACTTTAACCATCACCAAATTTTTAACATAAAACCCATCACCATTAATCTAGTTTAAATCTAATGTTAATAGCATAATTGAATTTACAACCTTTTAAAATTAAATGCAATTGTTGCTCCTGAACTTTTTAAATTTAATAAAACTTTATTCTTGTGACTAAAAGCTTAAGTCTTGATGATTTTCAACTTCAGGAGAAAAAAGTTGGCGGATTTTAAAAAAATGTCATGGACAATTTATGCTTGAAATTCTGTCAAGTTTTTAGTTAAGTATCTCAAAAAAGTCGACAAAATTCCTTTCAAGCCAATAAATTCTCAGCAAACATTATCAAAAGTTATGCTTATAGTATCCCCCAAAATTTAGAGTTAGAAATCGATGTTGCTTTAGTTCTGGCTCTAAATTTTGATTCCGAACAACACAAGATTATAATAAAAGTTTGATTATCATAATTGTCACGTTCTTCGGATGCCGGAAGAGTGCATTACCTGACTTCAGCCTCAAACTTTAAATTCTTAGCTTAAGATCAACCCATGCACACTTCGGGACTTTTAAATTTGTGATGATTGATGTTCTTTCAGTGAAGGATGTTTTTGTAGCATTAGAGTTATCCCATCATTCCAGCACAGCCATTACAGCTATGACATGGCATATTCCAACATGGATTACACCAGCATGGCCACCAAACGACACAAACGCATGGTGCTGGTGTTGTTATTCCTGATATGGTTGTTGTACTATTTCCTGGGAAAGTATGTGTACCTGCACCTCCCATTTCAGTTGTTCTTGTTGTATTATTAGGTTGTCCAGGCATAGTCATGGTGTGTGTACCTGTACCTCCCATTTCAGTTGTTCTCGATATCGTTGTTGTCTTCGATGTTGTAGTTGTAGGACCGCCATTTACATAAGATGTGGTCGTTGTTGTTGTAGATTCTGTAGTTGTTGGAGTCTCATTTGGTGCCGTTGGAATCCAAGGATACCTTGGAGTTGTAGTGGTAGTTGTCGGTTCCCATGGATACCAAGGTGAATTTGAAACTGTTGGAATTGAAGGATACCTTGGAGTTGTTGTAGATACAGACGGAGTTTCATTCGGTGCTGTTGGGATGATCCATGGAGGTCTTTTCGTTGTAGTTGGAGTTTCATTTGGAGCTGTTGGTGTATTTCCAGGGACTGTTGTTGTTGTAGTTTCATTTTGTCTAGGTTTATTCCATGGTGGTGGAGTTGCTGTTTCCGAACAATCGTATGGTTCAGGAAGCTGTGTGCCACAATCCCATGGTTCACTGCATTGATAATCAAAGCATGAAATTCCTCTCATTTGATCTGAATAAACGCAACTTTGTGTTGTATATTGGAAAATTTGATCACAGAAGCATTGAGCTTGAACCAATTCACCATTGTCAGCGCAAACATAGTAAAATCTGCAAAAAAATTAGGATTTTTATCTTAAAACAATTTAACTTATTTAGTTGACTAAACCTGATGTCAGTTGAAGGAAATTTAACTCCAAGATTATTTTGACATATCGATGGATCCAATGCCAGACAATTACCATTCCATGGAGGTGGTTTGCTTGGTGGTGGAGTATCAATTGGTGGTCTAGTTGTTGTCGTTGATTCTGTGGTTGTTGGAGTCTCATTTGGTGCTGTTGGAATCCACCAAGGTGGTTTTGTTGTTGTGGTTGATTCATTTGGTGCAGTTGGAATGATCCACGGAGGCCTCTTGGTTGTTGTCGTCGTTGTATCAACGGGTGGAAGTGTTGTTGGTGGTATTGCTCCAGGACAATCATAAGGTTTTGGAGTTGGATCACCTGTAAAATACACAAAATTCATCAAATTATGTAAAAAGTAGTAGAAAACCTTTAAAAATTTCAATCATCATTTATCAATAACTCACCACAAGTCCATGGATCAGTACATTGATAAACTGACGGTATGCATGAAACATTTCTCAATTCATCAGCATAAACACAACTTTGTGATGTAAATTGAAAAACTTGGTCGCAAAAGCAAGGAGCCATAACGGGACCATTGTCAGAGCAAATGTAATAAAATCTGTAAAAATAATTTATGAAAATCAAAATTATGAGTGACTCTAGAAAATATTACCTTATATCTGTTGAAGGAAATTTCACTCCTTGATTATTTCTACATGTTTCATCAGTCGGAACTGGACAGTCTCTGTCTGCATTGGGTGGACCACTTGGTGGTCCGTTTGGTAGTGAAATTGTTGTCGATTCGGTTGTTGTATCTCCATCATTTGGTGGTGCTGTAGTCCAAGATGGAGTTGTTGCACCCGGACAATCATAAGGCACTGGAGGTGTAGTGTCTGATTTTTTTTTATAAAAAATAATAAATTTTAATTTTTGCTAATTTATACTTGATGCAAATATCCTTATGAAGAAATGTTAAAAATTTCTGAAACTTACTGCATTCCCACAAATCAGTGCATTGATAGTCAGATAAACGACATGATGGAAGTGTCATTTCATCTGCATAAATACAACTTTGAGAATCATAATCGAAAATTCTATCACAAAAACATGGAACTTGGACAAATCCGTCGTCTGAACATATGTAATAAAACCTACAAAAAATTCATTTAAATAATCCTGTCCTGGCAATACTTTTCTGACAATACCTTATATCCGTTGATGGAAACTTTACTCCGAGATTATTTTGACATATTGATGGATCAACCTTAGTACAATCTCTATCCCATGGTGGAGGCTTACTAGGTGGAATGCCAGAATCAAAAATGCTACTTGAACATCTCACACAAGCTTGTCCAGGCAGACATCTCCAGCATCGTCCGTATGTGTCGAAAAATTCAAAAAGTCCTCGTCCAGATAATGCAAATGTCGAAAAACAGCCCAATATTAGTATTAATACTGAGAAATCAATAAATTAATTAATAAATTTAAAAATGTTTAAAAATTCATCAAACTAACTTAAAATTTCTCTCATTTTATTTTAATTGAGCCACAAAAATTTTACTCGTCACTTAACATCACTCAAAAGTGACGGCAATCCTTCACTAAATTTTTAAAACTGTGCCAATTGACTTTTATAAGCGACAAAAAAGAAAAAAAAACGTTCAATCAAATTAGAGCAAATAATTATTTTGTTTTACAAAATTTGTCTACAATTGCACATTGTGATGCGAAAAATTTGAAGTTTGTATAATTGCAATGTTATTTTTTTGATTCTTATCGATGATTTATATAACAATTAGCAGTGTCTTTTGACAATTGACATGAATATATTGCGTTTGGCGGCATGAAAGTTTTTAAAAAGAAAAAATGTAGGCTTTTAGGTTTTTTTTTTCAGTGGGTCAGTAATGGGATGTGGAAGTTATAATTTTTAATACGGGTTAAAAATTAATCTGTATTTAGTTTTTTTTAGTATTCAGCAGAGCTCGAAGTGAAGTAAATTTTGCTCCGGTTCGCTTAAAACCGATTAACTTTTGCATGAAATCTTATACTTCACAAGTGAAAGTAGAAAAATTTTCATACAAATTTTGAATCGGTTCTAAGCGAACCGGAGCAAAATTCACTTCGCTTCGAGCTCTGTTAATCAGTGCTAATATAATTCAATCAGAATCTAGCAATAATGCTGGAGATAAAAAAAAATTTATTTGATTTTCAAGACCTATGTCAAAATTTTTAGATATTTTTCAAAATTTACGGAGAGATTTTTTGACAATTCAAAAAAATATCACATTTTTCATTAGTTCATTAAATTTTTGCCTTCCTAGTAGTATGGCAAAGTTGCATTATATTGCTGAATCTAAAAATATTCGATCCATAATTCAACAAATACCAACTCTTGTACAGTACAAATTTCAAAACTTTAAGAAGAAAAAAAATTGATTAATTTGTTGACTTTTTCGAAACAAGGAAAATCAATTTTAAATGCAAGACATAATATTTAGGTGTTGTTTACATTTTTTACTAGGTTAGTAGAGTTCTTGAAACACGAAATTATATAAATTGCATCGAGATTTTTTTTTCATTTCACTTACTTTTGCAAGTTCTGTACAGTTAGACAGTAAATATTATGAAAATATTATTAAAACACGGTGAGTACATTTTTAATTTAAATTTTGCTTAAAAAATTTTGTTACAAGCTAAAAGTCAAAACAAGGTAAATATTAATTGTCACAAATAGTCCAACACAAAACAAAGGTACATTATTTGATCGTGGAAAAATAGAAAATAATAAAATTAGAATTAAAATAGAATTATTTTTTACCGATAAACAAAATTAAAACAATGACAATTTCGTTAAAAATTAACAATGTTATTGGGCTTAATATACTTTTAATTTCATCTACAATAGATAATAAATCCGCACTGATAAAAAAAAATTAAAAACTTTTTTAAATTTGTATGGAAAATTTTAAAAACTTTTTGTGTTAAATTGTACGCTTAATAACAATTTTTAAAATTTAAAAAATATTTTTATAAATTTGAATTTTTTTTTACCGTTAAAATTGGACTACGTTTTCGTGCTGAAAGATGCATTATTGGCTATATTGGAACCCTATTTTTCATTATTATTATTATTGACCGTTAAAAAAATTTTAAAAAAATTCGAAAAAATTGCTTTGAGTGGGAATCGAACCCTTGACCTTAGGAATAGTAGCCAGGCGCTTTACCACTGAGCTACCAAGCCATGTGATTAATATTGGCAATACGTTTACATATACAGAATTTTTTTTAAAAACCAGTTTTTAAATCTTAAAAATAATTTTTAAAAATAAAATTTTAAATTTTTTAATAATATTTTTTAAAATTTTTTTTATAAGTGTACAATAAATAAATTCCGAACCAAAAAATTTGCAATAAAACTTGAATCTTTGATGATTAAACATTAATTATTGCAATTCTTAAACATTAATCTATTAAAAAGAATTGCTAAAGCATCAAATAATATAATAATTCATCAGAAAATAATGATTTTTAATTTTACTGTTTTAACGGTCAAAATATATTTGAAATTTTTTGGTTTGTCGATACATTTTGAATGAGAAATTTTAAAAATTAGTTTAAAGCAAGCATGAAGCTTACTTTATATTGAAAGAATAATTAAAAATTAGCTGAGAGCTAGCTTTTAACTAACTTTAAAATTTTCTGGTCATTAGAGTTGAAGCTGCAATGTTATAGCGATCGATATCAGGGGCGTAGCAAGGATTTTTTTTGGGGGGGGGGGGGATTTTGAAAATTCATGCCCTTTTTTTAAAACCTAAAATTTATTTTCTGCTTTAAAAATTTCTTAGTAAGAAAGTCCAACAATTAAGAAAATTTCTCGAGTAACTCTTGTACATAAAACTTTTTTACTATTTAGCTCCATAATTAATTCCTAAGAAAGTTATTTTATTGTAAACAAAACATTAACATTAATGTTATTCAAAAATTTAAAATCCGTTATTATTTTTTTTCAAATTTTAAATGACCGTTTTTTTTTGTTTTAAAAATTTGGGGGGGGGGGGTTTGACCCCCAAAACCTTCCCTGGCTACGCCTCTGATCGATATGACATAAATTTTAATTTATATAACTAGTCAACTCATCAGAAAATTGTAAAATTGTACAATTTTTTCCAATTTTTAAAAATTGTAAAATTGTAAAAATTGTAAAATTTTCACAATATTTTGACTGAAAAAATTGGAAAAAATTGTACAATTTTTACAATTTCCTGATGAGTGTTTGAGCCTTGATTAAACCTTAAAAAATAAATTTACTAAATCAACACAAATGTTTAAAATCAAAAAATTCAATCTTCGACTTTATTTTTTCCTTCTTTTTTCAATTTTAATATCCAATCCCGTCACCATTTTAATTCATTTCATAAAGCTTTGCCCATCACCAAAATTCTTAAATTTATTATTAAAATTATATCTAGTGATTGAGAAAATTTAAAAATTATTGATATTATGTATCTGTTGTACTTTTTGTTACTGAACTTTTTTTTAATCGATTAAATTATTCTTTGGTATGTCAAGCTTAAGTCGTGATGGCATTTGTCTATATTAATTGCATTATGTTTGTAAATTTCAATTTTAAACAGATTTGTTCAAGTTCTTGTTAATCCAAATGATGAAATATAGTAATTAGCTAATTTTTAGCAGTTCAGACTCGAAAGGCACAAATCGGATAATCGAGACGAAATCCGGCATCAAGCCGTATTGAGACCAGCATTACTCCAGATTATAATTAACTCTAGAGTTAACTTAACTTTTAAAAGCTTCAGCTAAGATTAAAATTTCATCATTTAGGATATTAATAAGTATTAAAATGACATCACAAGTTAAGCTTAATATTTGAGATAAAATCAAAAAAAAATTTTTTTTAATTTGATTTTTGTACCCAAAAAGCACAAGATTATAGGAATTTAGCTAAAAGTGACCACAATGTTGCTAATTGTTACTATAATGTCATGATTTTTGGATGTAAGTTGAGCACACTGTTTCTGCATTTACAGTGTAACAATTTAATTTCCCAAACTTGTAAGTTTTTAGCTTCTTTAAATTGAAACCTTTGAAACGAAAACAGCTGCTCATCTGCTTCACGAATTTAAAACACTTTAAAGCACCTTTCTTGATCATTCACACTTCAAGTGAATTAAACTATCCATGAAGCTTTCCATTTGTGATGCTTGATGTTTTTTCAGTGAAGAATTTTACTTTGCAGCTTTAAAAATTATCCCATCATTCCAGCACAGCCATTACAGCTATGACATGGCATATTCCAGCATGGATTACACCAACATGGCCACCAAACGACACAAACGCAAGGTGCTGGTGTTGTTATTCCTGCTACAGTTGTTGTGCTATTTCCAGGGAAAGTATGTGTACCTGCACCTCCCATTTCAGTTGTTCTTGACATTGTCGTCGTTGTCATCGATGTCGTTGTTGTAGGGCCGCCATTTACATAAGATGTAGTTGTTGTTGTTGTAGATTCTGTAGTTGTTGGAGTCTCATTTGGTGCTGTTGGAATCCACCACGGAGGATTTGTTGTTGTTATTGTTGTTGTTGTTGTTGGTGTATTTGGATCATTTGGTGCTGTTGGAACGGATATGGTTGGTCTTGTGGTAGTTGTTGTAGACGGAGTTTCGTTTGGTGCTGTCGGAATTGTAGGTATGTTTCCTGGAACAGTTGTTGTTGTTGTTGTTATTGTTGTTGTTGTATCACCTGGAGCTAAAGTTGCCGGTGGTGGACGAGGATCTTCACTTGCTAGAAAGGAAAAGAAATTTGAAATGTAAGTATTTAATTTGAAGTGAAAATTTAGAATGAATTGCTAGTTAGCACAATTTTTAATTTTTTAAAGACAAAGATATGAACGCTTTTGCCGAAGAACGTGATGAAAAACGGTCGTTTTGTATTTGAAAATTTTTGACCGATTTTTACAAAACACAAAGTTAAAAATTTTTGTTTACTAAGTAAAATACAATTTTTCATGCTACAATATTATTCATTTAACATTTTAAATTATTATTGTAAAAAAATTAAAACATGACAAAATGAATTTTACTGAATAAACAAAAATTTTCCAATTTGTGTTTTGCAAAAATCGGTCAACAATTTTCAAATTCAAAACGACCGTTTTTTTATGTCACAATTTTCGGCAAAAGCGTTCATATTCAAAAAATAAAAAAATAAAAAATGAAAAGACACATGGAATGCTGTTTTTCAAATTTTACTTACCACAATCGTATGGTTCAGTATTTGCATAAGTGTTGCATGCTATTGTTTCTAAATCTTCAATTTTCACACATTGTTGCTGTCGCATATCAAAAACATGATCACAGAAGCATGGAGCTTCGACAATTACACCTTCATCTGCACATATCCAGTAGAATCTATCAAAGAGATTAAAATGAAATTTTTTAAAAATAATCTTATTTCCTTGTCTGTTTTAAGGCGCCGACACTCAAAACTATACAAGAATTATTGAGGCTATTAAGAATTAATCCTAGTGTTGTCGCATTTTGCAACTAAATAACCTTAAATATTTAAGACTCCATAACTTACCCAATGTCAGTATGTGGAAATTTAACACCAGGATTAGCTAAACATATTGCTTCTGTTGGCTGAGAACATGTTCTATCCCAAGTTGTTGGTGGTCCACTAACAAATGGCACATATATTGTGTTACATCTTACACATGCAGATCCAGGCAAGCAACGCCAACAACGTCCATACGAGTCATAAAATTCAAACAAACCACGTTGTGCTGATGTGAACGTGATTAGACAACCTAGTAGTAAGGTTGCGACTGGAAGGGAACAGAAGGTAAATTTTTTTATTAATAAAATTTGAATTTTTCAAAATAATTATTATTTTTTTTTCAAAAATTTATAAAAATTTTAAAAATGCTCAAAAGTACAAAATAAAGTCAAAATTTTTAATATTCAAATACTCACTCAAAATCTCTCTCATTATATTATTTTCAAGCCACAAATTCAGTTCTTGTCTTTTTTTACTCGTCACTTGACATCACACAAAAGTGACGGTTATCCTTCACTAAACTACGAATTGATATTTCTTCTCCTTATATATCAAGTTTTTTTTGCCAAACACAAGTTTTTCTTTATCAGAATTCAGAACTTGCGAAATATTTTGTAGAACACAATTTTTGGTGATTGCAAAAATAAACAAAGCGAGAAAAAAGCGGAAGTTTTTGATGTTTCTGGTCTGTTATCAGTTATTTTTTGGGGGAAATTATTTTAGAGATAAAGTTCGATGGATGGTACATTTATGAACTTAAAGTGACAGAAAAATGCGGAAAACGGAAGGTGTTTTTTTTTTTAATTGATAAGATTTGAGTTTTAGATTAAAGGTGACCAACTTAATGATGAAATTCTGATTTTATTTTTGGATTTTTATCCAGGGTGTGGAACTGATCAAGTTGATCAAAAATGATCAAAAATGATCAAAAATGATCAAAAATGATCAAAAATGATCAAAAATGATCAAAAATGATCAAAAATGATCAAAAATGATCAAAAATGATCAAAAATGATCAAAAATGATCAAAAATGATCAAAAAAAATGATCAAAAATGAATTTGATCAGTTCCGCACCCTTGATTTTTATTAAATTTAGAATCAAAATTTGGGAAAGTTTAGTTCTACAAAAAAATGTGCTAAATTGAATTTATTAATAAAGTTTTCTAAGATTTTTACAATTTTTAAAGATTTTTATTAAAGAAAAGAAAATTTGAGTAAGAATTTTATACAAACTGCAATTTTAAAAAACTTAATCAAAATACTACAAATTAATATTTTTTTTTTTTCAATAAACCTTCTACTTCAGTTTGGAGGTCGTTCGTACCCTGATCAACAAAGATCCAGATCGTATCTATGAAAAGTCTAGATCAGATCTAAATTTTTGTGGATTGGAGGTAAAATTGTTAACGCATAGGAAGGGGGTAAGGGGTTTAAGATTTTGATACTCCATTAAAGAATGTCAGAGCTCGAAGTCGACTCGGATTTTTTATCAAATTTGTATGGCAGAGTCGACTCGACTCCATACAAAATTTCATCGACTTCGAGCTCTGAAAAATGTTTGAAATTTAATACAAAATATGTTACGTTTCAAGGAGAAGGAGTCAAAAATGGTCATTTTCAACGTTACAAATTAAACAAACGACCCTTAATCAAATTTTTTTGACAGTCGGTTTGTGAATTTTTAAAAAAATGAGATACTAATTCTCTATTATTTCTAAAAAATTAAATAAAAAATTCAAATAATTTTAGATTAAAAAAATAATTTTCTTTATTATTATTTTTATTTTATTACTATTTTTTGTTTTGTACATTTATTTATTTCTGCTGAACTTTAATTACTTTATTCCCTTAAACTATTTCATTATCATCTACATAAAAGCTTTTATGTGAAACAATGTTTAAATATTTTTTTTTTGCAAATTTGTTCACTTTACTTTTGTTAATTCATTGTAAAATATTTCAATTTATTTTGATTTCCCGTTTTGAAATTTCTCTGTGAAGGTTTATAAAATTTTCTGAATTGTGATTGCTTTTTAGTTTAAAAATTTATCCCATCATCATTCCACAGCCACCGCAGTTATGGCATGGCATATGCCAGCATGGATTACATCTGCACGGCCAGAATGGGATACAAACACATGGATTTAATGATGTTGAAGACACTGTTGTAGTTGAAACAGTTGTTGTTGTTTCTGTTGTATCTAAAATAGAAATAATTTACTAAACTAATTTATTTATGAAACTAAAATTTTTCTTACTGCATGGAATTAAAGTAGTATTGGCAAAGTTTGTGCATCCGATTGTAAGCATTTCTTCAGCATATACGCATTGTTGAGAGGGCACATGAAATCCTTTGTCACATTCACATTGAATAGGAACTCTGCCATTATTGACAGAGCAATCAAAAAACCAACTGTATAAAAAAAACTTATTGTATTGAATTGCAAATTTATTTTCAATAGTATTCTTACTTAATGTCTTCTGCAGGAAATCTTCCAGTAGGAAAATCAGTACAGTTCTGGGTTGTCGGTCTTGGACATGTTCTATCCCATTCCTGAGGAAAATTTAGAATTGGTTGTGGTCTTGGTTGTGGAATGATTGCTGCAGGACATGCTGAACATGATCCAGCTGTACAACGCCAACAACGTCCTTGGGAATCAATGAAATCAAAGGATTCACTTTGTGATGTGATAAACGCAAAGAATGAACCCAAGAAAAGGGCTGCGACTAAAAATTAATTTTTTTATATATTTTTTATTTATAATTTAAACCATAATTCAGAAAAAGACTCACAAAGATAATTTTTCATTACACTTTTATTATATTCTGAACTTTTATTTCGTTTACTGCTGAAAACCGACCACAGTCCTTCACTGAGTTTCGCAATTTCTTGTACAAAGCTTTTATAGTACAAGTTTTCTGACGAGATATCTAATCAAACATCTTCATTAATTGACAGTTTCATGTTTGCGGAAACTTTTTTTTAAAAACTTTATCAAAAAATTCCTCAATGAGAAATGTGCCTAAAATAACAGTAAGTTTGTATATTATTGAAAACTCGTGTTTTGAGTTGAATGTCAGAAAAATTCTGGGAATTTTGTTTTGAATCTAAATAAATTATTATTTCGTGAGATTTTTTAAGAATCAATAATTAAAATAGTAAATACGTATCACTTTTAATTAAGGAAAGGTTTTTTTTCATTATTTCTATTTTATTATTTTTTTAGTTTTCAAAAAAGTCTCAACTTGGTCTCAACAACATTTTCATAAACCCCAATCCATATAACATAATCATTCTTAAACTAATTTTGATAATCTTTGTTGATTATTGGGAATTGAGAGTCACATGATCTTATTTGATTATCATCATAATAATTACATCCAATTGATATAATTTCGTAGCCAAAAACACAATTCTGAAGTCTCATTTCAAATCCTCGGTTACAGAAGCATGGAACAAGTAGAGTTTCACCATTTGCACCACAAATCCAATAAAAACTTTAATAATGTTAAATATTTAAAAAAATTCATGAAAATATAAAAAAAAAATCATTTACTCACTTAATAGATTTGGATGGAAATTTGGCACCAGGATAAATACGACAAAGTTCACTGGTTGGCTGGGGACATGATCGGTCCCAAATATCTGGAAAATTTGAAGACGTCGATGATTTCAGTAATAAAAAGAAAAAAATTAAGTCTGAAAAAAAATTAAGAGCTTTTAAATTTTGCGATTTTAAGAACTTAAATTCTTAGCTTACGAAAATACTTGAACATTTTAAAGTAGCCACTGCAATTTATTAACTGACTGCAGAGCAAATCTTTAAAGTAATAAAAGAATGAATGAAAATTTTCATACTTGAAATGTAATCTTATCTAAATTTAAAAAAATTCTTGACAAGATTAATAAAGATAAAAATAATTATTGATAATTGATATTTAAGAAAATTCGTCTTCATTGCAAAATAGTAATTAAACACATACATACATATAAAATCTATATTATAAAATAAAGTTATTCTTCCTGATTGCGTGATTCCGTGATTGCGTGATCGAAATTTGAAATTTTTTTGACGGTTTTTTCTGAATTTTCTTCTATTTAATTTTTTTTCTTTTTGAGGTGTATAATTAGACTACTCATGCATAGCAATACGTGAAAACACATTTTCAAAAAAATCACGTGGTCGTTAAACTGTATAATAAAAAAATTTAAATGTTTTTTGACCGTTTTTCGTCATTTTTCTTTCCGCAATTTCTTGGGTTTTGGATTTTGGAAACTGACTTTATGTATGTATTGGGTCATGAAAACATATTTTTCAAAAAAAATTTTGACCGTTAAGCTGTTTAATCATTAAATTTGAATACTTTTCGACCGTTATTTTTGACTTTATTTTTTCTTAATTTCATGAGTTTTGAGGTATAAAAACTGACTTTACATGCACAGCGCACTGTAGGAACATATATTCTTTGAAAATTTCTTTTTGAAATAAAATTCAAATATTTTTTTTCCGTTACAAATTTTTTTAAATTTATTCTTTTTAGAATTTCTTGAATTTAAGTTTTGAAAATTCTCTTTTTGTGCAAAATACATAGTCAGAACATACATAAAAAAATTTTTCGTGATCGTTACACTCTCAAATTATAAAATTTGAAAAATTTTTGACCGTTATTTTCGAGTTTAACTTTTGAGTTAAAATTGACTGTTTTTGCAAAATTAGTTTTTCTACTGTAGTTTCATTTGCGTATATTAAAGGGTGAAAAAATTTTCGCGTTCGCGCTAATGCGCGAACGCTCAATAAGATTCAAGAAAAGAAATTTGAATTTTTTTTGACGGTTATTTTCGATTTCGTCCCATTTGAAGTTTTTTTGATATTATATTGTGGGAAATGACTTATCATGATTACCGCATGCAAAAAAAAATTGAAAATTTTGAGGTTAGGCCCTAACCGTTAGTAGCTTTGATTTAACCTCAAAAATGACGGTTTTTTGACGTTTTGTTTTAGTTGTGGTGGTAAGCTGTTAAGGTTTTTTGAGCTGAAATTTGGCATGTAGAACATGTGGATGATGATTAAAAAGACTGTATAATCATTTTAGATTTTGAGGTTAGAATTCATATTTTTTATGTTACAGTGATCTTTTAGAGTATTTTGAACTGAAATTTGGCATGTGTATCATATGGGTAGCAAGTAAAAGGACTGTATAATCATTTTTGAATTTTTAGGTAATTTGAGAATAGAATACTAATTTTTTGTGTTGTAGTGAACTGTTAGCCTTTTTTTAAGCCAAAATTTTAGATTTTGGGTTTTGTGGGTGACGAAAAAAAAAATCCTAAATGGTTACTTTTCAAATTTAGAATTATTTGAGGTTAGCATCGCAACTTTTGCTATTGTAGTGAGTTTTAAGTACTTATGAGCTGGAGATCAAGTGTATGGTGAGTAGAAGGGCTGTATGATTGAAATTATTTTTAAAATTTGAAAATTCTAATTTTAACTTTTTTATGTAGTGCAAGTTTAGAATGATAGTTTTCAAATATCCCACAAATTTCAGATTTTTCTTAAATACGTAATTCTAAGTGGTCTAAAATATTCGCGTTCGCACTAACGCTCAAATCATTGTATAAAAATCAACTTTAAAGGAGTTTTGATCTTTAGTTTTAAACTTTTTATTGAAATGAATTATGACTAAAGAAACAGCAATAGAGTTTTAAAACTCGACATTCTTTTCTATTTAATCAATTGCTAATCGCTGCGTCAAAAATGCGCTGAAGTCCCTCGATATAAACAAGGACTTTTGTAATTTTTTTATGAATGAGATGTCCCATAGCTTTAAGACAAATGCAACGGGGCCCGTGACGGGCCCTACACAATAGTTTTTTATAATAATAATGCTTCTTTTTATTCATTAATTTAAAGTTCGAAATACATTTGCTTGGTTTTAACACCAACCTAAACGGTTTTAATTTAATTTCAATTTGTTTGTTGATTTCAACTGTAAATGAAAGTATTTGGATGAAAAAATTTCAGAGTTGGAAAGAGACTAATGTAGAGCTGAGCTCTGGTAGAGCTGAGCTCTGGTAGAGCTGAGCTCTGGTAGAGCTGAGCTCTAGAGCTCTGAGAGCTCTGTAGAGCTCTTTTTTTAATTTCTTTTTTTATTATTTCTTTTTGTGGAAAGTATGTAAAAATGGTGGAAATGATGAAAAATAACTGGAAAATTGTAAAATTTTCACGAAAAATGTGAAAAATTGTGGAAAATCGGAAAATTTGATGGAAAATTGAAAATTTTTTTTGTTTTCTTTTTTTTGTTGAAAATCATGTAAAAATGGTGGAAATGATGAAAAATGAATGATAAATTGGAAAATTTTCACGAAAATTGTGAAAAATTGTGGAAAATCGGAAAATTTGATGAAAAATTGAAAAAAATTTTTATTTTCTTTTTTTGTTGAAAATCATGCAAAAATGGTGGAAATGATGGAAAATGAATGAAAAATTCGAAAATTTTGATGAAATTTGTGGAAAATTGTGGAAAACCGGAAAATTTGATGGAAAATTGAAAAAAAAATTTATTTTCTTTTTTTGTTGAAAATCATGCAAAAATGGTGGAAATGATGAAAAATGAATGATAAATTGGAAAATTTTGATGAAATTTGTGGAAAATTGTGGAAAATCGGAAAATTTGATGGAAATATGAAATTTTTTTAATTTTGTTTACTGATGAAATATTTTTCTCATTTGGTGAATTTTACTGCATTTATATATGAACAAAATTGTGAGTTGAAAGTCGTAAAAACCTTAAAAATTTGTCATTTTTGAGTTTTTAGTCATAGTTTAGCCATTTCTTGACTATATATCATGTTTTATACCTCGTTAGATGCGTATTATGTTGTGTTATAAGATTAATGAAAAATAAATAAAATATTAAATCATCCTGGAGTAGTAAAAGTAGAAATATGAAAACTCGATTTTTGACCAAGCTCGAAAAACAGCAAAACTGCCATAAAGTTCCAAAATTAAATTTTTCTTAGGTTCAAATGATTTAAAATGATCAATAATCATGTTTTCTATTATTTCTGAGAATTTTAGACAGTTTAGTGAAGTTATGGTCGAGATGTGAATTTTTATGTCTTAAGGCCTCCCCTACCAGACCCTCTTTGAAGACCTCTGGTGAACCGAGTTGCTCAAAACTTTTTTTATTTTGTTGCTAGTTTTGTAGTATAAAACAAGAGCTATAAGAAAAGTTCCACCTGAAAGTTATTTGAGGCCATTTAGTGGGTCATAAAGATCAACAAACCCAAAAATAGCGAAAAAATCAAAATTTTTTACTTTTGACCTCGTTTTTGAAGCACTAAATGACATTTTTACAAAAAATGAATAAAACGTTTTTTAAAGGTCTTCTAATAAGCTACAATAATCTTAAATTTCTAAAATTTTAAGGATCGAACTAGAGGCACAGGTGGTCAATATGTTCAAAAAATGGTGATTTTTTGGACTTTTTCGAAATTTTGACTATCAAAATAAAACTTTTTTATATTTTTAGTATTTTTCCATAAAAGTTAAAGTAATTATTGAGCGAATAAAAAAAAGTTTGAGAAATTTTATCCAAACAGTGAGATACACGATTTTTTTTGAAAATCACTGATATTTCATACACATTTTGGGTCCGTATGGGTGCCTATATGGACGAAAAAAAATTTTGTGTACATTTTTGTACATGTTCTATCAACCCCATTAAGAATTCATCAAAAGAAAAAAATTTTGAAAATTTTTCAAAATTTAGAGCTCTGAGAGCTCTGCCAACTCTGAAAAATTTTATGTAAATTTTTTCTGAATTTATAAATTGGTTCGTGACAAAAAATAAAGATGACTAGACACATGAACGAGGTTCAGTATTTGTATACGAATAGCATGATAAAGTAGTTATTTCATCATCATATACACAGCTTTGTCTTCGCATATCAAATACCCTATCACAAAAACATGGAACCTTCAAAACTATTCCATCTTCTGCACAAATCCAGTAGAAGCTTAAAAAATTAAGGAAAAAAATTTTAAAAACGAAAAAGATAATACATTGAAACTTTTATGATTACTTCATATCTGGGGATGGAAATTTAGCTCCTGGATAAGCTGCACAAGTTGAGAAAAACGGAGTTAGACAATTTCTATCCCAAACACTTGGGAAATTCTCTCGTGATGAAACGTTGCTGAATGAAAATAAGAAAATTATTGCAAAAATTGCTTTCATTTTTTTTTTCTTTTTTAAATTATTTTTATGAACTTGAAGTATCTCTGCAAATTTCTAACTCAAAATAAAATGGAAAATAATATTTCATTCAATTTATAGAATTGTTTTGAACTTTGATAGTATCTGTTACAACCTTTATCTGCTACGTTCCAAATTTGATAATTTGTGGAATTTTGATAATTTAAACTTTGAAAAATATTGTTTTGAAATTTTTCTTCATTTCTGAAACTCAGCTTTTTGCGTCTGCGTTTTAAGTTTCCAATTTTTTTACAACTATTCTTTCGGTATACGCTCGCAAAAGAGTTAATTTTTATACAGGATTATTATATAAATGATTCAAAATGTTTAACAAAATTGCAAATAAAAAAAAGATACATTTTTTATGCTTATTGTAAAAACCTTTAAGATTTTTCAATAAGTAAATTTTTATTCAATAATTTGTTAAGATGGTTAAGATAAGTTAAACATCAGACAAATTGATTGATGGTTTTTTTATTAAATATTTTTCAATATCTTCTTTCGTGATTTGCATCTTTGATCCAAACATTTTATCAAAATTATCATAAAAATATCGAACGCACTCATCGTCATCGTCACATAATCTAACATGAGTGTTGTCGTAAGGTGAACATCCAATTGTAGTAAATTCATCAGGTCTTACGCATGTTTGTTGTCTCATGTCAAAAACAGTTTCACAGAAACATCGAACTCTTGCTACTTGACCACTTTCACCGCAAATGTAATAGAAGCTGAAAATATTAATAATTTTTATTAAAATTCGAATTTTCGTCTTCTCTTTTTTAAAATACTTGATATCTCGAGATGGAAATTTTGCTCCAGGATGCGAAAGACATTGGCTGCTGGATGGAATTGGACAGTTACGATCCCATGTTGAAGGAGGTCCAAATGTACTTATCGAATTCGAAATATTTAAAACAAACAAAGAAAAGGCAAAGCAAAATTCTAAAATTATTGAATCATGAAAAATTTTATTTTAGTGATTGATTCTTAAAAAATTATTTTTTTACTTACTGAAATATCTCGTCATTTCTGCTTAGTGATCATGCAGTTGTCCTTATAAATTTCAAATAATATAAAAAAGTGATATTAAGGAAAAAGCATTTTATATTCTTTCCTCTTCTTAACATTTTTTTATCTTATCTAACTTTTATTTTGCTAAACTTGACAACTTTTCATTGCTCGTGGATGTTTTGAGATAAATTGATAAGATGCTGTATTTTGCAAAAAAAAAAAAAAATAAAGTTAATTTAGTATAGAAAAGGACCATAGCCAAGAGAGTCCACGTCCAAGATGAAATTTCTTCATTTTCATCCAAAACAAAAAAATCTTTCGACCCTTCAACTCAAAAATAATCTGACTACAACTTTGCTGCAAAAAACTCATTTTTGAATTAAAAATTTTATTAAAATTAAAAAAAATATTTATTTACAATTTATTTTAAATTTTTAGAAGTTAATTAAAAAATTCCAAGTTTTTTTTACAAAATTTTCAATTAATTTCACTGAAAAAGCTTATCTGTAATTATTTTGCCAATTTTAATGAATGGAACTTCCACAATAAAATATGAAACCATCACAAAAGGAACGATGAATAGTATTTCAATTAGGAACTGAAGAATCTGGAAGTGATACGGTTAATATATTTATTAATAAAAAGTTTGATTATTTTCGGGGACGTTCACTTATTACGTTACGCTCTGAGAGAGGAGAGGGTTCTAGGAGTTTGTTACGATCTTCTGTTCTCACATCTGATTCTTTTGTTAATAACGTTACGGAGGGTGGGTGAAAGAACCCACGATTTTCATCGTTACGATATAAGTGAACGGTCCCTTAGGGTTTGATTTTTTTTATTTAATATTGCAAAAAATAATACTCACCAAACTAAATTCATTTGCTATAACTTGTGGTTCTTGTCTAAACGAAGCAATCATAAATTGAATTCCAGCAGAAATTAAGTAGAAGCTCAATCCCATTTTACCCATCGGTGTCCAAATATTGCTTGATAAAAATTTATTTATAAATCCACAATAGCCATGATGACATGAAAAAATTAGAATTGAAATTCCAAGTGACCAGAAAAAGTGTCCAAAAATTAAAAGGAATGATTCCAAATTTTTTGATATGTATGCACTGAGAGGTTCAAGTGGAATGGGATAAATTAGGAAAAATGTGATGAAAATTGTTAAGAGAAATCTGATGATGAATTTTGTGATCTAAAATAAGGATAAAAATGGTTTAAAATTGATTTTTCATCACTTTAATGATTTGATAAAAATTTACCTTTTGATTTACAATTAAGAACTGTTTATCCATCAAAAAGTAGCCTAACATCATTCCAATCAGAAATGGAAGTCCCCTAACATGGGTAGGATAATAAAATGAAGCTTCAATCTCACCATATAAATCACGGAATCTAAAAGCAAGGATAAGTTTACAAAAATTATTAAATAGCAGTAAAATGTCGTTCTTAAAATTTAATAATGTAACGCAGAAATTCACAATTTTCTTACGCGGAAGTTCGGAAGCTGTTTTTAAAATCAAATACATGACTTTTTTCACTAAATATTCTAAACTTACACGGTCAAGTCTTCAAATGTAATATTCCCATTCACAACTAAGTAGAATCGATAAACAATAAATGCTAGCGTCAGTATCACAAAATTTCCAATTATTAACTTTTTGTATGGAAGCTTATATGCCAGAATAATTAAAAATGGTGCAATAAGGAACAGCTGAAAATCTGCTGAAAGATACCTAGTTGAATTATAAACAAAAAAATTAATTAAAATAATTAAGAATTTAAAAATGAAATAAAATTAATGTGTTTCTTACCATGAATGTATCACACACTAAAAAAGAAAAATTTAAAGAAAGTTGTATAAATTTTAGGAAAAATCATGTTAAATAAGCTTGATTAATGCATAATCATAAATTTTTTTGAAAATATTTTCAGGGACTGAACATCGATTCTATACCAAAAACTTTGAAATCACTGATAAAATTGCTCCAAAGCTCGATACATAATTAATACTCACAATATCTCTTGGATTCGAGTACACTTGAGTGTGTAGCAGAACTTCCCACCAATGTTTCTCACAAGAAGTTCCCAAATTATTCTCAAAAGTATAAGGAACCATTCGATAAAAGAAATTTGAAATTGCTATTGTAAACATGACTGTGATTGCAACTGTTGGTGTTATTCTGAAGTATCTTTGTATGTAGAGCTTCCAAATGTTCAGACTTCCACTACAAAAATTGAAAAATCACTAAAAATTGTTTCAAAAACTAAAAACCATCAATTTTTACCTATCAAGCTGTCGAATCACAGATTTTGTCACCAAAGCTCCACTCATTACAAAAAATGCATCAACAGCAATAGAAAGTGAGCCTGTTGACCGAACAAGAAATCTTTCTCCCAACTCAGCTAGATTCTTTCCATCACGAAAAGCAAAATTAATTCTTAATGACACAAAATGATAAAACATGATAAAAACTATTGAGATTGCTCTGATGCCATTGAGGCAGGTTATTGACCCTTTTTCAGGTGACAAGTTGATGAATTCTTTGAAGTTTTGTTTTACTGAATAAGCTGAGATGATTTTTGTGACGACTGAAGAGTCTTTGGATGTTGAAGTGAAGAAAAATGTCGAAAAAATTGTTAGGAGTATTAAGAATATTGTTGCAGTGCTGAAAAGTTAAAAACAAATGGTTTAAAGGCAAACAAAAGTCAAAATTCAAAATTCAAAAACTAAAAACATAAAAAAGATTAAATAAAATTTTTTAAAAAAATTAAAAAGTTGGCAAAAATCAAAAAATTTCAAAATTTTAAGATTTTAAAAAATTTAAAAATTTCAAAATTAAAAAAATTCAAAATTAAAAAATTTCAAAAATTAAAAAATATCAAAATTTAGAAATTTCAAAATTTAAAGATTTCAAAATTAAAAAATTTTGTAACTAAAATATTTTAAAATCTAAAAATTCAAAATTAAAAAATTAAAAAATAAAAATTTCAAAATTAAAAAATTTAAAAATTTCAAAATTAAAAATTTAAAAATTTCAAAATTAAAAAATTTAGAAATATCAAAATTAAAAAATTTAAAAATTAAAAAATTTCAAAATTAAAAAATTTCAAAATTAAAAAATTTCAAAATTAAAAAATTTCAAAATTAAAAAATTTCAAAATTAAAAAATTTCAAAATTAAAAAATTTCAAAATTAAAAAATTTCAAAATTAAAAAATTAAAAAATTTCAAAATTAAAAAATTTCAAAATTAAAAAATTTCAAAATTAAAAAATTTCAAAATTAAAAAATTTCAAAATTAAAAAATTTCAAAATTAAAAAATTTCAAAATTAAAAAATTTCAAAATTAAAAAATTTCAAAATTAAAAAATTTCAAAATTAAAAAAATTAAAAATTTCCAAATTAAAAAAAATTTCAAAATTAAAAAAATTTCAAAATAAAAAATTCAAAAAATTCAAATTTTTGACGTAAAAAAATTATTTAAAATAAATTTTTAAAAATAAAGAATTTGTCCAAAAATTTAAAATTTTCTTTAATTTCACAAACTTACGTATTGAAATTTTCAAACGCAGTAAATCCCTTCAGCTTACTTGACTTCTTACAGTACTCAGCCTGACTATAATCATCAGCCAACCTCAATCCACTTCCATTAAACAATTTCTTCATTATTTTTCTCACATCATCACTTTCACAACTTTCAGGCAAACAAACAGCACCGCCAAACCTCTCATCAAGTCTCTTCCATCCACGATTTAAGTACGACTGTTTTGGCTTCACTTTTTCAACATTTTGCGATGAATTGTAATAAAATTGCACGAGACAATACTGAGTACCGATGAGGTCATCAACTTTAAGCTCCAAACAATTGTCATATTTTCCAAAGTCATAGGAGTTTCCGTGTGTGTAATTCGATGAAAATGATGACCATGAATTGAACACTAATGTAAAGTGATAGAATAAGATTAGTAAATATAGATTTTATGATTAACTAGAGCTCATGGCAGTAAATATTTGAAGTATTTAGTCGACTTTTTAATCATTATGAGAAGTGATTTTGTCAATATTTTGAGTTGTTGCTGTTCGTAAATGTCGTATGAGATGAGTAAGATGTAAATTTTGTGGAAGGGCTTGTATTTTTTGTGACTTAGCTTAGGTTTGATGCTATAATGTTAAATTGACGTATATCCAGCGTGTCATGCTGATTAAAAATTTTTTTTGATAAAATTTTATTGATTTTGAATATTTTTGATAAACATGAATAAATAAAATTAATTTTTGATCAATTTTTGATCTTTTTTTATCATTTTTGATCAATTTGATCAGTTCCACACCCTGGGGTATTTTTTAGTTCATAATTCAAATTTATACCCAAAATCACATCACATCCAGTCATCCCCACAAACATTTTCATCACTTACAAAAAAATCCACTACAACTTCACTAAAACTTGACTTCCTCTTCACAACTTACTCTGAATAGCATTAAAATCCTCAAGCATTACAAAATTTAAAATCTGCTTCAAGTCTTTGTAACACTGACCCTGATTTTCCAATACAACTTCATTAATTGTTGATAATTTCTTGACAAATTCCACATCCTGATTTCCAACACAAATTTTTAAACAACAAAATGTAAGAAAAATATTTAAGACAGCACCAAACATGCCGGTTGTAGAGATGAAATGAGACTGATGAGCAGTTTTTTTGAATTATATTTTTTTTTTGTTGTGAAAATAAAAATTAAATTTGACGTAATTTGAGCGCTTCCAGAAATATTTTTGGTCTATTTAATTTTTTTTTCTGCTACAAGAAAATGCTTATTTAACTTTTTCACAAATGAAAATAAAAATGTTCAAGGTCAGATGGAACAAACTGTGTACTGCATAGTAGGAACGCGGGAACTTTGCAACTAATATGATTTTCATTTTTTTACATGCAGACTGTGTAATTAAAAAGACTAACATAAAGTTAATATGATTTATTTTTAGTTGACTGTGTGGATAAAGCGCATTTTATTGAAAAACTTGTAAATTTTTACTAAAGCTTTATCAAATTTTCCAAGTAATAATTGAGAAAAAAGTTTACAATTTTGAAAAAAAAAATAATTTTTTTTAATAAAAATTATGTTTATTTTTTAATAAAAATTATTTTTTAGTTTTTTAATAAAAAAATATTTTTTTATTTTTAATAAAAATTATTTTTTGATTTTTTTAATAAAAATTATTTTTTATTTTTTAATAAAAATTATTTTTTATTTTTTAACAAAAATTATTTTTTTATTTTTTATTTCAAAATTATTTTTTTTTTAATAAAAATTATTTTTTTTTTATTTTTCAATAATATTTATTTTTTACTTTTTTAATAAAATCTATTTTTTATATTCATATTCACACCGTTTCACGTTGTGAATATATTGTTTTCGATAGATTTAAAAAATCGTTTTTTTAGTTTTTTGGCGCCAAAACTCAAAATATTCAAAAACAGTTCGGTGTAAAAAGTTCGGCCTCAAAATTATCTACAAAATACAAAAAACCGCATTGAAAAAGGTTTTGATGCCACTGGACACGACCCCAAATAGTGGTGGTGTATGCTTACCAGCAAGTTTGTCGGATGGAGAACTCAAATACGAAAAAACCATTTTATGTCAAAAATGTCTTAAAATGTGCGCATTATCATTCAAATGTGCTGTGAATCTATTGGTGCCGAACCATGCAGACTATTCCGAGAAATTAAAGAAATAGTGTGTTTTTTAAGCATATTTTATCCGATTATTGCAAAATACCGTTAAAAAATTTCACACAAATTGTTAATTGAACTTTTTTGATCAAAATCAATAAAAAATGAAGTTTTATTGAGAAAAAATGCAAAAAAAAATTTTTAGCCACCAGTACACCTCCCACAAACCTAAATTTTGGAAAAATTCGTATGGATCACTGTGTGGATGGATTTTTGTAAACTTTTCTGTTTTTGATCAATAAATGCGAGAACTTTTATGGAAAAATACCAAAAATATTTTTAATCCAAGTTTAGTTGGTCAAAAAGTCGAAAAAGTTCAAAAAATAGGCATTTTTTGGACATTTCGCCTTCCTGTGCCTACAATTCGGACTTAAAAATTCTAAAAATCTGTGATTTTTGTAGCTTATAAATAGACCTAAAAGTCGTACATACGTTGTCATGTCCAAAAACATCAATTAGTGCTTGAAAATTGAGTCCAAATGTAAAAATTCTCGATTTTTTTAGTAACCTTAATTTTCAATCTTATGCAAAGCGAAGCTTTGCTGACCCGATCGAGACTTAATCTACAATCTTATGCAAAACGAAGCTTTGCTGACCCGATGGAATCCTAGTCTTCAAACTTATGCAAAGCGAAGCTTTGCTGACCTGATCGAATCCTAATCTTCAAACTTATGCAAAGCGAAGCTTTGCTGACCCGATGGAATCCTAATCTTCAAACTTATGCAAAGCGAAGCTTTGCTGACCCGATATAGAGTTTTGGAACGGTGTGAATATGCACATGAAGCGTGATCCGCTTCATTACTAGTTTCATAAAATTTTTTTTAATAAAAATTATTTTCTATTTTTTAATAAAAATTATTTTCTATTTTTTAATAAAAAATATTTTTTAATTTTTTTAATAAAAATTATTTTTTATTTTTTAATAAAAATTATTTTTTAGTTTTTAATAAAAATTATTTTTTATTTTTAATTAAAAATTAATTTCATTTTTTAGTACAAATTATTTTTTATTTTTTAAAAAAATTATTTTTTACTTTTTTTACTTTTTTATTTTTAAATAAATTTAAATTTTTTTTAAAAATAATCAACGCTTAAAATTTTTCCGAATTATAATTTCAAATATCTTTATTAATTTAAATTTTTTAAAGACATCAAAATTTGTATAAAAATATTTTTCCATCTTAAAACCAGCAACCCAAAATGAAAATCGGAACAGCTTTATTCTTACAATAAATTTGCTAAAACGTGCTTTGTAATTTGCTCTTCCTTTAATTATCAGCTAAAAGGTACATTGCACCCGGAGAAGCACTTAAGCTTTAAGAATCAATCGACCTCATTCCTCACGCATGCATTTACTGTTTTTTTAAACGCAATCTCATTTTGCTAGTACAAAAATGAATTTCTCGTGGGGTCGTTCACTTATGATGTCAAATTTTTAGGGGGGAGGGGATCTGAGACTGTGTGACAGTTTTAAACAATAGAATTTCTTTTTGTATGATATGAAGATTTTGTGACAAAGGGGGGGGGGGAAGGGGGGTAAGGCTATTCAAAAATCTAAGATTTTAATGAACGTCATAAGTGAACAGCCCCCTACTCAATTTTTGCTTATTTTCATTACAGTTTGCAAAAATTTCAAGCTGTTATTATTCATTATTCGATTTAATTTATCCAGAACAATTGAACATGACGTATACTTCCGACAATATTGATGAGTTGCAAAATTCAAAGAAAAGCATTTTTTTGGTTTTGATTGGATATAGTTGAATGTGTCAATATTAAGCCCTGTGTTAAGCTGGAAAATAAATTTTTAAAAAATTATTTAAAACTCCAAACTCTCAACATCAATGTAAAAAGCTGATTTGAGAATTAGATAAACATTCATAAAATGGCACAGTATAAGAAAGTCTTGGACACGTGTTTGGCATTTTTCATATCGTTGATTTTTGATATCAAAGAAGATTTTATTGTTAAAAGGTTCATTACAGCTAGAATGAACATTTAGCTTTTGTGAAAATAGGCGACACTTTCATATTTGGCCAAAAAAACGAGACATATCGGAAATCTTCAAGAACGAGACCACAAATTTCATGAATTTTACACGAGACAGTTTTGAAGTCCCGAATATTGTACTGTCCGCTGAAAATATTCGATGATGGTCTAGAAATTTGTGAGATTTCTTCTTCGTCACTATATTAACCAGGGGCATAGCCAGAGGTGAAGGTAGGGGGCTGGGGTCAAATGTATTGTTTATTGATAAAACTGCATTTAAAATTTGATAATTCAATAAAAAAATACCACACATAATTCAATTAATCATCGCTCGTGTTCACATTATCTTCTTATTTCTTAAGAGAGTTCTTTCCCTGACCAACCACAACATATGCCGAATAATTGACTTACCATTGCTAATTGATGTTTCCGACATTTTTGACTCTCGGATTTATTACTCGTGCTTAGTTTTATGTAAAGATAATGTTTGTTGCTCGTGTAAGATTTAGTACTCATGCTATATTTTAGACTTAGATCTTAAATTTCATTTTATTGACCATTATCTTGTATTTTATTGTAATGGGAATATTAGCTTGTGGGTAAGAATTTGAGGATAAAGTGTTAAATAAGTTATGTGAAGAAATACTTGAGTAATTGTGGCACGTGGAAGTAGATAGTTAATTGCTTTGATAATTAAGTAAAATTCAATTTTTTGATGACTTTTGTTTTATAAAATTATTGATAATTATTGTCAATTTGGGCCGCAAAATTGATTAGTCAATTACTGAAAATATTAATTTATTTCAAAGTCTTTATAACCAAAGTAATTTTTCATTCTCAAATAATTTTGAACGATAGTAATAACTAAAAGTTCACAGAATATAATAATTCTTATCCCAGCTATTGACCCCACAAAGGCAATATTTAACAAAAACAAACGACACCAGATGTGTCAATAATTTACCATTCAAAACAGTTAACTTTATTGATTTTTGATGATCGCACAAAATTGATATTAAAGGTAATTTAAAATAAATTACGAATTTTAGATGGAAATGAACAAAAGAATAAAGGAGCGGCGATAGAAGAAATTTTATAAAAACTATGATTTTTTAAGGAATTTTTCTTAGTTCTGTGATAAAAGTTTGAGTGAAATGGTTGGAAGGTTAAGAGTTGAGGGAATTTTTGTAATATTTTGTGGAGTGTTAGTTGGTAAAATTTTGTTTCAATTTTGAAAAATCAAAACTTAAATAAAAACTTTTATTAAAATTTGAAATTTTAAACTTTAAAAAGAATTTTTAAATTGTTATAAAAAGTGTAAATTTTATGCTAAAGTTTTTAAAAAATTGCATCGTCTTTGAAAAATTGTCAATTTAAAAAAATTTAACTTAAATAAATTAATGAAACTAAAATGCAATCAAATATTTTAAAAATTGACAAACCTTTTTATTTCTCTTAAAAGTGTCCGTTAAATGTGAAAATTGTGCATACGCTCCAATATGTCCCGACATATCAACATGGAAACCAGGATTTATTTGTGAAGACAATTTTACTGCAATTGTTAAGTCAAGATTTGTCGATGGGATGAGAAAAAAGACTATTTGTTGTAGAGGTAGGTTTGGTTTTGAGGATCTTCAAACTTTAGTGTTCAAATGATTTTTTTGAAAAGATTTGGAAATTTATGAGCTTAATTTAGTGAAAAAAATGGCAAACTTAAATATTGTTTTAACATTTTAACTAGTTTAATTTAATTGTGATTTAAATGATCTTTTTGTGTATGGACCCGTTCACTTGGCCCGTTTGTTACCTAAAGTTCTCACACGTAGTTCTTTTGATTAAAACGTTACGGGCGGGAGGGGTAAAATTTTCGCTGACACCAATTTTTAATTAGTTTTGACTTTTTATTAATATTAAATTACAATGCTTAAAGTGCAATTCATTATTTTAATTTTTTAATGTTTACTTCAATTAAAAATCATGATTGGCACAAAGTTCTGACAGATTTTACAATTTAATGTGCTAAAAACTTTTTAAATTTTCTTTGGAGCCGTTCACAAAGTACGTTACGCAAACTTTTTAGACCCCCCCTTCCCCCTTCTTTACGCATTTTGCATAAAAATTCTTTTGTTTTGTTTAATCTGTTACAAAATCTTTGACCCCCTCCCCCTTATAAAGCGAACGTATTAAGGGGCCGTTCACTTATTACGTAACGCAAGAATTCGGGTTTTTACCCCCTCCTCCTCCCCCCTGTGTAACGTTTTTAACAAACGAATCAGGTGCGAGTACAATTGACCATAACAAACTCTCGATCCCCCCCCCCTCAGAGCGTTACGTAATAAGTGAACGGCCCCTAAGTGAACGGCCCCTTTTTGTATCAATTAAGTTTTTGTTTTACGTCAAACAAATTAAAATTCTGCAAAATTAATTACAATCTTTATGACCTTAAAAATAAAACTTTACTAATAGCATCAATTTATATCTTACAAAATATTCTCATATTCACAGCCATTAGCAAGTGCAACGAGCATTTTTGGTGCAAACCTCACTCAAACAGTAAAAGTTTAATGCAAAATTCTTCACTTCCGATAAGAGCAAGCTGTGTATCAGAATGTTGTAAGTTGAGCAGTTATTAATTATCTTTAATTATTTTCTGTAACTTTGACCTTGTTTTAAACTATTCGAAAGATTAATTGCTATTAATTTACCATCGTGCAATTTTACAGCACCAAAATGGAAAAGTTTTGACTTAAGCAACAGCATTTTACATAACGGTGTTCGAGCTGGTTTATTCTCACCAGGAATAAGTTCCTTTATTGGACGTACATTAGTCAATGGTGAGCTTCAAATTGGAAGAATTCAAATTTCACATCCGACTGGACTTTATTACACATCTGATGGATCTGTGAGGTTTACAAATTCATCAATAGAGTATTTGGAAGATTCTAATTTTGTATGGAAAAATTCATCTAATGGAGCATTGGTAGAGAATGCTGTAACTCTAGCTGCTGTGAAAAATTTACCGTTTTATATTGGAAGAATTCAAATGAATGGATTTAGTTACATAGGAACGGTTGTAAGGGTGCTGGGGCTGATGTATTATGGAGATGAAAATGGGATTGAAAGAACAATTGATTGCTATGAGGTGTTGACTTGTTGGGGTGGAGGTGGGAGTGATAATCCTGATAAGATTGATGAATTTGAGATTGGAAATGCAGAATATATTGATTTTAATTCTTCGAGTTCATCGTTAGCTACAACTACAGAAATTTTTGCTGAATCAACTCAAAATTCATCAGATCCTGACAATCAATTCTCAATATATCATCCCGAATTACACACAGACGCAATTTCAGCTTCAACTACTGAGTCATCAAATTTGATTGAAAGTTCATCACAAATTACAAATACCACGACTGAAACAATCTCTGAAAACATCAATAACAGCAGTGGATACAATTATGTCCCTCCATCTTTACCCTTTTCATCACCAACATCTACTGAGGAATCTCAAAGCATTACTGAGTCAACAGCAACTGAAGTTGCTATCACAAAATCTCCAAACTCATTATCTGTAGCTTTTACTGCTCCATTTCCTCAAAAACCATCAAACACAGCACACAATGCATCAACAAATCTCCAATCAACCATAATAATTCCATCAGCTGACTCATCAACATCATCCTTATCTCATTCTGCATCTACAAAACCATCAACTGCATCTGCTCTAATTTCAATGCATTTATCGACACAACTACCTCCATTATCGTCCAATGTAACTTTATCGAGTGCTTTAATGTCACAAATGAGTTCAATAAGTTCATCAACGGAAAAAGTTTCAACCACAATAACCGCAGAAAATAATCATGAAGTTCATAATGTCAATGAAGGGGAACAAATTGGATTGCAACAATTAACATCGAGTGCTGTGGATGGTGGGGGAGATGGAGATATTATTGGAGAGAGTGTGGATTTATTGTCAAATGGTGATGGAAGTGGAGATGATTTGGGAATGAATTCGAGTTTTGTAATTTCTAACTCAAATGGAAGTGGTAGTAGTGGAAATTTGGGTCATGTTGTCATTGAAAATGAAGGAAGTATTGATGGAATTGGAGTTGGTATAAATCATACTCATGTATTGACAACTGAAGTAATTGATAGTGAAACTACAACTAAGTCTTCAAAATCAACAACAACAGCAACAACATTGCATACTAATTTGATGACAAACTTTGGCGCCAATAAAGAGCCTTCAAATGTTCATATTTCGACCACTAGCAGCTTTGAAGAAGCAACACAGCCATCAAATTCCGATCATATATTTTCAAATACCTCATCAAATGCATCAATTTTGGTTACTCCATCTACAGGCTACAATACATCGAGTATTTCTCAAGAATTGACATCTGTAGCTATATCTTCTACAATAACCTCTTCTGAAGACCCAAGTGACTCAATCACATCAACAACTACAGAATTTTCAGTGCAATCAACCACAAAATTTGAAGATTTAAAACAAACGACCACAAAATTCACTTTTAGACCAACAACTTCAAAATATACACCAAGATCAACAACTTCAAGAACTAGGTTTACAAGAAGAACAACAACTAGAAAAACTTCAACTGTTGAACAGAATAGTAAAGGAACTTCTAAGCCTGGATGGCTTTTTACCACTTCAGGAATAACAGACAGCTTGATAACTGATCAATCTATTATAGATAGAGTTGACATAGAGCAAAACATCAGTACAGAAGTGGTTAAAGATACCGAAGTTAAGGAAATGTTTGAATGTGGTAATTTAAACTTTGTTCATTAAATTAAACTTGATATATAGATAAAAGTAGTGTTTAATCATCTGGAAGTAATTGAATTTTCTTTTATTAATTTTAGTTCCTCATTGGAAGCAACTCTCTCCAAGTCAATCATTCTTATACGATGGCATTGAAATTACATCACAAAATTCAAATTTCCTCTCATACATCGGCAGAATCAACATCAACAACTCTCAAATTCTCGGCAAAATTGATCTAAAATCTCAAAATAAACCAACATTTTTATTCCACTACAATAACTCAAACCAAATCTCAATAACAGACTCAATAAATTACCTATCGAAAGCACAACTTCAAAACTATTCATGGAAAGTTTCATCGAAAGGACTTGCTGTAAAAAATGCAATTTCAATCAATCAAGCAGGAAATTGGCCTTACTATATCGGAAGAATCAAGAGCAATGGAGTGATTTTAATTGGAAAAGTTTTGCCATCTATTGGACTTGTTTATGTTGATAATTATGGCAATGAGAAGATTACGAAAGCTTATGATGTGTTGACTTGTGAGACTGTTGTTGATGAGGGTGGTGGATGTGGAGTTGGAAGGAGGGATTCATAGAATAAAATGAGATCTGAACTAGTAATGAAGCGGATCACGCTTCATGGGGTATATTCACACCACCAGTAGAACTTCCTTCGATTTCAATTAGAGAAAAAAAAATAATTATACTTTATCTACTGATTTATTTATAATCGCAAAAAAACTAATCTAATTAAAAAATTTACGAAAAATATTTAAGAAATTTTCTATTCACTTTTAGTAAATAACATAAAATCTATATTAGAGCTTTGCAAATATTCTTCATTTTCACTTTTTCATTATCTTATGAATCGAAAGTCTGGGAACAATTAGGGAAAATTTTCACACCTTCACTTGCTTCGCATCGTTCAAAATGTAAAAATTTGTGAGCTTCGCTCAACCAAGTTTGAACTGTGTTCAAACTATATGTGTTCGAGCTTCGCTCGAACATTTTTCCTTTTCATTTCCTCATTATCTTTTGAATCGAAAGTCTGGGAACAGTTAGGGAAAATTTTTACACTTTCACTTGCTTCGGCTTATATAGATAACATCATTTTTAACCGTTTTAAAACCCTACATCTGTTCAGCGCGCATTTAGCACTATAACTAAAGTACAGCCTGAAAAATTTTTCGGTTTTTCAACTTTTTTGTTACACTGCGCATGAAAATTTTTTTGTCATTATAGTGTGAATTATACCTTAAATAATGCTTAATCTAACACCGAAAATTTCAAATCATTTGGTTAAGTTATGTCTGAGATATTAAAGAAAATGTAAAATTTTTTGCATATTTTGGTCAAAAATGGCACATTTTCGTCCATTGTGCCTCACAGAAAGCAGCTCATGACTCCAAAAACTATACCGGTTTTCCTTGGGCCAATATTAATCAAATGCAAAAAACCCGAAGTCTTAACGTTTCGTTAAAATTGAGTTATCGCGGAAACTAACTTGCTAACTTGCTAACTTGCTAAATGACAGAATGCGTTTTTTTGCGATTTCTCTTGACTGGAAGCACCAAATGAGATGCGGTTTTCACTGTTAGATTGGTATTTTCAGGCACAGACTTTCCACCATAGACAGTATGGGATAAAATTGTAATCCTGAAGCAGCAAGTTAGAAAATGTGGTTTTCAGTTTTACTCAAAAGCAATATATTCACCCAAATTGAAAATTTGGTGTGAATATGATTATTTTAGAATGTTTATTTAGCTTTTTTTTTGAAAAATGCGCCTTAGGCACTTACAATTTTTTTTTTAGAATTTGTAACTTGTATTTTTTGATTTTGTTATTAAAGTATTACTATTTGATCTACTTTTAAAGTGTTTTTAAAACAATTTTGAAATATTTTGCCTTCGACTTTTTGATGTTAAGAAAATCTACTCCAATAGCAAAGATAGCAGAATTTTTAGCATGTATACAGGTAGTTGATTTAAGACGAAGATTTACCTTTGTATTGATGAAAGATTTAAATCACCAACTTAACACTCGATGTTTGAATCTTTCCAGTATACATATCCAACACTGGTTTAACTTCTTCCTCATAAAAATCAACAACTTGCTCTCCAGCACGTCCTGTAAATGTCTTTGCATCCAAAATATGCTCTAACTGTCCCAAAATTGGTTCAAAATATTTATCAGCCTTAATTCTCTCAACCAAATCATTATCCTTTCCATGTTGCTTAACCTGAGCACCAGCCTCATGTGACAAAACTCTAATTTTCTCATGACACACTTGTCGATCACCTCCAGCTTTAACCATAGCCATGATGACATTTTCAGCAGCCATAAATGGAAGTTCTTGTTGGATATGTCTCTCAATAACCTTTGGATATACAACAATACCTTGTGAAATATTCAACAAAGTCAACAAACATGCATCAGCAGACAAAAAGCTCTCAGAAAGTGTCAATCGACGATTTGCTGAGTCATCAAGTGTCCTCTCCATCCATTGAGTTGCGTGGGTGTTGGCAGCATTCGATTGAAGTGTAATCATGTGCCTAGCAAGTGCACAACATCTTTCAGATCTCATTGGATTACGCTTGTAAGGCATTGCTGATGATCCAATTTGTGTTGACTCAAATGGCTCTTCGACTTCCTTCATCGATGCCAAAAGTCTCAAATCACTACACATTTTGTGGACTGTTGATCCGAGACTCGAAATTGCATTGACAACATCGACATCAACCTTTCTGGAATATGTTTGTCCTGTTACTGGATATGAACGTTCGAAGCCAGCAAGTGCTGTGACTTTTCTGTCAAGTTCTTTGACTTTTGATCCATCGCCATTGAAGAGCTCTAAGAAGCTTGCTTGAGTTCCAGTTGTGCCTTTAACTCCTCTAAATCTTAAATTTTCTCTTAAAAATCTTAAATTTCTCTCATCCATCAACAAGTCTTGAATCCACAAAGTACATCTCTTCCCAACAGTCGTCAACTGTGCAGGCTGCAAATGCGTAAATCCAAGGGTTGGCAGGTCACGATATTCCATAGCAAAATCCGACAATGACTTAATAACACTCACAACTCTCGTCAATAACAAGTCGAGGGCATCACGGAGAATAATCAGATCTGTATTATCACCGACATAACAGGAAGTAGCACCCAAGTGGATTATCGGAGCAGCTGAAGGACATTGTTTTGCAAACACATGAACGTGTGCCATGACGTCATGACGAGTTGCTTTTTCCTCAGCTGCAGCTGCTGCAAAGTCAATGTTCTTGATGTTGGATTCCATTTCTGCTATTTGGGATGGAGTAATGGGAAGGTCAAGTTCCTAGAATTAAGAATGTTAGATTTTGATTAGTAATTAGTTTCTGGATGTTTTCTGATTGCTGATGATTAAATGATGTAGGAATTTTCTTATTTTAGAGATGATTTTTGAGAATTTGAGTGATTCCAAATTTAATCATTTGTATTCTAACTTCAGCTATAGTAGAAACCTTAAATTGTCTTCAAAATAAATTAGAATTCAACATATTGCCATACCGACTAAACATTCCATTCCCGTATCTACAAAAAACCCCGAAATCCTCCTCTATAACCTCCAGACCTCTTCATCCTATTCCTCTCATTCCATATTACATCTTCATATGATTCTTAACTCACCATTTCAGCCTTAGCAAGCATAATCCACAATCGTCTCCATGTGGAGAACTTGAATTGATCCGAAAATAAAAATTGCATTTCCTTGGATGCATATCTTGTTGATAATGGTGATCTGTAGCCTGAATGATCCATTTTGATATTGTTTTATGAATGATAAACTTTAAATAAATGAACAAAAATTTATAAAATTGAAGGATTTCGATGATGTTTAATGAACAAATTTTAATATTGTAATGTGAGACTGTAATC
Source organism: Chironomus striatipennis (assembly GCA_026123125.1). Taxonomy (NCBI): domain Eukaryota; kingdom Metazoa; phylum Arthropoda; class Insecta; order Diptera; family Chironomidae; genus Chironomus; species Chironomus striatipennis. The sequence continues at coordinate 6,592,460 of CM047391.1, read as the reverse complement.
AGAGTGAGGAAAGTTAGATGGTTGTTTACAATTTTTCTATAGGAAACTTTTGTGAGGTTTTTTTATTGAAATAATTTTAATTTGAAAGGTTTTGGAAGTTATTTTAACGGTTGTTAAAGATTTGAATATTGTCATTTTGCAATAAAACGTTAACCCTTTTTAATGTTTTTCTGTCAAAACAATATTAAAATTAATCGAAAAGTGTAGGAAATATAATTAAATATTGTATAATTTGTAACTTAAAGGAAACTAAGGATCTCAAAAAAATTAAAATTAGGTAGAGTTCGGTGTCTAATTTACCGTAAAATCAATCAAACTATGTCAAAAAATTGTTGAAAAATTGTATTGCAATATTTTTAAATTCCCAATACAATATTGAAATTTAATTAACTTTTTTGGCAAACGTTCTGTTAGGACATCGACTAAACTAATGAAAATGTGAAAATAGATCAAAACTGAAGACAATTTCTTATTATTTTGCTTTAAATTCCAGAAATGGACGACGAAGACAAATCATCAGATAATGAACAATCAAAACCAGACAAAATGTTTACATTGAAGAGATGGAATAGGTAAATTTGAAATTTTAAATGACCTAAATGGCAAATGCATTTCTTAACCATCAGAAACTTACTTTACCTCCTTAAAAATAACAAAAATTTACATTCCCTGTTCTAATTCTAATTAATTACCAAAAAACCCAAATTTCAGTGTCGCTATGTGGAGTTGGGACTGTTCAACAGACACTTGTGCTATCTGCCGAGTTCAAGTTATGGATGCATGTCTTCGATGTCAAGCTGAATCTAAAAAAGATGTGACAAATAAGGATGTGACTTGTGTGGTATGCTGGGGTGAATGTAATCACAGTTTTCATCATTGCTGTATTAGTTTGTGGGTCAAGCAGAGTAATAGGTGTCCATTATGTCAACAGGAGTGGAGTATTCAGCGGTTGTCGAGTTAAATTTATGATTTTTGGTGAAAAGATCTTGATTTTTTTTTTAATTTATGGAATAAATGGAAAAGAAGTGAATTTAATCTAAATAATTTAAAAATTTGTTTTATTTAAATTTAAGCTCATTTTCTAGATGTAAAATTAATTTTTTTTAAACTATAAAAAATTTGTAACATAATCTATAATTCATTTGTTATTAGCGTTAATTCAAATTCTGGAAAAATTTAATAATCAATCATAACGGGTTTTTTAAAATTCAAAACCGATTGAATGTTCTCTAAAACACCTCATTTGTATTGCTTTTATTTTAAAAAAGAAAAAAATATTTGTGAAAAAATTGAAAAATTTTAAAAATCATCGTCAAATAAAAGGCATAAAACTATAGAGAAAGTAAGTATTCTTTATGAGGGCATGAATTTTCATCTAATTGTTTTACTTTTCCAAAAATTATTAGAAATTGCTTATATTTTTCATAAGTTTAAATGTCACTATTCTTAAATTCTACAACTAACTAATTTATATTTATTAATTATTAATTTGATAATGTGACTGTTCAGATGAAATGATGAGCTGTAACTTCATAGATTTTAATATATTTAACTGGACATATCGGTTTTATTTAATTTTTTGGTTTAATTTAAAAAAAATGTTTGAATAATGAACAGTAAGTTTGCAACTAAATTTAACAATATATTTAAATGAAGAATCATTTTAGTTGCTGTTATTATTTATATCGAGATCTATGGCTGCATAATCAAAGGCGAAGACTTTCAAAAAATTTTCCCTATTCGTCCATTTCAGGGGCGTAGCCAAGAGGGGAGTTGGGGTTCAAGCCCCTCGCCTTATTTTCGCGAAGCTCACTAGATATTATTGAATTTTTGAGATCCGAAAAAACACAACGTCAAAAAGTAGCAAAACCCCCCTCAAAAAAATTCCGGGGTACACCCCTGGTCCAATATCTTTTATTTTGCGCTATTATCTTTTTGAAAAGAGTAAATTCAACTCTAACTAAATATTGTAAAAAATATTGAAATTCGCACAAAACGAAATTTTTTTTTTGAAAGTCCTGTTACTTTCATTAGAAGCATTGCTGATTTCCCAAATTTTTCCTCCGACTTTGCTTGTCTTCCATATTTTTTTATTCAAACCTTAAAAGAGCATTTTGTGCAGCATAAAGCAGTGAAAAATCCACTTTATTCCAAATATTGAAATTCGTACAAAAAGAACTCACGATTTTTCATCCAAAATTTGATAAAAAATTAATATTCTTGCAGTATTTTTACTTGAGGAGGTTTTTTTCATCCTGCGCAGCTTATTTATGCTTTAAATTTAATTTATTTAATTTGTTTACATAAAAACAAATAAAATTCTTCACCGCCAACTATTGAAATTTTGTACGAATTTCAATATTTGGAATGAAGTGGATTTTTTGCTGCTTTATGCTGTACAAATTGCTCTTTTCAAGTTTGAATAAAAAAATATGGATCCCAAGCAAAGTTAAAGACCTTAACATGTGGCCGATGTTAATTTTATAGGCAATTATTTTAAGTCCAAAAATTGTAAAAAAATTTTTTGGTAAATTTGTTCGTACGAATTTCAGTTTTGTACGAATTTCGATATTTTTTACCCTATATATTTTTTTAATTTATTTTTTTCCCTTCATTTCAAGATAAAATGAGTTACTTAAGTGCATTTAATAATCATGTTACAATTCATCAGAACTTCATGAGTAAGTAATCAATTTTTTTTTAAATTAACATTTTTAGTATCATGAATTCTTTTTCTAAGATTCCAATTTGGTTCAACTTATTCCTAATTTAAATGACATTAGGGCAGGTAATTTTTTTTGCAATATTTATTTTTTTAAATTGAAGCTTGAATAAATTAGAATTTTTACTTAAATATAGATTTAAATCCATTTCAATCATTTGAAAGACAATTAACTCGACAATCGGATGCACCAATACAGATTATGTTCATCCTAAAAGATCAACAAAAAATGCTAACACAAAAAGTGCGAATCATGCTTTATGAATCAATTCTTCAGGCTCAAGCAGTTGAACTTCAATATGAATTAGATGACTCAAACTATCGAGAAGCTGTATACGTTTGCAATGACTTGAATACAGTTTTATGGCTGTTGAATGTAACTCAAGACATGAGAAATGAACATAAATTACAACTGACTACAATTGATGATTACACAAGTTACTCATTTTATGGAAATTTGCCACAAATTTACAATGACGGAGTGCTACGTAAACTACCAAAATGTAACAACAATTTTGAATGCTGCTCCAAATGGAAAGCTCAATCGGATGGAGCAGATGTCATATTCGAAGTTGATTTGATCAGTGCTTGCAGCTTATTCCGTCAGCAGTTTACAATGCAGCTGGAAAGTCAAGTTTTTGATTTGGCTTTGATTTGTGAGGATGATTGAGGATAGAAAGGATACTGAGTAAAAGAAGGGAAAGAAAGTTGAAGATATAGAGGCAAGTGTTACATAAAAATCCATTTTCTTAATAAATGGAAAAAGATTTATAAAAAAATACAAAAATTTGTGAGTTTTATTCAATTTTTTTTTCAATTTTATAAGAATCAAGATAACTTAATGAAATTTTTAATACATTAAAAAAAATTTACAATAACAATTTATCACAAAATAAGAAAAATAAAGGGGTCATTCACTAAGTACGCACGCTTTTTAGGGGGGAGGGGGTCTAAGATTTTTTAACAGATTTTTCATACTAAAACCGTGACGAGCGGGAGGGGTCTAAAAAGTCATTTTTTGTCTAGCGTACTTTGTGAACGGCCCCAAATCAAATTTATATAAAAAAGGTGCAGGGATGAATAAAAAGTTTTTTTTTTATCAAAAATTGCTACACAACTGTAATCATTTTAAAAGTACCATAATCCTTCCCATGAAAATTCTTTTTTGCACAATGAACATTGCATTCTACTGCATCCACCATGTTTTTCTATGATAACATTGCACGTAGGACATCGTTTGAAAATTTTTTCTTTTAAACCCCTTTCAATAGTTTCCTCAGATAATTCACTTTCCAGAATTCTTAACTTTTTCTGATATTGTTCACATTTAGTTCTTTCGTGAATTGTTTTACATTTGATGCAATTTATTCGCCGACAAACTTGACATTTGAAATTCTTGACTCTTTCATTTCCAATCTCAACCCATCCGACACAATTTGGCGTTCTACAATGGAATGATTGTCTGTTTGACGCCTCAGCAGCTGCCAATGATCTATCCAAAAGCCTTTGATAGTTTTCATACGAAATAAAGCAACGAATTTCACGATCAGTGATGATTCCAGGGCAATCAAAGTACGGGCAGCTGATCTCAACCTCGTTTGAATGTTCTATGACAGAAACAAGACATTGCTTGCATATCTTATGCTTACATTTTTTCAAAATGATTCCACCTTGTGGTTCAATGTATTGGAAGCAAAACGTACAGTAAAATTTGAATGTACTCTCTTGGTATTCATACTCATCGATGGCAACAGGTTGACGTGGTCTTCTTCTTGGGTTTAATTTCCTTTTTAATAATCCGTAAATTCTTGAACAGAATCGATAAAATTTTGTCTTTTCCCACATTATGTTGATGAGTTGGAACTGATGGAGTTTAAGGATGATTTTGTGATTTTATATAGAAATTTGATCTAAAAGTACCTGAAAATCTTAATTATAGTTGGAAACTAAAGGAAGCTAAAATAGTTTCTGAAATAAATATTTACAAAAATAAATTGAAACTAATTAAATTTTTTCATTAGAAAAAATTTTATTGACATTTTTTAAAATTCAAAAACAATTAACAATCTTGTGATTTTTAATAATTTTAATATTGATTCTCGTGCAGGGGCGTAGCCAGAAATTTTAATTATTTTTTGTAAAGGGTTGAATTTTTTTGTATAGAAAGAAAAATTTAGGAAGGGGGCGAGATGAGATTTTTTTTCAGAAAAATTCAAGCAAATGAAGAATTTTTCCGATATATTGGATGTCAAAACTCTAAAGCCCTGGGGGTTGACATGATGTCATTTGGATGAAATTTCCTATTGTTCAGGATAAAAAGGGATGAAATAGAATGAAAATTCTTTTGTTCTAGATCAGTGATAGTCAACCTGTGTGCCGCGGTACAAAAGTTTGTCGATTATTTTTCAAAAAAGTACCACGAGCTGTGTTCCGCGTGCGGTTTCGGTTATGACTTGCTCATAAGGTGTGCCGCGGCACAAAAAAGGATGGCCACCACTGTTCTAGATGAAGTTGTCAACACCTACCAAAAACCCCCCTTGGCTTCGTGCAAATTACTTTGATTTCTTTTGAAAAAATCGTTTAAACTTCCTCCAGACCTTCCTTCTAAATCCATTTCTCGGTTCTTTGGCTTTATACCATTGAAAATTTTCCTTACATTGAGTGCATTTTACGAGATCACATCCGCCATTTTTCTCAATAAATGAACCACATTTTGGACATTTCATAACCAGCTTGTTCTTTATCATCATTTTAATCATTTGGTTCGTCATTTTGGTTTGCTTTTTTCTCTGTTCTCTTGATTCCTTGCACGAGATTCCATCATGAATTATTTCACATTTAATGCAATTAATGCGTTTACAAACCTCGCATTTAAAATTTTTAACCTTCTTGTTGGTAATTACAACCCATCCAATACAACTTCGTTTCTTACAATGATAATAGTCATACTTAGAAATCTCAACAGTTGCTAATTTTTGCTCCAAATGTCGCTGATATTCCATGTATGATTCTAAATCACGAATCGCATCATCAGAAATTAATTTGCCACAATCGTAGTATGGACACTTAATTTTAAAGTATGGCGGCGGGTTGATGATTCCAGGGATGCACAGCTTGCAGAGCACATGGTTACATTTTGGTAATATGATGCCATTTCCACGTTCAGATAATTTAAAGCAAGCGATACAGCGAGAACGCATAAAAGTTTCACGACATACAGATTTCTTGATGACTTCATATTCCGGCTTCTTTGGAATTTTCTCGGTGAATGTAAACTTTTCCTTGATTGCTTCGCAGACTTTTGAGATTAACTTGAAAATTTCATGCATCTTGAAATTTTTTTCTTTTAGTTTTTTTTTTTTTATTCTTTTTAACTGTTTTAACTTGATGAATAAGCTAAACTGAATGATTAAAAAAGCAACTAAAACTTCCTTTATATAGTAAAATTTTTATAAAAGTTTCTACAGTTTATTGACAAGTTTCTGAAATTTTTGCTCAAAAATATTTTAAAAATTTTTTTAACTGAAATTCAATAAGAAGAAAAGTTTTTTTAAAAGAATTTTAATGACTCTTAAAAATTTGAAAAAACTACCTAATTATATATTTACTTTATTTTAAAATTGGGATGTTTGTAATTTTGTTACAGTTCTATGGATCTTAATTTGACATTAGTCTGTTATTAGCCTTAATTCAAATAAATTTTGATTGGTTATTAATTTTAAGACATGAAATAAGATTAAGTCGGAAAGTTGCAAGCAAACTTCATCGTTCGACTTGCATCGCGAAACACCGACTAAACAATCATCAATGAAAGCAAAATGATTCAATTAAAGCAAATTTTAGGATAATAATGACCATTAAAGTGTCTGACACCCTAAACATTATAGCTCAACATGTATCTTAACTTTGTACATAATTATATTCTAAATTTAATAAATAAAGTTAAATTTAAAAAAAAAATTGAAATTCAAAAAGACATGAAATTCATAAATTTTCTTGAGTTGATAGCATAAAAAGTTTAAAAACTAATTAAATTTTTAAAAGTTGATGAAAAGTTTATTTGAAGTTAAATTTCAATTCACAAATATTTTAATTTATTATTTTAATTTGAATATTATTTTTATTAACAACATTTAATGCAGAAAATTAAGTTTGAATGCAAAAAAATTAAAATTAATTTTAATTTCTACAAAACAGTTTCAATCCTTTCGGCCAACAAGAATTATTCCTTCCAACTTCATCCCAATGAAATTCAGTATTGCATCGTGTACAAAATACATAATCACATCCATTATCTTTCTCAATTAAAACTTCACATTGTGGACATTTCTTGATAATTCTTTTCGTCATCATTTTCTTAATCTTCAGCTTTGTTTTTTTGTTCTCTAATTTTGTTCTCTTCCTTAGGTTTTTGCATGTTTTTTCGTCATGAATTAATTCACATTTAATGCAATTTATCTGCTTACAAACTTGACATTTATAATTTTTGACTCTTTCACTTCCAATCTCAACCCATCCGACACAATTTGGCGTTCTACAATGGAATGATTGCCTGTTTGACGCCTCAGCAGCTGCCAATGATCGATCCAAAAGCCTTTGATAGTTTTCATACGAAATAAAGCAACGAATTTCACGATCAGTGATGATTCCAGGACAATCAAAGTACGGGCAGCTGATCTCAACCTCGTCTGAATATTCTATGGATTCCACGACGCATCGCTTGCATATCTTATGCTTACATTTTTTCAAAATGATTCCATCTTGTGGCTCAATATCATTGAAGCAAAATGTGCAATTGAATAAAGTTGGACATTCATTGTATTCGTATTCATCGTGTGGCACTGATTCATTGTCAATTAAAGCTTCATACTGGCGTCTTCTAATAGAAAATTTTCTTTTAACTGATCTGGAAATTCCTGAAAAGAATCGACAAACTTTTGACTTTTCCCACATTATGTAAACGATTAGGAACTGATTGAATTGAGTAATAAATTAATTGAATTTATACAAAAATTAATTTTTTGTACATACCTGAAATAATCTTAAAAATTTTTTTTAACGAAATTATAAAATTCAAATTTATGATCTTCAAACTACCGAAGCTTAGCAACAGTTTCTCAAATCACGTTGTTTTTGTTTACACTCAACACAAAAACATCATTCCGGCAAATTTAATCTCAATTTTACTTTCATCCCAAAGATGGATGCTGAAGACTTCTCAAAAGATGTTGACATGGCTACTGACAATCCACAGCCAACAAATGACGACAAACATAAGGAAGAGAATCTTGAAAATGATGAATTTGGATATTTAAAGCATGATGGATTCTCAAGCGAGGCATTTAAGATTGAAGTAAAGAATTTGCCAAAATTTTATGGATATGCTGAAATGAAGAAGATGATTACAAACACAATGATGCTAAATGCCAGTAAAATTAAGATTCCGAGAAAGAATTCAAGTTTTGCGTTTGTTTGTTTGAGAAGTGAGGAAGGTGAGTTGATTGATAATTGAAGTTTTAAGAGAATTAAAAGTGTAAAGGCACCTGTAGCTGTTTAGTCTAGTTTGAAGACACCTGAACATTAAGTTTTATTGTGAAGGCATCTGAATCTAGAAATTCTAGTGAGAAGACACCTTAACCTCTAATTTTAAGTGTTAAAACACTTAACCTTCAAAAAATATAAAATTTTATTCTAAAACCAAATTAATTTCTCATTTCAGACCGAACACAAGCCTTAGAAGTCCTCAACGGCTACAAATGGAAAGGAAAAGTCCTCAAAGCTGTTCCAGCAAATCCAATCAAAGATCCACTGATCAGAAAACGTAAATATGAAGATGCTGAAGGCCAAGACAATGAAAACAGAGCCAAAAAGACTGCAGCAGAAAGTAGTGAGCCACTTGCAAATGTTCCATATGAAGAGCAGCTAGTCATTAAACAGAAAATCATTGATGAAGTTTTGGTACAATTTAAGGTTGATTTAAGAAAGGCAGATTACTTTCAAGGAAAATCAAAAATGGCTGAATATGTAGATCCAGCATTTGAAGTACTTCCAATCGTTCCAAGTCCACAGTCAACTGGATATCGAAACAAATGTGAATTTTCAGTTGGACGAGATGCAAGTGGTGAAATTCAAGTTGGAAATCGTGCTGGAAGTTATCAGTCAGGCTCAGTTAATGTTGAGTCCACAGATGATCTCAAAATGCCACCACAAAAGATGAAAGATGCTGCAAATATATTCAAAAAGTTTATCATTAAGTCAGGTTTTGATGTCTACAGTCCTGTGACTTGCGAAGGATATTTTAGACAATTGACAATTCGTCTTCATGACGATGATAAAGCAATGATGTTAATCGTTGGAATTCATCCACAAAAGTGGACTGAAAGTGAGAAAGAAAAATTCCAAAACGATGTTGTCAAGTTTTTTACTGAAGAAGATGGCAAGGAACTTGACATAACCTCACTTTATTATGAAGAAATTGAAAAGCGTCGATCAGGTCAGCAAGGCAACGTAATCAAACACATTTATGGCTCAACACATGTTCACGACTACATTCATGGCCTTAAATTTCGAATTTCTCCGTCGTCATTCTTTCAAGGCAACACAAAAGCAGCCGAGAAGCTTTATCAAGAAATTATTGACTTAGCAGCAATTACACCAACAACAACAGTCCTGGATGTTTGCTGTGGAACTGGAACCATTGGTTTATGCTGTTCAAAATACAGCAAGGAAGTTCATGGCATGGAAATTATTCCACAAGCAATTGAAGATGCAAAGCATAATGCACAAATTAATGAAATTAAAAATTCTCATTTTGCAGTTGGAAGTGCTGATGATTTAATCACAACGATGGTTAAGCAAGCAAATGTTAAGGATGATGAAAGTATTGTGGCAATTGTTGATCCACCGAGAGCAGGACTGAATACAAAATCAATTCAACAATTGAGAAATTCAAAAAAGATTCAAAGACTTGTTTATGTCAGCTGCTCACCCAAACAAGTTATCAAAAATTTTGTAGATTTATGTAAAAATTCAACAAAATCAATGAAAGGTGTGCCATTTGAACCGAAAATTGCAAGAGCTGTTGACATGTTTCCGAATACAAATCATTGTGAATTGGTTGTGTTGTTTGAGAGAAAAAAGGTTGAAGAGGTTGAGGGTGATGGAGATGATAAGGTTGAGGAGGAGAATGGAAGTAAAGCTGACTAGAATATTGAAGATTCTGCTGTGAAAAACTGAAAATTTTAGCTTGAAGATACATTTATTTTAAAAATAAATAATATGGAATTTTTTAAGGTCTAATAAAGTTTTATTTAATTTCTAATAATGAGTCAGAAATGTTTAATCAAATTTTCTACAAAAAAGGAAATAAAAATAGTAAATTCGAGATAAAAATGGAATGAAATGATTTCAATTAATTTTTAATGCTAATTATCTAAACCAGTGATGGTCAACTGGTGTGCCGTGGCACACCTTGTGAGTAAGTCATAATCAAAACTGTACGCAAAACACGGTTCGCGGTTCTTTTCAGAATAAAAAAGATCAGGACACTAGTGTGCCACGGCTCACCGGTTGGCCATCACTGATCAAAACTGTTGATGGCCAGCAGTTGTGCCTTGGCACACTAGTGTGCCGCAACTTTTTTTTGTAAAGATATCACGAGTCGTGTTCCGCGGGTGATTTCGGTCATGACTTACTAACAAGATGTACCGCGGCACATAAAAGGTTGGACACCACTGATCTAAGCTAATGCACCTATGTCTTTTTTAATATCAATTTTAATATCAATAAAAGTGAGATAATAGAAATTCATCCAACGCTTATACTAAAAATTGTCGAAACTTAAAAAAAAGTCAAAATATTTTTTTTTAGATTTCTCGGTCTCAAGACTCTTTAATCCTTTCCCGAAAGGCACAAGTCGGATAATCGAAATGAAATCCAGCACCAAGCCGGAGTGAGGCCAGCACCACTCTGGCTTAAATTGCATGCCAACTTGTTGCTGGCCTCACTCCGAATTGGTGCCAGATTTCATTTCGATTATCCGAATTATTGTGCCTTTCAAATTTGATTTAGAATAGTCTTAAGATCAAGATTGTGAAGAAAAAATTGAGAATTTGTCATTTTAATAATCAGATTTGTTGAAATCACGCTGCTGATTTAAAATTTCCTTATTTTTATGATTTTTATAGAATTTCTGCAAATCAATTCCAAGTTGAGCTTTCATGACTCGTAAGCTGCTTCCAATAATACTTTTATGGTAGATTTGTCGAATGTTGAAGCTGCAAAAATAGAATTTAAGGGGACTGTTAAAGATTTTAGAGTGCCTTAATGCTTAATTTTTTTTCTTAAAAATCAACATATTTGGAATTTTTGTAGGTATTAAAAATCAATTTTTAAAATACTCAAAAAATATGAAAGGAAAAAATTAAAAGACGATGAAAATGCTAAATTTCGATGACATAATCAACAGTTTTTGGATCTGACGACCATTTCTACATAGTTGAACCAAAACCACTACCAAAAATATTCAAAACTCACCCAATCTTCAAAAACAACTCCCTCGAATCCTCATGACATTCAGCACAAGTTGTCTCAGCCGTAAACATTCCATTAACATAAGCATGTTCCATAGCACCAAGAATCAAAGGCTTTGCAATCTGCACAAATGAATAATTTGGATCAACACATAGTCTATAAATCCATGCAGACTCATGAAGTGCTTGATGATTTCTTGTCGAAACTGTTCCAACAACTCGCTTTGGTCGCATTTTTTTGAGTTCATCTTGATGGTTTTTTAGCTCCTCTTCCGTGATTTGAATGTACTCAAGCTCCTTTTTGTCAAGACGGAATGTAAATGGCTCGTAGAGATCAACAACAAAGCAGACTGGTGAGTGCATGTTTGACATTTCGATGGCTTTGTTGTAGTGCGAGCAGTAGACACAAACTGGGGGTTAATTGAGAGAAAATTGAAGGATGTTGGATATACGATAGGTTTAAGTAATTTTTGACTCTTACCTGCAATGAGGACAACGACAACAGGAACGGAAGACAGACAATAAAGTAATGGCACTCCGATAAAAATGAAGAAAATTGCAGTGGACAAGACAATTAACTGGAGGGTAATCTGGAATTATTTGAATGAAAATTACGAAATTATGTCAATTTTGGTAAGGTTTGAGTATTTCGAGCAATTGACCCATTAAATTTGATACTAATTCACATAGGGGCTTAGCTAAAAGGGGTCCTGGCAACCATACTCTCGCTGCGGCTCAAAACTCTTATGGGAGGTGCCCTGATCCTCCTGGCTCCGCCACTACATTCAAAAAATCACAAACTCCACAAAATTTCTCACCTCACGAAACAAACAGAACCAAAAAGCATTCGAAAACATCGACAACACATAATTCCTAATCACTTCCTGCATCTGACGCAAGTCTTTATCCTCATATCTCCTCACAACAATTATAGGCTTCATTTTACAGCCTTTTATTTAATAAAAACTAAAATTAAAAAATTTTCTTGTCTTTTTTTTTGTTTACAAATTGATTTGCGGCTGACGGCTGTACAGACAAACCTCAATAAACCGTACAACCTTGAACATACGTCATGTAAATAAGAATTCAAGATATTTTTTTATGACAATTTGCGTCAGTCGAGTGCTGGATTTATCGCGAGGCATTTTTTTCTCTCATCATTTTTGCTGCCAAATCAGAAGAATTTTTTGTCAAAAATGCTTGGAAATTTTACAAAATCTGTGCTTAAAAGCAGAAATTTAAAAGTTTCAGTAAATCATTTTCGAGTAAGTTGAAAAATTTGTGAAAAATGAATTTTGTGGGAAATTTTTTGTGTCTCAAGGTCAGCATAGTTTTACGTCTCATTATCAATCAGCCGTCAATGAAAATTGTAAATGAGTGTGGATAAGAAGAAGAAAATTATTTTCAATTATTTCTAAAAAGTTCAAAATGTATAAAAAATTAGTTTTCTTGGGAAATTTATGAAAATTTCATTATCAAGTCGAACACGTTTTAAGCGCGAATTTTCCGAAATTTTTTTGATAAGTTATTTGTTAATAATGATTTGTCAATAATTTGAGTGATTGATCCACAATGCGGTAATGTGTCAAGTAATTAGAGTGATCATGATAATGAAAGTCTTCCAACCACTCAAATAAAAAGTGATAATTTAATGCCATACGCCTAGTTAATGAGGATAAAGATTGGCAAAAAAAACTCGTGATTGTGGCATAATAAGTGTTAATATTGAAGGCAGAGCATAGCTAGGGGGGTTTTGGGGGTCAAAACATGGGTCAAAACAGAGGGTTTTGAGGCAAGGAAGTTTTGGGGGTAAAAATCCTTCCTATTTTTGCAAAGTTTACACTAGATATTATTTAACTTTTTAGCAAAAACCTCCCATCAGAAAAGTTCCTGACTACGCCTCTGATTGAGGAAATCTGGATTTATGGTGAAAAACTTTAAGGAAATTTGATGAAAATTAGTTTTTTTAAGAAAAAATAATAAAAAGTTATTTTTTTTTTAAATAAAAATTTCGATAAAGTTTTGGATCTTTTTGAGCTTATTTTTCCAAAATTATCAAAAAAGTGTCTAAAAATTAATAATTAAAAAGTTAAATAGCTTTGCTAAAAAGAACCTATATTCAAACCCATTCTTATCCAGAAAAATTTTCTCGTGCCCACAATAAATTTAATATTCAAACATCCATTCTAAATCTATTTTTATATCCCACAAAAAAACTCATTTTTCAATTCAATTACGTAGACAAGAAATATTTTAGCAACTCACGAGTGCGAGCCGCTGATAATGAAAAAGAAACAAAAAAAAATCTACCAAAACAGCTGTTTTTAAGATTTTTTTATCAAGTGTGAGAATTAAAAAATCTGTCAGGTGATGTTTGTCTGACTAATAGAAGATTGAAAGCGTGCAGAGATTTTTTTTATTATTTTTTGTTGTTACTTGAGAGCGATAAGGAAAGGGATTATGACATTAATTGGGGAGATTTCATCATAATTTGGGAGATTAAAGAGAAGTTGGAGATGATTGCGGTGCCACAGTTGCTAGTTGGAATGAAGGAAAATGTAGAATCTGGTTAAGAGTGGATTTTATTGAGAAGGGGTATTTTGTGTTGGTTATCAAATTTTTTGTTATCTTTTATCAGCTTTGCTGTATATTTAGCGATTTTGAAAAATAATTACCAAAAAAAATTTTTTTTTCAAATTAATTTTTTGAAAAAAATTTAACAAAATTTCAAGTGAATAAAAAATTTGTTTTGTAAAGGTTTTTATGCCTTTTGAAATGTTCAAATCAGGGGCGTAGCCAGGAATTTTTTTGAGGGGGGTTTTTTGCTACTTTTCGACGTGTTTTTTTTTTTTTTTTGGTTCGGATCTGAAAAATATAAACTTCGCGAAAATAGGGGGGTTTTTGAACCCCAAAACGCCCCTGACATGATGCTTTTGTTAAAAACGTTACGCAGTACGCAGGGTAAGTTGGGTAAAAAAGCGAATTTTGGTGTTACAAAACAAGTGAACGGTCCTACAGCTCCAAATAATTCAAACGAGACACCAAAAAAAGCAAAAACTCATTTCAAAAAATAAAATAATAAAAAAATCTAAAAATTACACAACAATCCGCCAAGGTTCCAAAAACTAGATATTACTGCTCGATCTTGTTCAAGGAAATAGCAAAAAAAATGTGACGCAAATTTTTACAAGTGTCGTTGAACTTTTTTCTAGACACAAAATACTATGTGGACACACAAAAAACGAAGAAAAAAATTGCTCGCTTAGATAATGAGATTCTCAAACATATTTATTTATTTTTGTTTATTTGAGCTGTATGCTATTGACACGCAATAAATATGAGAGACACACCTCCTTGGCTTCATACTAAATTGAAAAAAGTTTTTGTGTGTATCGATTTCATTTTTCTATTATCTTATTTATTAGCAATTAGAAGTAATTTAAATTGATATTGAGCATGAGACGTGGAATCAGAATAAAAGATTTGATGCAAACATTCTTAGACTTTTTAATTGTTTTTATATTCCAAGCATATTCCCATCTTTTGAAATCCAAATTTTTGGAAAAAAAAATAAATCTTTGCACATTTTGAAGATTTTATTCCAAATTCTTCAGTTCCAAAAAAGAAAAAAAAAATAATTCTGTCCAAAAATTTTAAAAGCAATAAGATTGACTCACTCATGCAAACACGAACGCACCTGTTGATTATGAATTTCTACTAAAATCCAGGAGTCAACACGACTTCAGCTAGATGAAAAATCCCATTATTTTGCATGAAATTTTCTTTTGTTTCGAATGAAAAAGGATGAAATCGGATGGGGGCCGTTCACTTAGTACGTTCGCTTTTTAGGGGGGAGGGGGGGTCTAAGATTTTGTAACAGATTAAACAAAACAAAAGTATTTTTATACAAAAAGCATAACAAGGGGGGAGGGGGGTCTAAAAAGTCATTTTTTTGCGTGACGTACTTTGTGAACGGCCTCATGAAAAGTCCTTTTGTTCTGGATGTATGTGTCAACCCTTAGACTAAGATATTTAACATTTTACATTTACAGATCTTATCATGCTCATTTTCTACCTCAAATACAAATTGCAAAGCTTACAAAGGAAAGATTTACAGTACAACACAAGATGCAGTTGAAGATATTCCAAATGGGTCAAAATTGTTGGTTGGTGGATTTGGTAAGAGTTATAAGGACAAAAATTGAAATTTTAGGTCATTATCTAATTTTTCTGCATTAATTTTTAAGGTCTCTGTGGTATTCCTGAAAATTTGATTCAAGCACTTTTAGACACCGGAAAGACAGGACTTACAATTGTCAGTAATAATGCTGGTAAGTGTAATTTCAGAATTTTCAAACTTTTTCCGAATTGAAGAATAAAAATGTCCGAAAAAAAGCAGAAAAAGCAAAATTTTGTTTTGAACTGATCAAATTGATTTTTGATCTATTTGGCCAGTTCCACACCCTAAGTTCGGCTAAGATTCTGATAAAATATTATAAAATTTTTAATATTTTTAAAATTAATAATTTTGATCACATCTTTGTGACTTAATCTTCAAATATACAACATTTTTAACAATTCTATCCAAATTTTCAGGCACAGACACCTTCGGTCTCGGTCTTCTCCTCAAAGACCGTCGCATCAAACGTATGATTGCATCATATGTCGGTGAAAATGCAGAATTTGAACGACAATATCTCACAGGAGAACTTGAACTCGAATTGACACCACAAGGAACATTAGCTGAACGAATTAGAGCTGGTGGTGCAGGAATTCCTGCATTTTTCACACCAACAGGATTTGGAACTTTAATTCAACAAGGTGGATCACCAATCAAGTATGGTGAAGGTGGAAAAATTGTTATTCCAAGCCAGCCACGAGAAATGCGTGAATTCAATGGAATTCCATATATTATGGAAGAAGCAATTACTGGTGACTATGCACTTGTCCGTGCCTACAAAGCTGATGAATTGGGAAATTTAATCTTCAGAAAATCAGCAAGAAATTTCAACCCAACAATGTGTAAGGCAGCCAAAATTACAATTGCAGAAGTTGAGGAAATTGTGCCTGTTGGTGCACTTCAACCTGACGAGATTCACATCCCAAGCATCTTTGTTCACAGAATTGTCAGAACTAAATTCGAGAAAAGAATTGAAAGACTTCAAATCAGTCGACCAGACGGCGTACCATCAAAAACAGCAAAATCTCGCGAGAGAATCGCCAAACGTGTAGTTTGTGAATTTAGTGACGGAATGAATGTCAATTTGGGTATTGGAATTCCAGTATTGTCAAGTAATTATATCCCAAAAGACATCACCGTACATTTACAGTCAGAAAATGGAGTTCTTGGTCTTGGACCATTCCCAGAAGCACACATGGTCGATGCTGATATGATTAATGCTGGCAAAGAAACCGTCACAATGATCACTGGAGCTTCAATATTCTCATCTGATGACTCATTTGCAATGATTCGAGGTGGTCATATGGATATTACTGTATTGGGAGCTATGGAGGTGTCACAGTATGGTGATCTGGCTAATTGGATGATTCCTGGTGAGAATTTTGGGGTTTGTGTCTTGAAAATGAATTAAATTGAAAAATTTTGAATTTTTTAGGTAAACTTGTGAAGGGAATGGGTGGTGCTATGGATTTAGTTGCAGCTCCAGGAACAAAAACAATTATTACAATGGTAAGTTGACTTAACATTGAAATTTCTGACTTAACCTCAAAATAAACAGCTTATCCACCAAAAAATTAATTTAACTTCAAATTCTTCACTTTTTCCAGGAACACAACAACAAAGATGGCTCACCAAAGCTCCTCAAACAATGCTCACTTCCACTGACTGGAAAGAATGTCGTTGACATGATCGTGACCGAAAAGGGTGTATTTAATGTTGACAAAGAGAAAGGATTGACACTTATTGAAATTGCAGAAGATATCACACTCGAACAATTGACAGCAGCTACAGATGCTGAATTCAGTATTGCTGAGGATTTGAAGCCAATGCGACAGGTTTAAATTTTATTTTTGAATGGGATAAGAGGGATTGAATTGGGGTGTAATCTGCAAATAATGTTCAAATTAAGTCAACAAAGCAACAATCAAAGCATTTTTTTTGGAACTCTTGTTCAAAAATTAATCAACAACAGTACCTCATATTTACAACAATTTATACAAAATGTCATCAATTTTATTCAAAAATTTAAAATATTTTAGCAAATTACCTAATTATAAAAAATACTAAATTGTAAATTATGTAGGTGTAAAAACTTTTATCAACTTCTGTAAACAACAAAAAAATAATTGAATTATGCATTTATAAGTTGTCAATCTAGTGATATTCTCTCAATGATTCAAAATCATTTTTTTATTTTTTAAACTCTCATTTCACAATTATATAAAATTAAAATAAAGAAAAAAAAAAATGTTGAAAAAATGCAAAAAAAAATTAAAATTTTAGCAGGGTTTTGGGGAAATACAAAGCTTGAAGACAAATAAAAATTTTTATTTTTCCCTGAAATTTTTGAATGTAATTTAAAAGTTTTTACTAAGAATTTAAAAAGCTAAAAAATTTGAAACCAATTTGCACAAATTGAATTTAAAAACCTGGTACGAAAAACTGTAACATGTAATAATGTGTTCAACTTGAAATTTGGTGTTCGTGTAAAAAATTGAAAATAATAAAAAATTAAAAAACATTTTTCAACAAAACCGGCTTGTTTTACATTATTCTCAATCTACAAAACAGAAAAAATAAAAAATTTTCTCAATCTACAAAACAGAAGCAAAATAACAAAAAATTCTCATTTTTCCTATCAAAATAAATTCTCAGAGAGCCACAAAAAAAATTATCAAATTTCACTTCCACGACTCAAACAACTTTATTCTCAGTTCAATATAAACACTTGTATCATCAACACTCTAGCCATGCTGCTTAAACTTCTTATCACAATTGCATTAATTCAAAATTCCATCTCACTGTCATTGACTCCAATTTTAATTGAAAGTCAAGCGATTGATGCCGAAAATATTTACGAATTTCCAAAAAACTTTTCATTTGGTGCTGCAACTGCTGCTTACCAGATTGAAGGTGGCTGGAAGGAAGATGGCAAGGGACCGTCAATTTGGGATACATTCGTACATGAACATCCGGATATGATATTTGATGGAAGTAATGGGGGTGAGTGTGAGAGGATTTTGGAAGTTTGGATTCTGATAAAATAAAACTCAAATATTTTATCGAGTTAGGGACCATTCACAAAGTACGTTACGCAAAAAAATGACTTTTTAGACCCCTTCTCCCCCCCCCTCGTTATGCTTTTTATATAAAAATTCTTTTGTTTTGTTTAATCTGTTATAAAATCTTAGACCCCCCTCCCCAGGGGCGTAGCCAGGAATTTTTTTGAGAGGGGGTTTTGCTCCTTTTCGACGTCTTTTTTTTTCGTTCGGATCTGAAAAATTCAATAATATCTAGTATAAACTTCGCGAAAAAAGGGGGGTTTTTGACTCCCAAACCCCCTCCCCCCCTGGCTATGCCCCTGTCCCTCCCCCCTAAAAAGCGAACGGACTACGCGAAAATTCGGGTTTTTTTACCCCCTCCCTCTCCGTAATGTTTTTAACAAAAGAATCACGTGTAAAATCAATAGACCGTAACATACTCTCAGATTCCCCCCTCAGAGCGTTACGTAAAAAGTGAACAGGCCCCTTAGAAATTGTTTTCTTTGAAAATTTTTAATTTTTTCAAATATTTTTACAGATATTGGAGACGACTCCTACCATCACTTCATGGACGACATCAAAGCACTAAAGGAAGTCGGTGTAAGTTCTAATCTCAATTTTTCCAACCCAAACCACATAAATTTCCTAACCCACTCTCTCAACAGTTCCAACATTATCGTTTCTCAATTTCTTGGTCACGAATTTTTCCCACCAGCACAATTGTCAATGAAAAAGCATTTGATTACTACAACAAACTTATCGACGCACTCATAGTCAACAATATCGAACCAGTTGTAACAATGCTGCACTATGACATTCCACAATGGATTCAAGACACTGGCGGCTTCCTCAATCCATATTTTATTAAATATTTCAAACTTTATGCTTACACATTGTTCAAAAATTTCGGATCAAGAGTTAAAGTTTGGATAACATTTAATGAACCATTCGAAAGTTGTGTTGAAGGATATTCATATGGATCAAGTCCACCGTTAATTACTCTTAGAGGTGTTGGTGAATATATGTGTGCACATCATGTCATTTTAGCTCATGCGGCTGCTTATGATACTTATAAAACTCACTTTAAACAAGATCAACGTGGAATGATTGGAATTACTCTTGACAGTCGATTCTATTTTCGTAAAAATCCACAAGATCCACAAGATATTATTGACAGATTTATGAATTTTGAACTTGGATGGTTTGCACATCCAATTTACAGCAAGTCTGGCGGATATCCTGAAGTAATGATTAATGAAATTAATGAAAGAAGTAAGAAGGAAGGACGTGCTTGGTCAAGACTTCCAGAAATGACTGAAGATATGAAAAAATTTGTGAAAGGAAGTGCTGACTTTCTAGGATTTAATTACTATTCATCTAGGTACGCAGAACTTGACACATCAGACTACAATCCATCATCAAATCCAACAATTACTGATGATTCTCGAATTCGAACCTCTATTGATCCATCTTGGAAGAGAGCAAAGTCATCATGGTTGTACAGTGTACCACAGGGACTACATGATGCTTTAGTATGGATTAAGGATCAATATGATAATGTTCCAGTGATGATAACTGAAAATGGATGGAGTGATGATGGACAGTTGAATGATGATGGAAGAATTGAATATTTTAAGGATCATTTGATTGCTGTTGCAAAGGCAATTAATGTTGAAAAGTGTAATGTTATTGGTTATACTGCGTGGTCTATTATTGGTGAGTATGATTGAAATTTGGTTTTTTATGGGGTCTCAATAGGATTAATGCAGTGATTAGCAAACTTTAAAAAAGCCAAATTCTGCCGAAAAATCTGCTGAAGTCGGAAGAATTTTATAGAAAAATTTGGGACAAAAAAACGGAAGAATTTTTTGAAAAAAATTTAGCAGAAATTTTTGTCGACTTCAGTAGAAATCTGCAGAATTCGGCAGAAAACTCTGACGGTTCTATGAGCCACAATCACGATCTTTTTTTTTCACGTCAGACATGAAAACTAATTTTCTTTACTAAATTCCTTAAAGAGTTAAAGACACATGATTTTAATTTTATGTCAATTATATTGGTAATTGAACTATAAACCCTTGAAATGCTTACAGACAATTTTGAGTGGCGTCGAGGCTTCAGTGAACGATTTGGAATTTATTACGTCAACGTTACAAGTCCAACTAAGGATAGGACAGCTAAAAAGTCTGCTAAATTTATGCGTGATGTAATCAATAATAGATTTATTGGATCATAAAATGGTGAGGATTTATTTACCCGAGTAGCATAGATCGGATAACGGAGAGAAAAAAACCACCTCAAAGTGACGTGATGTTGACTCGGCGGCTAATATTTGGTTGTAAGGAGAAGATCGCTGCAAATTCGACGTCAAATTTGCTACGAATTTCTCGTCACGACCAAATATTCGCCTTCGTGTCGATTTCACGGTGCCGGTGATTTTTCCTCTAGATTATCCGACTTGTGCTACTAAAGCTTGAGAATTCAAAAAAATAAATTATGACTTCCGAATTGTTTGATTTTATTTTATATAAATTTAAATTTTTAACTAAAAAAAGTGAACATAAAATTTTAAATTATTCTTTTTTTGAACACAATATTTCAATGGCAATTGTTGATATTCTGAATATTCCTAAAATAATGACAAAATTAGTATTAAGATGCAAAAATTCTTGAAAAAGAATTCTTGAAGAATTCTTGAAAAAAGATGCGATTTTTTGTGTATCTACCTGTTTAAGTTCCAGACATTCCGGATTCTAAATTAATTATGTCAAAAACGATAATTATAATTATGATTTTGATAAATATAAATCAGTGATGGCTAACCGGTGTGCCGTGGCACACTAGTTTGTTGAGTTTTTTTCGAAAAGTATCACGATCCGTGTTCCGCGTACGATTTTGGTCATGAGTTGCTCAGAAGGTGTGCCGTGGCACAAAAAAAGTTGGCCACTCCTGATATAAATAATAGATGATTTAGACTTTAAATAATGACGAAAATAGTTCTTTTTAATGATTTTTGATTGGTTTTCTTATTATTGGTTGTTACAGCTTTAAAAGCAACAGTAAACCAAAAGAAAACTCAATTTTTCCTGATTTGCATTCGCTTGTTTCTTCTCATAGGTTTATAATTTTCAACACAGTTCTTCAGCTTTTGTTTCAAGTCGTACAATGTCAAAATTTTGTCATTGCTACATATATTATTCCTCATATCAAAGACTATAAAATGTCCAGATTTTCTAACAAAATTTTCATCTATTGCAGTAATTTTATTATTTTGAAGATATGTTCGCTCCAAATTGCTTAATTTTCCAAAAGAATCTCGATTAATTACTGACAATTTATTGTCTTCCAATGCCAATATCCACAATCGATTAAGAGTGCTGAAAATTCCTCTCTGCAATTCTGAAATTCCATTTGAATAAAGATGCAAAGTTAATAAATTTTTGAGTGGCTTGAACCAATCATGATGCAATGTTTTTAAGCAATTTCCTCCCAGTGACAATGTGTCAAGTTTTTTGAGAGATTTGAAGATGTTTTGTGGTAGAAAAGTGATTCGATTTCTCGACAGGTCAAGTCTCTTTAGATTAAACTGTGACTTGAAAGTTTTTTCATGCAAAGTCGTCAATTTATTGGAACTTATATAAAATTCTTTCAGTTCAAAATTTCCAGTTAAAAGATTTTCCGGAACTTCTTGAATTTCATTATAATCCAAATTCAAAACTTCCAATTTTTGGCATCTTCTGAATGCATGTTGGTTCAATCGTTGAATTTTAGCATCCAAAAATGTGATATTTTGTAGATTTCTGAATTTGTTGCAATAAACGATCGTAAATGTGCTCAGACTAATGTCTTTTATTCCATATGGATGGCTGACAATTTGAACGTCTTTGTCTGATTTTTCTGGAATGTGATGTCTTCTCATTAGGCCTAGGCACTTGCTAGGTTGATCTGATTTAACCTCACATGTGTATTTCATAACTTTTTTGTAGTTATTATCAGAATATGACAAAACACACTTTGCAGTTTCCACAAAACTTCTGCTTTGAAGGAAAATTATAAAAATGAGAAAAAATAATTTTAAATTCATCTTCTACTACACTGATGAGAATAGAATCTTCAACGTAAGAACAATACGAACTCAAATCTACAACTGGCAAAAACTAAGTGAAATTATTAAACTTTTATAGAAAATAAAATTTTCAATCAGAAATAATTAATTAAATTTTCTTTTTCCCCAACAAAGTAGCTTTTATAGGAAAACTGTCGTCATTTTTTTGCAATTTAGAGAAATTCAATCTGATGCAATTTCTTTCTCCGAACTATTTGAATGCAATCAATGAATTGTAATAGAAATTTTATTAATTAAAATGGAATTTAAACAGGCTTTTTCTAGTTTTAAAAATATCGGAATGTCTGCTGATGAGAAAATGCATTCGACTTCTCAATATTTCAATGCTATCATTAGGGGGCGTAGTTTGCATTTTTAAAAGAGATATTTCCTGGTAGTTGTATGCAAAAAACTAAAGACTTACGTTTAATAAGAATGAATTGAGAACAAATATTAAAAAAAAAATAAAAAAATTTTCAAAGTCCTCGTGTTGTTAATCGAGGGACTTAATAGTAATCGATTAAATTGAAATTGCTTTAAATTATAAAATCTCTTAATTCATCTTTTATTATCAATAAGCCCTGCAAAAAAATACAATTTTTATAAGAAAAAAACAGTACAATAGTACCAAAAACCAATAAATTCCGTCTTTTTAGCATGCTCTATGTATGAAAAGTCTGTTTTCACAATAATAAAAACAAATCTTTTCAAAAAGAAAGAAAAAAATTTTGACCAAAAATAACGGTCAAAAAAATTTTAAATTCCAACGATAGATAAACTTTTTTGACTTGATTACGGCAAGTTCCGCTGAAAATACGACCAGAATTGTAGCAAATCTCGGCCGGAATCATGACCGAACTCTGACAGAATTCTAGCGGAATTTTGGCCGGAATTCCGGTCGGTCGAATGCACTAGTACCAGTAAAATCTCCCCGAAACTACTCTTATTAAAATTTTTATTCAGATTAATTTTTATTAAAAACCAACTTGGTATAGTCAAAATTAAATAGTATGTTTTCATCATATTTAATTGCCTACATAAAACTAAAAGAGCCTCCTTCAGATTCACTATCAACTGCTTTTCTTGGAAATCTTTTGTAGTACTCCTTAATTCCTTCAACCACATGTTCCATCGTGAATGATTCTACTGAGTTAAAGTTCAGAACATCAAGTATGAGCTTTTGGAAAATGTGATATTCAGACAGCAAAACTCGATTTGATTTTGTGTTTGGTGGATTGTCTGAGCTGCGAAGATATAAATCAATGATTTAAAATCAAAGATTATGAAAATTTATTATAAAAACTTACTTTTTCTTAGTTTTTTCAGACGCCCATCCACAAATATTCTTAAAATGTGGACTAAATAATTTGTCAATAATTCCTTTGATAACACCGTAGTGTGTGTGTTTGGATGTTCCTTTTGGACAGTGTTTATGAAGGTATGCAGTCTGTAAAATAGTATAAATCAAATTTTAGATTGAATGTATTCAAAAATGATGAAATAAATAACATTAAGTTTAGGGAGTCTTTTAATTATTACGTTCGATTTTAAAGTGGGAGAGTGGGTCCAGGGGCGTAGCCAGGGGGGGTTTTGGGGGTCAAAACCCCTCACCCCATTTTTTTAAAACAAGAAAAAAACGGTTATTTAATTTAAAATTTTAAAAAATAACGGATTTTAAATTTTTGAACAAAATTAATGTTAATGTTTTGTTTACAAAAAAAAATCATGAATTTTCAAAAAATCCTGGCTACGCACTTGAGTGGGTCTAAGGTGGTGTGATAGTCAAAAAATAGGAATTTTAATGGAGATTTAATGATATAGGGGGGAAGGGGGGTCAAAAGATTCATTTTTTATGAACGTCAGAACTGAACAGTCCGAACAGTCCCATCTTGGCTTTAATAAAGCCAGGATCAGGATGAAAAGCTGATTAAACTGATCAAAATTTCTCAAAGATTAAAGTCTTATCCTACAATGCTGACAACCTTAAGCGCCACGAAAGACCCGTTTTATATAAATTTAAATTTATTAGCTTACACATTTAAGATTATATTCTCGATCACTCTGAACTTCTGACAGAAACTGTTTCAGCTCCTCTACATTATTAATGGTCTCAATTCCAAAATCATTGATTTTAACGTCACATTGAAGCTTTCCTTCAATTCTTTGAATTCGTTTGTCCAGCATCTTTAGATGATTGTTGATTGAGATTTGTTGTTTGATAATTTCATTATTTTGAGCTGATATTATTCGGAAATTGTGCTCGTTTGTTGATGTTATTCGGTCGAGCTTTATCATAATATGTTTGAGAATGCTGTTGTCAGATGATTGAGCAGATTTGGACTAGAAATAAAATCAAATTTAAGTTGAATGAATGTTTAGATTTTATTTTAAAAATAAGTGACTTTAAACATATTTTTGGCATTAACTAATAAATTTCTAACAGGTAGAGTGATTATCTAACTTTTTGTTAAAATGCGGGAAATTTTTGAAATTTGACCAAATTACGGAATTTTACGGAAATTTTCAAGAAAAAAATCAGGTGACTAGGTAAAAATTTTACGAATTTTTTGCAGATAGCTCTGAAAATACGGGAATGCATTTTGTAAAAAATAGCAGGTCACCTTACTAATAGGTTCGTTATTAATCTTCTTAATCAACTTTTTAACCTAAAGCAGTATAGGAAAACCTTTTTGGCGGCGCGGCACACCTTGTGAGTAAGCCATGGCCAAAACCACACACAGAACACGGCTCGTGGTACTTTTCGAAAAAAAAAAATTTGGCACACTAGTGTGCCGCGGTACACCGGTTGGTTATCAGTGACCTAAAGAAATGACTGTCACTACCAAAATATGAACAACAACTTGACCTTACTACTAACTTCATCTAAATTGTATTAAAATCATCAAATGTATTACCTCAGAAGTTTCTCCATTATTATGTCGACTTTTACTTCTAGAATGTGGTTTGCTGTACACTTGCTTGATGACTGGTGAGTTGTCTTCCTCATTTTCTGAGTAGAATTCTTGTTTAACGACTCCTCCTAAATTAACAAATACATCTTCCTGCTCATTGCTGTCTTCACCATCTCTATCCAAGTTTTCTGAGCTCGCATTACTTTCCTCATCATCTTCATTCGATCCAGTTGGAGAGTATGTTGTGACTTCACAGAAACTGTTGGCATCAAAATCTGATCGTGTTGTTTTTCCTCTTTTTGACTTGGAAGTGCTGGAACTTTTACTATTTCGTCTTTTTATTGTTTTGGTTTTTTCTGGTTTATCAATTTCCATGGTTTGCAATTATTGAGTCACTTTTTAATGTTACAGATTTGTCAGTAATTTGGGTTTTATTAAATTGATCAAAAACGTTTGGCTTAAATCTTTAAAAATTCAAATTTAGCTAGTTCTGATGAATTTTATTTCAATTTTTTTTCACAAACTTTCTCATTCACAACAATCAGATGTAAACAGATGTTCTTAGCCAAAACATTTGTTTTGTTTCATTTTCCACTAATTCTATTTCAACTTCTTTATCAACAAAACCCCGTTCCCTCCACTATATAGAAGTTCAGCCTTCTATTATTATTTTTATATTCCTAGTTCCATCGCAATTTATATAAATTTCAAATAATTTTAATTTTCAACCCTTTTAAGTGCCTAATAAGACTGATGTCAATTAAATAAAAATTTTTACAACCACAAAATCAACAATTTCACCGTCAATGCAATCAATTATTAGGATATTTTAGGTGAGTCTTATTTATTGACATTTCTTCGCCCTTATTTGCACAACAATTGAGATTGCTTTAGATTATGTGAGTTGATGCTAGGATTGGAAGATATGAGTACATGGGGTTGGTTTTTTAGGCTTTAGGATTGATATCCTTCAATTTAGTAGCTTTAGAATTAAAATTTTCTTAAAAATGTGTCTGAAAATTGGTGTTAAGCCTTTGTATCCTCTGTTGATCGATGTTTTGTATTATTATCTTCTGTTTCGAATTGAATTGCCTTAATGTTGTCGATTCTTGCGCTCTCCTTTTTATTAGCTTCAATCTTGATATTTCTGACCCTAAACCCCTTGATCTTACTTCATTTGATCTATATTTCTTTACCTTTCTAATCTAAACACCCCAGTGTCCAACCCTTGAACCTCACAACTCACTCATTACCTTATCACAAGATTCTTATTTTATTTTCCAGTTTTCCACAAGCGATGAAGCTGAAAAGTCAAATTTTGATATTTCTCCTGTTTTTCGGGATCAATGCAAAAATCCAGGATGACAATCAGCTACAACAGAATGTGATAAGTGAGGTTGGAACATCAAATGGAACAACAGACTCAAAAGAAGGCAAGAAAGATTCTGAAGTGCTGGAAGCTACTTTAGAGGAACGAAAAGTTGACGAGTCTCCATGCTTTCATGCTGACATTAATCAATTTTGTTTCGAAAAGGAATCAACAAAAGGTTGTGAATGTGAACAGTTTCGGGATGCAATTATCTGCTGTAATGTTACTGACATATTGAAATCGATTGGTTGTTTAAGTATGAATGCCTCGACATATAAGAATATTCATATTATTAATGCTTCTCAAGCTGAAGTTAATGTGACGCAGTTAAATTCATTGAAACAAGTTGACTCGTTGGTGATTACGGATGGAAATGTGAGCAGAATTGTGGGTCAATTTGCCAGGTTCTCGTCTATTAAGTGTCTTAATTTTTCGAGCAATAATATATCAGAAATTAACGAGCGAGCATTCATGAACCTCAATCAGTTGAAAATTGTCGATTTGTCAGCCAATAATCTCACAAAACTTCCAAGTCTGCAAAACACAACAGTCGATATTCTTGGAAATTCCAAAATTTCATGCATCAACATCTCAGCTGCTCTGGAAAAAGATGTAAAATTCTTGAATAAGGAAAAGTCACTTTGTGAAAGTGAAGTCGTCTATTGGTTCAACGACACAGCATCCATAACAATCTCTGACGTCGAAAAGCGCAAAAAACTCGAATATGATTGTCCAGAAAAGTGTCGATGCAAACCAGGCCACATGCAATACACAAACATTGACGAGAACCAGAAAGATCATTTAATATTCATCTCAGACGTCGATTGTTCCAACTCTGGTCTCACAAAGCTACCGACCAAGTTGCCTGAGAATACATACTATTTAAACATCACAAACAATAGCATTTCATCACTCTCAGCACTGGTTACGAATGACTTTTACTTGAATATTAAGAGTTTATTTGCTGATGATAATCTTATCACATCTATTGTTGATTTGGAGGGGTCGAAATTTTTGGAGAATTTTACAGTGTTGTCGTTGAGAAATAATAAGATAAAAGATATTCCGTACTATATATTGTCGAATTTGGAGAAGAATCTTAATGGAAAGGTGAGTGGAGTTTGTGGTTTTTATCTAAAAAATTTGAAAAATTACGAAAAGTTTAAAAAAAAGTTACAAAAAAAAACTTAAAAAAATAGAAAAATGTAAAAATTTAAAAAATGTAAAAATATTGAAAAAAAAAATAAATTGAAAAAATTAAATTAAAAAAAAAAATAAAATTTAGAAAAAATTGAAAATTAAAAAAATTGAAATTCAAAAAAAAAAAAATAAAAAAATTTAAAATTTAGAAAAAATTAAATTTTAGAAAAAATTAAAATTGAAAAAAAAATTGAAATATTGAAAAAATTTAAACTTAAAAAAATTAAAATTAAAAAAAAAATTTATAAAAATTTAAAATTTAGAAAAAATTAAATTTTAGAAAAAAATAAAATTTAAAAAAAATTGAAACATAGAAGAAATTGAAATTTAAAAAAGTTGTAAAAAAATGTAAAAAAATTAAAGCTCAAAAAAACTAAAATTTAAAAAAAAATTGAAAAAATTTAAATTTAGAAAAGTTAAAATCTAAAAAAGTTAAAAAAATTAAAAAAAAATTATTCTAACAATTTTTT
Source organism: Chironomus striatipennis (assembly GCA_026123125.1). Classification (NCBI taxonomy): domain Eukaryota; kingdom Metazoa; phylum Arthropoda; class Insecta; order Diptera; family Chironomidae; genus Chironomus; species Chironomus striatipennis. The sequence goes on along the minus strand of CM047391.1, from coordinate 6,563,930 downwards.
TAAATTAAACTTCCAGATCCTATACCTCGGCGGCAACCGTCTCACCTGCGAATGTCACATCGTCAAAAACATCAATCACTGGCGCCTAATCAACGATTGTGACAAAATTCTTTGCAACAATATGCAAGCAAAAATTTTAGAACTAAAAGAAACTGAATTATGTAAATCAGGAATTGATGATTGGGCAAATTACATCCAATATTTGATTGTTATTGAAGTTCTATTGCTTATTGCGCTGTTTACAAAAGTCTCATATGATTATTATGTGTTTAAGAAAACTGGATTTTTACCATTTCCGGCAAGTTATATCATTTTATACAACCAAAAGTGAGATTATGTTAATGATATTTATTAGAATTTGCATAGATTAGGAGCTTTTTGAAGAAAAATTTGAATTTGTTGAAGAAAATTTTTATCATAATTTGAAGTTAAAACATTGATGAATTTGTTGTATTATTTGAAGAATTTAATTGTGCAATCCATGACAAACTATAATTTGTGAGGTAATAAAGTGATAACTGTAAGTAAAGACATAGAAAATAGCGATAAATAAAAGAGGTTTTCGTATTTTGAAATTTTAAAAATTTATTTTTTATCAATTTTTGATTGTGATGACAGAATCGTAATTTTGATCAAAATATTTAATCGTTATGTTGATGAAAATTGAGAAATCTTGCGAGTTGATCTAGAATTCCTCAGCAAATGGGTAGTATGGATGATGGTTGACCCTGTTGAATGGATTTGAAAATTAAAATTCAAATGGGGTCGTTCATAAATGACGTACAAAATTAACGGTCATTTTTCAAAAAAGAACAATAGAATTCTAAGAAATTCTCAGAATTCGAGAACAATAGAATTTCTTAGAATTCTATTGTTCTCGACCTCAACCCCCCTTGGACGACATTTATGAACGACCCCAAAATAAGTTTTATAACTAATAAAAATTAATATAAAACCCTAAAAGGTAAAAAAGTTAACCTCCTGACCCCAAATTCTTACATTTGGGGCACCACTTCACATCATTTATATCACTTATTACGTAACGCTAAAATTCTGATGTTTACCCAACCCCCTCCCCCTCCGTAACGTTTTTAACAAAAGAATCACTTGTAAGATCAATAGACCGTAACATACTCTCAGACCCAGAGTGTTACGTAATAAGTAAACGGCCCCCCACAAGAAATTTGCATCACCAAGAATTGATCATAAAATAGATCATCAACAACTCATTAGTTAAAAATATGCAATTTACATCTTATTTTCTACAATTTACACATTCATGAACTATTTCACATAAATCGAGCAATTCACATCAATCAAGTGTGAAATTCAACAATCTATTAATTCTTGTGTAAAAATTTTGTCTCTCAAATTAACAAACCCCATCAAAAATTCCCTCATTTAGACTCACCATCCTAATGCACATAATCTTCCATTACAATCAATGCTGTCAATTGCCTCAATATCTTCGTTACTTAATTCAAAATTGAAGACGTCAAAGTTGCTAATAATTCTTGACTTTGTGACTGATTTTGGAATTACTGCAACACCACGTTGAGCTTGGTAACAGATGAGAATTTGAGCTGGAGTTTTTCCATATTTTTCAGCTATTTTTACAATCTTTGGTTCATCCATGAGTTGTGGATCGTCGGGTTTTGCTGAATTGGAATATAAAATTAATCAATGTTTTGGTTTATTTTTTGCTTCTTCATAAAATTTCCAGGTCGGTAAAAAAATATTTCGTAAATCTTACCCCATGGTCGATCATTTGATCCTGAAAATAAATTAAAAAAAAATATTAGAAAATATCTGGGATTTAACACAGGAGCGTAGCTAAGAATTTTTTTGTGGGGGTTTTTGCTTTTTTTGTGGTTTGGATCAAAAAAGTTCAATAATATTTAGTGTAAACTTTGCGAAAATTGGGAAGTTTTGACTCCCAAAACCCCTTCCTTTGCTACGCAGCTAGATTTAAAGATAATTTTAGCTCCTTACCTAATGGAGAATAAGCAGTAACAGCAATATCTTTACTACGACAAAATTCAATCAGTCTCTTTTGGTTTAAGTATGGATGACTTTCAATTTGCAGCATTGCTGGTTTGATTCTTGCTGATGCTAAAACTCGTTCAATTTGCCTGTAAAATTTATATTAAAAAGTTTCATAAAATTTTCATTTTTTGACACCATTAGCTTAAAATTGACTGGAAAGGTTCAGCATTTTTGAACCACAGCCACTGCAATTCAATAAGGATCGAATGTGCTATACCACAAAAATATATTCAACTTACTTTGAATTGAAATTTGACAGTCCAATTGACTTAACTAATCCTGCATCAACAAGCTCTTCCAATCCTTTCCATGTGTCCACATAATCGACATCCGAGAAGATCCACTCTTCTTTCTCATTCTTAGGGAACAAAGTCTCTCCATTATCCAGGTTAGCATACCCCATTGGCCAATGAATCAAGTATAAATCCAAATAATCCAACTTCAGTTGCTTCAATGACTTCTCAAGAGCACCTTTGACATCCTTTGGGTCATGGAAAATATTCCATAATTTTGAAGTTATAAAGAGATCTTCACGTTTAACGACTCCTTCAGCAATTTTAGCTGAAATTCCATCACCAACTTCGTTTTCATTTCCGTACACAAATGCACAGTCAATATGACGGTAGCCAGCATCGATGGCATCTTTGACAGCTTGTTCAACTTGACCTTGAGGGGACTGAAATGGGGAATATGTAGTTTTGATAATTTTTAATTTTTGTTCAGAGTATCATTTAATTTTCTGCCAGACTTTAAAGAAAATAAAAATTACGTCACGAGGAATCAACCTCACGATTATCAGTTAACTATTTAATCAGCAAATTATAAAGCTTCATAAGTTACTTAATGTTTTTATCAATTTTTAATTTCTAATTGTACAATTTCACGCATTGTTGGATTTATGTGAGATTAATTAAGGAACTAAATCATAATTGTATGATAACAAAAATTCAGTGGAGGAATTAGGTTGTAGTCTGGATTTATTAAAAATTAAAACAATTCAGAAACTTACCTTCCAAGTTCCAAGACCAATGATTGGAATGCTAAATCCACTTGACATTTTAATTGCTGGTACTGGCATTTTTATTGAACAATTTTAGTTATCTTGTTCTGTAAAATAGATTTATTAATTAAAATACTTAATACTATGAATAAATAATTCAAAATTAAATTTACCCGAAAGGCACAAAACGGATAATCGAGACGAAATCTGGCACCAAGCTGGAATGAGGCCAGCACCACTTCTTCGGCTTTTAAATTGTATGCCATCTTGGTGCTTGCCTCACTCCAGCTTAGTGCCGGATTTTATCTCGATTATTCGATCTGTGCCTTTCGGGTTAGTTTTTCTTTCAAAAACCAAAACAAAAGCCGGCAAAAACACAAAAATCTTCAAATAAATGCAAACTTTTCGTGAAATTCCTAGTTACATCAACTTACTTGAGATTAATTGACTTTATAACAATTCTAACTCACAATAGCTGCGATAAGCTGAACGAAAAAATCACAACTGATAGTAAAATAAATAAAATTGTCTCAATTTAAACTCAAATAGATTATGAATGTTTACAAACAATGTTTTAAGGCAACAACAAGTGCTTCTGAGTAATAATTTTGATTGTGTTTGTGGAAGTTACGCACACAAAGACGATCTAGATTTATAATGAACATAAAAGAGGTGCTGAAGTTGACACTGTTGCACTATTTTAAGATCTTGCTTGTCGAATTCTTATTGGCGTAAGAAATATTGTGGGTGACTATAAGGAGGAAACATATGCAGTAATATATTATAATGTTTGATTCTGGTTCAGTATAATAGTCACCCTTAGTGTCAATCATTTTTATGAATTTGCATAATTTTCGCACAAATTTCACAGTTTGTTTTTTACTCTCAAACCTAGCACACTAAGTAAGTCTGTAATTTTTTTAAATTAGCTTTTTTACTTATAAGGTTTTTTTTATATTGTTATTGATTTAAATTCATATTAAATGTAAAAACAATCAGATTCAAGCAAAAATTTGTTCATAATTTTTATGAATTTCCAAATCTCAAATTTTTAAAGTTCAATTCAATATTTTTAAATCCATTTAACCTCATTTAACTAAGGAATAAATAAGGTTGCATAACGCTTAAGAAGGGTTGATGGATCCAAGATTTAGTTACGCTTCATGCAAAACTTTTAAAATACTTTATAAGAAATTTGTAATGATTGTTTTTTAGGCAAAAATGTTCAATTTTGGCGTTAAGAATTTCACAAATGACTCCTTATTTTTTTTTCTATTTCTCCACAGCTATCAGCCAGAACAAAAAAAAAAAAATGGAGCAGGAACACATCATGGATGAAGATCAAAAACTTGAATCCGAATTACCAATGCGAGACTTTATTTTTACTTGCGTTGCAATCAGCATCTTGTGTCAAAATAAAAATCTTCAGACAATTCTTCCGCTTGCTTCAATCCTCAGCATTTTTACCGGAAACATTCAAATCATTTCAGCATTTTTTATAGCATCATATATCTTGATTATGCCATTTCAAAACTCAATTGATGCAATTTTAAGTGCGATTTTAAAAGCTTTGGCAAAGTCATTTTTGAATGTAGTTTATGAAATATTATTTGCCAGTTTAAAAATTTCTTTCAATATGGTGTTTTTGGCCACTAAGATTGCATTTAACTTTGTTATCAGATTATTTCTGATTATTTGTACGTTAAACTAAAATGACTCATTAAAATGATGTGAGGAAATATCAAAGAACTTAGTAATGTTTCCATAAATTAATAAAAACTTCTAATAAATTGTCGCAATAAATGTTTCATTATTCATTATTTTAAAAAGAGAAATTTTCAGAATTCCTATACACAATAAAGCAACAAAAACAATAACTGCATTTAATGTTATTGTTTACTTTTAAGCCGGCAAAAATTGTGATTTCAAGCATGTATTTGTGTACACATCATCCAAATAATTTGAATTTTATGTATCAATAAACGTGCTGAAGCTGGAATATGTTTTATTGTGCAGGGTAGCTATCTGATCATCTTAAAATGATATTGAGCTTTTATAAATATTTTTATGGAATTTTTCAAATAAAATTTTGTTTGCAGTACAGCAATGTATTTAGAAGGGAGTTTTTAAAATAACAAAGGGCGAGCCTCTCCTTTGAGGTCATTCACTTATTAAGTAACGCTAAAATTAGGAGTTGTACTCCCCTCACGCTACGTAAAATTTTTAACAAAAGAATCTGCTCTGAGAACAATGGAACGTAACAAACTTGCCAACTCCTCCCTTAAAGTGTTATGCAATAAGCAGTAATAAGTGAACAACCCCTTTGAGAAGATATTTCTTCATTTCTCTAAGGCATTTTGAGGAGAAAATAAAGTTTTGGATATGACATTGAAGTGGGTTCCTAGGGTATATCCTAAATTTATCCCATGGTGTTTTTAACAGGAAATGTTTCACAGTCAAAAACCATAGGTTCATCTTAGGATATACCCTTAGGATATGGAATATACTCTAGAAATCAACACCTGAAGACATCTTAACTGAAGGGGCCGTTCACTTAGTACGTTCGCTTTTTAGGGAGGAGTCTAGGATTTTGTAACAGGTCAATCAAAATAGGAGAGAGGGGTTCTAAAAAGTTGTTTTTTTTTCATAACGTACTAAGTGAATAATCCCTCATAAACATTTGAGATATTTTAGCAACAGTCTTTGATATTTTGAAATTTCTTCTTCAAAAATTCTCAAAACTTTCATAAAATTAAACTAGAAATTAACATTAAAAACTAAAATTAAACTTTAAAATATTTAGTTTGAAATCTATTCATTGATTATATTGGATCATAAAGATTCATACATAGCATTAATGTTATTCCAAATAAGGTCAGCCTAATCAAGTATGTATGTATGTATGCATGTATAAACAGTTTATGTGTACAAACAATTATTTTATACACAGACGCATTTTTATTCCGATTATTTTTATCAGTAAAAATTATTTGGCTGCATTTGAAACAGCAAAAAATAGTAAATCTTAATAAAAAGACTAGCATTGTTAGTTTTAAGGATGTCAAAAGAAGAGTAAGTTGAAAAAAAATCTTAATATCAATGCAGTTTGATAAATATTTAACGAAAATTTTAAATATTTGACATATTTTCATAATTTTTAGGATAATTTCAACATCAGATCAAAATGCAAACGAAGAATTAAGTCAGCTTTCGTTTTCTTATATAGCTGGAATAATGCTCTTTTTCGTCTTTGTGGAGACTCATGGCAAGGGGAAATTGAATCGTTATACTCAATTATTGTTCGTTGTTTTATTATTATTATATCCAGCAAACTTTTTTGCCGCATTCATGATTGTCTATTCCACTGTAAATATGATTAATGGTTGCAGCAAGATCAATCAGAAAAGCAAGAACATAAAAAGACGAAACTTTTTAAAGACATCCAGAAACTGGAATTTTAGAAATTTTAAAAAATTTCTTAGAGTCATTAAAAGCATTTTAAACGTTGCAATCAAAATTTGCTTAATTGTATTGAATGTTTTATGGAATTTACTCCTCTGGATTTTCATTAGATCATCTGAATCTTTTGAAGACTGGATTGAAACTAAATTTAGAGATGAATCAAGCTGGTCTGATCTTGGTAATTACGGAGTCCCTCTACTTCACCCATACGTCATGACAAAATCCATCAACGAAATAACAAACAAAAAACTTCGATCTCCGAGAAATAAAACAAAATTCTTAAAAGAAATTGGACATTTTCATACTTCATCTAAAGGAACTAACAAAACATTTCATAATCCAACTATAAAACATCTAACTAGTTTATTAAGAGATTATATTCCAGAAATAACTTCATGGAAAGCAACACCAACTACAGCTGAAAGTATTTCACGAATGATTCAAGTTAAAATTGACAGAGAACCAATCGAGGTTCATCAACATTGGAAGCGCCTCAGAATAGCATATAATACATTGTCAGAATATATGAACATGCGAAGTATTGAGCTTAAAAGATTGTCAAATGAAGAAGTCATTAAATCAATAAATCTATCAAGTTCTATGGGAACGCAAGAGGAAATAATAAAAGCTGAATATGAATCTTTAAAATTTGAGTCGGTAAAAGATTATATTGAATACAAGGACAGTGACGGGCAATATCTTTATCAGAAAAGAATTGAATTGTTCAAACAATCTTTGGAAGATGAACAACCAATTTTGGGAATTTTTAATACAAACGCAAAAGCTGAAAAAAGGAATAAAAATTTGGATAGAGCTAGTCGATTGATTTGGTACTTACCAGCAACAGCTAGAATATTTGAGGCTCAGGTGTTTGGTGGACTTGAGGATGTTTTGAAAAAATTGCCATATTCAGTGTCAGGTATGAAGTTTTTAAGATTTTGACGAAAATTTTAATATTTTTTGCGCATTTTCCGACTTCAGTCGAAAGGCGCTATTGTCCTCACTTTGGCCGTAATACCGTCTGTGGAGTCAACTAGTCTCACAGGGAAGCTTCAATTGTCCTGAAATTTGGCACAGTGGTAGCTTCTATGTATAGAAAGCGACTGAAGAAAGGATTTTGTAACTGGTCACTTCCTCTCCGAGTGTTGGAAATGACTGATGTTGCCATTTTTCATACAAATTTGATATCTTTTTGTTATAAAATTTGTGTTTTAAGTCCAAATGACTTGAAATTTGGCACATAGGTCTAATATATGATTCTTAATAGGCGGGTGGGGAGTCATTTTGGGGGGACCAAGGGGTCTCGGGAGGCCAAAAAATTTAATTTCTAAAATTTTTCAAAGAGTTCAGTGGCACTTCCTGAACATGTTGGAAGGGTGGAGAGTCATTTTGAGGGGACCAGAGGGGGCCAAAAAAAATTTTTCTAGCATTTTACAAAGAATTGAGTGACATTTCTTGTTGAAAAGGTATAGGGTAATTTTTTTCGAACATGATGGATTTTCTACAATAGAAAAATGCGCTTCTGTACTGCATTAATGCGGACATTTTTACTAGTTTATTGTGTTTTTGATCAAATTTGCCTCGATTTTTGCTACATTTTAAATGAACTTTTTTCAATATTATTGTCAGGTATCCCACTTTACGACTATGGTGAAAAACTTGCTGAAATAATGTTACAAAATTCAAGAAAAGCTATCTGCAATGACATATCTGGCTGGGATACTCGTATTTCCTATGGACTTTTGTGTCTTGAAGCAGAATTCCTAAGAAATTTGACAAAAGATCAATCTCTAAAAAAAGACATAACTAACCTGTACAGACTATATGCCAACGCACATGTTATGATAGACAGAAACAGAGGGTATAGAGACGAGACTGTTATCTACAAGTTAAGAGGTCAAGTGGCATCAGGACGTCGAACAACTTATGTGATGAATACAATAACTAACATTGTTGTGTCGATCTGTGCAGCTGCACATTCTTATGGAATACATGATCGAAATTTTAAAGATTGGATGCTGAATATTTTATTCAAAGGACATACTGATGAGTTTGGTGGAAAAATTTCAGGCGATGATTCTGTGCTGATTTTTGGTCCAAGTCATGCAAAATTGTATGCAAAAAATGCTCACAAATTCTTAAACGATATTGGATTGATTCGTAAAAATTTGGAGGAAGACGAAGACTCTCACATAATTCATAAAATGGAGGACATAAATTTCTGCTCAAATAATTTTGTGAAAGTTAAGTATGGAATTAATCGCATTGAAAGATGGATGCCTGTCAAGCCAGTCAATCAAATCTTTGGTAAAGCATGCATAATGCTCGATAAACCAAAAAACAGCGAAACTAAAGAAGCTTGGGCTAGAATTCAAGGTTTAGAGCTGCTTGTCTATTATCATCATATCCCTGAAGTAAAAGCACTGGCATTAGCTTTACTTTCATGTACCAACAAGAATCTAAAGTTGGAATCTCTGTCAACTGGATGGAATTGTTTACCCAAAGACTGTTTTCAAGAGACTGATTTGTTAGAAATTATTAATAAGTGTTTATTTGGAAAGTCAACTAAGGTTCGAAAATTTAGAGAATATAAAGAAAAAATTGTTAAAAGTTGGTCGGATTTGGGGGAAATTGATCTTTACTCAAGGGACATTATTGGAACTATAATTGAAGAAGTTCGTGAAGAATGGTACAAGTTGATACCGTTGTTGATTCAAGAATTACGAGAGCCAAACCAGGACCATTTTTATGACAATTGGAACAATTTTATGAAAGAAATTAAGAGTGAAGACCAACAATTTTCAATTATTCAGAAGTTGTGGAATGGGGCTGTTCACTTATTACGTCGAGGATTAGAACAATAGAGTTTCCTAGATTTTTATTGTTCCTTCTTGAAAAATAATCGTTAATTTGTTTAAAAGTAAGCGAACGATCCCAAAGCATTTCTAGCAAAAACTATTTCTTAGCATTGAATTTTAAAAATCCTTCTATTAAATTTTATGAAAAAAGTTTCACTTTTATTTAATAATTTTTAATTATATGTACAACATAAGAATTATTTTTTTTTGTTTCTTAATAAATGCAAAAAGAATTTTACTACCCAGGTTTTTTTTCTTACTAATTTTATATCGACACATAAGTTTCATAGTAAAAAAATAGATAACACATAAAAAATTGTATTTGATGCTAAATTTATATGGATAAACTTAAAGAAACAACCAAAAAAATATATTTTCTAATTTTTTTTTTATAAATTCAATTGTAAGGTTTTGAATTTTTAGAGTAGAGGTAAAAAATTTAATTTTCTTGACTTTTTTTGGATATTTTTAATGAAAAATTATTTTTAGATTTTGTCAAATTTTTCAAAACATATCTTTTGATATATTTTTATTCTTTTTTTTCACGATTGTTTCAAAAAAATTTACGTAAATTTTGAATTATTGATTTTAATCCTGCAACTTTACTCGATGTGACTATAAGTTGGAAAATCAGCTACCTCAACCTTGTTGTTCACTTTAAATGATGGGAAAAGTCCATTTTGCTAAAAATTAAAATTGATATCAATTATTTAAAATTCAAGCTTTTAGTTACACACCCAATAATACTCACATTTGTTCTAACATTTTTGCCCTTTGAAAATCCATTCCAATGATTTCCAGCGATTCCTATGAGATCGCCAGTCTTTATTTGAATTTGCTCGGCGCTCTTTGGTTGATGATCCATAACACTTATCACATTATGGGCATTTTGACCTCCATAATAATAAATATCATCTAATGACTTAAATCTACTCGATGCATCTGGATACATTGTTTGCATTATCTGGAAATGAGTATAAAGATTTTTATTAGTGTCCGTCTGTCTGTTACTCAAGCTTAAAACTCACCTCATAGGCTACACGACAAACTTGCGAGCTAAAAGTGCACACAAGAAAATCACATTTAGATAATAAATCAATATCCAACATGATTCCATTAAGTGACGAGTCTGTATATCTCGTCGACACAGCAGCAACTTTTGCTATTTCAGGATCACCAATAACATCATAATGCGGATAATTCCGTCTTGCCTCATCAATTACTTTTGGATCATCACTAGCTATATAAACTCGTCTTTTATCAATATGTTCGACCATTTCCAGCTGGTCGTAATAATCATCGACACCTTTCATGTATTCTTCTAGACTATGGAATGATGCTTCCGTTCCGACTTTATCAGTACGTCGGACATGAACACCAACGATTGGTTTCTTAAATCCTAATTTATTTTTACCATTCTCGAGCATCTCGAGTGTCTCGGGCTGTGGCTTGAGGATATACATTAATAATTGTCCAATCCACCAAGCAATTGGATCACCATGAAGTTTCGTTAGTCGTGGTGCTAAATCAGCTGGAATGGCAAGTGGAAGGTATGATGGACGTGGATTTAATGAATCAATAATTGGCACGGACATGACTTGAACATCCTGCTGTGGCCATGTTCCTTGTGATCCTTTATCGGACTCTAAACATGTCTCACTAACTGGAAGATAAATTTCTTCCCAACCACCTTTATGATATCTCCATCCTTTTGACTTAAGAATTAATGTTCGTTCTGTTGCATATGCCATGATAAAGCAGTAGACTATGTGATGTAATTGGCAACCAAAGCCACAGCCTTTATTTATCTTACAAACTAATTTTCTTGCTGTCGAGCAATCGGAAGGATTTTGAAGGTAATGAAGTCGTTTTTGGACGAGATCGCTGAGGGCTTTTGACTCTTTGTGACGATAGGCTTCGTAGCCATCAGCACCTTTCATTGTGTTGAGGTCGGTTGTGAGAGATCTAAAATTAAAAAATAAATGGGGAGATTTTTTAATGATATTGTGAATTTTAATTTATTGGGAGCACTGCACAGTCCAAGAAGTGTCATTAAGTATAATTTTGAATAAAAATATTGACATCAAGCTCATCATACACCAAAGAATCAATAACAATTTGACAAAAAATTAGCAAAGGTTAATAAAAGATTTAACTCATAGTTGAGAGTTTGCATGGCACAACTGCATTATCGCATACGTAAATTATTCAATTAGCTTTCATTTTTCACAGCATGATGGGAATTAAACGTAATGTGTGGGTTGGATGTTAACACATTGTGTTTTGCAAATTAGGAGTGTGAGAATGTTTTAATTAGAATGTATACCAATGGTTGAATAGTTTTGAAGCATTTTTGTGAAGAGGAAATATTTTGGTGGTTTTAGGAAAAATTTCCTAAGTTCTGAGGAGACTTCTTTAGGAGTCGTTCACTTATGATGTCCAATTTTTAAGGGGGGAGGGGGGTCTGAGGCTGTGTGATAGTTTTAAGCGATACAATTTTACAGAAGATTTTGTGTCAGCGGGTGGGAGGGGATTTTAAAAATCCATGTTTTTGATGGACGTCATAAATTAACGACAGGGACGTAGTCAGAGGAGGGGGAGGGATTTTAACCACCTCTCTTTTTGGAAAATTTCTTCAATTTGCTAGAGTTTTTGAGAAAAAATCCAAAAATTCCAACTTAAATTTTTCGTTCCATCCAAAAATTTTTGGTCCCTGGTATTTTTAAGAATTTTCTAAAAAGCATCGAACCCCCATGCAAATAATTTTATTTGTTTTTCTGTGTGATTTTAAAGCTATAATTTTATGAAAAATTGGAAAATCAAAAGAAAGTCTTTTGAAAGCTCAAACAAATGCACCGCCTAGTCTTTTGTGATCAAATTTCTAGTTAATTAACACTTCATTCCAACTAAATCAAAACTTTGGTATCTTATGAATAATAAAACATTCCAAATTCAACATTCCAAAAATAGTTCAACTTATATTAAATCCCAAATTCTTCCAATTTCCCAATCAAACTAACACAAAACTTCCGACAGTTTGACAGATTGCCATCCAACATGTTAAAAATAAATTTTTATTCATCTACAACTTTAAAAAGCATAGCATGAAGTGTCTGAGCATAGCATGCGATAAAACTCTATAAATAATTCAATGGTCACTAATTCATATTTATTAATGCATCAGACACTTCATGTTCATTTATCAATAAGCGGTGGAATGAGTTCACATGTGTTTTGAGATTTTACAGTGAAAAAAAAAGTTCGTTCATAATTCACATGTGCTTAATGAAGTCTAGAGACTGAACAGAAAATCAATTTAGTTTAATTATTGATGAATCTGTCTGTGATCGTAAATTTGATTTTGTTTGGATTATTGAGGGAAGTGTTTGATGGGTTCCCATGCTATCAAAATAGTCCTAATGTATTACATTGACCTTCCTTAGAAACATGAATGGAATAAATTAGGTCGATTTTGGTTATTAGGGTTGGTGGAAGAACTAATTGTATTTCAGTTAAGGAAGAGTAAGTAAATTACCATTTATGTATTGCGAAAAAATTCAATTTAGTTACAATTATAATCTCAAATTACACCAGAAAAAAAATCAAAAAATTACTGAAAATTCAAACAAAAAAATAATAATTAACATAACAGCAATCTGACCTTGCCTTCCAATTTTTTTACACAATAAATTACCAAAAAAAATTAAAACCAAAAAAAACGATAATCTACATCATGTCACACAGAATAAACACCAACCACATGACAAACATATGTAAATTATCACCCAAAAATACACTCATCAACCGGCGACACACATACAGAACAGTAACATCATTTTCCAATGAATGAGAATTATCAGCAAACCGGCAGCAAATTAAAATTTTTTTCATGAAAAAAAAGAATTTAAGAGTGAGAAAGAATGAGGTGTCCATGAGGGGGAGTAATTGTACACATGTGCTTATTGAAACATTCGAGTAAAGTCAATTGTGAGTAAATTTCATGCACAAAAAAAAGTGAGAGAGAATTGACGATAATGATAATAATTCATGTTGAATTGACTGAATTAATATGAGAAGCAAAACAATGAAAGAATTTGTTTTTATTGGCAACAATAGATGCTCCACGAGGTCAACAAAACTCAGTGAATTGAAACAAAAAAAAAAGTGAATTTGTAATTTCGAGAGTTTTGGACTTTTGTAGTTTCGAAAAGAATGAAAAAATACGATGAATAAATTTGCAATTCTGATGAGAATTAAATTAGTTACTTTCTAGAAATTGATGGAATTTTGTGCTAGTCTGTGGACAAATTTCACCTTAGTGAACCAAAAACACTTTCTAAATCTAATAAGAATCCAAACAAACTATTCTCCTAAAAGCAAACAATTCTAAACCAAACGCTATTCATCAAAGTCAATAGTCATCAGTCACAGTCACATGAGACATTAACAGCCAATTTATTCAAACGTGAACACGTTCTAATCTATGCCAAATTTATGGTAAAAATAGAAGTCATAAAAATAAAATCGATTTACAAAATTTATGAGCTGATAAGATTTGCTTTTTGGGAATAAAAAGAAGTTTTTTTTCTGACTAATCTTATCTTAGTAATACAATTATGTTTGGATATCAATGAAATTTTTGGGGATTTTTGTAGAGTTGGCAATATTTTGGAGGGAATAGTTAGGTACATGAGTATGTTTAGAATCAATTAAGGGTTTATAGGACAACAGAAACCTGTATCCTTAGAGTATCCTCATGAGTACACCCCATGAGTAGGGTATAACCATGGGTGTGGAACTAATCAAATTGATTTTTGATCTTTTTTGGTCAGTTCCACACCCTAGAGTATAACTAAGTCTCTGGGATGGGTTTCTGGCTATACCTCTAGGGTATGGTGTGTGGTGGCTTAGGTATCTTAGGCTAGAGGAATCTTAGGATATCTTAGGAGTAAACTAGCCACTAAACTACACTCCTATGGTTAGTTTCGTCACTTTAAACTATCGACATAGCCAGCCATATCCCCTACCCCTCTATTTTCACCTTCTTCCTATTTTCCCGAATTTTTCAAAAATCATAGAACTTTTTTAGATTTAAAACAATAAAAAAAGGCAAAAAGTCCAAAAATGGGATCTAATTAATTTTTTTTTTCATTTTTAGCAGCATTTAGCACCTGCATGCCAGTCAATATCCATTCTACACTCCACAAATTTTTCTTCTCAATAACATATGCTCATATCCCCACCAATTAACTAAAATCCTGAACCAGAACACCATCCACCAAACACATCAAACTACAATCGCAATCACTGACTCGTAAAACCCAACAACACTTGTCAATGATCATCTTCACATTTTCCAGTCAATTATTCACAAAAGTTCATCACAACTCAACCACAGACAATTATTCTCGCTCACCAAAATAAACAAAAAAAAAATCTTCTCCCCCGCAGTTCAACCTCCAATAACCCGTAACAATAATACATTTCACAACCCGACTCAAATCTCTTGAGAAAGACTATTTTAAGACCACTTGAAAGCATCCCAAGTCATCGACTTTAGCACATCCAAATGAGAACAAGATACTTTGACATTTATCTATGCCTGACTAAAAATATGTATTTTCTGTGAATGTCGTCACTGTTTCTAAACTATGTCTATTTTCAGTTGTCTAAACAATTGTCGTGGCAGGTACCGATACGCGAATATATAATCATTACTAACTCACCGTATATGCTCCCTCGCAAGCTCCATAAAGTTCTTCATTTGTTTAATCGATTGCTGCATCTCGAATTCATTCCTCATTGATTTTTCAATTTTTGTCAACTCTGAGCCCATATAATTCCACAATTCACCAACATTTGTTGTGACACGTCGCCTCAGGAGTTCATATTCGTGTGATGGAACTCCATTTGATGACATTCCACCAAATCCAGCATTTGAAGATGTCACGTCCTGAAATTTTGAGCTAATTCTTTTTAAAAGTTCACTTTTTTGATCTGGACTTGCGACATCGTTGACATATTCGTCAAGTAATCTTCTCAACTCATTGTCAATTGCCTTTGACTTCTCAAGGTACAGCAGTGCTGAATTGAGTCGCTCAATTTCATCCGTCTCTTTACTACGCGACGTTGGATTTAATTTGATAAGGAAAAAGTAAATCAGCAGACCCCAAATGCAGATGAAGATGAGAATTTGACGGGAAAATGACATCGTTTTGGCAATGACTGTATTTGTGGACTATTTGTTGCGTTGTAAACTTAAAATGCTGCTGACTTTTGGTGTAAAAATAATAAAATAAATTCTTTTTCACTTCTGTCTTTCGATCTCATTTAATCGGAATTGAATGTGTGTATTTACTGTGAAGAGAAAGAAAAAAAATTATTCTTTTTTTTCGTGATGTGTTGTTGAGGGGATGGAAAGTACGACGATTGTTTATGTTTTTTTCTATGTTGAATTCAGTTTCGATGCGTTGATCTGTCCCCTTTGGTGTGCGTTCAGTGTGAAGATTTTTCTTTTGTGCTTTAAATTTGAATTTTTTTGATTTAACTGTTGCTGTTGCTGCTGTAGAATAATATTGTAAAATTGATTTTTTTAAATAAAATGCTTATTAACTTGTCAAAGATTACTTGTAAAGATTTGTCAAATAAACAAAATTTACATTTAGTACTCGCTGATAGAAAATGTAATAATATAATTAAAAAATTTAGTTCCTTCTTAGCCGTTTAGACTTATTAATTACAGTGTGGATGATTATGACAAACTTCGACTAAAATTAATAAAATAGTTTCATTTTTTTCAATATTATTTAACTATTTTTCGTTTTATTTCAAATTATACTGTCATCAACGAGAACTTATATATTCAATAATGATATTTACTATTTTTGTTGTAACCAAAATTCCCATAGTGTAAAGAGAAACCGAAAGAAAATTAAGTGGTGCAGAATTTGGAGTTTCCAATTCCGGTATTGGTTTAGGCACCTCAGGTATCGTAGGAATCTTATCAGGTATTTCAGCAACTTCAGGTTTCAAAACAGGCAATTCAGATATTGTAGGAGCCTTAACAGGTATTTTAACTTCAGGCTTCAAAATAGGCAATTCAGGTGTTTTAAGTGTCGGAATATTTATGTTAGGGACGCCAGAGTTCACATCAGGTGCATTAGATGCATTAGGAGTAGGCATTTTAGGAGTTGGAGGTAATTGTAAGGCACTTTTTAGATGATTTTTCCCCTCAGTAGTAGCTTCATGCAAAATTTTAGATCCTGTTTCGATAACAATTTTATTAGCAATATCATCATCTTTTTCTATCAAAGCACTTTCTAACCCTTTTGGTGATATTTTCTTAACAATATATGCTCCACCTGTAACAACCACTCCAGTCGCAATTGTAAACAAAAGTACTTTTTGCTGCAATTCTTTCACTCTCAATCTTCTAACTGTATCTCCTAATTCAGTTATTAATCCTTGCATTTGCAAATCTTTTTGTTGTAATTCTCTTTCTAGTTGATGTCTTATTTCCTCATTTATAAGATGAAACTCATCATGTGTCTTATCAATTTCCCTAATTAAATCTTCCCTACATTCGTTTATGTAGTCAGAAGTTCCCATTTTTCTCTCCTCATTATATTTATTTATTGCATTTTGCTTACAAGTTGCATGTAATTGTATCAAATCAGTCATATTGGATTGCAATCTTTCGTTTTTATAATTTTCAACACATCTTAAAATCACTCCGTTCATAAATCCTCTGACGGTCAGCTCATAAAGCGAAAAAGCACCTAGATCGTCATTGTTGTTTAATGAAACAGAACATTGTTGAAAAAGGTTTTTCATTTCCAAAACAGTAAGATTGTCTCCATTAATTTTCTTTATAATCAAGTTATTAGGAGTTAGCAAGAAATTAATAAGATGTTGAAGGTTATTCTTGAAATCTGTTTTCATATCTTTCCATTCTCCTTCAAAACGATCACTAGTAACAGCTTCTCCAGGATGAGGCATTAAGAAACATTTAACGTCTTCAAATGTGCCATATATTGTGTCTCTAACAGTTTCAACAGCAGCATTTTCATTTGGATTTGAATTAAGTATGTATTCTAGGTACATTTCACCACCCCCGAAGCCGTAATCAAAGTCTTTCGTGCTTGTCCAATCGCGAACAAGAAAAACTACAGATTGAAGTGGTTTATGTTGAGTTTCTTCGTTATCAACTACATTTTGAGGTAATTTAGTAGCAAATTGCATAAAGTCTAATTGATCACCTTGAATACGGCCTAATACATTGAACACAGAAATTGATGATAACAAGGACCCGAGGGCGAAAATTCTTGAATTATCAGCTTGTGTAGCTTGATTGTCGAATAATCCTTGAGTGTCCATCACAAAAATTGCAATTTTCTCTCCAGTTTTTTCCAAAGTATGTAGAAAAACGTCACTCCACATAATAATTCCAGTAGTGTTACGAAAACATCCAGATGACCATGAAAACCCATTCAAAGGTGTAGTAGCTTCACCCATCCACTTACTGTCATTTCTAAACACTTCTTGATTTGAATTCCCTCGATTTTCAATTGATTGGTACTGAAATGATATGCAAATTATTCAAGTTGAAAATGCTAAAATGTATCAATGCACGGTTTTATTCAATTTATTCTTACATTTGCATACAAAAATCTCAAACAATAATCCAAAAAGAAGCTTTTTCCACCTCTGAACGCTCCAATCACTGATAAAATCACAACTTTACGATTTTTAATTTCAGAATGATCAAATATTTTATCGAGATTTTCCTGATTAACAATGATGCTTCTATCTTCAGAAAATGAAAAAATATTAAGAGCAGTTGAATTTGAATAATTTTGAGCCATTGCTTAGTGAAATTAATTTTTTTAGTTTTATCTGTCCACTAACTGACACGTAGCAAATATGAGAAGATAAGATTCTACTCAATTAATTGAACTATATAACTTTGGTTATAGATAAGTACGAATTGAATTGCTCATTATTAAGTTATGTGTTATGTTATAATCGAGGGGAAAACATACTAAATAGAAAAGCAATAAGAAATCGTCAAATTGAATTAAAAAATGATTTAAATTGTTTTAAACATCTTTAACGATACACGAATATCATTGAAGTTTAATTTATGTATTCAATATTAGAAAGAATATCCAATATGTAAGACATCATCAAGATGTTGATGAGAAATGGTTTAAAATCCAAAAAAACGTCATAAGGTATTTTCATTCGGACGAGCTCAATTTTCCATTTTCAAGTCGTAATTGCAATTCAAAAGGACAACCAAAATATTTTTATATTTTTACAAAAGAAATACTGAAAAGAATGTTCTAGGAATGTGTACTGGAATCATGCCACCATATATTAGGATGCATATATTAGAAATCGTCCTAGTAGGTCCTCTGCTAAATTTGTCCCAAGTTCTTCAAGTTAAAAAAAAGATGAATAAAAAGCATACATCAGGGGCGTAGTTAGGGGAGAGTTCAAAGGTTTCCTGACCCCTGTTTGAGGAAAAATTTCTTAAGCATTTGGATCCCCACTAAAAATTTTTTCTTCCTTATAAAAAAAATTTATTTAGAAAAATTTCTGCCTACGCCCCTGACAAAGACATAAAATTATTGGAGTTCAAGTGATTTAAGTTAGCATGAGAAAGATAAATAAAAAAAATTAAAAAGTAAGAAAATTGTTGAAAATAATTAATTTGGATTTTCAAATTTTAAATTAAAACTAATAAATAAATTGTCAACTAAGCAAAATTTATCAAATTTTTAAAAAATTCTTTTTCATAAGCTTTATACAAAGTTTCAATTAAATTATTAAAAAATATTAAAATGAATAAAACTATTCCAACTTTATTAACAAATATAACTTACAAGAAATTTTTTGTTTTTTTGTACAAAAAGAAAAACCTTGAAGTAAAATTGTTCACAAAAAATTCACGAATTTTTACAATCAGACAGCGAAAAAATATTTTCTACATGAAAACCGTCATTTTTTGTAACGACCTATAATAGATAACATGTTATTTGAAAAATATAACATTTTATTTCAATTTCTTATGAAATTAGATAGTAAAGAAGAATTTATATATTATAAGTTGTCTAATATAAGATTTCTTTCAAAATCAAGATGTGTCATTAGTAATTTAAATCATACAAGTAACTTAAATTTTGATTATAATAATTTTTGTGCATGAAAAATAAAATTATGAAAACTGAAACACAAATAGAAATTTACTAAACACATCCAACTTTTTTTTTGATTTATTTTATTAACTTTAGTATGTTTTAATCATACAAATTTAGGTGTTTTAAAGCTAAAGAAAAAAACATTTTTATACTTTATTGAACACATTACAGTGCTTGTTGTTAATTTTGTAGAATTTCTATAACATAAACTAAAATGTCCCATGAACATCAATACGGAAAACCGATCAATGTGTTGAAATTCTCAGAAGAAAAAGAAATTATTGTTGATAATGAGCAACTTGATAAGATATTTAATCATCCAGATATACAAGACCAAAAAGTCGTAGTTCTTTCATTAATTGGAGCATTTCGAGGCGGAAAAAGCTTCTTTTTGGATTATTGCTTGAGATTCTTGTATTCTCATGTAAGTTTAATAACTTAGTTATCTTTTTTGAATATTGAATTATTTCCTTTGTATTTTCTTTAGTTTCCTTCCATTAACAATAAATGGGAATCGACTCAATTTATTTTTGAAAAGAATGACAACTGGATGGGTGAACCTGATGAGCCATTGCTAGGATTTTCATGGCGATCAGGTACCAAGCGTGATACAACTGGCATTATCATGTGGAGTGATGTCTTCCTACACACAATTGATAGAACTGGAGAGAAGATTGCAATTTTTGTGATGGACACTCAAGGATTGTTTGACAATGAGTCAACTCCAGCTGATAATTCAAGGATCTTTGCACTTGGAACAGTTATTTCATCAATTCAAGTCTTGAACCTTATGAATAGAGTTCAAGAAGACCAACTTCAATATCTTCAATTTGCTACGGAATTCACTAAGTTTGCAGTTCTGGAGAATGAAGAAACGATTCGAAAGCCTTTTCAAAACTTGACATTTTTGATTCGAGACTGGAATAATGATGAAGAATTTGAATTTGGAATTAAAGGAGGTAAAAGGTATTTCGAAGAAGAGGTCCTAAAAATAACACCAAATCAATTGCCAGAGCTTCGATCCGTTCGTGAATCCATCAAAAACTCATTTGAGAATATTGGCTGCTGTTTATTGCCACATCCAGGAACTGCTGTTGCAAGACGCAAAACCTATGATGGAAAACGATCAGAAATGGAAGAAGATTTTGCTGGAGAACTGAAAGAGGTAATCGAGTATCTTTTACTTCCCGATAACATGATTCTTAAGAAGGTCAATTCACAAGAAATCACTGGAAAGGAATTGAGAAGATTTATCGGTCAATACTTTAAATTATTTCAGTGTGGTGACATTCCACAAACTAAGAGCATTTTTGAGATGACAATTGACAGTCACATGAACAATTTATTAAAGAAATGTATCGATGATTACTACATGTCAATATTTCGCAACAGATACTTGTTAACAATTAAAAAGGAAGCAATTTTAATCGTTCATGAAAAATGTAAAATTAAAGCTTTAGAACTTTTTGATAACGAAAGAAAAATGGGCACGAACGAGCACAAAGAGAAATTTCGAGCAATTTTGAGTAGCGAAATTGATGAAATTTATGCAAAATATCATGAAAACATGATTTATCAATTTGCAGGTATGGAAGGAATAAAGGAAAAAATGCAGTCATCGCTAAATTCTGAAAAGAATCAAAAGACAGATATTCAAAATTCACTACGTCAAGCTAAATCAATGCTAGAAGAGCTTGAGGATAAGTTTGACGAGAAACTGATAAGCCTCGATGAATATGAAAGGCGCAAGAAAATTCTTCAAGATAGAATTGAAGCTGAAACACAGCGACTTGACAGCTTTAAAAAAAGCAGAGGAAAAAATTATGAATTTGCATTGAAATTGGCAAAAGCTGTTGGATATATTGTGGGAATTGCTGGATTGGCAGGAATTGGATTTTTAGTTGGTATGAATCTAGAATTTTAATCATAAATGATCGAATGCATTGAATTCTAAATTTGTATCTGTTTTGAATAAAATTTATTAAAAAAAATATTTTTGACAATATTTAAAATTGGTTTTTTTCATACATTAAATTTGGACACTTTTGTATTAAATTGCATCTCTCTCTTCCCTTGCTACTCCATATAATCTACATAGTTCTACATCTATTAATAGATGACCATACAGATTCAACTGCAATTACAGCAGTGTCTATTGCCCCTGCTGCCCTTGTAATAGCCTGAGACCCATCAGTTACAGCATTCACAGCACCTGGAATTCCACCAGTAATGATTGTTGCACCAACTAAAGCAGCAACTCCAACTACTGAAATTAGCAACTGTCTAAATGATTGTTGTTCCTGAGCTCTTATTTGCATCTCCTGAACTCTTAATTGCTCAGCTTGAAATCTAGCTTCATACATCATTCTTTGTTTTTCATATTCTGCAGCTTCGATCTGATTTGTACGTTCTTCTAGTTTTCTCAGACGTTCTTCTGCTTGTCTAAGTGATTGTTCAGCTTCCTGACGTTGCTGTTGTTCTCTAGCCATAGCTTCTTGCTGTGCCATCAACTCAGTTTCAATTTCTGATGATTTTTGTTCAGAATGTTCATTAAAATATTTGTAAAACTTTTCAATTTCGTCTTCTAACTCAATTCTGAATTTTTCATCGTGTTCCAAATTTCCCATCTTCTTTTCATTGCTGTAGAGCTGCAATGCTTTTTGTTTGCATTTTTCGTGGATTATTGGAAGACTGTCTTTAGTCATCAAGTCAGAATTACGATAAACAGTCAATTTGTAGTCGTTGACGCACTTTTTGACCAAGCTAGTCATGTAACCTTCAACTGTATACTCATAAATGCTTGAAACAGCTGGAATTTGAGTTGACTGGAAGATTGTAAAGAAATTTTTTAGGTATTTCCTCATTTCCTGCACATTTACTTCAATTGAGTTGATTTTCTTGATGACCAAGTTTTCAGGCATCGAAAGGTACTCGATGAAGCTTTTCAGTTCTTGTCTGAATTCCTCATTCATTTCAGACCAACAGCCATTATAGTTTCCACGACGTGCAACTGTCTTTCCAGGATATGGCAGCAAGCAGCATTCAATCTTATCAAAACAATTGAAAATTGTTTCTCTGACCGAATAAAGTTCTTGATTATTGCATGTATTTAGACAAAGAATTTCTCTGATATATTTGTTGCCACCTTCAATCCCATACTTGAACTCATCATCATTGTTCCAGTCACGAATCAAAAATGTCAAGTTTTGGAAGGATTTTTGATCACTTTCATTAATATTGCTGCTCGAAAATTTAGCAAATTCAGTTGCAAATTGCAAATATTGAAAGTGATCTTCCTGTGCTCTATTCATAAGGTTCAACAGTTGGATAGATGAAATCAAAGTTCCAAGTGCAAAAATTCTTGAATTATCAGCTGGAGTTGACTCATTGTCAAACAATCCTTGAGTGTCCATCACAAAAATTGCAATTTTTTCACCAGTTCGATCAATTGTATGTAGGAAGACATCACTCCACATGATGATGCCGGTTGTATCACGTTTGGTTCCTGATCGCCATGAAAATCCTAGCAATGGCTCATCAGGTTCACCCATCCAGTTGTCATTCTTTTCAAAAATAAATTGAGTCGATTCCCATTTATTGTTAATGGAAGGAAACTAAAGAAAATACAAAGGAAATAATTCAATATTCAAAAAAGATAACTAAGTTATTAAACTTACATGAGAATACAGGAATCTCAAGCAATAATCCAAAAAGAAACTTTTTCCGCCTCGAAATGCTCCAATTAATGAAAGAACTACGACTTTTCGGTCTTGTATATCTGGATGATTAAATATCTTATCAAGTTCTGAGTCATCAACGACAATTTCTTTTGAATTTGTAAAACTCAAAACGTTAATTGCTTTCCCAAAAGGATGATTTGAATTCATTGCTAATTACTTTGATTGATACAAAATACTTTCCTCTATATGAAAAAAATTATTATTTTTATTAATTTTCAAAAAATAAGCAAATTTGTGAAATCACCGGCTTTTATTGCTATTTTAGAAGACGAAAATAAAATTGTGTATAGCAAAAGTTTTTTGTTTCATTTTCGAATTGTTTCATATTTTGCGCAATTTTTTTGAATTTTTAAAACATAAGATACGAATCTAAAAATTTCCCAGCTTTTCATGAAATTTGCCCTGTTTTATACGAAAACCTAATTATATTGCGAAATAATAATCAGAGATGCGACATTTTTTTTTGCATAATTAACAGATTTTGGTAGATTTTGGAAGTTTTATTGAATCAATCTTTAGTCTTTTATTGAAACAATTCTACTATGTAAGAGTCCAAGGCTTGAACTCCAAGCTTTACTCTTATCACTTAAGTTAAGAAAAAAATATAATTTTAATGCATTTTTAATCCATTTTTTCATCTAATCGACTAAAAGGAGCTTTTATTTTTTTAATATAAATACCGTTTTTTATGTTGAAAGTGCTCGTCGTCATTGTACTATTAATAAATAGAATATAACATGTTATTCAATGTGGAATGATATCATGTTTTTATTCACAATAATTGCATACAAAAAAAAAAACAGATTTTTGGCAGTTTAACAATTTTTCTTTTTAATATAAATAAAAATAGAATCATTGAAAAGGATCAAGGGTGTAGTTGAAAATATTTTATATTTGAGTGATATCAAAATCTAAATTATAATATTTATTTTTGTACGCCTCTGTTTTTTAAATTTGATCATTTTTTTTAAGAAATATATAACTCTCAAAAAATTGTATTCACATTTCATTTGCCACTGGCACTGCATAGAAGTGTATTTAAATATTTAATTTAAAAAAATAATTTTTAATCACAAAATTAAAAAAAAGTGAAAATGTCAAAGTTATCATCTCATCCATTTGGAAAGCCGATTAGTATTTTGAATTTTCAAGATTCAAAAATAGTCGTAAATAATGATGAATTCAGTGAAATCTTCAGTCACCCCGACATTCAGGATCGCAAAATTGTAATTTTTTCCTTAATTGGAGCATTTCGAGGTGGAAAAAGTTATCTTTTGGATTACTGCTTAAGATTTCTTTATGCCCACGTAAGTATTTTTTTACTTAAATTTGAAATAGCTTCTCATGAGCATTTTTTGCAGTACTTATCAATAAGATCCCCTGATAAAACCAAGAAACCCTTAATTGAGATTAATGATGATTGGATGGGTAATGCTGATGAACCATTAACAGGATTTTCATGGAAATCTGGGACAAAACGTGACACAACAGGCATTTTAGTTTGGAATGATATATTCTTGCATACATCACTTAGTACCGGAGAAAACCTTGTTATTTTCGTAATGGATACTCAAGGATTATTTGACAGTGAATCGACTCCAGCTGATAATTCGAGAATATTTTCACTTGGCACGTTAATGTCGTCAATACAAGTTCTAAATACAATGAATCGTATTCGAGAAGATGAACTTCAGTATCTACAATTTGTTACGGAGTTAACGCAATTTTCTTCAAGAACAATAAAGCATATTGATGGAAAATCGTTTCAAAATTTAATTTTTCTAGTTCGTGACTGGAATAATGAGGATGAGTTTGGTTATGGCGTCAAGGGCGGTGAAGAGTACATTAATGAAATCTTAAAAATTAAACCAAATCAAAAGTCAGAATTAAAACTAGTTCGCGAAACTGTTCGAGACTCATTTGAAAATATTCAATGCTGCTTATTGCCTCATCCAGGAAAAACTGTTGCCAGAACTAAAGATCATGATGGTCGTTGGTCAGAAATGGATTATGAATTTAAACAGGAGCTAAAAGCTTTTATTGAACATCTTTTGATGCCTGATAATTTAATAATTAAGAAAGTTAATTATGTTGATGTCACGGTCAGTCAAATGTATCAACTCACCAAGGACTATTTTCAACTATTTTCATCAAATCAGGCTCCTACCCTAGCAGCAATTTAGAACGAATCTTAAAGAATCTGTGAGGAAATTTTCCGGCCAGATTTTTTTTCTCACGAATCACAAAGAATTTGTGAGGAAAAGTGGCCGGAAAATTCCTTAACTGCACGGAAGTGCCCGGAAAATGCGTTTTTTCTGGCCATTTTCCGGCCGGAATTTTTCCTCACAAATTCTTTCATTTTTTCTGTACTAATCTGACAGAAAATGAAAGAATATGAGAGGATTATGAACGAATCTTGCAGGAATTATGAAAGAATCTTGCGGGAATTTTTCTCAAAGTATTTAAAAAAAATTCTTTTTTTTTTCTTCCTCCTCTTTTTCTCTCACTTTCTCTCCACTTTATTTTCTTTTTTTATTATTATTATTATTATTATTTTTTGGAAGATTTTGTAAGGAAATTTTCTGTTGAAATTCTGCCAACTCGAACCCATGACCGCTGAAACCAAAGTCCCGAACTTAACCGCTGAGCTACCGCTATCTGAAATTATATAAATTATGTTTGGCGAAAAGACATATTTAAGTTGCTAATTTCTTTTGCCATAATTTTTATGATTGTTTTAACACTTATAACGCTTTATTCCAGTGGGGTAGCTTCAGGAGGGTTCAAGGGGTTCAGGGGGGCGAAAAAAAATTCTTCCATAAATCCTGCATGATTCTTTCAAGGGAACTTAATTTTTTTATTATTTTTTTTTTTAAATTAATATTATTTCAATTTAACGATTTTATATCTTGGTAAAATACTAAAATGATTTATTAGTAATATGAGTAATTTGTAAAAGAATCTTTAATCAAATGAATTTAAATCATTTCAATCATAATTATTTTTCAATAGGAGAATTTTAAAATGTTTAATTAGAATTTAAATTTGAAAATAGTTTTAAGCTATTTTTTATTCTTTTTTGTGGTTTTTCCATGAATTCAATGAATTTCTATGTATTTATTTTTCTATAAAACAGTTTTCTTTTTTAAGCAAATTTATGTTTAACGAACACATAACGGTAAAGTAACTTTAATTTATTAGCTAAAAGTTAAGTATGGATTTTAGCATAATCTTGACTAGAGAGCATAATTTATATTCTGGTAATGATTTTCATAATAAAAAACTTTAAAAAGTTGTATTACGAAGTCAAAAATTAAAATTTTTTCATTTAACGGAACAAAAATTTTAATTTGCAAAATGGAAAAACAATTTTTGAAAACTCCAATATTTTAACAGAAACAATTATAATTACATTCCAAATTCTTAAAATTCTTCAATGCCAAAAAATGTGCAAAAAATCAAGAGAAAATCTGCCAGAAAATTTCCTCTAAAATTCCTTCAAATTCTGTTGTAACTTTTTTTTGTGATATCAGAAAATGAAAGAATCTGCGAGGAAAAATGGAAGAAAAACGAAAGAAAAATTCTTCACAAATTCTTTCATTTTCCGGCCAGAAAATTTTTTTCAAAAAAAATTTCATGACAGATTTTGAAAGAAAACCCCAGGAAATTTTTCTCGTAAAATTCTTCCATTTTATGACCGGAAAAACAAACGAATTTGTCAGGAAAAAAAATTCCGCCCAGATTCGTTCCAAATTGCTGCTAGGGTAAGACGTCAAGTATTCATGATTTGACTGTTGAGAATTACATGAACAATTTTGTGGAAAAATTGATTAAGAAATACAAACTTTCTGTTTTTCAAAACGCTGACTTAATTACAAAAGATAATATACCTAAATTTAAGGAAATATGTCTGGAAAGAATTTTAGAACTTTACAAAAATGAAAACAAAATGGGAAGTGCTGACATCCATATGAAATACGAAGCTAAACTATTGGATGAAATCAACGAGTTTAATGACATTATTCAGACTCACACTACAAATGATGAGAAACTTTCAAAATTGGAAAAGGAATTAAAAATTTTACAAGAAGATTTGGAAAAGCAAGCTCAACAAAAATCAAATGCTGAGCATTCACTTAAATCAATACAAGAAGAAATGGAACAGCTAAAAGAAAAAATGGATGAAATGGACCCAGAAGCATACAAAAAACAATCTCTTATGATGGAAGCATATAAACACATTGAACAGCAGAAGCTTGATAAAATCGATATACAGCAAAATGAAGAACAAAAATTCCGAAATGCATTGTCAATTGCTTTGGGAATAGGTGCAGTTGTAGCTGCTGTAGCTGTTGTTGCTTTTGTTGATTCATCACAAGTAATGCTTTTGTTAAATAAAATTAAAGAATTAGCATATTATACTTCAGAAACATCAAAAGCAATAGATATGGCTTACACAGATGTTAGACGTGTTACAAACTCTTTATCAATGGTGCAGTCAAACCATCCTATTCCTTTTTCAGCTCCCTTCTAAAATCATGAGAGCACTATGGGGCAAAATTAAAAAAAAGTGGGAGTTCACTTTGAAAAAGGGACTTTTCCGAACCACAACTTTTTAGTGATTGTTTCTTATAGAGGACATAAAAACTAACTTACATGCCAAATTTCAGGTCATTTGGTGCTGTTTCATTGATTTTAGAGCGGTTTGAAGTTGAAAAACAGCGAAAAATCAGATTTTTTCATGTCATATTCAAACTGAAAGTTGCGCATGAAAATTAAAGCTAATGAAAAACGGTTTTCAGTCTCTAATAGCAGTATATAAGAGCTTTATTTTGATATGCCACAAGACTTATAACTTTTAGTTTTGGTACCGCTACAGCAAGAATTGTATGAAAATTCATGGAAAAAAACTTCAAACGTGCCGCAAGTGTCTAGATCGCCGAGTAGGGGGGATAAACCATATATCACCATGTAGCCCTTATATTCTAGTTTCCAAAATGTATAAACATTGGCTGAACATATGCCCCAGAAAAAAGTTATTCGCGTTTTTGTGAGATGTGAATTATTTTGGCAAAATGAATTTTTCCTTATAAAATTTTTAATACAAATGTAAATTGAATTGTTTTTGGTGTTTTTCTATCAATAATAATATTTAAAAGTAAGTTGTGAAGAAAGTTTTTCAAAAGTCAAAAATTCTCGAGATATAGGGTATATTTGTTTTCCTGCGACTTGGCACCTTATGTCATTACTCAAATGACTACTGCTCCTACATAACTTAATATTTTTTATTTTTGTTTTCGGATTATTATAGCTTAATACAGTACCTTTCTAAGGATATATAATACTTAGTAGTTAGACTTCATCTTGGTCATGAACAAGGCTGTTGATTTTGACCTAACTTGACTGACGCCAAAGTGAAAAAATGTGATTTTTAAAAATAACACTTTGAATGAAAATTATGCATTGGTTTTTGGTTTTTTATGTTGATTTATGCTATTTATGACCGCAGAATCTCAAAAATTGAGATTTGAGTACTTTTTGGCACCTCAGGTAAGAATTATGTACAGGACCATAAAAGATTATAGAAAATCTAGTAATTTCAGTTAAAAAACATTTTTAAGACTTTTTTTGATAGATAATTAATATTTGAGGTAATTTAAGTCAAAAAACATTGATATTTAGTAATTTGTGCTGAAAATTTTCAGTTTTTAATAATCTGTTTGAGGAAGGTCATTTTTGGTCACAATCAATCCACTCTTGTGGCATATGTAACCAACTTTACTACAAGTATTATACATCATTTTAAAGATATTATATTCAGCTAGCAATATCTGAAAACAGAATCCGAAAATATTGATCCACAAAAAAGTTACAGCCATTTGAGTGATCAATAGGGCATCAAAACCCTCATACAGCATAGGTAAAAATACAAAAACTTAAAATTTTAGACCAAATCTCAACAAAAAGTGTTGAAAATTTATTTAAACATTGTTATAAGCACTAAAAAGCGTTCAAACATCATATTTGGTTTGAAATTTTAAGTTTTTGTATTTTTACCTATGCTGTAATGAGGGTTTTGATGCCTATTGATCACTCAAATGGCTGTAACTTTTTGTGGATCAATATTTTTCAGTTCTGTTTACAGATATTGCTAGCTGAATATAATATCTTTAAAATGATGTATAATACTTGTAGTAAAGTTGGTTACATATGCCACAAGAGTGGATTGATTGTGACCAAAAATGACCTTCCTCAAACAGATTATTAAAAACTGAAAATTTTCAGCACAAATTACTAAATATCAATGTTTTTTGACTTAAATTACCTCAAATATTAATTATCTATCTTTAAAAGTCTTAAAAATGTTTTTAAACTGTTATTAATAGATTTGGAATAAACTTTTAGGGTCCTATACATAATTCTTACCTGAGGTGCCAAAAAGTACTCAAATCTCAATTTTTGAGATTCTGCGGTCATAAATAGCATAAATCAACATAAAACCAAAAACCAATGCATAATTTTCATTCAAGTGTTATTTTAAAAATCACATTTTCACTTTGGCGTCAGTCAAGTTAGGTCAAAATC
Source organism: Chironomus striatipennis (assembly GCA_026123125.1). Lineage (NCBI taxonomy): Eukaryota > Metazoa > Arthropoda > Insecta > Diptera > Chironomidae > Chironomus > Chironomus striatipennis. The sequence continues at coordinate 6,534,037 of CM047391.1, read as the reverse complement.
AACAGCCTTGTTCATGACCAAGATGAAGTCTAACTACTAAGTATTATATATCCTTAGAAAGGTACTGTATTAAACTATAATAATCCGAAAACAAAATAAAAAAATATTAAGTTATGTAGGAGCAGTAGTCATTTGAGTAATGACATAAGGTGCCAAGTCGCAGGAAAACAAATATACCCCATATCTCGGAAATTTTGACTTTTTCAAAAACTTTCTTCACAACTTACTTTTAAATATTATTATTGATAGAAAAACACCAAAAACAATTCAATTTACATTTGTATTAAAAATTTTTAAGAAAAAATTGGTTTTGCCAAAATAATCCACTCCTCACAAAAACGCGAATAACTTTTTTCTGGGGCATATGTTCAGCCAATGTTTATACATTTTGAAACTAGAATATAAGGGCTACATGGTGATATATGGTTTATCCCCCTACTCGGCGATCTAGACACTTGCGGCACGTTTGAAGTTTTTTTTCCATGAATTTTCATACAATTCTTGCTGTAGCGGTACCAAAACTAAAAGTTATAAGTCTTGTGGCATATCAAAATAAAGCTCTTATATACTGCTATTAGAGACTGAAAACCGTTTTTCATTAGCTTTAATTTTCATGCGCAACTTTCAGTTTGAATATGACATGAAAAAATCTGATTTTTCGCTGTTTTTCAACTTCAAACCGCTCTAAAATCAATGAAACAGCACCAAATGACCTGAAATTTGGCATGTAAGTTAGTTTTTATGTCCTCTATAAGAAACAATCACTAAAAAGTTGTGGTTCGGAAAAGTCCCTTTTTCAAAGTGAACTCCCACTTTTTTTTAATTTTGCCCCATAGTGGAGAGCTCCTTTTGCGGTCGTTCATAAGTGACGTCCAAAATTAACGGACATTTTTCAAAAGAACAATAGAATTCTGGTAGAATTCTAAGAAAGTCTATTGTTTTCGACTCTTCCGTCGGACGTCATTTATGAACAACCTCTTTACACTCCATACTACATACCCATTTTTAATTTATTTTTCTATCACAAGCTTTTATAATTTGAAGTAAAAATGTCTTTTTTTACTATTCAGTTACAAATATATAAAAATAAATTGCAAAATCATGAAAATAATTTTTTTTTATTTTTATTATTTTTTGATGGAATTTTTTCTTTAAAAAAATTGTTTAAAACCTAGTTTTTTTCACTTTGACAGCTTTAAATAAACCTTAGCAATTTCAAAAGTTTACAGTATGAGTCATTTTAAAATTTTGACTTTTTGCAGCTTGATTGCTCTAGTTTACACTGGCTCACCATCATTTAGTTACTCTGGTAAATTAATAGCAATTTTTTAATTATTATTATTATTATTATTATTATTATTATTATTATTTTTATTATAGTCCGCATTAGAAATTAAAGGACCTTTACTTTTCCCTTCGGTTTCCATTTGATGCAATTTTTTAATACAATTTCGTCTTAAATTTCTTTTAAATTCTAGATACATATTCCAGTTCAAGTAGCTCATTATCATGGCCAATTGACGGTCCGCCTTGCGTTACCTGTTCTGATGTCATTAACAATGACCTTCCATTTTCAAGTCGAAATTGCAATCCAAAAGGACAATCAAAATATTTCTATGTATTTAAAATAAGAAATACTGAAACTTATGTTCAAGGAATGTGCACTGGTTATATGCCACCAATTCCATCAAAATACATACTTTGGCTCATGTCTGATGGATTCTTAACTTACGAATATTTTCTTGATCAAACTTTTCCGGCAACTCCATCAAGCTCAGATTCAGCATTGATGGAATCAAAAAGCTCAGAAGATTAGTTAAAAGAGTAAAAATCGTCAATAAATCGATAAGAACAGGAATATCAATTTTAAAAATCGTGTAAAAATTTTATTATTGATAGTTCATCGATAAATATCGACTTAGTTGTTAATCGTGAATAAAAAATATTTTTATTTAAAAAAATATTATTGCCTGGAAAAAATTCAAATAAAAGCTTGGCGAAATTTAATATTTTAATCAGTCCTTAAATAACTTTATTCAAATTAACTATGAATTGCTTTGAAATTTTATTTTTTTGTTGCTTAATTTTACAAGCTTTTGCTGGCACGCCAAGCTTCTCAGGTAAAAGAGTTAACAAAACTACTTTAAATTTTAACATTTATTAAACTTTTTTTTTATTTTCTCAGAAATTTTTCCTAACAATGGACTGACTTGTGTGACATGCTCCGATGCTTTTGGAAACGAACCAAAATTTTCGCATATTGATTGCGATCCACAAGGACTATCCAAATTTGCAGTTACTTATTTACTTGGCGATTCAAACATTTTACGCACAGGATATTGTATAAACTTTTTCGATGCATTAAATTCAATTCCGTCGCAATATAGACTTTATTTTGTTACCAATCGCAAGGATGTGAATATTAGATATCGTCCTAGCAGGGCCTCTGTCTCTGCTGAATCTGTCCCAAGTTCTTCAAGTTCAAATGATGAATAAAAAGCATACACCAAGGGCGTAGCCAGGGGAGGGTCCAAGGGCGTCCGGAACCCTCTCAAAGGAAAAGTTTCTTTATTTTTCTAAGGTTTTTGAACAAAAAAGCATTTGGACCCTCCTAAACTTTTTTTCTTTAAAAAAGTTATTTATTACTCCATCAAAAAAAAAAATTCTGTCTACGCCCCTGACAAAGAGATAAAATTATTGGAGTTCAAGTGATTCAAGTTAGCATGATAAATAAAAATATTTTTAAAAAGGAATAAAATTGTTAAAAATAATTGATTTGAATTTTAATTCAAAATTATAATTATAAATCAAAATTAAAAAATTGTCAATTAAGCAAAATTTATCAAATTTATAATAAATTCTATTTCATAGCTAAATAAAAAATTTAAATATTGAAAAAATATTAAAATGATTAAAACTATTTCAACTTTATTAGCCATTATAATTTAAAAGATAATTTCTTGTATTTTGCAAAAAAAACCTTGAAGTAAAATTATTCACAAAAAAATCACGATTTTTCACCATCAGATATCTAAAGAATATTTTCGACACGAAAAATCGTGATTCGAAATGAAAGTTATAATTTAATTATCAAGGAACTAAATGATAAAGTTTAAAATATTTCTAGCTTTGAGTCAGTGCTTTGTTCACTGCAGTCTAATTTAGAATGGTTTTTTTAAAACTTTTAATTTTTAGTTGCTTGATTTTGCAAGCGTTTGCAGGCTCACCAAGCTATACAGGTAAAAAATATATGAAATCGTATCAAAAATGATAATCAAACCAAAGTTGGAATTTTCAGAAATTTATTCAAGCTCGAGCAGTTCTCAATATTATCCATACGATGGTACACCTTGTTTGCCTTGTTATGATGCAGTTAGAAGCAATGATTACCAATCGTCACAAATAAACTGCAATCCACAAGGACAACCTAAATTTTCTGTGACTTATAAGCTTAAAAATTCCAATGCTTTATTTACGAGATACTGTACAGACACTTCCATTTTTGGATTGACTGTTCCATCACAATATGAACTTTATTATGTCACTAATGGATATGACTTACATATTGATTATTATCTTGATTTAATTCATAGTTCTCCGTCTTATACTGCAACACCACCAAGTTCGCCGTCTTCTACATTTGATGCAGACAGACCATCCAGTATTGAAAGATCAATAAGCACATCTTACACTGAAAATTTTTCAAGTCCAGATGAAATAAATTGAGTTAATTTTACTGATTTACTTCAGGAAGCTTAAAATATGAACATAAAAAATTAATTTAAAAGCGAAAAATATCATTTATTTATTTATATTTTTTTTTAGTTTTATGGAAACAAAAAAGAATTCGCAATATGATTTACATTCCAATAACGAAATTTTTTTAAAAATAAGTCTGAATCTATAGTTTTTTACATAATCGTGCACCTCTTCTTCTTTGGTTTTGAAGCATTTGCTGCTCTTTCAGCAGCCAATTTGGCTTCTAATGCCTCCCTGAGCGCCTTCTGAGCATCTCTTTCAGCTTCAATGGCCCTCGCTCTCTGTGTTTCAGCCTCAAGTCTAGCTTCAAGTAAATCTTTCTGTGTCTGAAATTGTTCGTCTTCAATCTTCTTCAACTCCTTTGCTTTGTTGAGTTCTATCAAGTTGATTTCAGCTTTGTGCTTAGCCTCTTTGGCTTCTTCTTCAAGTCTGAGTTGTTCTTCTAACAACGCTTGTTGTTTGGCTTTTTGTTCCTTAATTTGATCGAATGTTATCTTTTTTTGGTCTTTCCATTCGTTGTAAAGCTTCTCCATTTGATCATCCAGCTTTACCTTGAATTTTCTTTCATGTTCAATATTTCCCATCTTTTTCTCTTCCTTAAACATAATCAATGTCTTGTTCTTGCTTGCTTCGTGGACAATATGGAGATTATCTTCTGTTAGCAAGTCATTGTTAAGGTAAATTGTCTGCTTGTAATGATCAATGCATTTTTCTAGCAAGATACTCATCTGCTTATCAATTGTTGATTCGTAAATACTTTGAGCTTGTGGTAATGTATCAGACTGGAATAATTGGAAGTACGAATCAATGTATTCCTTCATTTCAGATCCTTTTAGGTCTTTTGAGTTGATTTTTTTAAGAATCACATTGTTTGGCAAGAGCAAATGTTCAATAATCTTTTGCAATTCCTCTTTAAACTCTTCATCCATTTTTGACCATCGACCATCATAAGTTTTGACCCTGGCAACTGTCTTTCCAGGATATGGCAATAAACAGCAGTTAATCTGCTCAAATGAACTTGAAATAAATTGACGAACTGATTTAAGTTCTGGTTTTTGATCAGACTTGACCTTCAGTACTTCCTTAAGGTAATGATCACCTCCTTCCGTTCCAAACTCAAATTCATCTGGATTACTCCAATCTCTGATGAGAAAGAGAAGATTTTGGAATGGTTTTGCACCTAATCCTTGACTATCAGCAGCAGCAAATCTTGCAAATTCAGTAGCAAATTGAAGGTACTGCAGCTGATCTTCTTGAATAATTCCAACTAGATTCAAGACTTGAATTGATGAAATCAAAGTTCCAAGTGCAAAAATTCTCGAATTATCAGCTGGTGATGTCTCATTATCAAACAGTCCTTGAGTATCCATGACAACAATTGCAATTTTTTCTCCAGTCAATTCTAATGTGTGAAGGAAGACGTCACTCCACATGATAATGCCAGTTGTATCTCGCTTGGTGCCTGAACGCCATGTGAATCCTTTAAGTGGCTCTTCAGCGCTTCCCATCCAATCTTGTTGGTTGTCGAGTGGGTTGTTGGGATAGTTGATTGATGGGTACTGTGAATAAAAGATAACTTTATAAATAAAATACTAAAGCATAGCCACTAGCAATCAGTCGTAGTCACTTAAATAACACAAGATACCCACATTAGCATACAAAAACCGCAAACAATAATCCAAAAAGAAGCTTTTTCCACGTCTAAATGCTCCAATGATTGAGAAAACCACAACTTTACGGTTCTTAACTTCTTGATGATCAAACATTTTCTCAAGTTCCGTTTTATCAATTTGAACTTGTTTGGTGTCCGTGAATCTCAGGACATTTACTGGTTTTCCATAAGGATGATCGTGAGACATTTTTGGAGATTTTTTTGCACTAAGTTGTTCAAATGAGCAATACTGCTTAGTAACTTTCAGCAGTCCAATTAAAACTAATTAAATCACACTTAATTTTTGCTGTTTTTATAGAAAATTTGACAAACCACAATAATAAGCTTTAAGTTTATGTATTGCATCGATAACTTAACCTAAATCACTAAGGGGATTCCTTTTGTGGCTTTTAGAGTTAATAACAATTTTTTGTTTATTTTTGAAGCACTTATGAAGCCGCATGACCACAAATTGTTAGGAAAGATTAATTTATATTTTTTTTTTTTTTTTTTTTAAATTAAACTTTATTTATTAAATTTAGAATATAATTATGTACAAAGTTAAGATACATGTTGAGCTGTAATTTTTAGGGTGTCAGACACTTTAATGGTCTTAATTATCCTAATTTTGCTTTAATTGAATTATTTTGCTTTCATTGATGATTGTTTAGTCGGTGTTTCGCGATGCAAGTCGAACGGTGAAGTTTGCTTGCAACTTTCCGACGTAATCTTTGAAGATTAATTTATAGGTTTTTTGACATTTTTGCTGTTTCATGCGACAAAATTGCCGAAATTTGTTTTAAAAAAATATCGAATGTGAAATTTTTTGTTTCTACTTTTTTTATTGCTACTTAGAAAATATTTGAAAAACAGACCCCCTAACTTCCAAAAACTTTGCAAATCAATTATATCATCATCAGCCATATTTCATCCGTTAATCAAATCTCCAGACAGATGCACACGTTCTGAATCACTCAAATAAAAATCGGAATTCCTATTTAATAGCAATTTACATTTTATATCACACAAAGATCTCGTGTGAAAACGTAATCACAAACATTTTCATATTTCGTCAAGAATTCCGATGTAATTCATACTATTCAAGTCAGTTTTTATTCAGCGTTCGGACTGTGAAATATAAAAATGCAAAAAATATTTTTTTGTGCATTTTTTTGTGTGGCTTTATTTGCCAAATCTGTGAATTTGAGAAACTTTGATGGAGAATTAAAAGTACAACTATTAAATTTAGACAAAAAATTTCATGGCTTTGATGATAAAAGTCAACAGTTGGAAGTCAAAAATTCAACAAAAGAAATTTCACAGAAATCAGAACGAAAATTCTTGGAAGAAAATTTAATAAATCACATCAACGACGTTTCTGAGTCATCAAAATTTTTCTGTACAAACTCAAAAGACGAGAATGATGATACATTTTTGACAGTCGTAAAGCGTTGCGTGGTGCGGTTTCCTCATGGATCAAGCTGCTAAGTTGGATAATTTGTGGAGTGTGAAGTGATTTTTTATAGTAAAAATTGAGGAAATTATTCCATATTGGAAGGTTAATTTGTGATTAAATGTAAATGTTTAGTTTAATAATGTGCAATAATAGATTTAAGTTGGAATTGAACAAAGACTATGAGTTAAAACTGCTGTAAATAGTTAAGAATGAATAAATGAGATTTTGATGCATGTGTTCTTGTGATTTGAAGCAGGTTTTGACATTCACATTAGAAGAATTATGAATTAACAATAAGGAAAAAAATATTGAAAACAACCCGACAATGCACTTCATGAGGAAGGAAAAGAAATCGAATAGACAATAAGTCTGACTCAATGTTAATGTCAATGACATTTGAAAAAAAAAATATATTATCACTTTGTAAATATTCACTGTTTATTTTTATTTTTATATCGGCTATAGACACATGTGTGAGGAAATTAAATATTGCGAAATAAATAAAAAAATTATGAAATACTTAAAATTATCATTTTTTTATTAATTTATCAAGATCTCTTTTGATTGCAGTAAATTGTGCATTTTCACGTAATTTTTAAGTGAAAAGATCATTTTTGCTAGCCTTGTAGGAAAGCATCAGAATATTGAGGACATGAGAAAAATACTGTAAGCGTGTGATGTATGTGATTATCACTTTACTATTTATAGATTTTAATCCATATAAATAATTTAATTATTTTAAAACGGGATCACGTCATGCGTCACTTTTGTCACAATTTCTTTGTCTTTTATTCCGTTTTTGATTTTTTTATGGCTTGGAAGAGATCGTATCTTCCATGACCTATGCCAAGTGAAAAAAAAATTCATCAAAAATATATTTGTGAATGTAAAAGAAATTTTTCAAGCATGTGTAATGTGTTGTTTGGCGAAACTGAAGTAAAGAAGGTTGAAAGAAGGTAGAAAACTAATTTGCATATGGAAAGTAAAAGTTTTGTTGGAGATTGAAATAGTCATAAATGTGCTAAATTGACATTTTATCCAAATTTAAATAGATTTATTTTAAATGTGTCAACAACGAGAATTTAAGTGTGAAGGCACCCAAATCTACAAATTCTGTTGTGAATGCACCTGAATCACAAACTCTATTGTGAATGCACCTGAATGACAAAACTAAAAGTATTAATGTGACTCACATACTATGTATGACTAAAAAAAGTCATTAGACCTTAGAATTTTAGATCGAACTCACTTTAATTGAAGAAATTTAGTGTAAATGCACCTGAATCAACAAATTCCAAGGCAGATGCACATGATTCATGAAATATTGGTGTAAAGACACCTGAAGTGATAATATCTAGCGTAATTGCACCTGAATATGAAATTGCAAATGTGAAAGCACCTTAACATCAAAATTTTAGTGTGAATTTACTTGAAGTGCGAAAATCTGGAGCAATAGCATCTCAATTTATAAATTTTAATGCAAAAGTTCCTGTAACATTCGTAACTACGCCAAAATCGATTAATAAACCCCACTTTCTTCAACTGACCACAAAAAGATAATTTCAAACAAAGAAATCATGTTCCATATTATTTTTATTTAATTATTTATATACATTATTCAATGTCACATTGACACAGACCTTTAATTGTACACATTTTCATTTATTTACACAAAAAGAGAAACAATTTTTTTTCTATTGATAACGACAGGCAGCTCATATTCAGTCATAATTTAAAAAATTCTAATTGACTTAGAAATTAACGATAATCGTAACATAAACATACTTGATCACTTGCTTCTCAAACTGAGATTCTTTAAAGAAAATTCCCTCAAATTCCTCCTCAACAACAGTAAACAGCTTTCCACTCACGACAGTCTCATTTATAAATGTCTCAGCTTCAATCTCACCGCAACTTTCTTCCTCAATTGCCAATCTCTTCATGACCTTATTTCTCTCAAACAAATGATAATTTAGTCGAATCTCTAACATGTTGCGGTTTAGTGTTTCGTCATCGGGAATTGAGAGTAAAGTTATAAGAAATATTAACGCGACAAAATTCCGTCGCATTTGATCGCTAAGATGAGTTTTTTGATACTGAGACTGAGATTTGGAGTTCAGTGCTTTGAGCGTGACACTTGATTTTGTTTCTTTGTTTTTTTTTTTTTATTTTATTTTATTTGGTTTTTGGTTGCGGTCATATTTTTTGAAAAAATATATGTGTGGCTGAAGTACCACGGCATATCATGTTCAAATGTTCTGAAACTTTGCCAGAATTAAGTCCATATTACGTCCAATTGCGTCCAACAAAAATTTAATTTCGTCCTACTTCCTGTGTCTGGATATGGCAAGTCAAAGTTTTGGGTACCTTTGCCGTCGTACTTCAGGATTTAAAACGGCATGATTTCTTAAAACTAACTTTATGTGACGTATTAAATATTAAAATTGATCTACTAATAACGTCCAATTGCGTCCCGTAAAAAGTTTTTGCAACCGATGTCCCTAACGGAAGTTATGGCTACTCAAAGTTTTGCTTGTGGACCAAAAAATTTTCTACCTCTTTGAAACTGATGATTTGGTCAAGTTATATATCAAATCACATCTCCTTTTTCTCAGGAACTCAAATATAAAAGAATTATTTACGACTATGCTGACATTTCAGACTTATGGCAGTTCAATTTTTGTTGTCGTACCTGAATATGAAAAAGTTTTATATTTTTTTTAGTGTCAAGTTATATGTCTAAACATATCTACTTTTCTCAAGGATTATAAATATGGAATCATTTTTTGAATTTGATCATCCACGACTGACTTATGTCACTTTAAAGCTATGGATCATTTTGCAACCATCTTGGAAAATTCACTTATTTAAATGATGATTTTTATTTTTTTAAGCATCACGATTTTAATAAACTTTTTTGAAAATAATATTAAGCGTTAAAAAACAAAGGCAAATAAATAATTAGTTTATTAATTTTTGATCAGAAAAATTTGTGAAAATCATCAGTTTCTAGGTAGAAAATTTTTTGGTCCACAAGCAAAACTTTGAGTAGCCATAACTTCCGTTAGGGACATCGGTTACAAAAAAATTTTTACAGGACGCAATTGGACGTAATTAGTAGATCAATTTTAATATTTAATATGTCACATAAAGTTAGTTTTAAGAAATCATGCCGTTTTAAATCCTGAAGTACGACGGCAAAAGTACCCAAAAATTTGACTTGCCATATCCAGACACAGAAAGTAGGACGAAATTAAATTTTTGCTGGACGCAATTGAACATAATATGGACTTAATTCTGGTAAAGTTTTAGAACATTTGGACATGACATGCCGTGGTACTTCAGTCACACAAATATATACAATAAATAAATCTTTTTTTTTGACAATTTTTTGATAAGGAACATTTTTTTTGGTGAAACTTAACATTGATTTGTTTTTTTAAGGCATGCATTAAGGGCGGAGACAGGGGGCTCGGGGGTCAAACCCCCCTATTTTTTTCAGATTTTTTTTCAGAAAATTTTTTCAGATCTGAATTATTTGAATTCAGGACACTAAAAATTACAGAATAAATAAATCAATAAGTTATTTAATTGATTCGCAGGGAGCACTGCAAATTCATTTGATGCGCAAAAACTGTAGCCATACATAAATTTTTGAAACTAATCCTAGCTTTTATCCTATTATTTATATGTATTGACCTGTGTCTTATCTAAAATTATCATGTAAGTCATTTTTTCATGACAAAAACGTGTCCTTGTTATAACTCTACAAAATTTTATCCTAGTTCCTCTTTATGAAACAATTGTGTCTTAAACATATTTGTCCTTTATCCAAGACACATTAACTGCAATAAAATTATCACAAATTGTCCTTACTAAGTAAAGTTATGATGAAATGTTTCAGATGAAGATGGCAGCACAAACGAAATCACCGTTCATTTGATAATAATGTTGGTTCTTTGTAATTTGTGGTAAAGGGACCATTCACTTATGACATCCATCAAAATCATGGATTTTTAGACCGCTCCTCTCACCCCTCTTTCACAAAATTTTTAATCCAAGAAAATTCTGTTGTTTTAAACTGTCACACAGCCTCAGTACCCCTTCCCCTTCCCAAAATCGGACATCATAAGTGAACGACCATATAAAAGATAATGCAAGTATTTTGAACAATATCTACAAAATATTGGAGGAAAAGTTCAAGTTATCGTCCTCATGAAATTATTTCACAGCATTCTTAGTTATTAAAAAGCTTCAAGCGTTTTTCGAATTTTTTGAACCCTTCTTTCTCCATTTACCCTTAATTTTCCTATTATTCCTCATACAAACCCAATTAGAGACATATAAGAAACTTTTCCGATAATAAATTCAATAAAGATATTCATTCATACAGACATGAAACTAAATGAATTATGAACTCTTTCTCACTCTCTGCGAAAGATAAAGTTTTTATATTTTCTTCATAATCTTATGTTCTTCTGGTTCGATTAAATTAATGAATGAAACCTTGAATATAATAAAATAAACTTATTGCACGACCAATATTTTACATGATTAAGCTCCCAAAATTGATTTTTCCAAGACTTCAACTCGAGAAATTAAGCCAGCTAGTTCCTTTTGCAATGCTGCATTTTCGTTGGTTAAGGTGTTGACTTGAGACTCTAGGACACAGATTCTTTCATTTAAATTGCCATCTGGACATGTGGATGGATCTAAAATAGTTTGAAAAAATTTGAAAATTAACTGCTTTATTCTAAATTTAATTTTAAATTTTTGTATTATGAAAAGTAAAAGAGAAGCAGGAGCGTAGCCAGGAGAGAGTTGGAGGGGTCCGGATCCCCTTCGAGGAAAAGTTTCTTCGTTTTGTTAGGGTTTTTTAAGCACTTGGGCTTTTTTGTTCCTTACAATAGAAAATTTGAATCCATTTTAGCTATGCCTCTTGTCAAGAAGGGGTCGTGGGAAGGGACTTCAAGAATCCATCTCAACATTGAAGATTTCTAGTATTTAATTGACTAATAATACTTACTCTCATAATTCTCAAAACACATCCTTAATTCCATCCTTAACACTTCCTTTGACTCACTCCAATCAATAAATGAACCATCAGCACAAACATTTCCATTCATAGCCAAAGTTATAATATTTGTATTGTCAATAAATTGTTCATCAATTGCATTTATTGAGCAGAAATTCAGCATCACAGCTGTCAATGCTGGATGAAAACCAAATGATGTTGAGCTAATTACTTTTAATGGATTTAAAGCCAATGAAATTAATTCCAAATTTTGTAAGTTACTAAAAATTCCTACAGGCAGTTCATAGATGTAATTTCCTAGCAAGTCAAGTGCAATAAGCTGAGTTAAATTTGCAAATTGATCTGGATAAATTCCATATAATTCGCAAAATTCCATAGATAATACTTGAAGATTGATAAGCGGTTGAAATATTTTTGGTGGAATTTTGTAAATTGGATTTCTATTCAACACAAGTCTTTTAAGTGATGTTAAGTTAGCGAATGAATTTTCTGGTAAATATGATATACGATTGTTCATTAAATAAATTCTTTCAATTGACGTCATCCCCTCAAACCATCTTGGATTTAATGTTTCTATAAAATTATCGTTCAGATAAAATTGTTCTAAGTTTGATAAGTCAGCGAATGCAAGATCTGGAATGAAAGCCAAAATGTTCCTGTCTAAATCAATGACTTTAAGGTTTGAAAGTCCAACAAAATTTTCATCAAAAATTTGATTAATTTGATTTGAACTCATCAACAGTTGCTCAAGATTTGACAGTCCAGATAAAAGTCTTGGTGGTAATGGTCCCAAAAAATTGACAGCAAGATTCAAAATTTGCAGATTTCTGTTAAACCGAAATATATTTTCATGTAAAATTGTTAATCTGTTGCTTTGTAGATTAACAATTTGAAGATTTGGGGAACGAGCAAATGCAATCTCTTCAATTTCTGCAATATAATTTGACTGCAAGTTTAGAACTTCTAAGTTCCTACAGAAACTCAACGAATCATTTCCAATTCTTTGAATATGAACAGTATGCATCTCGATGACACTAAGATTACTGAATGTCTGACAAATTATTGATGGGATAATTGGAGACCTTGAAATTAGATTTCCTTCGACTCTAAAAACATCCTGGTTAGTTCTTCCAGGAATATGAGTTCCACTGATTTGAGAAAAATTGTTAAATCCATTAGGGTTTATTAATGTCAAATCGCAGGTGTACTGATTCAAAGAATTCACATAGTATTGACAAGAAATTGTTGGTTGCTGAAGTGTAGCATTATTTACAAAAATTACGAGAACTATAAACAGAGCTTTCATTTTTTTGAATTTTCGGAAAATTAAAAAAAAGGGTTTGAATAACAAACAGTTCACGGTCGCGCCTGTTTACAAACTGAATCAGAAATTATTTTTTTTTAAAAAAAGTATATAAGAAATTAATATTAAAATCTTTCTTATCGTAGATAAATACTAAAATTTTGGCAAGTAACCAAATATGGATAATGTCAGGGGCAATGACAAAATTTTTTTGAAAAAAAAAAATTTAGCAAGAAGTTTGAGAAATTTTCTAAAATGTAAATGACTTTAAAGCAGTGGTGATCAACCTTTTTTGTGCCGCGACACCAGGGGCGTAGCCAGGAATTTTTTTGAGGGGGTTTTTGCTACTTTTCGAGGTTTTTTTTTGGTTCGGATCTGAAAAATTCAATAATATCTAAAAATTCGCGAAAATGGGAAAATAGGGGGGTTTGACCCCAACCACCTCCCCCCCTGGCTACGCCCCTGCGCAGCACACCTTGTGAGTAAGTCATTACTAAAACCGCATTTGGAGCACGGCTCTACTGGTATTTGGTGGTACTTTTCGAAAAAAAATCAATTCATTAGTGTGTCGCGGCACACCGGTTGGCAATTACTGCTTTAAAGCATCAAAAATTCTAGAATAATACCTCAACCGGCATATTTACCTCAAACTTAATTTATCTGCCAGTCTGTCCACTTATCAGTCTACTTACAAACTAATCTATCAGCTTTACAACTTCCTATTCTAAGCATTATCTTGAAATACCCAAGTGACGAATCGTACTCAATCGGTTCTTACGTCAAAACAATTGATAAAAGTTATCTAATTTAATATAAATCCAGCAAAACATTGAAGAAAACATCAGACATTATTTTGATTTTAACGAGTAGAGTTTAGTAAATTTTTACTCCTGGAATAAGAATTAAAATGAAGATTTTAGCTATAATTTTCATTGTTGTCCTTCATAAAGCTGTTTCTCAAACTCAACAAGCAACATGTCAATTCGAGGGATCCTTTGACTACACCTGTGTTCTCACCTTAACCAACCCAAATGGATTCAATAATTTCACACAAATTGAGGGCAATCATTTGACAAATAGAACAAATGATGATGTGACCACGATACGAGCAACATCATTTTCAACATCAACAAACATTCCGTCAATAATTTGTGAAACTTTCAGAAATTTAAAGACGATAAATTTCTTTTGGATTGGAGTTCAAAGAGTAGATGAGGATTCAGTGAGAAGTTGTCAGTTTTTAGAAGTATTGAGTCTTAGATCTAATCAAATTTCGGTGATTAACCAAAATGCATTCGTTGAGAATCCAGAATTACAACGTGTGCAATTGGATGGCAATAATTTGACAAGCCTTTCTGAAAATTTATTTCAAAACAACAGAAAATTGATTGAAATTAACTTAAGCAACAATAGATTAACCGACCTACCAAGAAGATTATTTAGTGGCTTATCGGAACTGGAATCGCTACATTTGTTTCAAAATCAATTAACAACAATTAATGAAGACACATTCGCTAATTTGTCATCACTTTTGGTGCTGGGTCTATCTAACAACACAATTACGGGCGTTCCAGATCAAGCATTTGCATCTCTCGTCAATCTTTTGGATGTTTACCTTTCCAACAATCCGTTAGGAAAATTCAACCCTTATTGGTTCCAAAATTCAAGATCGTTACGATCTCTTTACTTGATCAACACTCAAATTTCATATTTTTCTGAAGAATCTTTTGTGAATTTTTCAAGACTTCGAGAATTGATGTTAAACTCAAATCCGATACAAAAGCTGCCGTCATATACTTTTAAAGCACTTGGAGAATTGACTACATTGAGTTTGTTTGACTGTCAGATTATATATCTTGATCCATACTTATTCCAGGGAACAACCAATCTTTGGTCACTTAACTTAGCCAACAATCAAATCTATGAACTTCCAACTGGAGTTTTTAGTAGTTTGGTCAACTTAGCTACACTTAATTTGGACAACAATCAATTACAAATCATAAGTTCAACTGCATTCGGCATACATCCAGTGTTGAGGGAAGTAAGATTTGGATGGAATCAAATTAACGCAATTGATGAGAAGTTTATAGACAATGTGAATGTCACGCAACTTAATATGCTTCAAAATATTTGTGCTGATGGATTTTTTGATGATTGGAGTGTGCCAAAGGATTTGTTGAGACGAGAGCTGCAAGTTTGCTTTGAGAATTATAAAGGTAAGTAGTCTGACTGTGTAATGTGGATTTCTAGGGTGTATCCTAGGGGTAACATAGACTCTTAGGGTATAGAGTATAACCAAAAGATACTTTCTTTAGATTTCTGTGGGGTTTTAGGGTTAACCCCATACCTTAGGGGTATAACCACAAATGTACCCTAGGGTATACACCAAAGGGACTACCTAGAGTATTCTCTAAGGGTACACCCTAAAAACCCACCCCCTGACAAAAAAAAGTTGTTTAGTGAAGTATGTATGTATGTATGTATGTTTATTAAGACCTTACTGATCGTTCGATTATACGAAATCAATCAATATCAGGCAATGAACATAAGAATAATTGATAAATTAGATAAAAAGATTGAAAATTAGAGAAATCAAAAAGTGCAAAAAGTATACTTTTAAATTTAAAATATCAACCAAAGTGTATTTAATCCTTCAAAAAAAATGTTCTAAAATCGATTTTATCTAAGAATTTAAAACATTCAAAATTAAAATAATAATTTACGAACATTTTGCAGAACCTCCACCATACTGTCCCATTGGAAATGAATATGAGAGAATCTGTGAGCTAGAAGCACAGTCGACGAGGTTGACACAGGAAAATGAAAGTCTTAGGAGAGAATTAGATGAACTAGCTGCTAGAATCGAAGCTCTTGAGAGGCAAAATAGTAAAAAGTAGAAAAAAATTCTTTAAAATTTTTTATAATAAATTATGATCAAAAGAATCAAATCAAATTTTATTTTCAAAAATACTTTTAAAAATTCATTGAAAAATCTAAAAGTGTAGTGCATAGGAGTAGCCAGGGGACGGGAGATTGGTTGGAGGTTTGCACCACTACATCAGGAAATTTGAGGGGATAAAATTTAATTGCTTATGAAAAGTTTAAGGGGCGAGGGTATTGAAAATTCACCCATTTACCCTCCTGGCTACGCCACTGCACTATATATTATTGATTATTGTAGTGAGAATTTGATGAAGAAGTTCTTTGATTATTGTTCGTATTTTATTTATTTATTGATATATTCTTTAATCCATATTAAAGTTCATTTCATTCAATTTCTTCCTCCTCCTCATTGCATTCATCTCTTAAATGAGGAATTTCCAACATAATAAGTTCACGATTATTTGTAACCTTAAATTCAATGCAAGGATTTTGATCCAAAAGCAAGTTTGTTAACTGATTCAAATTGTCAAAAACATTAGGATCGATAAATGTAATTTTGTTTTCAGTGAACGAAATGTGCCTCAACTTTAGATTGTAGTCGAAAAGTCCTTTTGGTATTGTTGTAATATCATTGTCCCATAAATCTAGCACAACTAATTCCGTTAATGGCTGCAAATCTGATTGATGAACTTCTTTTAATCCTGAATGCCAAATGTAGACTGATTTTAGGTTTGGAAATAAATTTTCTAATCCACGTGGAAAATATTTAATAATTCTATGATTTGCATAAAATGCATTGACATCGTTGTTGGATTTTGTATCATGATGTGTACCTTCAACTGAACTGATAAGAGTTGACTTTCTTGAACTTATTTTAAAATAATTTTCAACTGAGCACTTATAGGCGTAATCATACATCCATAGCCAACTATTTGTATTAAAATCGCATCTTAAATGATTTGCTGAGATCAGAGAATGTAGAGATAAGAAGCAAATTAATCTAGAAGAATTAAAATAAAAGAATTCTTAAATATTTATTTAATTTTTGAAAAATTCTGATTTTATTTACGTGAGTAATTTCAACATTTTGTTATCACTGACTTTTGTGTTTTTGTTACAGTATACAAGTGTGTAATGCCGAACTATAATCAGTATTATTGAGTTTTTTAATGAGAAAATATTTCTTTTTATTATTGTTGATTTCAAAATCTCTGAGAGTGAGATTTGTTATCAGGAGCTAAGTAGCGAGTCTACTCTCATTTTTATGTAGTGGGTCCACGATTTGAAAAATTATTTTGCTTCAAAATTTTTCTATTCAAATTGAATTTATTCTAGTGGAAACTTGTCAAAAATGACCATTAGAGATGAAAATTTGTATTTTTGTATGCAAAAATTTTTAAAATAATTTAAGTTGAGTCTATTCAAATCGATGACAACCTGTACAGAGGCGTAGCCAGAAATTTTTTGAGGGGGGGGGGGTGTTCTAAATTTTTTTGTATGAAACGAAAAATTTGGCAAATTGAAGAAATTTTCAAAAAAGAGGGGGATTAAAACCCCCAAAATCTCTCTGGCTACGCACCTGCCCCTGTAGATTGTAAAAAACTTTCAAACTTTATATTATATATTTTTTTTTTGTTTTAAATATCATTCATGCTGATACACCAGCAAATTACTCCACATTTCTTAGCAATAAATCTAAAAATCTTGAACATATCAAGAATCATCCACTCAATTCATTACTATATTAAATTAAACACGAAAAGTAACTTAACCCCCCCATAAAATACAATTTCTTAAATATTCAAACCTTACTCACATGTCATGCATTAAATACACACATAAATTTATGAAGAAGTTTTTCTTATAACTTTATTATTATTTTTTGGGGATGAAATATGAATAAGATAAACAAGAAATAAGAAGAAGAAGTACAAGGAGCAGAGAAGTAAAGTTATGAATTAATTTAATTAAGTTTAATTATTCATGATATATTCTTGCCTTATTTGGTTTTTGTGTGTTTTTATCCTCTTGTTAGTCGATTATGATGCTGATACTGATGCTTGTTGTGGTTTTGGTGGATGGAAAGTTTTTTGAACGAACTTTGGCTTATTTGATTTGATAGAAAATGTTATGAATTTTAAGAATGGATATTAAGGATTTTAGCTGCATACTCAAAATTTTATTTGATTGAACTTGTCATGGATTTTAAAATTAAACTCAGAATTTTTGACAAAAATGCTTTAGATTGATCCCGAAAAGCAAAAATCGGATAATCGAGATGACATCTGACACCAAGCCGGAAGGTGGCCAGCACCACTCCGGTTAATATTTTATTTGAGCTTGATGCTGGCCTCACCTCGGCTGGGTGCCGGCTTTCATCTCCATTATCCGATCTGTGCGTTTTGTAATGTGTATAAGGTTTGTAGAGTTCTGAGCTCAGAATTGTAAACCAAATCGCTCCATAGAATTTTTACAATTACAAAAATTTTAATATACAACTTGACATCCAAATCAACTGCTGAAAAGCAATCAAATTTCCAATTTTCCTGAAAATTCAAATTAACATCACAAAAATTGACATTAACAACATCAAAAATCAACTTCACTATCCCAACCTGACACGATAAAATAATCTCATTTACCTTCTTCAAAAATAACATATAAAATTCCTGTTCATTCAACCACAAAGCCGCACATTTTGCTCATTCTGACTGCGAATTAATAATTAATGAGTGGAATTTTCATAATTTTCTGTCTTATATGGACCGTATTGAGCATAAAATAACAGAATATGAAGATTTTTTTGTTGTTATATGATCATGAATTTAGTATGAATGAGAAAATCAGACTTTGGTAAAATTTTTGTGATGTAGCTTGTAGATGAAGACGGCAAATGGTAGTCATGCTAATGAAATTGTGGTTTTTATTGGGTTTGAATTTTGGAGAGTAAGAGTGTAAGAATTTAGAAATTTCTGGGTGGTTGGATTTTTAAAAGTTAATAATTCGATACAAACTCTCAATGTATAGATTAAAAGATTAAAGACTTTTAAAAAGAAAACAAGTTTCCAAAAATAGAAATAAAAAAACATTTTTTAAAGATAAAATTTAATTTACAAATCCATATGTTAATTTTCTAAGTGGGTTGTCATGGAGTCATTGTTTTGAAGCATAATTAAATTAATAAATAATTCATTGATGGTTTTCAAATATATAAAGAGAAAATATATTAAAAATATATTCATTCATTTTTTGACAGTTGTAAAGTTAAAAAGGAACAGAATTTGATTCAAAATGAATCAAATCTATTTATTAGTATTACTACTGACATCATCACCACTGGTATCTTCAACTTCTTAGCACGTCACTCAAGCGATTGCTGATTTTATTGAGATTTTGTACGTCCATAAAAATCAACTGTTTGATATTATATTTTATGGTGAGGAATTAGATTTCATGGAAGACTCACTGAGGGGAATTCAACAGCTTAATATCCAAAATTATGCATACGAAATTAAAGTCATTAAAGATCCACATAAGTGGGATCACAAATTTTATCAATCCGCGATAATTTTTTGTCAGCAAATTGAATATTTGAGATATTTTCAAAAAATGTCAAGTCTTAAAAATTTGAGCTACAAGGACATGAAGTTCCTGACAATATTTAATCACGACTTTTTATTTTCAAACTCTAATTTGAATCCTAATCAAAACAGCTCAGTCAACAATACTTTGATGGAAAATGGTCACTTTTTAAGATCTAAGGAAAAAGGTTTTGCAAAAAAACTCGAAACAAAAGTTTTATCAAAATTTATGCAGCACACTTATCTAGTCGAATACTTAAATTCAGCACAAGGTCGACTGAGTGAATTTCAATATTATTTAATTCCAACTGAAACTGACGTTTACCTAACAACAATAGAATGGTTTAGCGAAGTCTCTTGCAATAAGTATCCAATGCTTCGATTAATAAATGCTTTTAATAAATCGACTGAAAAATGGAACAATGATTTAGAAAGTTACAAAAAATTTCACAAATTTCGTGGATGCAGTTTGAAACTTTTTAAGGAAAAACTCCAAAAATCTGACTTACCATCTAAAATTGATTTATTTGAAATTATTTTTTTAAATTTATTATCAGTGGTTGGAAATTTCACAGCTATTTATGATAATGATCCTGAAAAAACAAAAACTGTGCAATTGGCAATGTTCAGTAACTCAAAGAAACATAATTTAACAATTCACACGACATCAACGTTCTTAAGCATACCATTTAAATTTCTAACGACCCATGGCCAGCTGTACACGTCATATGAGAAGCTTTTGATGCCATTTGACAATACAACTTGGTATCTTTTGATCTTAACATTCGGTTTGTCCTACACAGTCATTTTTATTACTAAATTGTCTCCACGTGTGATTCAAAAAATAATCTTTGGTAGCAACATTACAACTCCAGGACTAAATGTTGTCAGCATTTTCTTTGGAATTGCTCAATTACGAGTTCCATGGAATAGTTTCGCACGGTCTTTATTTATTATGTTTATTCTATTTTGTTTAATATTTAGAACTGCTTATCAAGGATTACTTTTTGAACTGACGACAACCGATAAGCATAAACCAACACCAAAGACAATTCAAGATATTGTTGATATGAATTACACTGTATACAGTTTAGCCAGTGAAGATTTTAAAGAAAAATTGTTTGATGAAGCAAAGTAAGTTTTTAGCAAGCTTTCCCGATACCGGGACCGGGAGTCGCGCCCCGAGTCCCGAAAATGTGATGGGACCGAGAAATCGGGAAAGCCTTGTTCTTAGAGCTTTTGAAATTAAATTTAAATAATTTTAAAAAAAAAATCTTTATTTTCAGACTAAACTTCAAATCATTTCCATCAATTCGAGAAATTTATCACGAGTACAAAAGTCAAGCTTACAACTCATCAGCAAAGATTGCATTTATGTTTTCTGAAAATCAGATTAATTACTTAACAAATGTACTTAAAGTTCAGTCATCAAAGATTAATGAAAATTTTCTCACAATTCATATCGGATTCGCTTTTGAACCAAATAACTTTATGTACAGCTTGACTGAGGACTTGATAAGTAAGCTGCAACCAATGGGAATCATCGACTACTTGTGGGAAACAAAATTTGAAGCGATTCTTAAAAAGTATTCAAATTTAAAAATTCCGAACGATTTGAGTTTTGAGGATTTAAGTTTTGGCTTTTTTATATGGCTTTCAGCGTGTGCAGTGGATACTTTGTGTTTTATAGGCGAATTAGTATTCATAAGGCTGAGAAATATTAGAGGGGCTGATATGGAAGAATAATTTATGGTTGGAAATATAATCGTTAGGCACTATTAAGGCAGGAATTGTCTTACGGAAAAACCCACTGATGATCATGCTAAATACAGCATGAAAATTAGTTTTACAAAAATTTGTATTTTATTTTTAACATTATCATGAAAAAAAAACATTGTTAACCAATACTTCTTGTTATAGCATTTTCGAAGTCTAGACAAAGAGTCTAACTACAAAACAACAGCACGTAAAAACCAAAAATATCAATGATAAAGTAAATTATTTTTTGAAAATAAAATTCTCTTGGATACCAAATTTTATTTCAATCACTTTACTTTGGGATCATTCGCTTAATATGTTACGTAAAAAATCGACTTTTTAGACCTCCACTCCCTCCTTGTTACGTTTTTTGTATGATCTCTTAGAACAGTGGTGGACAACCTTTTCTGTGCTGCGGCTCACAATGTGAGTAAATCGTGACCAAAACCGCACACAAAACACGGCTTATGGTATATTTCGATAAAAAATTCGGCACACAAGTGTGCTGCAGCACACCGGTTGGCCATCGCTGTTTTAGAAAATCCTAGTACCCCTTCCCCCCTAAAAAGTGAATGTACTAAGTGAACGACCCCTTTTATTACCAGACATTTACATTGTCATAAAATCTTCATAGGAAAAAAAATACATTTGAACGTCATATGTGAATAACACCTTAGTTAATGATCCAGCTTAAGTTCATAAAACTTTTAACACTATAGTATTTTTGGTTTAATAAAAACCACGTCTTAAGTATAAAATAAAAATTACGTTTAACATATAATTGGCATATAATAAGAAAAAAACTAAAAATCAGTTCATAATGTGACAAATTTCTAGAATCTAGAAGACTTTATTCATTGCTCGTCTGCTTTTGAGTTTAAACGTGCTTAGTTCTTTAAAAATTTGAAATGCACTTAAAATTTTATCTTTTCTTGCAATGCATATTGTTAGAAAGAATTACATCTTTTGGCACAAACAACTTAATTATTCAAGCAATTCTTGACTTTATTGATGTTTCATACGTGCAGACAAATCAAAAATTTGATATTATATTTTATGGAGAATATTTTGATTTAATTGAAGACTCATTGATGGAAATTTCGAGACACAACATTCAAAATTATACATTTAGCATCATAAACGTTAAAGATCCCTTTGAATGGGATCATAAGTTTGATCAATCTGCAATAATATTCTGTACAACAATTGATTATTTACATTTTTTCCAGAAAATGGCGAAATTAGTAAATTTAAGCTATAAAGACATGAAATTTTTAACTATTTTTGGACATGAATTTACAGTTTTTGATTCTGATTCGGACGATATTTATGAAAATTCAGATCAAAATTCAGTTAGCAATAAGTTTTTAAAAACTCACAAAAAATTACAAAAAAGAAACTTAAAAGACTTTGTGTCTCAAAATTACGTTAAAATGACTCTAGATTATACTCATGGGTTCATCAGTGAATTTCAATATTTCATTGTATCCACTGAAGATGAGATACACCTAACAACAATAGATTGGTTCCACGAAAAGTCTTGCAATAAATTTCCAATGCTCAAAATCATTAATTCTATGAACAAGTTAAGTGGAAAATGGAGCAAAAAAATGGAGAATTACAAAAAATTTCACAATTTTTTTGGATGTAATTTGACATTTTCATTAGGCAAAACAGATGTAAAAAATAAAAACTTAGTTTTAGATAATATAATTTTAATTTTTGGAAATTTGTTAGCACAATTTGGAAACTTTATAGCACGTTCTAATCCCACTGAAAAAATAGTAAATGTAGTTCTAGAAATAAGTACTAAACTAGAAGAAAATGATCAAATATTTCACATAACATCAAAATTTATATGCATTACACTTCAATTTTTCACAACTCCTGGTCAACTGTACACGTCATATGAAAAGCTATTAATGCCATTTGACAGTTCGACCTGGTATCTTTTGATCTTAACATTCGGTTTGTCCTACACAGTCATTTTTATTACTAAATTGTCTCCACGTGTGATTCAAAAAATAATCTTTGGTAGCAACATTACAACACCAGGACTAAATGTTGTCAGCATTTTCTTTGGAATTGCTCAATTACGAGTTCCATGGAATAGTTTTGCACGGTCTTTATTTATTATGTTTATTCTTTTTTGTTTAATATTTCGAACTGCATATCAAGGATTACTTTATGAACTGACGACAACCGATAAGCATAAGCCAGTACCAAAGATAATTCAACAAATTGTTGATATGAATTATACTGTATACAGTTTAGCCAATGAAGATTTTACTGAAGAATGGTTCGATAATCCGAGGTAAAAATTTTATGCTGAACATATTTAATTCTATATTAATTAATAAAATCGATTTCTCACTCAATTTAGATCAAAATTTAAATCCTTTTCATCCGGATTTGAGTTTTATAATGAATACGAAAAACTAGCTAGAAATTCATCAGCGAAAATTGCATTTTTGGTCTCTGATGTGCAGATGAAGCAATTAACAAATCATTTCAAAATTCAGCTTTTAAAAGTGGATGAAAATCTTATCACGATGAATTTCGGATTTGGCTTTGAACCAAATAATTTTATGTATAGTTTGGCTGAAGACATGATAAGAAAGTTATATCCAATGGGAATTATCCAAAATTTGTGGAAAATATACGAAGAACAGACTTCAAAAAAATATTGGAATAGAAAAATTCCAAAAGTTTTAAATGTCGAAGATTTAAGTTTTGGATTTGTTTTGTGGCTATTAGCTTGTGCGGTGTCTGGTGTATTTTTTGTAATTGAACTAGTATTTGTACGACTACATATGACTCTGAACTCGATTTCTGGATTGGTAATGATGTTAAGAGTACTTTATAGTAGACGTTATCATGGATAAATAAATGATTAAAACATAAATCATATCTCAATGTGTAATTTTATTTCTTAAACTTGTTCTTCTAAGTTTTTTTTGAACTTTGAATAAAGTGAGATTATTTCTGTAAAAATCTGTTCAATTAGCTCTAAAAAGTCATTTTTTTTGCGTACAGTACCAAGTAATTTTTTGAACACAATGTCGTAAGGAGTCGTTCACATATGATGTCTGATTTTTAAGGGAGGAGGGGAGTCTGAAGTTGTGTGACTGTTTTAAACGATACAATTTTTTTTTGTATGAAGATTTTGTAACAGAGGGGAGGAGGAAGGTCTAAAATCCAAGATTTTGATGGACGTCATAAGTGAACGGCCCTTGATCAATATTTCTTTAAAATATTTAAAAGTTTTTATTTTCAAATAAATTGTATATTTTATTAAATCACAAAAAGATAATTGTTAATAATTGTTTGAAAATCAGTGTAACATACAATTGAACTAAATAAATCAATCTAGAATAGTGGTGTAGTCAGGAATTTTTAGGACGAAATTTATTTTTTTTATGAAAATTCCAGAGAAGAAGAGCGAAATTTTAATTTTTTAAAAAAAAATCTTAGCAAATTGAAGATTTTTTTAAGATCTACCCAAGCATATCCATTCTAATTTGCTACACCACTTATCTATATTCTTAGGAAAAATATAACACTTTACGTATATTTCGAAAAGGTGAGGATACATAAAAATTTTATTCAACGTTCGACTGTATTTGAGTTAAAACGTGAAAAATTTTTCGTTAAAAATGAATTTCTTAATTTTATTGCTTACATCATCTGCCCCAGCTTTTTCAATTTCTTTACAGCCTTCTTCACTCGTTATTTCTGCTATTGTTGATTTTATTAATTCGTTATATTTGGAAAGTAACCAAGCCTTTGATATTATATTTTATGGGGAAGATATTGATTTTATGGATGATTCATTGAGAAAACTTCAACTTCTCAACATTCAAAATTACGCATACAATATTAAAGTTATTGGAGATCCTTTTGAATGGAATCATAACTTTGGTCAATCTGCTTTAATATTTTGTCAAAAATATGAGTTTTTAGATTTTCTACACAGAAATGCAAAATTTGTAAATTTAAGTTATAAGGATATGAAATTTTTGACTATTTTTAGTCATAAATTTTGGCATTTACGTTATAATATGAGTGATAGTCATTCGAATAAGAATGAACATTTTTTAAATAATAAGGGAAAAAATTTTGATGAAAATAATTTTCCAAGACATTTAAAAGATTTCATGTTATACACTTATAAAAAGCGTTCCTTAGATGCCGGCTTTGGATATTTTAGTGAATATCAATATTACATTATACAAACTGAAAATCACATCTATTTAACAACAATAGAATGGATTAATGAAGCATCATGTAATCAATATCCAATGCTTAGAATCATTAATACGTTAAACAAAACAACAGGAAAATGGATTAAGAATTTGAAAGGCTATAAAAAGTTTCACAACTTTTATGGTTGTAATTTGACACTTTTTTCGGTGAATAAAAAGCGTGAAGAATTTCAAACGAGCTATATATTTGAGAAAAATTTCTTTAATTTATTGGCTCAAGCTGGAAACTTTAAAGCTATTTATGGTAATCTAAATGTAAAAATGGGAAATGTAGTTTTAGAATTGTTTGCGAAGTTAAAGAAAAGTCATGAAAAATATCACATAACATCAACATTTTTATGCATTACACTTCAATTTTTCACAACTCCTGGACAATTGTACACGTCATATGAAAAGCTATTGATGCCATTTGACAGTACGACTTGGTATCTTTTGATCTTAACATTCTGTTTGTCCTACACAGTTATATTTATTACTAAATTGTCACCACGTGTGATTCAAAAGATAATCTTTGGTAGCAACATTACAACTCCAGGACTAAATGTTGTCAGCATTTTCTTTGGAATTGCTCAATTACGAGTTCCATGGAATAGTTTCGCACGGTCTTTATTCATCATGTTTATTCTATTTTGTTTAATATTTCGAACTGCATATCAAGGATTACTTTTTGAACTGACGACAACCGATAAGCATAAACCAACACCAAAGACAATCCAACAAATTGTTGATATGAATTACACTGTATACAGTTTAGCCAGTGAAGATTTTACAGAAGAATGGTTCGATCATCCAAGGTAAAAAACTTTAAACTGATCCCGTATACTTGATATCAATTTTTTGCTAAATAATTCTAAAATTAATTTCAGACCGAAATTCAAAATGTTTTCATCATACTCAGAATTTTTTCACGAATACAAAACACAAATGCGCAACTCATCAGCAAAAATTGCATTTATGTTATTTGATCTTTATTCAAAATCCCTAACAAATATTTACAAAATTCGACCATTAGAAATGGATGAAAATTTTGTCACATTAAATCTTGGATTCGGTTTTGAACCAAATAATTTTATTTATAGTTTAACACAAGACTTGATAAGAAAGCTACATCCAATGGGAATAATTCAGTACTGGCTTGACGAAGAGCATATTAAAAATTATAAGATTTTAAAAATTCCAAAAATTTTGAAGATTAAGGATTTAAGTTTTGGATTTGTTTTGTGGCTTATAGCTTGTGCTGTGTCTTGTGTGTGTTTTGCGATTGAAATAGTTTTTGTCTGGCTAAGTTCGACTGTGAAAACTATTTTAGGAATTTTAATGATGTTGAGAGTACTTTATGGTAGGAAATATCAAGGTTAGATGATAAAGTGTAGCTTTATTTTTTATACCAGTGGTGACCAACCTTTTTTGTAACGCAGAACACTTTTTGACAGTGTTGTCCAAACTGTGTGCCGCGGCACACTGATGTGCCGTAGAACTTGGCTAAAAGTGCCGTGGAAAAATTTTAAAAATCCCAGAAATAGTCTGTTTTTCAATAATTTTAAAATTTTCATATATTTCTACGCAAAAAAACTCATTTTTAGCACCGAAGTATCAATAATTTAACAGAAAAATTTTGACTTATCTGACCAAAGACAAATTATTTTAAAGAATAAGGATTGTTTTTTCAAAGTTAAATTTTGGTGTGCTACGAAAAAATTTTTTGAGCTAAAGTGTGCCATGACTCAAAAAAGTTTGGACAACACAGCCTTTTGAGGAGGTCATGAACAAAATCCCAAAATTGCACGCGAAACACAGCTCGTGGTACTTTTCGGGAAAAATCGGTAAACTATTGTGTACCGCGGCACACCGGTTGGCCATCACTGCTTTAAATTTGTTCTTATAAAATTTTGAAGTTTAATTAAAGATTAATAAAATTAAAAATCGCAGTGGTCCTTAATTTAACTACATTTAAATTTTTTCATAACAAGACAATCTCTAAAAAAATTAAGAACTTTTAGCAGCTTTAAGAATTTTGTCAGATCATAAATGTCCCATAAAAAATGTAACCTTTTTTTTTCTTTGGAAACAATAACAAAAAATTTATTTAAAAAAACTCCAAAAGCTTTCCATATGGAAATTTTAATGGAATTATTGAAAAAAATAAAAATTTTATTCAAAAATTATTGTTTCACGAGTATAGATGTGGTAGTCTGAAGATGCAATCAAACATAATTTTATTATTGTTATTTACATTTTTGCCATTAATTACTTCAATTTTAATTAATAAAAACATGATAAAAGCTATTAATGACTTTATTGACATATATTATGTGCAAGCTAATCAAATGTTTGATGTTATCTTTTATGGAGAAGCGATCGATTTTATGGATGACTCACTAAGGCAAATTCAATTACTTAACATTCAAAACTATACATACAATATAATAACTGTCAAAAATCCTTTAAAATGGGATCACAAGTTTAATCAATCTGCAATAATATTTTGTCAACAAATTGAATTTTTGTCATATCTACAAGTTAAGTCAAAGCTGGAAAATTTGAGTTATAAAGATATGAAATTTTTGGTGATTTTTGGTCATGAATTTTTGCATTTAAAGTCTGAAAATAGTGATAAAGTTTCTGAAAATGCAATTGAAACAGCTTTGGATGAAAAGTTTTTAAAAATTCACCAAAGATTAAATTCTAGAAATTTAGATAATTTTATGGCTCAAAACTATGTAAAAAGAACTTTAAATGTACAATTTGGTTTTATAAGTGAATTTCAATATTTCATTCTCGTCACTGAAGATGAAATTTTCTTAGCAACGTTAGATTGGTTCAACAAAGTATCTTGTAATAAATTTCCAATTCTTACAATCATTAATTCTATAAATAAATCAACTGGAGAGTGGAGCAAAAAGTGGGAAAATTATCAGAAATTTCGAAACTTTCATGGATGTCAATTGACAATTGTTAATGAAGATGTGTTAAAAACTGACTTTTTTGTTCAAAGAAATTTCTTTAAAAATATTTTTTTCAACATTTTATCTAAAGTTGGAAATTTTACAGCAAATTATGCAAACTCGAGCACTGGTGTAGTCAGAAATGTAGATTTTTCTGGTTTTGTAAATTTAGACCCAAATATTTTGCCAGTTCATACTACATCAACATTTACAAGCATTACATTGCAATTTTTTACAACTCCTGGACAGCTGTACACGTCATATGAGAAGCTTTTGATGCCATTTGACAGTATGACTTGGTATCTTTTGATATTAACATTTTGTTTGTCCTACGCAGTCATTTTTATTACTAAATTGTCACCACGTGTGGTTCAAAAGACAATCTTTGGTAGTAACATAAAAACATCAGGACTAAATGTTGTCAGCATTTTCTTTGGAATTGCTCTTTTTCGAGTTCCAAAAAATGGATTTTCACGCTACGTATTTATTTTGTTCGTTTTTTTCTGCCTAATATTTCGAACGGCATATCAAAGTATACTTTATGAACTGACGACAACCGATAAGCACAAACCGACACCAAAAACAATTCAACAAGTAATTGATTTGGACTATACGGTGTATGGTTTTGGACTTCTGGACCTTTATGATAGTTGGTTTGATAAAAAAATGAGGTAATTAAAATGGAGTTAGGGGCCGTTCACTTAGTACGCTCGCTTTTGAGGGGGGAGGGGGTATAAGATTTTGTAACAGATTAGACAAAACAAAAGAATTTTTATGCAAAAAGCGTAACGAGGGGGGGAGAAGGGGTCTACTATATAGGGAAAAAAAATTAGGGACTTTTTCAAAAAACAGTATTTTTGATCTGGTGCTTTAACGTTGCATTATTTTTAAAAACTGTAAAGGACAAAATTAAACCTAATGTGATTCCGCGTCTAATGGTATATAATGTTGGACATAACTTCCACACCAATAGGGAGGAATGCTATTTTAATTTTTTGGAATGAAATTTTTTCGAAAAAAAATGACATTTTTTTACATTTTGAGTCAGAACTTTTGTTCTACTCATTGAATCTTGCTGAAACTTTCACAGATTATTTGTCTCTGATTGCTAAAGAGATTCTGTGAGTTTCAGATTTTTGACGAAGATCTTCTTGTACTTCCGTGCTCATAACTATGTATGAGTAAATTTTTTAAAATAAATTTTTTATAACTTATTACGCAATGTTAAATTTTTTCTAATTAATGTATTTAATAGTGTTTTGTTTAAGCTTTAATTTGATATATAATTTATTATCCAAGTATTAATAGTTTACGAGAAAACTTGAAAAAATCCAAAATGGCGGTCATTTTTACGACAAAATTTTTAGAAAATCATTCATAACTTTTACAAAACTCGATTAATTTTTAATTTCTTTTCATTTTTATAAAGATCTTATGATTATCTACAAGTTTTTAATACATAAGAATGTTCTACAGTGAATGCAAACAGATATTTTTCGAGCCTGAAATGTCATTTCCGAAGCAAATTAAAAATAATATATAGTTGTGTAACACGGCCTTTGGCCATATACCAATAAATACAATCTTTGCATAAAAAAAAAAAAAAAAAAATTGCAAATTTTTCTACAGCGAAAAACTAAAATTTTCTTTTTTTGCAAAATACTTGTTCAATTGGACATATTTTGATGATTTCGTGATGTTATATTAATATTTTATGATTTTCCTTATAATTTAGTAAGTATTTTGAGAAAAAAGTAACTTTTAGTTTTTTGCTGCAGAAAAATTTGCAATTTGCTCCGAAAATGACATTTTAGGCTCAAAAAATATCTATTTGCATTCACTGTAGAACATTCTTATGTATTAAAAACTTGTAGATAATCATAAGATCTTTATAAAAATGAAAAGAAATTAAAAATTAATCGAGTTTTGTAAAAGTTATGAATGATTTTCTAAAAATTTTGTCGTAAAAATGACCGCCATTTTGGATTTTTTCAAGTTTTCTCGTAAACTATTAATACTTGGATAATAAATTATATATCAAATTAAAGCTTAAACAAAACACTATTAAATACATTAATTAGAAAAAATTTAACATTGCGTAATAAGTTATAAAAAATTTATTTTAAAAAATTTACTCATACATAGTTATGAGCACGGAAGTACAAGAAGATCTTCGTCAAAAAATCTGAAACTCACAGAATCTCTTTAGCAATCAGAGACAAATAATCTGTGAAAGTTTCAGCAAGATTCAATGAGTAGAACAAAAGTTCTGACTCAAAATGTAAAAAAATGTCATTTTTTTTCGAAAAAATTTCATTCCAAAAAATTAAAATAGCATTCCTCCCTATTGGTGTGGAAGTTATGTCCAACATTATATACCATTAGACGCGGAATCACATTAGGTTTAATTTTGTCCTTTACAGTTTTTAAAAATAATGCAACGTTAAAGCACCAGATCAAAAATACTGTTTTTTGAAAAAGTCCCTAATTTTTTTTCCCTATATAGTAAAAAGTCATTTTTTGCGTAACGTAATTTGTGAACGGCCCCTAATAGGGATCGTTCCTAAAATTTGTAACGCCAAAAAAGTAGTTTTTGACCCCACCTAAACGTAACAAATTTTGTAAGAAGCGTAGTAAAATCTTTTACCCCTCCTTCCCCCTCCCAATGGATTAAGAATTTTACGAACGACTTTTTAGATTAAATCAGGGACATGACTCGCTACGATACGTGTCATGCTTTTAAAAAAATTTTCTATAGAATTTTTTGTTGCTTGGGATTTTATTTTTCAGAGAGGGGCCCGGGCGCAGACTTGGGTTCCTCCCTGGATCAAATAAAAACTTTCCAAAATCTCTGATTATTAATAATTCTTCCAAAAAACTTTACTTTTTCATTAATATTAGACCAAAATTCGTCCTATTTCAAAACTTTCAACAATTTTGCAATGAATATCAATCAAAAGCTCAAAACTCATCAGCCAGAATTGCATTTATGTTCTCTGACTTTCAAATTAAATTTTTAACAAGAAGGTATAAAATTCAGCCAATACCAATGGACGAAAGTCTTTTAACATTTAATATTGGATTTGGATTTAATGCAAATAATTTCATGTATAGCTTAACTGATGATGTAGTACAAAAGTTACATCCAATGGGGATTATACAGCATTGGATCGATGCTGGATTTGAATTGATGAGCAAGAAAATTATGAAAGTTAAAACTCCAAAAGTTTTGAAGATTGAGGATTTAAATTTTGGATTTGTTTTGTGGCTTATAGCTTGTGCTGTTTCTTGTGCATGTTTTATACTTGAGGTAGCATACGTAAGACTGAAAATGATTGTGAATTTTGCATCTGGATTGTTGATAATGTTTAAGATACTTTATGATGGAAGGTACCATGGCTAAAAGCAAAATCTTTTCCAAAAGAACATAAATTGTAAACTTATTTTTATTATTAAACTTGCTTTAATTAAATTTTAATCTTGTTTGGAGTTTGAATAAATATAGACTTATACTAATAAAAAGAAAACTGAATGTCGTGATCAACATATTTTGACAATTTTCTTTAGGGAAAAATAAATTAAGAGCGACAAAATGGCATCAGTTGATTAAGTGGGAGAGCGTTTGCTTTTTATGACAAAGATCCTGGGTTCAATTCGAGGCAACGTCAAAATTTAGAAGATTTTTTTTTTAATTTTACCGTTCTAGTTTGGAAGCTCAGCTCCAGGGGGGGTTTTTGGGGTCAAACCCCCCCCCCCCTATTTTCGCGAAGTTTATACTAGATATTATTGAATTTTTCAGATCCGAACCAAAAAAAAAGAAACGTCGAAAAGTAGCAAACCCCCCTCCCCCTGGGTTTTTCCTGGCTACGCCCCTGCTCAGCTCGTACGTTGGGTGCAGCTTTGAGGTTTTTGGCATATTGTCTCTGAAGTCGTTCATTTGTTACGTAATACTAAAATTTACCCCCCCCCCCTTTCCGTAACGTTTTTAGCAAAAGAATCACGTGTGACATTAATAGACCGTAACAAACTC
Source organism: Chironomus striatipennis (assembly GCA_026123125.1). Classification (NCBI taxonomy): domain Eukaryota; kingdom Metazoa; phylum Arthropoda; class Insecta; order Diptera; family Chironomidae; genus Chironomus; species Chironomus striatipennis. The sequence continues at coordinate 6,501,371 of CM047391.1, read as the reverse complement.
TCGGACTTCTCCTTCCCCCTATAAGTGTTACGTAATAAGTGAACAACCCCTCTCCTTTTCTTCGAAATACTAGCATCTGGATGATTTTCATCACGTTACCTTGCACACACGAAATATGGCTAGGCACATTGCAAGCTACATCAGATCTTTAGACATACTCGTGTTTTTGCAATATGCAGAGTTTCTAAGTGGTTTAGAACCCAATATAAACTGTAGGTCTACTGGGTGAGGTATAATAGTGCCAGTCCTAATAAGATCATATTACCCTCACTACAAATGTATCTTCTATCTTTAAAACAAAATAATTAAAAAGAAATTAATTGTTCAAGAAAATTTGGTACCATATACTGAAATTAAATGAGTCACCCTTGATCTTTATAAAAAAATGATGAAATTGTAAAAATTATTAAACGTGACAGTTTACATTCGCTCCAAAAAAGTGATAAATCATAAAATTTTTATTCAATATTCGGTTGTTTTTGAGTTTAAACGTGGAGCTTTTTCATTTAAAATGAATTTAATTTTTTTCTTAATCTTATTACTTACATCATCACCAAAAGTCTCTTCAGTTTCTACATACATCATCCAAGCTATTGTGGATTTTATTGATGTGTTTTATGTACAAAATAATCAACTTTTTGACATAATATTTTTTGGAGAATATTTAGATTTCATGGAGGACGTGCTGAAGAAAATTTAGAAACACAACAGACTAAATTTCACGTACGAAATTAAAGTCGTTGGAGATCCATTTGAATGGAATTATAAATTCGGTCAATCTGCGATAATTTTCTGTGAACATATTAAATTTTTGTATCATCTTCAAAAGAAATCAAAACTTGTAAATTTAAGCTACAAAGATATGAAGTTTTTGATGATATTTAGCCACGATTTTTATTTAAATGCTCCTGGTGAAATCAATAAATCAAATGGAAATGACAGTTACATAAATGTCGGTAAACATGACTTTAATCCAAAATTTTTCCCAGAAAATTTAAGAGAATTCATTAGTTACGTTTATACCAAGCAATATCTAAATTACGTGTACGGTATGATCAGTGAATTCCAATATTTTGTTATATCAACCGAAGATTACATCTACTTAGCAACAATAGAATGGATCAACGAAATGTCGTGTAATCAAAATCCAATGCTTAAAGTCATTAATACTTTGAACAAAGCAACAGGAAGATGGACTAAAAATTTAAAAGATTACAAAAAGTTTCATAACTTTTACGGCTGCAATTTGACACTTTCATCAGAAGTTAAAAGAGAAAATCGCACGTTTATTTTTTTAAAACAATTATTTGAATTATTAGCAGAATATGGAAACTTTAAAGCTGTTTATGCCGATTCTACTAAAGTAAGAGAGGATGTTATTTTAGATATGTTTATAAATTTAGAGAATTATCCTGATATAAATCACACAACATCAGCATTTCGAAGCGTTTCACTGCAATTTTCCACTACACCAGGCCAGCTGTATACGTCATATGAAAAGCTGTTAATGCCATTTGACAGTATGACCTGGTATCTTTTGATCTTAACATTCGGTTTGTCCTACACAGTCGTTTTTATTACTAAATTGTCTCCACGTGTGATTCAAAAGATTATCTTCGGTAGCAACATTACAACTCCAGGACTGAACGTTGTTCGTATTTTCTTTGGAATTGCTCAATTACGAGTTCCATGGAATAGTTTCGCACGGTCTTTATTTATTATGTTTATTCTATTTTGTTTAATATTTCGAACTGCATATCAAGGATTACTTTATGAACTGACGACAACCGATAAACATAAACCAACACCAAAGACAATTCAAGATATTATTGATATGGATTATACATTGTACAGAATGGATAATGTTTCATTTTATGGTGAATGGTTTAAAAATATGGGGCAAGTATTAATTACAAAATAAATACTTTAGAACAATAGGATGTATGTGCCAAAATTTAATTTTAAGAAAAAAATTATCTTTAATTTCAGACTAAAAGTTAAACTATTTCAAAATCATAAAGAAGTGTTTGACGAATACAAAAAGGAAGCTCAAAACTCATCAGCCAAAATTGCATTCATATTATCGGACAATCAAATGAGAGAATTAGCAAGAAAACATAAAATAAGAACAATTGAAGTGAACGAAAGACTTCTTTCATTTATTAGTGGAATTGGATTTGGTGCAAATAATTTTATGTTTAGTATAACTGAAAATTTGATACAAAAATTGTATCCAATGGGAATCATTCAGCACTGGCTTGATGAAGAAAATTTTCAAAGTTATAAGACTAAAAAAAATCCAAAGGTTTTAAGGGTTGAAGATTTGAGTTTTGGCTTTGTTCTGTGGCTTATTGCTTGTGCTGTGTCTGGTGTGTGTTTTATAGTTGAGGTCACATATACAAATCTAGTGAAGATTGCACGATTTTTAATAGGGTTGATATTGATGCTTCAAGTAATGTATAGTGGAAAATATCATGGTTAGATAAAAGAAAAGCTCCGAGTTAGGAGTAAAAGCAAAAATTAAGTGCTTGTGTTTTTACAAATCTTGCACGAATAGTTAAATATATAAACGATGAATCTTGGTATTGATTTACCAAAGTTAATTTTTTAAAATTCTTTACTAACTCATAACCAAAATCTATAGCATATTGAAATAACGTACATAAGACTGAATACAATTTCAAATTCTGTATATTTATAGTCCACGATGACAGAAGGTACCGCAGCTAAAGGCAAAAATTTATTTCAACCAACATAAATATTGCTATAATTTGTAAACTCGTTCTCTGTAGCTTTTAATTAAAGATAGACTTTTAAAAATTTTCAAATATAAAACAAAATAGTAGTGAAACGTATCACTATTCGAATGAGTATAATGCAGTGTTGGTCAATCTTTTTTGTGCCGCGGCACAACTTGTGAGTAGGTCATGACCGAAATCACACACGTAACACAGCTCGTGGTATATTTCCAAAAAGAAAAGTGTAATACTAGTGTGTCGCGTCACAGAGGTTGGCCTTTACTGGTATAATAGAATGAAATGTGACAATACAGGTATAGGTTGAATAGGTTGAAATTTTTGTATGGAACCAAAAATTTAGGGGGAGTGGGTGGTTGGCATTTTTTTTTTTCAAAGAAATCAAATTGATGAAATTTCTTAAAAAGAGGAGGGTTAAAACCCCCGAAACCCCCCGGGCTACACCCCTGGTATACGTATACCTAGAGAAAAACTGACAAGGCCCAAAAACTTTCATTCAACGTTCGGCTGTTTTTGAGTTTAAACGTGGAGTTTTTTCATTCAAATGAATTTAATATTTTTTCTTAATCTTATTGCTTACATCATCACCAAAAGTTTCTTCAGTTTCAACATACATCATCCAAGCTATTGTTGACTTTATTGATGTGTTTTATGTACAAAATAATCAAAAGTTTGACATAATATTTTATGGAGAATATTTAGATTCCATGGAAGAAACGTTGAAGGAAATTTAGAGGCTTAATAATCAAAAATACGAATATCAAATTAAAATCATTACAAATCCATTTGAATGGGATCACAAGTTCGATCAATCTGCAGTTATTTTTTGTCAAGAACTTGAGTTTTCGTTATATCTACAAAGAAATGCAAATCTTGTAAATTTAAGCTACAACGACATAAAATTTTTGTTAATTTTTAATCATCGATTTTATTTGCCAAATTATGATACAGATAATGATGTTCAATCATATCAAAATGAAAGTTTTACAGATCCTAGTGAAAATTATTTTAATCAAAAATTTTTACCAAGGAATTTAGAATATTTTATGAGTTACGTTTATACCAAAACTCACCTACACACTATGTACGGTTTTATCAGTGAATTTCAATATTTTATCATACCTACTCAAAATGAGGTACAATTAGGAACGATTGAGTGGTTTAGTGAATCATATTGTAACATGCCAAGGTTTAAAATTATAAACACCTTGAATACATCAACTGGAAAATGGAGAAAAGATTTGAAAGATTTCAAAAAGTTTCACAATTTTTATGGCTGCAATTTTATACTTTCATCAGAAAATAAAAGAGAAAATCGTACTTTTAATTTCCTAAAACATTTTTTCAATACTTTGGCAGAATATGGAAAATTCAAGCCTCTTTATGCCAATTCTCCTAAAATACGAGGGGATGTTATTTTAGAAATGTTTATAAACTTGAGGAATTTTGATGTAATTATTCACACAACATCTGCATTTCGAAGTGTTTCAGTGCAATTTTTCACTACACCAGGACAATTGTACACGTCATATGAAAAGCTATTAATGCCGTTTGACAGTACGACTTGGTATCTTTTGATCTTAACATTTTGTTTGTCCTACACAGTCATATTTATTACTAAATTGTCACCACGTGTTATTCAAAAGATAATCTTCGGTAGCAACATAAAAACACCAGGACTAAATTTTGTTCGTATTTTCTTTGGAATATCTCAAATTCAAGTTCCAAATAATGACTTTTCGAGATCCTTATTCATCATGTTTATTCTATTTTGTCTAATATTTCGAACTGCATACCAAAGCTTGCTTTATGAACTGACGACAACCGATAAACATAAACCAACTCCAAAGTCAATTCAGGAGATTGCTGACATGAGTTATATTGTTTATGGATCAGATAATGTATTGTATGGTGAATGGTTTGAAAGTACGAGGTAAGTGTTAAATACAAAAAAAAACTTTAAAGAATCATTTCTAAATTTCGTAACGCTAAAATTGACTTAATCGCACAGTGGTCTAAAAATGACTTTTTTGGAAATAATTCATGATATTTTGGTGGTTTATAGTTTTGGACTTGGGGAGTTCAAAAATGCAAACAAAATTTTTTTTCGTCAAAATAGGTCCCCATACGGGCCTAAAACGTGTTTTTGGTACCAAAAATTTTCAAAAAATTCGTGTGCCTCACTATGTGGATGAAATTTCACAAACTTTTTTTTATTCACTCAGTACACCCTCTAATTTTCATTTAAAAATACCAAAAGTTTGAAAAAAAATTATTTTGATGGTCAAAAATGCGAAAAAGTTCAAAAAATCGGCATTTTTTCAACATTTTTGCTTCCTGTGCCTACATGTCGATCTTAAAAATTCTAAAAACTCTTGATTCTTATAGTTCTTGAGTAGATCTACAAAAAACATTTCATTCGTCATTGCCAAAAAAGCCATTTAGTGCTTCAAAAATGAGGTCAAAGGTGAAAATTTTCGTTTTTTTGGGCATTTTTTGGGTTTGTCAGCCTATATGATCCACAGGTGGCTCCAGGTAACTGTCAAGTGACATTTTTCTTATAGCTCTTATGTTGTACTATAAAATTAAGCAAAAAAAAGTAAATTTTTTCCGGTCCCCCGATTCACCTGAGGCCCCCAAAGGGTGTCTGGTAGGGGGGTCCTCGAGACAAAAAAATTCATATCTCAAAAATATCTTCACCATATTGGCTGAAACTTTCAGAAATGATAGAAAACATCTATACCGACCATTTTCAGTTATTTAAACTTAATTATAACTTGATTTTTGGACTTTATGTACATTTTGCTGATTTTCGAGCTTGGTCAAAAATCGAGTTTTCACTTTTCGACTCCTACCACCTCAGGATGACTTTATATTTTATTTCTTTTGCATAAATCTTATAGCTAAGCATAGTACGCATCCAACGAGGTATGAAACATGATATATAGTCAAGATTTGACAGAGTTATGGCCAAAAAACTGAAAAAATGGTAAATTTTTTGAGGTTTTGACGACTTTCAACTCACATTTTCGCCGATATTTCTTCGAAATTTCAAGTATACGTAACAAATTTGGTATTATTGGAAAGGTCATTGCTTTAGCTATACAAAAAAATTAAAACATAAGTTTGGAAGTTCCTCTGTGGACCAGAAAACTTACAACAGTTTGCTTTGTCCTCTCATACAGAGCAAAGATAAAAAAATTTTATTTTTGTGTTTTTTCCACAGTTTAACACATGAACTTTCATAATATGATCAATAAAAGACTTTGCAATCATTACTTCTTACATACACGTTCATAGAAAAAACCTCAAATTTTCGAATATTTTCGATTTTTTCAAAAAAAATGCATTTTTTCTATAAGTCTGTATGTAAGAAGTAATGGTTGTAAAGTCTTTTATTGATCATATTATGAAAGTTCATGTGTTAAACTGTGGAAAAAACACAAAAATAAAATTTTTTTATCTTTGCTCTGTATGAGAGGACAAAGCAAACTGTTGTAAGTTTTCTGGTCCACAGAGGAACTTCCAAACTTATGTTTTAATTTTTTTGTATAGCTAAAGCAATGACCTTTCCAATAATACCAAATTTGTTACGTATACTTGAAATTTCGAAGAAATATCGGCGAAAATGTGAGTTGAAAGTCGTCAAAACCTCAAAAAATTTACCATTTTTTCAGTTTTTTGGCCATAACTCTGTCAAATCTTGACTATATATCATGTTTCATACCTCGTTGGATGCGTACTATGCTTAGCTATAAGATTTATGCAAAAGAAATAAAATATAAAGTCATCCTGAGGTGGTAGGAGTCGAAAAGTGAAAACTCGATTTTTGACCAAGCTCGAAAATCAGCAAAATGTACATAAAGTCCAAAAATCAAGTTATAATTAAGTTTAAATAACTGAAAATGGTCGGTATAGATGTTTTCTATCATTTCTGAAAGTTTCAGCCAATATGGTGAAGATATTTTTGAGATATGAATTTTTTTGTCTCGAGGACCCCCCTACCAGACACCCTTTGGGGGCCTCAGGTGAATCGGGGGACCGGAGAAAATTTACTTTTTTTTGCTTAATTTTGTAGTACAACATAAGAGCTATAAGAAAAATGTCACTTGACAGTTACCTGGAGCCACCTGTGGATCATATAGGCTGACAAACCCAAAAAATGCCCAAAAAAACGAAAATTTTCACCTTTGACCTCATTTTTGAAGCACTAAATGGCTTTTTTGGCAATGACAAATGAAATGTTTTTTGTAGATCTACTCAAGAACTATAAGAATCAAGAGTTTTTAGAATTTTTAAGATCGACATGTAGGCACAGGAAGCAAAAATGTTGAAAAAATGCCGATTTTTTGAACTTTTTCGCATTTTTGACCATCAAAATAATTTTTTTTCAAACTTTTGGTATTTTTAAATGAAAATTAGAGGGTGTACTGAGTGAATAAAAAAAAGTTTGTGAAATTTCATCCACATAGTGAGGCACACGAATTTTTTGAAAATTTTTGGTACCAAAAACACGTTTTAGGCCCGTATGGGGACCTATTTTGACGAAAAAAAATTTTGTTTGCATTTTTGAACTCCCCAAGTCCAAAACTATAAACCACCAAAATATCATGAATTATTTCCAAAAAAGTCATTTTTAGACCACTGTGTAATCGTAACAAATTTTGTATGGAGTTCTAAAAAATTTTATGGAGTGTGACAAAATCTTAGAACCCTCCCTTATCCCAAAGCGTTACGAATTTTACGAACGATCCCTAAGATAAAAGGGTGTATTTAGCGGAGTTGGCAAAAAAAAATTTCCTAATTCCAGACTAAAAGTTAAGCTATTTCAAAATCATAAAGAAGTGTTTGACGAATACAAAAAGGAAGCTCAAAACTCATCAGCCAAAATTGCATTCATATTATCGGACAATCAAATGAGAGAATTAGCAAAAAAACATAAAATAAGACCAATAGAAGTGAACGAAAGGCTTCTTTCATTTATTAGTGGAATTGGATTTGGTGCAAATAATTTTATGTTTAGTATAACGGAAAATTTAATTCAAAAATTGTATCCAATGGGAATCATTCAGCACTGGCTTGATGAAGAACATTTTCAAAGTTATAAGACTAAAAAAATTCCAAAGGTTTTGAGGGTTGAAGACTTGAGTTTTGGCTTTGTTCTGTGGCTTATAGCTTGTACTGTGTCTGGTGTGTGTTTTGCTGTCGAACTGGCTTTTAAAAAAATGAATAATATTTTAAGTATTGCAGTAGGATTCATAATGATGTTTAGAATTCTATTTAGTGGAATATATCATGGGTAGATGGAAGGAAAGCTCATATTCTGAGGCGGAAAGTGAAGGAGAAATCATAATAATAGAAATTTTTGTCTAATCTGAAGATTTCTGAAAGATTTCTTCCTAAAAGTCTATGTTTCAGTATATTATCCAATAAAAAACGAGTTATTCAGGGCCGCGTTTCTAGTGTATACCCCGAAGACATACCCTCTAAGATATCTCTCATACCCCAAGTATGAGTAGTGTATCCTTTGGGTATGGGTATACCTTAGAAACCCACACCAGGAACGTAGCCAGTAATATTTCTGAGGGAAGGGTTTTCGCTACGTTTTTTGTTTCTTTTTGGTTCGGATCTGAAAAAGTTCAATAATATCTATTGTAAACTCGCGAACCAAACCTAATGTGGGTTTCTAGGGTTTACCCTAGAGTTTAACCTTGATTATTTTTAACTGCAAAAAATTTTCTGATCAAAATATCCTAGGATGAACTCTAGTGGTGTGTGTGAAGTACGGCCGAGACCTATGTCGATGTAACTTTTTAAGTGTACGTAAATTATGTCATAATTATGTCAGTTCCAAAAATGCATAGTTTGAATTTTGTCACCCCTAGGAACATTCGTACCAGCATACCCGATTTTGGTCAAAATCTCGGCCATACTTCACACTTACTTGAGCCTAAATTTCTCGTAAGTTTTAAAGTTTTATCAAAAAGTAACTGTGCCTGAATTTTGTTGCTATATTGTGGAACATTTATGACCAAAGAAAATTTTTTTTCATTTTCATACTTTTTTCGTATGAGCCAAATACTAAAAAATCGAAAATTTCGATTTTTCAAAATTTGTGTTTAAAAAATTTCTTTTTGCATGTGATTTATGTCAGAATTATGTCAATTAAGAAAAACACAAGAGAAAATTTTTTTGGTCGATCTTCTTCTCAGAAAACGAATTTTTTAAATTTTGGTCAAATTTCACCATTTTTTCAGTTATTTGGCCATAACTTTGCCATATCTTGACCATATATCATGTTTTATACCTCGTTGGATGCGTATTGCAATGTGTTATAAGATTTCATTTAAAGAATTAAAATATAAGATCATCCTAGGGGGGTAGGAATCGATAAGTGAAATATTGAAGCTTGAAAAACAGCTAAATGAGTATAAAACACTAAAATATCATTTATATCAAGTTAAAATGGCTGAAAAAGTTTACTAACAATGTTTACTACCATTTCTAAGAGTTTCAGCTAATTTGGTTTAGATAATGTCGAGTTATGAATTTCTTTCGAAAAATCGAAAATTCTCACTTTTGAACTCATTTTTGAAGCGTTAAATGACATTTCTGGCAATCACTGATGAAAGTTTTTTAATGGTCTAAACATTAGCTGTAATATATGCTAGTTTTTTGAATTTTTAAGACCAACCTATGCGCAAGAGGCAAATATGTTGAAAAAATTACGATTTTTTAAATTTTTTGAGTTTCTGACTATTAGTATGAAATGTTTTCATACCTTTTGTATTTTTTCATGAAACTTAATAGATGAATTGACCAATAAAAAAAAAGTTCACAAAAATTCATTCACTCAGTGAGGAACTCGAATTTTTTTAAAATTACTTTTACCAGAAACACATTTTGGGCCTGTATGGGTTTTTTTATGAACGACAAAAAGAATTGTGAGTATTTTTGGACTCGTGAAATTCGAGACTATAAGTCATCAAAGTATTATGATTTTATTCCCTAAAATCGATTTTCAGCCCACTGTACGATTTATAGGAATAAAAAATTCATAACTCGACATTATCTAAACCAAATTAGCTGAAACTCTTAGAAACGGTAGTAAACATTGTTAGTAAACTTTTTCAGCCATTTTAACTTGATATAAATGATATTTTAGTGTTTTATACTCATTTAGCTGTTTTTCAAGCTTCAATATTTCACATATCGATTCCTACCCCCCTAGGATGATCTTATATTTTAATTCTTTAAATGAAATCTTATAACACATTGCAATACGCATCCAACGAGGTATAAAACATGATATATGGTCAAGATATGGCAAAGTTATGGCCAAATAACTGAAAAAATGGTGAAATTTGACCAAAATTTAAAAAATTCGTTTTCTGAGAAGAAGATCGACCAAAAAAATTTTTTCTTGTGTTTTTCTTAATTGACATAATTCTGACATAAATCACATGCAAAAAGAAATTTTTTAAACACAAATTTTGAAAAATCGAAATTTTCGATTTTTTAGTATTTGGCTCATACGAAAAAAGTATGAAAATGAAAAAAAATTTTCTTTGGTCATAAATGTTCCACAATATAGCGACAAAATTCAGGCACAGTTACTTTTTGATAAAACTTTAAAACTTACGAGAAATTTAGGCTCAAGTAAGTGTGAAGTATGGCCGAGATTTTGACCAAAATCGGGTATGCTGGTACGAATGTTCCTAGGGGTGACAAAATTCAAACTATGCATTTTTGGAACTGACATAATTATGACATAATTTACGTACACTTAGAAATTTATATCGACATAGGTCTCGGCCGTACTTCACACACACACTCTAGTGTATACCCCAGGAGTATACCCTAGAAACGCAGCTCAGGCTACATCTCTGAACTTATTTCTACAGACTTTTAAATTTTTAAAAGGTCAAATCCCCTAGAGATGATTATAATATGTCATAAGAGTTAGCTCTACAAACAAGATTTTATTTATTCTGTTAAAAAAATTGAAAATTTCCCTCAAAACATATTTAAATAATAGACAAAAGAAGATGAATGATATAATGACCAAACATAGTAAACGTTAATATACACATTAAAATTTATAATCGGAGAAAAAGACATAATAAAATGGATAATGTCATGTATGAAAATTGAAAAGGGTTTGCATTAATAAAAAGATTTTTTTGTGTAGAATAAAATAAATTAAAGTTTTTAAAATATTTTGAAACTCTACTCTTTTGAAATGATAAATTCTTGTTGTCTTTACATTTTTGAAATTGTTATATTTCTATTAAAATTTTATTTAAACACTTTCAGTGATCAATTTAATTTTTTAAATAATTTTCTTTAAAATTTTACTTAATTTTTTTTCTTTTAAAATTTATTCTTATTATTTTTTTGTTCTATTTTAAAATTATCGATCTTTTGCTTTGAAACAACTGACGCATATTCCTCATAAAACGTAAAACAATTAAGTCTCATGATTCAAACTCATATGATTTTTTTTTTGTGTTTTATTGACAACAAAATCCAATTCACATGGCAAGCTTATCAGCTAATATGTTCTTATTCTGGGGTTTTTATTGCTCTATTATTTGAGAAATCGTTCATATTGTGTAATATCTTGATGATTAAGTATTAATGAGGATTATCTTGAGTGGTTTCTTGATGTGATAAGACTATTTTGTTTTGGTATAAAAAGACTTGAATTTGGTGATATTTTGTTCATATTTTAAGTTGCTTTATCAGAGTTTAGGTGAACAAGTTGCAAGGTGGAGTAGAATTTTGTAACAAAAATCAGAGAAAGTGGAAAAATTAAGCAGATACCAAAAAGTGCAAAAAGTGATTAAAAAACTGAAAATTCTGTTGAAAATTCATAAAAATGAAGCTCCAGCTCATAATTTTTACAATTTTTTTAACCTTACACTCAACAACTCCTGAAATTCAAATATCAGACTTACTCAAATTTCCAATCTTCAACCACATCAACAGCAAATTCCTCAACTTTCCAAAACCTCCATCCAACTTCAAAGCCAGTCCTCATATATCTGAAAATTGGATTCAGCAGCGAATCGATCAATTCAATCCACAAGACCTGAGAACATTTTCCCAATATTACAGCGTGAACGATGAGTTCTTTACACCTGGCGGTCCAATTTTCATATTTTTATTTATGGCACCATATTATTCACATCTTGGTGAATTGTACTTATCTTATGGTCCAGTTTATGGCATGGCGCAAGATTTTAATGCAACAATTGTATTTCCACATCATAGATACTTTGACAGATCAGTTGTCTTTGAGGACTTGTCAGTCGAGAATTTGGCATTTTTATCAATTAATCAATCAATTGAGGATCTCGCACATTTAATTGCTCACTTAAAGTCTGATGAAAATCGAAAAGATTCTGATGTCATCTTAATTGGATGGGATTATGGTGCCAGTATAGCAACATGGTTTGCACAAAAATATCCACATTTAGTGACTGGAATTTGGGCATCAAATGGTAAATACAATCCAAGTTTCAATCAACCAGAAGTTATTCAGATTATGGAGCAGCAATTGAGGGACTTTGGACCACCAGAATGTGTAGAAAGAATTGAAAATGCCTTCAATCAGATTGATGAAATGATTGCAAATAATCAATCAAGCATTATTCGACGACGATTTAATTTTTGCTTCCCAATTCCATACCAAAGTGGAGAGTTGGATATTCAGTACCTTAGTCAGCTCTTTTCAGTTCGTTTCTATAGCTACGCATTATTTTTCGATAAAAATTATCTTGAAAATTATTCATGTGGAACATTCTTAAATGCTCCTGTTGAGCATGATTGGGAAAGACTTGGATACATTCTTAGATTGCATACACTTCCATTTCCAATTTGCTATCCCAATAGCTTCTCATATCAGTTGGATTTGCTTGTGGAGAACACTGATTCAAGTTGGGATATGGCTTATGGCAGATTGTGGTTGTACTTAGAATGTGTTGAGTATGGATTCTTTTATAATTCTGGTGAAGGTTCGAGCATTTTTGGATCTAAATTTCCACCTGAATACTATGCACATTCTTGTGAGAGAGTTTTTGGGTGAGTCAATATACTTGAAATTTATTTACTTGATATGATTGATAAGATAATAAATAATTGCTGTAATTAATTTTATCTCTACATAATATTAGTATTACCGGTGAGCAAATGGAGGAAAACTTCCAACGATTTACAATTATGCATGGAGGTCGTCAGCCAGTTGTGAGAAATGCTTACTTTACTTATGGTGAATTGAATCCATGGATTCATCAAGGAATTGACAGAACTTCGATCGATAATTCGTCAACATATGAGCTGGTACCAAGTAAGTATGAATTATTTGTATCAATAAATCAAAGAAAAATTGTGAGGAATTAATTTGAGTAAATTTTCAAATCGTATATTGTTTGTAAATATTTATCAAATCAAACAATTTCTGAATTTTTGATCTGATATTGTTTCAGTGAGAAGCCTACACACAGAACTCAGTCTCGACCTCGATGATCCATATTTTGCAGAAGTCAAAAGAAGGATTTACTCAGAAATCAGCAGGTGGTTAAGACGTTGAAATTATTAAAATTATATATTATTAAAATTATATCTTTTTATTAAATAAATTATGATTTTTTTACGGAAATAATATTATTCCTTTTTGTTACTTTTTCTTAAGGATTTTTCTAAATTCTTGTAAAGTTTTTCTTTTTTTTCACTTTTCGAAATATTTTTATTCTCTTGCGAATTCATGTCTTTCCACTTTTTTTTGAAAAGCTACAAGACAATTGGTCAAGAAATAATAAAAAATTTTCTTCATTCTCCTAAAAAATGAATTTCAGTTGTGCTGTGAATATAAAGCAGTTGCAGAAACTTCTGTCTTGTGGACAAGTGAAGATGAAAAATGTGAAAAAATTGAGAACAAAAAGTAATTTATTTCTTGCAATAAGAAAATGTCTGTCTTGTTCATTTGATGATTTATAGGAGATGTGGACAAGAGGTAATCTGAGCCAGAGGTGGAGGCCAAAAGGGGATGGTTACGAAAAATAAAAGTTCATACAAATCTTCAAAAATTTTTGAAAAGAATGGAAAAATTTTAAGAGGTCTCACTTTGCTTGATCGCTATAGTAACTAAAACTAATATTGAACACTTCATAAGATTAGAGATAGAATGAGTAATTAAAAGCAAAATTATTATTTTTACACCCCCTTCAAAAAAATTCTGGCTACGTTCCTGAATCAAGAAGAGAGAGAGAATTAGAATCAAGATTTAAAAGGCTGAAAAACAGGAGTACTCGATTTGTATGACTGTTTATTCCTGACAAAGATGTATTAAAACTGAATTATTGAAAATCAAATTTCCAAATTGTCATTAAAAAAATCAAGGGTGTAGAACTGATCAAATTGATTTTTGATCACTTTTGATCAATTTGATCAGTTCCACACCCTGGAAAAAAATTGAATGGCGACAATCTAATCGAGAATATATAAATACAAATCAAGGCCACTGTATTTTTCCATGAAAAAGTATCATCAAAAATTCATCAAAATCTCCCAGAAAAAAATATCAAATCAAATTTTACATTCAAAAATTTTAAATTAGATGAACATAATCCATTCTCAATACAGCAACTAACACAAAATATATTGAAAATTCATAACTCAATTCATTCAAAATTCAAATGTAATTTATCAAAAAATCATGAATTAGAATAGAAAATTGGAATAAAAGGGAAGCAACAACAAAAAAAAAAATCAGACTAGCAACACAAAAATTCCATCAAAATTTCAAAAATCCAATTTTTGTTATCCATTTGAAAATTTTATTTTGTTTTTCATTTGTTTTTGTTTTGATTTTTGAATTTTTATTGAAATTAGATTTTATGATGATGTTGTAGTTGTGTCTTTTTTGGGGTGAATAGATGTGGATGATGAAGAATTTTTGAGTTGTCGTTTGGAATTTAGCTAGAATTTAGGGGCCGTTAACTTATTACGTAACGCAAAAATTCAGGTTTTTTACCACCCCCCTCCTCCGTAACGCTTTTATCAAAAGAATCAAGTGCGAGAACAATAAACCGTAACAAACTCACGACCCCCCCCCCTCCCTCAGAGCGTTACGAAATAAGTGAACGCGTGTAACTTTGCTTATAAGTGAAGGCAACTGAACCTCAAAAACGTAATTTTATGGCATCAAATTAGAAGATTATGTTGTTATGGTACCTGTACCCATGGCTCAGAGACTCATTAAGTCAGTCAAAAAATTATGAAAGTTATTTTTTTTTGGAAGAATTTTTGAAAATTTTGTGATATTTTTCATACAAACATAATTTTTAAAAAATTAAAAGATTGTAAAAATTTGTACAATTTTATAACTTTTTGAGCCTTGCTTGTACCTGAAAGATCCAATATTTTGATCTCTAGTCACCCTCAAAACACATCAAAATTCAAATCATTCAACAAAAATAGACAAAAAAGAAATTTAAATATAAATCCAATAAAAAATTTTTTGGAAATGTTCGATTGACCAGAATGTGTCACAATACATATCTTAAAAAATAAAATTGCAGGCAAAACGACAAGGAAAATAAAAATGTAAATTTACGTCTGACTTGCTTCCTGTCCTTTTTATTTGTACGTACCTTCTCACACTTGAATATTAGACATGGAAAAATATTTTCACATTTCAAAACGAAATAAAAGTAAAATAAAATAAAAATTTTTCATCTTTCTGGACGTAAAAATGATATTTTACTCATACTTATCATACTCGTACTTATGGAATCATGCAGAGACATAACTAGGGGGGATTTGAGGGTCAACCCTACCCCCTTATTGTCGCGAAGTTAACACCAGATATTTTTGAACTTTTAGATCCGAACAAGAAAAGAAGTAGCAAACCCCTCTCAAGAAAGTTCCTGGCTACGCCCCTGGAATTATCTCTTATGTGGTAGGTAGGATGGATGGTAAGAGGATAAATTTTTAGTGGTTATTGTGTATTCTGGTCGGCAAAGATATTCAAAATTAAAGAAAAAATATATAATACAAATAAAGCACTCTTTTAGATAAGAAATTGAAGCCTAAAGCTACTAATTAACCGTAAAATTCAATAAATTGACATAATTTTAGGTCGACTAAATATAAAAATTATTTTTTTAAAGACTTTTAAACAATTTTACACAAAAATTCTCGATTTAATTAAATTTTCAATTCTCATTGCAAAATTTCATTTTCAACCGATTTGACCCCCTAAAGACCTCACAAATCATCTCCTTAATCCACACAAAAACTCATTTCTCATCCAAACCACATACTCATTCCAACTTATTCTCTTTAATCATTGTAGCCAACACATAACAAAAAAAAAAAAATACAGCAAAATATTTTTTATTAAATAATAAAAACTCCCTACATTCACATTTGTCAGAAAGTTTTTCCTTTTTCTTGTTCCTCGTTGCTCATCTCAAAAAGAAAGATGATCCATTGGTCCTTTGGGAAATTGTGTGTGAGAGGCAGTTGAGAGTAAGAAGAAAAAAAAGTAAAAGTGAAATGAAATGCGGACAGAGGTCATGATGGAAGAAACGTGGGGTGGGAAGTTGGAGATATCTTTTAAGAAAGTTATTGAAAATTTTCAATATTTTCGTTCAATGTTCCTGATTTTTTTGAAGGAACTTTAATTATTAAGAAAATAAAATTTTAATTCAAAAATCAAATATTTTTTTTTAAAAAAATAAAAATATACTAATTTCCATCCCCCAACATCATTAATTCAAATCCCTCATTTTCATTATCTTCCCTTGATTTTTTTTTTATTCCTATAAAGCAAAAAAGCAAGACTAAAATAACACTAAATGAAATGAGAATCACACACATACGCAAAAAAAATAAATGAGATCGAGGAATGAAGGATGAAGTGGAAATGAGAATGAGTTATAACATCAAGCAAACGAGAGTCATCAAAATACTAGCTGGGGAGCAGCGATGGACGCTGGAAAAAAATTTTGGGATCTTTTCTATTTTTTAAGAAATGAGGAATTGGAGAAATTTAAGTAATTTTTTTTGGTCTGTTTGGGTGGAAAATATTTTAGGTTTTTAAGTTTTTTTTTTAAATTTTTTCATTTTTTAAAACTTTTTTAAGTTTTAAAATTTTTTCAAATTTTTTTAAATTTTTTTAAAATTTTTTAAATTTTTTCATATCTATATTATAAAATAATGTTATTCTGCCTGATTCCGTGATCGAAATTTGAAATTTTCTTGACGGTTTTTTCTGAATTTTCTTCTATTTATTTTTTTTTCTTTTTGGGGTGTATAATTAGACTACTCATGCATAGCAATACGTGAAAACACATTTTAAAAAAAATCACGTGGTCGTTAAACTGTATAATAAACAAATTTAAATGTTTTTTGACCGTTTTTCTCCATTTTTCTTTTCGCAATTTATATGGTTTTGGATTTTGAAAATTGACTTTATGTATGTATTGGGTCATGAAAACATAATTTTCAAAAAATTTTTTGACCGTTAAGCTGTTTAATCATTAAATTTGAATACCTTTTGACCGTTAGTTTTGACTTTATTCTTCTTTAATTTCATGAGTTTTGAGCTATAAAAACTGAATTTACATGCACAGCGCACTAAAGGAACATATTCTTTGAAAATTTCGATAAATTTTACGCTGTGAAATCATAAAATTCAAAATTTTTTTTACCGTTACAAATTTTAAAATTTATTCTTTTTAGAATTTCTTGAATTTAAGTTTTGAAAATTCTCTTTTTGTGCAAAATACGTAGTCAGAACTAGCTTAAAAAAAATTTTTCGTGACCGTTACACTCTCAAATTATAAAATTTGAAAAATTTTTGACCGGTATTTTCGAGTTTAACTTTTGAGATTAAATTGACTGTTTTTGCAATATTAGTTTATCTTCAGTAGTTTTATTTGTAAAATTGCGTAAATTAAAGGGTGATAAAATTTTCGCGTTCGCGCTGACGCGCGAACGCTCAATAAGATTCAAATAAATTAAAAATTTTGTTGATTTTTAATGGTACATTTCATTTGTTTTCTTCAAGTCTTACACAACACATTCTTTAAATTTTTTATCAGTTTTCTGTAATAGCTAAAAAATCCATATTACAAAAGAATGTTATTCTTCCTGATTCCGTGATCAAAATTTAAATATTTTTTTACGGTTAATTTCGATTTCGTTCTATTTGAATTTTTTTGATATTATATTGTAGGAAATGACTTTTCATGATTAGCGCATGCAAAAAAAAAATTTTTCCGAAAATTTCGTGCTTAGGGTAGCTTTGATTTAACTTCAAAAATGACAGTTTTTGACATTTTGTTTTAATTGTGGTCGTGACCTATTAAGGCTTTGTGAGCGGAAATTTGGCATGTAGGACATGTAGATGATTATTAGAAAGACTGTATAGTCATTTTGCTAAAACGAAAAACGAGTAAAAAGGCTAAAAAGTCACTTTTAGATATTGAGGTTATTTTGTAGTGTACTGTTAGGGTTTTAAGTTAAAATTTTTGATTTTAGGTTATGTGGGCGATGAGTAAAAATACTGAATGGCTACCTTTTAAATTTAGAATTATTTAAGGCTAGAATCGCAACTTTTGCTATCGTAGTGAACTTTTAAGCACTTATGAGCTGAAATTTGGGCTGGAGATCAAGTGTATGATGAGTTAAAGGGCTGTATGATTGCTTTTGGTTTTTAAGATTATATGAGGTTGAAACACTAATTTATTGAGTTTTAAAAGCTTTGAAATGATTTTTGAAATTTGAAGTTAAAATATTAATTTTAACTTTTTTATGTAGTGCAAGTAAAAAATGATAAAGTTTGAGTTTTTAAATATCTCACTGATTTCAGATTTTTCTCAAATACGTAATTCTAAGTGGATTTTCTTTTTTTTACTACTATGGACGCATTCAAAAAATTGTCATTTTTCAAATTAATTTTAAAAACTTAATCCAACTTTTTACCACCAAAATTAAAAATTCTAAAAAAATTCAAGAATTAATTTTAATGAAAATTTTAAGATTTTTTTTAATGAGATATCCGATAGCTTTAAGACAAATGCAACGGGGCCCGTGACGGGCCCTAAACACTAGTATTTTTTAAAAAATTTTTTAAATTCTTAAATTTTTTTCAAATTTTTACAAATTTTTTATATTTTTTAAAGTTTTTTAAAAGTTTTTAAAATTTTAAAATTATTGAAACTTTTTTAAATGTTTTAAAAGTTTTTCAAATATTTTCAATTTTTTTGAAAAAAATTTAAATTTTTTCAAGTATTGAAGTTTGCAGGTTTTCCAATTTTTCAAATTTATAAAAAAAATTTCAAATTTTTTCAAGAATTTATTTGAATTTTTTAAATTTCAAATTTTCTAAGTTTTCAACTTTTTTTCCTCCAATTTTTGATTTTTTGAAAAAATTTTGATTCATTCAATTACATTAAATTGTTTAATACCAAAAAAAAGTCAGTCAGCCATCCAATTCAACTCACTTATTCATTCCTATCTTGCTCCTATCCATCACAAAATCCCAACCACCACCACACAAAATATCAAATAATAAAAAAAGGAAGCAAAGGAACGGATAATCTAATTTAAAAGTAATAAATCTCCAGTGATTACATTAACATACACAAATAAACATGCAAAATAAAAAAAAATCAAGCCACAAAAATATACAAAAATAAAAAAAGATTCACTTCCTTTCTCATCCATATCAAATGTGGTAAATAAATCACAGACGCGATTTTTTTACTGCTTTTTGTTTAAATTCATAGACGGCGTGAGCATCAAAAGAGGGAGAAAGAATATAAAAAAATTGCGCGAAATGTAAATTATTTGTGAAAAAATTTAGTCAAATTTGTTTGCTTGTTTTGAATTTTCATCGTCACGGATTTTTGACTTTATTGAAGGTGCGGATGTGAGTGCTTAGTGGAATCAGTAATTTGGAAAATTTAAACAATTTTATGGTTTGTTGAAATGGTTGATGTTGGGAAAATTGATACTGAAGTGGATGACTGGAGGATGGGATGGTGACAGGAGTAGTTTGGAACTTTTTTGATGAGGGGGCTTTAATTTTGTTACTTTTCGACTTGTTTTTTTGGTTCTGATATGAAAAAGTTATAATGTCTAGTGTAAATTTCATGAAAATAAACCATCCCCCTGACTACACCCCTGAATAGTGAGAAGGGTTTAAAAAAGATTTGAAAAATGACGTATATTCAAAATTTGACGTTTTAACTAAAATAGCTAAAAGTATATATATTTATACAATATTGACAAATTTGTGCTACAAACTGTATCGATATTATTCAAAATTTGGTAAACTAGGGGCGTAGCTAGAAAATTTTTTCCAGTGGGATCCAAAAATTTTTTTTACTGAATAAAAAAATTTAAGCTGGGTTCAAATGCTTTTTTACTCAAAAATCCGAACAAAATTGTTAAATTATTCCTTTTATGGAGGTCTGGATCTCCTTGACCCTTTCTTGGTTACGTTCCTGGGATAAACTAATTACCCCAAAGCTTAAATCCATTCCCAAAAGACTTTTTTGGCTTTTCCGTGTCAATTAATTCAAAATTAATTTTTCTGCAGCAACTTTTCATTAATCCTTTTATATTATAATCATAAATCACAACCAATCGCCATTTTCCAAACGAATTTTGATTAACTGACTCTAAATTTAGTCTCATTAGGGTAAATGGCACCATGTTAAATGTCCACTCGGTCTAAAAATTAATATGAGCTTTAAAATGCTCCAACTATTCAAAAAAAAAATTATTTTTATTTAACCTACCCCAGCCGCAACAGGACACTTAGGAAAATGATCCATGTAATAATACAATGGTTGAGTTCGATCATGGTAAGTAAAACAAAAGTTTCCATATCGTCCACTAAATCCAAACATCAACCATTCACCTTGATGGAATTTTTCATAAAAAAATCTTCCAGGAAGTTTCTCAAATCCAATTAGAAATTTGATTGAGCCATTGTAGAATGAATGAGTATCGTTAATGCGGATGATTTTTAGGTTTGTTGCATCAACTGCATTAATTTCTTGTCCAGGAGATTGGTCGTTGCAATTGATCATGTCTGAAAATTTTTAACTGATGAATATGTTTGTGAAATGAAAACTTTACATATAATTTAAAATTCGAAATGTTTTTCAATTTAGAATAATAAATAATGATTTAAAAAAAATGGTAAAAAATGCTACGTAATATAATTTTAGACCTAATTCATATTTAAAATATAAAATCTTTTGCTTACTCGTTTCAGGTATCACAACAATTTTGGCAATAGAAGCTGTTAAAATTGTATATTTTATTAAAATTTTGAATAAACCTTTTTCAAAATTGTCACTTTTAGCAGTCATCGCTTTTGTTAGAAACCAAAAACGCTTCTCAATAAAAAGTTACAAAAAAACACAGTTTTTTTTTAAAAAAAATCAAGATTATCAAATCATAGACTGAAATAAAAATTGTAATTATAAAAAATATTTTTTCAAAAAAAAAAAATCTTTTATTACTATTCAATTCAAATCAACAACAAAAAAATATGAATTTTTAGAGTGTGTTGATTACGTACTAAGGATCTAAATCTAACATATTCAGGGGCGTAGCCAGGGAGTTTTTGAGGATTTCAACCACCTCTTTCAGGGAAATTTCTTCAATTTGCGGGGGTTTTTCGGGAAAAAAATCTCAAAACCCCCCCTAAAGTTTTCGATCCATACAAAAAAGTTTCAAACTTACTCCCCATCCCCTCTAAAAAAATTTCTGACTACGCCCCTGAACATACTATTATGGCTTAGACAAGAAATGTAGGAGCAATATTTTGTGTTCTATTTATTAATTTAAGTAAAATATAAATTCGATTTAGAAAAATTAAAAAAAGCAACTTTATGCAGCACTTTATGCCTTCACCTTAAAAATTTCAAATCTTAAAATACGTCTTCATTGAAAAATTATTGTTAATTCTAGTTTGTTAATACCAATTAATATTTATTTACCATGTTGATTCTTACCCGCCGAAGACTTCTTTGTCTTTTCAGTATCAACAATTTCAAAGTGAATTCTTCTGCAGTCATATTTTTTAATTCCATTTATTCTCATTGAATAAACTATCACCATTCGCCATCGTCCAACATAATGTGGTGGAAATGGATCAATATTCAAAGCCATTAATGTAAATGGAACCATGTTGAAAACCCATTCAGTCTTAAATAAATTACGGAGTAGAAATATTATTAAAATTTTAGGTTTTTATTGCAACTCTTACCCCAGCTTCAATTGGACATTTTACAAAATGATCCATAGTGTAATAAAATGGTTGCATGCGATCATGATAAGATATACAGAAGTCGCCATATTGTCCGTCAAATCCTTGCATTGACCATTCGCCGTGATTTAACTTTTCGTAAAGCAAACGTCCAGGAACTTTATTAAAGTCTTTCAAGAATTTTATTGATCCATTGTAAAAAGAGTTTGCTTCATTTACGCGAATGATTTGAAGGTTGGATGTATCAATGAGGTCAATTTCTTGACCTCTTAGGAAATTCTCGCAGGATGTTAGTTCTAGAGATGAGAAATTTTGACATTAGCTTATCCAGGGGTGTAGCCAGGAGAAGGTCCAGACCCCTCGCCCTCCTACCATTCAAGGAAGAATTTTTTCATTTTACTGGGGTTTTTCGTGGAAACAGCATTTGAACCCCCTGAAATTTTTTCTCTATGAAAAAATTTTGAACCCTCCCTCCCCCCCCATCATTTAGAAGAATTTTTGGTTGCACCCCTGATCAGATGAGAATGCTGGATTTGTTTTTGATTAATATTAATATTTCTAAAAATTAACTTACTATTTTCCGGAATTATTAAAATTTTTGCATTTGTAAATGAAATTATGAATAGAAACACAAAAATTTCACCATTTGAAGACATTTTTTCAATAATGTATCATGAACTCCTTCAAATATCACCTTTAAAATATAAATTTTTGAACCTCAAATGGGAAAGCATTTACCATAAAATAATTTTTTATTCGAAACATATAATTTTTGAAGTTGATAAAATTATTTTAATAAAAGTTAATGACAGAGAAATAGTGAATTATTTTTATCTGATTTTAATAATAATTGGTGGTTTCAACTTGATTGTTAGTGTAAGATAAAAAAAAGTCAAAAATAACAAAATTATTTAAGATTGCAAATGACAAAAAAAAAACGCTCAAAAATGTAGTGATTACCAGGGTCATAGCCAGAAGGATTTGAGCACCCCCTCCCTCCATTACCCTTAGAGTTTTGAGTCGCAGCAAGAGCAAGGTTTAAAATACTTAAGGGTGTTACCCGAACCCTTTTGGCTACGCCCCTGGTGCTTACTCTATACCTTAGTGGTGTCCAACCATTTTTGTGCCGCGGCACACCTTGTGAGTAACTCTTGACCAAAACCGCACGCGGAACACGACTCGTGATACTTTTCGCAAAAAAAAAAAATTGACAAACTAGTGTGCCGCGGCACATCGGTTGGACACCACTGCTAAAGCTTAACACAAGGCTCAGACACTCATTAGAAAATTGTAAAAATTGTACAATTTTTACAATTTTGCAATTTTTTCCATACAAAAATTGTAAAATTGTACAATTTTTTGCAATTTTTACAATTTTTACAATTTTAAAAATTGGAAAAAATTGTATAATTTTACAATTTTCTGATGAAAGTCTGAGCCTTGGCTTAACATGCGTTTCTTAATTTTTTTTTCACTTAAATTTCAACATTTCTGGCTTTGTATTTGCAATCAAAAATCGATCTTCTCCTGTTGCTGGCCCTCCAAGTTCAAAGTATTCATCTTCAAGTCCCGAATCAATTCTTGCTGAACTCAAAGCTTGTCTTAATGCAAACAATATGGAAACAGACATGGTAAGAGGAGGTTCTCCAGCAGCTAAAATTAAAAAGTTTAATAAAAATTCATCTTAACCTCAAAAAATTCAAATTTTTTACCTTTTGAGCTCAAAATTCTTTCACCATTTCCTTCGCGTCTTCTAATATTAACTCTAAAGTCCTTCGGGATATCTTTAACACCAGGATTAATATAATTCCAAGTTCCGTTTGTCAACATTTCTCCAGTTTTTGGGTCGTGAACAATTTTTTCCATCAACCACAGCCCAAGTCCCATAACAAATCCACCTTCCATTTGTCCAATATCTAGAGCTGGATTGACACTTTCACAATCAACAGTAATGTCAACTCTTGGAATTTGAATATTTCCAGTCAGAATGTCGACCTCAACTTCCGTACATGTTGTACCCCAAATGTCATAATTTGGCAGGTCCGATGGCTTAACCATGTAAAATGCTGACAAGTCAGTTTCCAATTCATGAGCTTTGTTGATTAATTCCTTCCATTCTGTGATTTTATGTTCACTTCTAACTGACTCAAGTCGTTCATTAAGCATCACACAAGCTCTTCGAACAGCTTCACATGATATTTCACTTGTAATATTTCCACCTGATACATTCGCATTTGGTGCTGTCATTGAGTTGACCCACTTAATGTTGATCTTATCCATTGGAATATTCAATGTATGGGAAGCTGTCTGAGTGACTTTTGTGACCAATCCTTGTCCCATTTCAATTCCACCGACACTAACTGAAACAGAGCCATCTCGGTAGAAGATGGAGACCAAGGCGTGGAGGGTTCCAAAGTATTCTGTTGGATATTTGACTGGAACTATAGATATGCCTCTTTTGGTCCAGCGATTAGATGAGTTGAAGGCTTGGATTTCGGAAAGACGATTGTAGTAATCTAGAATTAAATTTGGTTAAAATTGAATTAAAAATTCAGTCCAAATTATTCAACTTACCGCATTCCTTGACAAACAACTCCAGTTGATTCTTCATTTCACTTCCCTCTGGTAAATTTGCAATTCTAACCTCAACAGGATCTTTCTTTAATTTCCATGCAATATGTTCCATTGTATTCTCAATCATGGCAACACCTTCAAGGATTCCAGGTGCACGACACCAAGTGTAAGGTGACTTGTCAGTTTTACCCTTATAAGCCACAATATTAAAGTTTTGGTTGTCATATAAATGACATTGAAATGCTGTTACATACATAGACAACGGTTCGTTTAAACTACTTCCAAAATCCTCAATATATTCATGATTTAGATGCAAAATTTTGCCATTTTCATCAAATTTAACCTCATATTCATTGATGTTCGGGTATCTTAATCCACTAATGGTCATATTCTGCTGCATTGTCTCAATCAATCTTACAGGTCGATTTGTATGATAAGCACCAATTGCACACGCAGCACCAACCTGTGCTGACCTTGAAACTTTTCCACCAAAGCCACCACCAAGTCTAGAAACGAACATGTTGATTTGATTCCTTGGCATGTTGATGACTTCAGATATGGCCGTTTGAACGGCATCCATCCACTGTGTTGCTGCATAGACTTCCATACCTTTTTCATTGGGAATACAGATGCAGGTTTGAGTTTCCATATAGTAATGATATTGAGAGCCAACAGAGAATTTTCCAGAGATTGAAGTGTATTCTGTTGGGTTTGGAGGGTTTTCGAGGATTTTACTGAATTCAGAGTCGATTTCGAGGTTTGTTGGAGATGTTTTGACGTCGTTGAAGGACAAGATGATCTTTTGATCTGAAAATTTGAGAGTTTTAAGGATTAAATGCTAATTTCAATATTTTTTAATTTATAGTACCATTGTCAGCTTGATCATCCTCATACTTTACAATAACCAATTTTGCTGCCTCATTTGCCAATTCAAATGTATCAGCCAAGATGATACCCACTGGTTGATTATGAAATAAAATTTTAGAGCTGCAAAATACTTCCTCATTTTCAAATACAAAAAGGAATTTTTCTGGCATAAATGTGTTTCTTCCAGGAATGTCTTTAGCTGAATAAAATGCTTCCACTCCTGGAACTTTCTAAAATTTGAAGAAATATTAAAAAAACTCATGAACTTACAGATTTTCCAACCACTTACCAAAGCTTCACTAGCATTAATCTCCTTAATCACACCATGAACCTTCTTTCCAGTCACAAATGCAGCATACAGTTCATTCACGATCCTCGGCATGTCATTCGTAAATTTAGCTTCTCCAGTTGACAAAATGTCACCTTTTACATTTGGTACTGGATTACCTAAAGCTGTCGAATCATCAAATTTATCAAAATTCCTTGAAGATGTTGAAATTTTGTCACCAAGAAGGTTTGCACCACTTTTGAATTTTTTGTCGATTTTGTAGTCTGGGAGGATGCTGAGAATGAATTTGTAGAAAAGTGAAGCTGCTAAATTTTTACGAAAATCTGTTGAAATTGGAAGTGGTGTTGGTGTTGGATTGATTTCTTCTGACAAAATATTTATTGCTTCTGCCAAGACTTCACTGTCTTCAATGTTTTTGCCAATCAAAAATTTCTCAAGATTTTCGGCTCTTCTGAATATTGGATTGATTCCACCATAACAGATGTTGGCTTTTATGACATTTTGACCTTCAAGTTGAAGTAAAAATGCAGCATTGACGTAGGCTGGAGTGTTTTGTGACCTCGGCATGATTTTGTATGACCCAAATTTAGTAGTTGTTGGATCATAGCTTGGGAATAAAATTTTTGAAATCAACTTTTTATTCATATCCAATTCCAAAAACTCAGTCATAGAAACAACAACTTTTTCATTCCTGGATGTTGAAATCTCCAATTTGGCATCGACTGCTTGAAGGACCAAAAAGATGTCAGATTGGAAATCATGGAATTTCTTGATTGCCAAATTTCCAGCTATTGTTGCGACATTCCTG
Organism: Chironomus striatipennis; assembly: GCA_026123125.1. Classification (NCBI taxonomy): domain Eukaryota; kingdom Metazoa; phylum Arthropoda; class Insecta; order Diptera; family Chironomidae; genus Chironomus; species Chironomus striatipennis. The sequence goes on along the minus strand of CM047391.1, from coordinate 6,474,777 downwards.
ATTGCGATGTTTGCAATCAAATCAAAATGATCAAAAAGTTTTGACAAATATGAAAAATTTGAATTTTCTTCTGAAATTTTCTTAAAAATTTCCATTGCTTCTGTGATTGTTGAATTTGCGCCAATTTCCAAGCAGTTTTCTGTTAACTTGTAGGACTTAAGAGCTTTAACTCCTGATATATCGATGTATGTCTTGATGTTCTTGTACATCTTACAGACTTCATGTCCAATATTACCAGCAACCAGCATATAACCTTCATCATCTTTCAATCCATTTAAAACCTCAAAAATCTCTTCAACTTCTACCACTCGATGCCATTTTGTTAAATCTTCAAACTCAAAACTCAATTTTTCATTCTTCTTTCCACATTTTCCTTGACAAGCTGATCCAGTTGTGCTGCAAATTTTAACTTTATCAGCATCTTCAATATCCTCACTGCATCCACCATCAACAGCTAAACTCTTAAATGCATCCATAATTGGACGATAACCAGTACAACGGCAGAAATTACCACCAAATGAATTTTCAACTTCTGACATCTTGACTTGATTATTTTTGGATTCAAGTAGGGAATACATGTTCATAACCATTCCAGGCGTACAATAACCACATTGAATTCCATGATTTTTGACAATCTGCTTTTGGATTTTGTGAAGGCCTTTCTTGGTGCTTCCGAGTCCTTCAACTGTCGTTATTTCGGTATTGTGGCATGAGTAGACGTTTTGCATGCACTGCAATGAAATTGAATGTGCAGATTTCAATTGAGAGAATTTTTTTAGATTTTATAAAATTTTTAAGCTCCAAAAAATATTTTTAATGTAATGTTGAGGCACAATCAGCAGTTACTAATTATTTGATACTTATTGAATAGTATGTAGTTCAAATTTTTAAAATTAACCCAGGGTGTGGAACTTATCAAAAATGATCAAAAAAAAAATATCAAAAAATATCAAAAATTATCAAAAATCAATTTGATCAGTTTCACACCATTGAAATTAACCCACCGTGAGCAATATTTAAAGTTTTAACTTCAAAACTTACTGAATTTACAGCAACAATTGTCTCTTCATTGGTAACAGGATGCAGGTCCTTCATTGACACCGTACAAACACCACAAAATCCTTCAAGACACATAAATTTAGTTCCTGATAAATTTGCATAGTTTCGAATAAAAGAGTTCAATGAGGTATTCAACGGAACTGTTGATGGACTTACTGAAAAATTCAAAGGTTAATTGTTATTGTTAAAAATTTTTAAAAAGTGATAAATTTGGATGAATTGCAAAAATTATAAAATTAAAAGAAATCAGATGGAAAACTGGTTTAAAAATTAAACCAGCGGCGTAAATAATTGTAATGTCCTATACAGGTCTTAATCTTGTTTAATAAATTGATTTTCGATCTTTTTACTTTAACATACTTTATTCTACTAAAAGTTAGGTTTCCAAAGTTCGGATTAAGTTCAAATATGAAAGTCGTTAAGAAAACGATACATAAATAATTTAATCCATGAAAATAGTTACACCATCGACCGATTTAAATTAAAACCGTTTAGGTTGGTGTTAAAATTAAGCAAATGTACTTTGAACTTTAAATCAATGAATAAAAAGAAGCCTTATTAATTATTAATAAACACCATCGACCTTGGCAAACTGGTTTAATTTTACACCAATTATTTTTTTGCACCAAGTCGTTCTCCCTTTGCAAGAACTTTCTTCACAGAACACAATTTCATCAAAATGTGTTATCGAATTAATGCATTGTCATTACTAGATTAGATATTAATGCTTAGCAATATAATTCACATTAGTTCAATTTTCCTACTTTTTCAGGTTTACATCTAGAATTTTGATACTCATTTATGATAAGAAAATGCATATCATGTTAAATTACTAATTACTCGAGTAGCGAGAAGATAAGAATGGATGATAAAAAACTTATATTCTATATTAATGGTGTCCAAACTTTGCTTCGCGATACTTTATTCTAAGGCAATTCGCAGCACGCCGAAATTTGTCTGTGGCACAATTTAATTAAGCAAAAAACTACTAATTGCATTGTAGACTTCATCCTTGATCAAATAAATCAGTGTTGTCCAAACTTTTTTGAGCCACGGCACACCTTGACTTAAAAAAATTTTTCGCGGCACACCAAAATTTGTCTGCTGCACACCTTTCGTTTAATTTAGCAAAAAAGTACCAATTGCATTAAAGACTTCATCCTTGATCAAATAAATCTAAATAAATCAAAATTATTTTAATAAATTATTAATATTTGTAGCAAAAATGAGTTTGTTGTGTAAAAAATATGAAAATTTGAAAACAACCTATTTTTGAGATTTTCAAAATTCTTCCACGGCAACACTAGCAATATTCAACGGCACACCAGTGTGCCGCGGCACACAGTTTGAACAACACTGTTCTAAGGAAATGGGTCTAAAATTTCAACTTTTTTGATGGATGTTAAAAGTGAACGGTCCCTTAGTGCTCCCAAAAAAAATTAATAAGCACAAAATGCTTTAATTAAAAATTTGACACTTTCATTCAAAAAAGGTCGCAATCTCAATAAATTTCAAATGATTTATTTAGAACTGAGAACTCAGCGATTGAATGTATATGAGTCTTTCCATATAGAATCCGGACTCAGAAAATTTTTAGTTTTTGCTTAACATTTCTATGATAATGCAACATTAGTATGACATGTTATATATATTTGGAAAGGTCTTGACCTTAGCTATCATAATTTAATATCATCTTTTAATAATATGATCCAGGGTTGGAACACTAGAGGTTCAAAGTTGAAAAATTTGATCATTTTTAAATTGATCAGTTTGTTATGATATATATGCTTAATAATTTTGTTTATAGATTGATTAAAAGCATAAAAGTATGTAATTTTCTCCCATGTAATAAAAAGGAAGTTTCCTTAACTTGGTAATTTTTTACGAGTTATCAAACCTTGGTGAGATTTTCTTCACCAAAAACTTAAAACCATCATAACTTTTGATAGCAATCACCAATTTTAATGATTTAAGCAGTTTTTGACAGATAAAATTAAGGAGCATAAGAGAAAAATACAAAAGTTTTAATAACTCATAAAATTCAAATAAAAAATGACCGTTTAAATTTTCCCATACAAAATTATATAAAATTTTTATTAATCTTTTTCTTATTTTTACATATTTTTTGCTTACAAAATTGATTATTTCAACTATAATTTATAAAAATGCATGCATTAAATTGTAAGCAAAAAATATGTAAAAATAAGAAAAAGATTAATAAAAATTTCATATAATTTTGTATGGGAAAATTTAAACGGTCATTTTTTATTTGAATTTTATGAGTTATTAAAACTTTTGTATTTTTCTCTTATGCTCCTTAATTTTATCTGTCAAAAACTGCTTAAATCATTAAAATTGGTGATTGCTATCAAAAGTTATGATGGTTTTAAGTTTTTGGTGAAGAAAATCTCACCAAGGTTTGATAACTCGTAAAAAATTACCAAGTTAAGGAAACTTCCTTTTTATTACATGGGAGAAAATTACATACTTTTATGCTTTTAATCAATCTATAAACAAAATTATTAAGCATATATATCATAACGAACTGATCAATTTAAAAATGATCAAATTTTTCAACTTTGAACCTTTAGTGTTCCAACCCTGGATCATATTATTAAAAGATGATATTAAATTATGATAGCTAAGGTCAAGACCTTTCCAAATATATATAACATGTCATACTAATGTTGCATTATCATAAAAATATTAAGCAAAAACTAAAAATTTTCTGAGTCCGGATTCTATATGGAAAGACTCATATGTTCTACAATGTAAAATTTATATTCCAGCACCTTAATCTGAGGATAATAGAAGTAAAAACATGCAAAGGTTTTATTTTACTCATATTTTCCTCAGGTTTAGGAACAGGATTTTAAATTTTATGTTTTGTTGTAGTCGCTGACAATGGAAATTTTTTGATATATGAACATTGACCCTCAAAACAAAATTAAGAGTTTTAGAGCTAAAAGAAAAATTGCCTTTGAAATCAAAGGTATCAACCCTGCCTTTATTTTTAAGAAATTCCATTCACTTTCTTACCTTTATAGCATTTTCCATTAATTTTAAAAGAAACTTCCATTTTATTCACTTCCAAGTGTTTTCTTGATTTGTTCCGCAAAACGTCCAAATTACAAATGAATGAAAGAGTTGCTGATTCTTTTTTATTTCAGTCACCAATTTTGATATCAGAATAGATAAAATATAATTTAGGCTACTCTCACAGTCGCAATCGTCTCAATTATAAATTTAGTCTGTATAAATTGATAACAATAAAGCCAATTTTTTTTTTTTTTGATAATCAAGTTTAGACACGCAAAAACTGAGAATTTTTGTTTTCTCTACGGAATTGTTAATAAGTATTGAGTAAATATTTGAGAGAAAAAAAATTAGCCGGCATGTGAGAAGATTTTGGAGCGAATCTTGTGGATGTATGGCGAACAGATGATCGGTTTGTTTACATTTTTGATTTAGCTGTGTAGGAACAATTTATATTGTTTGTATGGGTGAAATTAAATAAACAGAAATGTAGCGGCTGTCAAGGTCGAATCTCTCAATGAATCACTTGATTTATTTAATAAGCATTTTTGAGTTCAAGGAGAGAACTTCATAACTTTTTCATACAGGGGGTCCTCGATTTGAAAAGTTGTTTTGTTCTAAAAATTTTCGATTCAAATCAATTTTATTCAAATCGAAACGAATGAAAAATGACCGTTAAAAATGAAAATTTGAATTTTTATACAGGAAAATTTTGACCATTCAAATCGAAACTCAAATCGACCATTCAAATCGAGGACCCCCTGTATTCAATTTTTGCACTTAACCCGAAATAAAAAGATGAGATAATCGAGGTAAGATTTGGCACCAAACCGGAGTGAGGCCAGCACCAAGATGAAGACTATAATTACATTTTGAGTCATAGAAATTGCGATAATAAATCAACAGGAATTGTTTTCTTTTTGTTCTTTTCATTCCCGCTGTATTATAAGTCTTAAGAAAGGTGCATAAAAGTCTCAAAGTTATTGAACTTTTTTTCAATGGAAGGTCAGTATGTAGAGGATCTTGAACTTAAGCTTCCAGAGTTGGATAGAAACTAATATCTGTGCTTATTTTATGTACACTAAATGACCGTTTTGAATTTATCGAAAGATCTCTTACGAAATTCAGCAATATTTTCATACAAAAGTTTTTTTCGACGAAATCTAAAAGTATATTTAAATCGTTAACTGTTAACTACTTAAAATCATTGTTTATTATTCAATTTTTCATGATTCACATTATCATCCGGAAGAACCCTAATCGATGATGTATCTCAAGCACCTTTTTAATCATTATTTCTTATTCGTCTACTATTTTTTAGCGCATTTTCCTCTTGGGAAAAGGACGCTATTGTCCGCACTTTGTCCGTCTGTCCGTCTGTCCGTCTGTCTGTCTGTCTGTCTGTGGAGCTATCTCCTCCTCAGGTTTAAGCTTTTTTGATGCGGTTTTTGGCTTAAAATGTGTGTAGTATGTCTGGCTAGAGCTGGCGAAAAAATCAGCACGAATGGTCACTTCCTCTGCTGGAACCAGCGTAAAAAGTGCCAAAAATGCCATTTCTTTGTATGTGTTAGTGTGGTCGAATGCACTAAAATGTTGACTTTTCAAAACCTTAGCTGTCCTCGGTTCGAATCCCACCGATGACAAAAACTTTTTTTTGCTTTTTTGATACTTTTTGATTTCTAATGACATATAATATTGAATCATGTCATAATTTTCCATTTTCACAATTTTCCCGAGTTTTTCCGACGATTTTTGTTAAAATTTTCAATATTTTCATACAATTTTCATAGATAATTACTTTTTTTTTATATTTTTTTGATATTTTAGTTGTGTAGTTTTCTATTTTCATGGATTTTTCATAGTTTTTCCGGAAAATTTTGTGAAAATTATAAAAACTTACACTTATATAAAAAAAATCATCAATATAAATAATCAAATTGTCACATCAAAATTTCGTAAAAATGAACATCAGTGGCGTAATTGGTAAAGCACACGACTGATACCGTGAAGGTCATAGGTTCGATCCTAGCCTCCGGCAAGTTATTTTTTTTGCTTTTTTTTTACTTTTTTGATTTCTTATGACATTTAATATTTATTTATGTCATAGTTTTCCATTTTCACGAATTTTCCAATTTTTCCGAGCATTTTTTTTTTTAAAAATTCTTAATATTTTCATATATTTCTTGGAAATAATATTATTTTTAAAATTTTTTTATATTTTAGCTGTTAAATTTTCCATTTTCCTAGATTTTCATATTAAACTTACATTTATATAAAAAAACTCATCAATATATATAATTAAATTATCACTTGTTGCATACGTAAAAAGTTGTAGAAGTGGCTTAAGTGCTAGAGCGAGCGGCTCCTAATTTGAAGGTCATGGGTTCGATCCTAGACCATAGCCGATTCTTTTTAGCGCATTTTCCTCTTAGGAAAAGGACGCTATTGTCCGCACTTTGTCCGTCTGTCTGTCTGTCTGTCTGTCTGTCTGTCTGTCTGTCCGTCTGTCTGTCATCGCATCTCCTCCTCAGGTTTAAGCTTTTTTGATGCGGTTTTTGGCTTAAAATGTGTGTAGTATGTCTGGCTAGAGCTGGCGAAAAAATCAGCACGAATGGTCACTTCCTCTGCTGGAACCAGCGTAAAAAGTACCAAAAATGACATTTCTTTGTATGTGTTAGTGTGGTCGATTGCACTAAAATGTTGACTTTTCGAAACCTTAGCTGTCCTCGGTTCGAATCCCACCGATGGCAATGTTCTTTTTTTTACTTTTTTTGATACTTTTTTGATTTCTAATGACATTTAATGTTGAATTATGTCATAGTTTTCCATTTCCACAATTTTCCCGAGTTTTTTCGAAGATTTTTGGTAAAATTTTCAATATTTTCGTACAATTTTCATAGATAATTACTTTTTTCATATTTTTTGATATTTTTATTGTTTTAATTTTCTATTTTCATGGATTTTTCATAGTTTTTCAGGAAAATTTTGTGAAAATTATAAAAACTTGCATTTATATAAAAAAACTCATCAATATAAATAATTAAATTGCCACTTAAACTTCTTAAAAAAAGCGTAGCAATGGCGTAAGTGGAAGAGCGTGCTACTCATAATTTGAAGGTCATGGGTTCAATCCTTGCCCGTAGCCGATTTTTTTTTTGCTTTTTTATTTTTTTTTTAAATTTTATGTCGCGTAATGATAACTTTTTATTAAAAATAATTTTTTTTCCTCATGTTTCACATACATTTTTTTTCTGTAAATTTTAAATTTCTTGTAAATAAAGAATATTTATAATTATATATTAGGCTTTATACTTTTGGGGTTTTAATTCTTTGTGTATTTACTATACGTGGAAAATGCGCTTTCGTCGGTCACGAGTGACCACGTTGATACTAGTTTATACATCGATTGTTACTTCCAATGATCTTGTTTCTCACATATTTAGTTGCATCTTAGCTTGCTGCACGTTTAGATCGCTTAAGTTGCAATGAATTTCTATTTTATTGCAACTTTTTTGCTATCATTAGTAAGTTCTCAAAAGTTTGACAGCTTCGAAGTGATTAAAAAATTTGGATATAAAGGTGAAAGTCACAGTGTTGAGACGTCAGATGGATACGTGCTAACAATTCATAGAATTGTCCCAAATTTAATCTCAAAAGTGAAAAAACCGCCTTGTTTTTTAATTCATGGAGCCATCGAGTCATCTTTAGAATATTTGCAACTGCAGGAAGATTCACTGCCATTTATCCTGTCTGACAATGGATTTGATGTGTATTTGGGTAATGCCAGAGGTAATAAATACACAGCACATAGCATTTTTGATAAAAATTCGAGTGAATTTTGGAATTTTGGATGGCATGAAATTGGAATTTACGACTTACCTGCCATGATTGACTACGTGCTGAATTTTACTGGATTTAAAAAATTAAATTATGTTGGATTTTCACAAGGAGGAACTGTTGGGATGGTTTTGTTGTCAATGTTACCAGAATATAATCGAAAAATTGAGCAAGTCCATTTAGTAGGACCAGCTGTCTTTATGGGAACATTTCCAAATCCAGTATTAAGATTGCACGGACGACACATTATCGAACTTTTCACACAACATAATATGGTGAATTTATCGTCAATTGCAACAACATTTCAGCCATTTATGCAAAAATATTGCCACAAATCAAAGCCTTTGAAGCTTCTGCCATGCATGATGCTTGAGTTTATGGTGGTCGGTGGAAATATTTACAAACTTGAAGCTGATCTTGAAGCTCTTCGAAATTTGTTGAATGTTTTGTCACCTTATGCAAGTAAAAAACAGCTGCTACACTTTTTGCAGTTGGTGCATTCTGGAAGATTTCAAATGTTTGATTACGGAGTTGAAAATATACAAAAGTATGGATCAATAAGTCCACCAGATTACAAGTTGAAGGCTGTGGATGCTCCTGTTTATATTTACTGTGGTGGACAGGATGGATTCGCTGAACAAAGGGTGAGGTCTTTTAAGTGGGCTTTTATACCATTTCTTAAAGAATTTTTTCTTTTTTCTTAATTTTAGGACGTTGAAACTTTACGTGATAATCTTTCAAATGTGCGTAATTTTAGACTAATCAAAAACTTCAACCATTACGATTTTGAAGGAAGTAGAGGAGCTAAGAAAGAGGTTTACTTACCAATGGTTAGTTTCATGAACACTGCAGATGAAGCAGCTGAAAGAATTCTTCAAAAATCCAGGAAGAAATTAAAGTTTTGGTGGATTGGGTTGTTTTCTAAAATTGATATAAATCAGTGATGGCCAACCGGTGTGCCGCGGCCCACTAGTGTGTCGAATTTTCTTTCGAAAATTACCATGAGCCGTGTTCCGCGTGCGGTTTTGGTCATAACTTGCTCACAAGGTGTGCCGCGGCACAAAAAAGGTTGGCAACCACTGATAAAAATATTTCAAATTTTTTAAATAATTTCTAAAACAGTTTATTGTAATATAATTTTAATAAATTCCTATTTATTTAAAATTTTTAAATTTTACGTCATTTCTGTTCAAAACAAATTAATCCAATCACTACCTTACAGCATCTTCATCAATAGCTATTTATTCCATTCCTTCATTTACCTCCCTACCTCAACATTCCATATCCAATTTAAAGTACATCAAATGAGAATTTCTTCACATCTATCTCATTCCGATATCCCTCAACGGTGCCATAAAGTAATTTTTCTTCTCACTGTAACGAGAAATTCTTCTTACTTCTTTTTTTTTTGTATGTTTTTTTATTGAACGCTATAAATGTTAAATTAACTTTTTCTTTAATCTTATTGTTATTATTATTGTTTTGTCGGTTTTTATGATTATTGGTGCGATGTATGTTGTCTGTGCGTTTTATTGTAGGTGATATTGTGTGTTTATTTGATTACTAAAGGATGAAACATGATTGGTCGAATTAGGTGGGGTTTGGTTGTGGGTTTGACCCTTTGAATCAAAGCATACATTGTACAAAATACCCTAGTCCAGAAGTGTAGCCAGGGCGTGGGGTGTATGGTCACCCTAATTGAGTTCTAAGTTTCATGAAAAATTTTTAAGATGTTTAAATATTTCAAAAAAAAAAATTTTTTTTAAAAAATATATTCAACTCCTGTAATTACTTAATAGAGATGGAATACAATATATCTCAGTGGCTAGACTATTGCTCTAGTCTTTACAAAAATCACCATTAATCAAAATCCATCTACAAACCAATCATGCAAATTCATTGAATGACTTCAAATTAAAATTCATCCAAGCAAGAAATGAAGTCATTTTTCTTAAACAAATATGAAACAGCAGCAGCAGTAGCAAAAAATTCATTTCATTTCCTATTAATTCTTTATTACTGCTGGATATTGACTTCATATCCCTCTCTCATATATATACATCTTGCCCAATAATACTCATATCTTCATAACTCACCCATTCCAGCATCATATGAACACATAAAGTCTGTAAGACGAGGAATTTTTACTTCTAATAAGCAAATAATCTAACAAGACTTTATGATTATTTGACTTTGACTTTTTGCCGAGCGCTTCGGATTACAAAAAAAAAATTCTCATTTCTTGCTGGATTTTTCAATTTATTTTGCCTCAGCACTGATTTTTCCTTCTTATTTGCTTTATTTTATACACAACCGTGGAAATTTATGTGCAAACACATGTGTGAGTAAATGTGAGAATTTATTGACTTAACGGAGGACTTTATTGGTAAGGTGGAATTGTTTATTACAAAATTGGTAATTTTTGCGTTGTGTTTTGCCGATTGGATGATTTGGATGGGAAGATTGGTTGGAACTGAGGAGTAATAATGTGTTTGGGGTCGTTCACAAATGACGTCCAAAGTTAACGTTCATTCATCTTAAAAGCTATAAAAATCTAAGAAATTCTATTGTTCTTGACCCCTCAACCCTCCATTCTATTGGACATCATTTATGAACGACCCTATTTGAAAAACTGACTAGTATGTAGGTCCGTCAATCCATGCATCCTGATGAAATTTTATGTTTACTTTTCAGCTTGACAGTTCATCGATCTAAAATTAAAAAAAAAAATACTTCATTTGCCCTCAAATTTTACAACAAAAACATTTTAAAAATTTAAATATACAAAAAAGTTGCTCAAAACCTCAAAAAAAACTTTTTCTTATCCTCAACAAAATTACAAAAAAACCAGCACACACAAAACAAGTATAACGGTGGTCACTCGTGACCGACGAAAGCGCATTTTCCGCGATCAGTAAATACAAAAAGAATTAAAACCCCATAAGTACAAAGCCAAATATTTAACTATAACCATTCTTTATTTACCCAAAAATTCAGGTCAGGAAATTGACTCAAAAAAATGGAAAAAAAACAATATGCAAACATAGAATTAAAAAAAAAAAAGCAAAAAGTATTTGGTCACATAAGGTTTGAACCATGACTCTCAGGTAGGAGCCTCACACTATACCACTTACGCCACTGATGCTCTTTTTATTAAAATTATAATGTGACATTTTGATTATTTATATTGATGAGATTTCTTTTATAAATGTAAGTTTTTATAATATATACAAAACTTTTCGAAAAAAATTATGAAAATCTAGGAAAAAGGAAAGATTGCCAATAAATTTGTGTTTTATAAAAAAAAAAATCATTTTTTCAGAAAAATGTATGAAAATATTAAAAATTTTTCAAAAAAAAAATGCTCGGAAAAAACTTGGAAAATTCGTGAAAATGGAAAATTATGACATAAATAAATATTATATGTCATAAGAAATCAAAAAGTATCAGAATGAAAAAAAAAAGCAAAAAAAAAATTTTGTCATCGGTGGGATTAAATTACAGCTAATATAAGTCCATCATTTTAGTGCATTCCTGGACTTATATACACTAACACATACAAAGAAATGGCAAATTTTGGTACTTTTTACACGCTATTCCAGCATACAATTATATCTGGCCTTCGTGCTGATTTATATTTTTGTTTGAGTAGCCAGACATACTACACACATTTTAAGCCAAAAACCGCATCAAAAAAGCTTAATCCTGAGGAGGAGATGCGGTGACAGACAGACAGACGGACAAAGTGCGGATAATAGCGTCCTTTTCCCAAGAGGAAAATGCGCTAAAAACTGAATGCGAGAAAATTTGAAAATCATGTTTGACGTCATATATTGCACCCATGAGGAATCTCTTTACTCACATTCACTTTATGTTTTCTCCTTCTTTTTTTTCTACATATAATATGTATAATATGCTGTACATCGTGAATATCTGTATCATGTATGAAGTTTTACTTACTCTTCTAAATTTTATGTATCTTGTACATGTAGATATGAGCTCGACTGATATCTACATATATGGTGATGATGTTATTTAAGTAAAAAGGGACATTAGATGTAAGGAGGTGGCAAAAAATTTAAGTTTGATAAGGAATGAGAATTTTTTGAGTTTTTTAGTTGAGAAAAATAAAGAAATGATATTACATTTTGTGTTTATCTTAATGTTCGCACAAGAATTTAAGAGAGTTTTATTTAGATGAGGATATAAAGTCGTGTAAGTAGGGGTTGAGGCACATATACTCAGCATTCATATAATTTCTAATTAAAAAGTTACTTAACATGTTCATCATCATTCTAATGTTGATTTTTTTTTTAAAAAAAAGTAAACTATTGTGGTTGGAATGGCGTGTGTTTTGATTAAATTTACAAATTTTGCAATTTCTAGAATTAAAAAATTTTCTTAGTTCTTCAATTTTAACTTTTTTTAACTTTATAAATTTTAGATTTTTTAAATTTTTAATTTCTTAAATTTTTAAAATTTTGGTTTTTTAATTTTTAAAATTTTAAATTTTTCATTTTTTAAATTTTTAATTTTTTAAATTTTAAATTTTTTGAATTTTTAAATTTTTAATTTTTAAACATATTTTTCCAAGTATTTAGGTTATGGCTTTGTTTTATAGAAAAAAAAACATGAAAAAATCTTTAAAAATTTATTTTTATTAAAAAATATTATTCATTTTCACGAATTTAATTTAAAATTTGAAATTATTCGAAAAAATAACCATAAACAAAAATTCAAAAATTAAACTCTGTTTCAAGTCTAAACCATTCCATTCTCCTTAAGACACTTCTTAATTCTTCAAAAAACCCAAATAAATATTCATTTCTCCCCCATCCACCACTCCGCTTCACCTCGCGAACCTCATAAAGCACTTAATAAAAATAAAATTTAATGCACAATGCGCACCATAAAATTCTAAACAGTCACTGCATAATTCAGTAGAATAAAAAAATTTTTATGCTTCCCGCGATGCAATGAATTCTTTTTTGACAGTGAAAATTAAATTGCTCCAGATGCTCGCTATAATTTTTTAGTATCTCTAATTTGTCGTGTGAAAAAAGTTTTTTTTGTCGCATTAAGGAAAATTTGATGTCATAAAAATGAAAATTCTTCTCTTCTTAAAAAGTTGCAAATTAAAAAGTCGTAAAAAAGTTTTTTTTTTTTCTTCGTCTTTTTTTTTTGTCGTTGGGAATGAATGGAGAAGTTTTAAATAAGAAGCAGATTTGAAAGAATTTTTATTAAGTTTTGTGAGTTAAATTGTTGAATAAAAGTTAAAAGGTTATAAAAAGTAACAAAGTTGACGATTTTAGGGAGCAGAACTAAATTCAATTTTGTATTGTATAGAAGATTGAGATGGTGAGATATTTTCTCGTTTTGTTCCTGGTTTTTATCATTTTTTTCCAAGAAATTCCTTCTAGATATCCCGAATTAAGCTTCAAGTGTCCCGGTTTCTTTGTTATTGTTTTTTTTTTGTATGGAAGGGGTCCTAACGCTTTTTTTCTTTGAGATCCTAAAAAAATGAATAAATTTTCCTCGTTTTCTTGAAGGGGGATCCAGATCCATTTGGATTCATTCCTGAAACAATTAGGTTGCTCATCTAACTATTGCCAAAATGCGATGCATAACTAATACTCAATACTTGCAGATGATCACAACAAAGCTAATGATCACCATATGCACAACCGAAATTTCCATCCACGTGCACTCTTCAAGATGTATTTATAATACTTAAAGCCTTGAAGTAGATATTTTGAGATAATTTGTATTTTTCTTGAGAATCACTTATCAGATTAAATAAGTCTTAAAACGATAACAAAGGTAAATTTGTCTGTCAAAACTTGAGAAAATAATAATAACAAAAGTTATGTCAGACTTGCGGAAAATACGATTTAGTATAAAATGAGATAAACTTCAGGTTCAAGACAATAGTTAGTCTTTAACTCTGCTAGTTAAACTCAAAATAAACAAAATGGGCAAAAAATTGTAAGTAAAGTTGGCTTAATTTAGTTTATTTTAATATTAAAATCTTTCGTAATCTTCCAGAATTTTTCTAAGTGCCTTCCTAATCCTCATCATTCAATCGTGCAGCTCATCAGTCTTAACATGCAATTATTCATCGGGATCATGCAACGTAACCAGCATTACTGACGTAATCTCGGTAAATGAAAAAATTTCTGTTGCTGGAAAAGCAGCTGGTTTTATAGACACAGTAACTACCATTTTGAATTTCCGATCGCCATCAATTTTACATTATGTACCAACATCTTTATTTACAACTTTTCCAAATCTTCAATCGTTGTCAATGAACAATGTTTACTTGAATTATTTGGTGACTGATGCCTTTGTAAATGCTGGAAATTTAGATTACGTAGATATTACTGGTAATGACTTTTCAGACTTACCGGCATCATTTTGCTCATCGTGCATAAATGTAACAACTATGTATTTGGTGTCGAATAATATTGTGAATTTGGACAAGGATGGCTTAAAGGGATTTAAATTTTTAAGAACGATAGACCTTAGCTATAATAAAATTTCGTGCATTCCTCCTGAATTCTTCCAAAACAACAGAATTTTGTTGCAAATAAACTTAGCTAATAATCAAATTACAAGTATTGACCGCATGACATTCAAAGGATTAGTAAGTGCAAATTACATCAGTTTAGATTCAAATCAAATTGCAGCAATTCCGGATTTAGATTTTAGTTTAACTGGATTAACAGGATCATTTAGTTTATCACTTCAAAATAATCCAGTTATGGCTATACATCCAAAATTTATATCAAATAACTTTGGAAAACAAACATTATTTGGAGGATTTTCAATTTTTTTATTTGATTCTGGTGCAAACGCAACAACTTGCTTTCCCAAATATAGTAAATATCCAGTTGCATTTATTGATTTTATGTACTGGCCGTTAGTTGACATTTCAATTGAAGATTGTTATGCAAATTGGACGCCTGAACTAGAATCGACACCTGTAAGTTGTGCTTCGGCTATTGAGACTACCACAACCTCCACAACTCCATCAAGATTTTCAACAACAACAGCAAAGAATTTCAATAATGAAACTAATGAATATTTCCGTCATTTCGGAATAAGTAAAAATTTATTCGCAATTTTGTCAAATGGCGGACGAAACTTTACAGCAAATGTTCAGTTTAATTAAGTTTGAAAGTTTTATTTGTACATCAGGGGGTCTAAATGCTCATTCCTTCAAAAAACCTACGACGTCACTTATGACGTCCATCAAAAACATATACTTTTAGATTCCTCTCACCCCTCTGTCACAATATCTTCAAACGAGCCCTCTTGAACCCTCTCCTGGCTACACAAAAAATCAAACATCATAATTTAGTGACCCCTTCCCCATTTTTTTTTTGGTATTCATTTACAAATTTGGAATAATCTTATTGTATTTTAATAATTTTTACGTTTAATAAACATTCTAATATTTAAACGTAAAAGTTAATCCAATATATTTAGTTATTGGAAATTGTTTTTCAAAAATTCAATAAATATATCAAACTAGATAAAAACTGAACAAACATTGATATTATTGTATTTTATATCAAATATCCTCGTGAAAACAAGTCTTTAAATATTTCAAGTATTTCAGATTCCTATTCAATGTCTAAAAAACATGTTTAAATTTATAAAAGTAAAGATTCAAATTTATTTTATCTAACCAAATATTCTTATCTAACCACAAGCGAAAATAAGGCCTGATTACAAGCAATGATGAAGGCAAAAACTAAACAATCCAATTGGGAATTTCAACTCCGTCTTATTCATGCACACACAATACATCCAATAAAATTATTTTCACTCATTTCTTCACACCAAATCTTAGGGATTGACTCGGTGATGATTTTTGTGGTGTTTTGGGAATTTTCTTACAAGAAAGGGTTGAAGTCGAAGAAAAGTTTCTTTTTTTGGTGAGAAAAAAAGGTGGCAGAAAAAAATTGACAAATTAGATTTGTGAAATGATGACAGTTGTAATTTACTTTTTATTTGTGAAATTTTCTAGGCAATTGGAGATTTTTAGGGGGCGACTTTTTATGTTAATTGAGTTGGTGATGATGATGAAGAATTAATTTGGGTTGAATGAGGAGTTAAATTGATTATTAAAGGATGAAGAGTGTAAATTTGGAAAAGTTAGAAGGAAATTGAGTATGTACAAGATAAAATCCAAAAAAAGGAATAAAAAAATCAAATTTTATCAAATTTTCATACAAAAATCACTTTTTATTCAAAATTTCCATGAAACTTAATTTGAACTACAAAATATTGAAAATCCAGACCCTCAGCACTTCTCACCAACCTTCTCAATCAACTCCAACACACGATCACGATCAACAGCTGGATGCTCATCAATACAAACATTCTGATACAAAAACAGCTTCTTCAACTTATCAAGACCTTCAAATGCTTTTTTGTCTATCGATCTCAGTTTATTACTGCTTAAATCAATCCACTCGAGATTTTTGTTATACTTGAAACTATCAGACGTGATTATTTCCAATTCTCCGCTGTAGACTTCCAGATCTCTTAAATTAGGAAATGCTTTGAAGTCATCTGCATTAATTTTGAGGATTGAAGTGTCTTGAAGTGAAATAGTCAATAAATTGGGAAAGAATTGTTCAAGACCATGTGGAACGACTTTGACTCCACTTCCGATAGCTACAAAGCCAGTTACGTTAGTGTTTGTTTTTCCATCTTCATGATTACCGGTTACAGCAATGATGTTATCAGAAGGTGAGAGGGTCAATGACTCGATGAAGCAATTGTATGTACTCGGTGTGGATTGATATATTGATGTACGAAACGAGCAGTTCAAGGTGATATCATTGCATGAAATGAGATATGTCGTAGCGGCGAAAACCAGAAATCTGTGAAGAATGAAGAGAATTTAGTAATAATTAGCTTTATTTCTAAAGGAACAATTCGGAATAAATTTCATTTAAATTAGAGGTAGTTCGTAAAATTCGTAACATTAAAAATTGCAATTTTTGAACCCACCCACACCCCTCCCCTGATCATAGCAAATTTTTTATGGGATTTTGAAAAATTTTATATGGAGCGTAGCAAAATCTTTGACCCTTCCACTCTCCCTTAGCGCTAAAAACTTTGTGCATAGCTCCTCATCAGGGTTGCAAGGCAGGCGGCCTGCGCAAGCAAAAACTGGATAATTTGTACGGTTTTGATAGAAAAACCTTACAAATTATGAAGAATTTGTACGGTTTTCACTTGCGCAGGCTGCCTGCCTTGCAACCCTGCTCCTTATCAATTTTTATACATACACAAAAAATCTCTTCATTATTGATTCCAAAACTCTTCTTTCTTTTACTAAAGACAAACTTGAACTGCTTAAAAAATCTACACTATGTAAAACCTTTGCAAATGACCTCTTCTGTAAAACTAGAGAGTAAGAATTTTTTATTAAACAACACTCCAAAAGGAGAATGAAACCTTTCAAAGAATGAGAGATGATCACAAATTATTCTCTTAAAATTATAGCAACTTCTCAAAATTGCAACATTTCTGAATATTTTGACTTCTTTCATCAATAAGTAATGTTCACAACATGTGTCATAATTAATTAGTCATATGATTACATTTTGAGATTTTTCTCATTATAATTCATTCACATACAGTTCTTGTATCATCATAATTGTAATTAATGTGAGATAACTTTAGTCATACACTTCATTTGGAAGAATCATCTTGTATATAAAAATGTACAAATCATTCATTTCCATTTGGGTTGTTGTACGTGATATGGTATGGTATTTAGGTGACTGATGGTAAAGGGAAGGATGTAATCAGGAAGGGGCGTTGTGTGTCTTACTCAAAAAGTTTACACTACGTATTATTCTACTTTTTCAGATCCGAACCAAAAAAACTTCAAAAATTAGTAAACTCCCTTATCCCTCCCCCCTCCGTCCTTCCTCCAAAAAATCCTGGATATGTCCCTGGCTATTTTGAATTAGAAAAAAAAATAAAATAGGTGGTCTTATGCATAATTATTTTTGGAGTCAAATTTTGATTCACTTGGAGTAATAAGGATAAAATTTTACTTTTTCATGTTTTTTCACTGTTTTTAATTCCACTTCTAAAGACCCAAAAGTCCTTTACTAAACCGAACCCAGAGCACAACAAGAAACTTTCCTTTATTCCCACTCATTTTTTCCAACTTATTAACATCTAGACTCCCTCAAAATCCCTCAAATATTCATACATAATTCTACACATGAAAGTGTAAATAAAGGCATCAGACATTCATTTCATGCCTGAGATGAGAAAAAGAAAAGGAAAAAAAAGAATTAAAGAGGAGAGAAAAAAAAATTACCGCAAATTTCTCATGGGAAATTGAGCAGCAACAAACTTTTTTTTTCTGAAGAAGGGAAAAAATATAAAAATATCAGAACAAAAAGAAATCATTTTTCACCGTCACAAAATAGGCAAAAAAGTGTCTGACTTTATACATAAATAAATATTTGTATGTATTTGTGTGAAGATGTTTGTGTGTATTTGCGTCAGAGAAAAAAGTAATCCATTAACTTGCACTTGATTTGAGTGATATGATGCTAGGTGGAAGTTTCTCATTATATTCATGACGGTGTGCCTTATTAGGAATGTATGCAATTCCATTTGCAGATTTTTATTTCCAGTCTTGTGATTCTTTTGTTATTCTGAGCAGAATTTTAGATAATGTAATGAATATGATGAAGATTTCTGCTGGTTAAATTAGGACTTAACAGAATTTTGATTTCTTTGAACACGATAGACAATTTTGGGAGTTTGTGCGTCATATTTTGAAGAGACTTTAAACTTTGCATCGAAATCTTATGCACGGTTTCAAAAATTGAGAAAAAGCTATTATTTAAGTTAAAAATTGACAAATAAAAAAAAATTGTACTGTGCGTCAAATTTTTGATCACACATTAAAGTTTCTCGCTGATTATTCTGCACAATTTCAAGATTTTGTTAGAAACCTTCCCAATCAATTGAATTTCTCCTCAACATTCATCAAGTCATCGTCATGCACTTTTCATCATCAATCAGAGCCTCCCAATGGACACCAAAGAACAAAAAATTGTCTGTCTTGAATCTAAAATTTTCTCCTTTTTCTATCAAAACTCAACGGACTCGTAAAAAAGTGAGGCAAATTTTTGTTTCCATATTATTGTTTTTTTACGATTATTCGATCATAAAGTAGCTTATCTTCATCCCTTTATACACCATCTAAATCATGAAACACCCAAGCAAAAAACGACAAGAACAATAAAATTGATTTGTCATAAAAAAGTCTTCGATTCAATGCTCATTCATGGATGATCCATCAAATTAGTATTCTGATTACGTAAATTTTGTGATTTATATATTTTTTCTGCCTCATTCCTTAGTCAATTGGATTTAATGGAAATAAGGTGGAAGAAAATGACAATTTTGATTTGTTTGAGAGGAAAATGAGTTGATGGAGATGAAGAAAAATTGTAAAATGAGATTAAAAATTTGAATTCGGAAAGGGGAATTAAGAGTTGGAAAATTGATGGATGAAAATTGAATGAGATGGTGCTAGGAGTGTGGTAATTTGGATGGATATTTTGGCCAAATTTTTTTGGCCAAAATTTTTTGTACGTATTAATTTTGGCCAAAATTTTTTGGGCGTATTTATTTTTGGCCAAAATTTTTTGGGCGTATTTATTTTTGGCCAAAATTTTTGGGCATTTTCAATTTGCCAAAAATTTTTGGGAAATTTTTTTAAAGTTTCTTTTTTAGCTTTTGAAATATTAAAAACCGTTAATTTTTTTATGAACCAAATTTTTTTGGCAAAACATCCAGTCCAAAATTTTCGGCCAAAAAAAAATACTTAAAATATTTTGGCCAAAATTTTCGGGTTGAGACTTAGAATAAATTCAAAATTTTGTCATGCAAAATATTTTGGCCAAAATTTTCGGGTTGAGACTTAGAATAAATTCAAAATTTTATCAGCCAAAATATTTTGGCCAAAATTTTCGGGTTGAGACTTAGAATAAATTTCAAAATTTTATCAGCCAAAATATTTTGGCCAAAATTTTCGGGTTGAGACTTAGAATAAATTCAAAGTTTTAGGTTTTACCCAAAAACTTTGGCCAAAATATTTTGGCTGATAAAATTTTCAATTTATTCTAAGTCTCAACCTGAAAATTTTGGCCAAAATATTTTGGCTGATAAAATTTTGAAATCATATTCACACCAAATTTTCAATTTGGGTGAATATATTGCTTTTGAGTAAAACTGAAAACCACATTTTCTAACTTGCTGCTTCAGGATTACAATTTTATCCCATACTGTCTATGGTGGAAAGTCTGTGCCTGAAAATACCAATCTAACAGTGAAAACCGCATCTCATTTGGTGCTTCCAGTCAAGAGAAATCGCAAAAAAACGCATTCTGTCATTTAGCAAGTTAGCAAGTTAGCAAGTTAGCAAGTTAGCAAGTTAGCAAGTTAGCAAGTTAGCAAGTTAGTTTCCGCGATAACTCAATTTTAACGAAACGTTAAGACTTCGGGTTTTTTGCATTTGATTAATATTGGCCCAAGGAAAACCGGTATAGTTTTTGGAGTCATGAGCTGCTTCCTGTGAGGCACAATGGACGAAAATGTGCCATTTTTGACCAAAATATGCAAAAAATTTTACATTTTCTTTAATATCTCAGACATAACTTAACCAAATGATTTGAAATTTTCGGTGTTAGATTAAGCATTATTTAAGGTATAATTCACACTATAATTACAAAAAAATTTTCATGTGCAGTGTAACAAAAAAGTTGAAAAATCGAAAAATTTTCCCCGACGCAGGCTGTACTTTAGTTATAGTGCTAAATGCGCGCTGAACAGATGTAGGGTTTTAAAACGATTAAATATGATGTAATCTATAAAAGCCGAAGCAAGTGAAGGTGTGAAAATTTTCCCTAACTGTTCCCAGACTTTCGATTCGTAAGATAATGAGAAAGTGAAAATGAAGAATATTTGCAAAGCTCTAATATAGATTTTATATTATTCACTAAAAGTGAATAGAAAATTTCTTAAATATTTTTCGAAAATTTTTTAATTAGATTAGTTTTTTTGCGATTATAAATTAATCAGTAGATAAAGTATAATTTTTTTTCTCTAATTGCAATCAAAAGAAGTTCTGCTGGTGGTGTGAATATACCCATGAAGCGTGATCCGCTTCATTACTAGTTTATTCTAAGTCTCAACCCGAAAATTTTGGCCAAAATATTTTGGCTGATAAAATTTTGAATTTATTCTAAGTCTCAACCCGAAAATTTTGGCCAAAATATTTTGCATGACAAAATTTTGAATTTATTCTAAGTCTCAACCCGAAAATTTTGGCCAAAATATTTTGGCTGATAAAATTTTGAAATTTTTTTAAGTCTCAACCCGAAAATTTTGGCCAAAATATTTTAAGTAAATTTTTTGGCCGAAAATTTTGGACTGGATGTTTTGCCAAAAAAATTTGGTTCATAAAAAAATTAACGGTTTTTAATATTTCAAAAGCTAAAAAAGAAACTTTAAAAAAATTTCCCAAAAATTTTTGGCAAATTGAAAATGCCCAAAAATTTTGGCCAAAAATAAATACGCCCAAAAAATTTTGGCCAAAAATAAATACGCCCAAAAAATTTTGGCCAAAATTAATACGTACAAAAAATTTTGGCCAAAAAAATTTGGCCAAAATATCCATCCAAATTACAGTTCCCTGGTGCTAGTCTCAAATGTGATTATTTTATTGTCAAATTGATGAATTTTTGGGCATTTGATGATGTTTATGATTTTTTGTATAATCGTGCGTTATATTCAAAGGCTGAGTTTAAAGTCTATCCAAAATATGATGCATAATTTGACTGATTAAATTTAAATGTTTTAATTTATTTAATTCAGCAAATTTAGAGCATTATTATGCTTAACTTCTAATTTATTTCATCCATTTCAACAAAACTACTCAAAACCCTGTCCCCATCACACATAACCTCCAACTCCCCATCATCTCACATTTTTCAGCGGCAATCAATTGATTAAATGAAGCCTCGTTTAATCCTCGTGAGAAAAAAAATAAATTTCAACTCCTTTTGCCTTCCGTCTATTTACGTCTTCGTCTTTATTCTCGTTGAAGTTTTTCGCAATCAACACAATTGCATGAACATTCAGCAAATCCGCATTTGTTGTATGTATTTGAAAGCATATAAAGCGTATGATTTTTTTGTTGTTATTGTCATAATAAAAAGATGATGTGAAAGGAAATGGAATTGATATGAGTTGAAAGATTTTGAGAACCTGTTGAGATTATTGGCTGGATGAAGGTGTTGAATATGTTTTATTATTAAAATTTTTAACATTTTAAGAGAATTTGTGGCATTAATTTGTTCAAATTTCGTAAGGTATCGTTCATTTATTACGTAACAAAATAACGGTCATATTTCAAAAAAGAACAATGGAATTCTGAGAAATTCCATTGTTCTCCTTTCTACCCCCCCCCCCCCCCTGCGTTACGTAATAAGTGAACGAGCCCTAAATTAAAATATATTTTGAATAAAATATTGCAATAAAACAAAATAATCAAAATATGGCACCGTGCGCCATATTTCCAGAAGAAAGTAGTGTTTCTCACTAAATATAGCGCACGACACTAAAAAAATTTATTTTAATTCAATTTCCATCACCATTTCTTCACTATCAATCCATATCACTAACCCAAGCCCAAAACTCACAAAAAATAAACTTTAAACAGCCATCAAACTTGAAAATTGAGAATGAATAATAGATTGAGACAAAATGGAAAAGGTTTTACATTATCTTAAACATCACATACGTTCATCTCAGGTAAGCTATGTTTTTTTGGTATGAGTCTATTCTTACCCCTTTTACATCAACATCCATTTGGAATCCCCTTGTCACATCTTTTCAACGTCATCTCTCGCATGCCTCTCCATCCACTTTCATCTCAGCTCCCAAGCGACATTACGGATAAGTTTACTTTAAGGAAAATAAAATTACCATTGATGGCATATCTCAATTTATGTTCCTTTCATTCTACCATCATCTCCTTATTTTGTGCTACTTACATTTTATCGAATAAGAAAAAAATTGAAAGAAATTTGTAATATGTAGAATGAGATGAGTGAATGGATATGGATGAGGATTTTTAATACGTGGAAGAGTGACTGACTGACTTGTTGCGGTGGATTAAGTGGAGGTTGGGGTGACGTGGTTTGTTTTGAAGAAGGTTGTAAGATTTAAAGCAGATTCTTAGGTTTTTGAGATTAAGGTTGGTATGTTTGGGTGAAAACATTAATGCCGTTCCTAAATATGATGCACGACAGAAAATTTTAAAAATACAAATTTCTCAAGACTTTTTGATTTGACTTAATGAATTTACTATTCATTTTATTATTAATACTATTCTTTAAGAATTTAAAATTATTAAAGTCTTTTCTGAATATGACGCACGATATTCAAAATTTTTAATCAAACTTTTAAAACTGAATAAAATGCGCTTCGTTTGCTCAAAACAAACAAAAATTTTTAACTCTGTCATCTTTCCCACATCAACCCTTTTATCCACCACAAAATAACATCTTCTTTACAGGTCACCCTTTACCAACAACCAGCACCAAATAAACAAATACAAATTTTCAAAAGCATCTCACAAAAATTCCAATATCCACTTCCAAACGACACACATATCCTCACCCATAAAAAAGGTCGACAAATGGAAAAGTTTTTGCTTTTTATGGTTTTTTATGTCAAAACAAAAAAAAATATCAAATGAGCACATGGATAACATGTAAATACACTTTTCCGTACCCAAAAAAAAAAAGAAATGATACTCGCCTCATAAATCATAAACTTCTATGGCATTGAAAATTATGGTAAATGGCTTTTTATTTAATTTGATGGATGTTGGTTTTGTAGAAATATAAATTTTTATGTTTATTGGCTTATGGATGGATTTTTATTGGATATTGATGGAAGATGATGAGGAATTTGTTATGGATAAATGGACATGAACATCAATTTTGAGATAAAGATTTATGAAGTCTTAAATTTTTTATTCACAATTTTGAAGTCATTCACATTTCTATTTAATATTTTAAAATAGTTCCACACGCTTCCTAAAACATTTTGCACGAGAAAATCTAATTAAATTATGCAAGAACATTTATGCAATTTTCGAAATCAAACTTTATTTGAGTACGAGAACTAAAATGTTATTCCATTAACCGGAAGTGTTTAGAAATTCAAAGCACTTGCAATTGTTCTAATGCAATTTTACCAACTCATATTGTCGGAATGGAATTTTGTGTCTATGTGCAATTTAAATGAATTTTTAATTGCACTTTGTATTGGATAATATTGAAGTTGGTAAAACTAGTTCTGTTTGGTAAGGGATGGGATTTCTATGGAGAGATGGTTTTTGAAGAATATCTGAATTTAAGTTGGGATTTAAATCCTTTTAGCAAAGGGGTATAAAGGAATTATTTTGAGGGGTACAAAACTTCTAAGTAGAGTGACTTAGAGAACTCAATGTAAAGCAGGTTTGGCAAAAGATTAGAGAGGTATTAAGTCTCTATTAATGGGTACACAGCTTCTATATTAAAGGGTACACAGCTTCTAAATTAAGGGGTACACCGCTTCTAAATTAAGGGGTACATAGCTTCTAAATTAAGGGGTACACAGCTTCTAAATTAAGGGGGTACAAAGCTTCTATATTAAGGGGTACACATCTTTCAGTTTGTGAGTACACCGCTACAAGATTAAGGGGTACGTAGCCTTTTGTTTTTGGGTACACAGCTTCAAAATTCAGTGGGTACGCAGCTTACATGTTGAGGGATTCAGTTTTCGTTTTGTGGGTACGCAGCGACTAGGTTTAGACATTGGTAGTTTTCAAATGAATAATGTAAAATCTATTCATAATGTTACCAACCCTTGCATCCTTTTCCGAGTCATTGAATCTCAAATTGAATTTTTTTCTGAGAACACCACGTAAAAAATTTTATTTTCCAATATTTATAAATTTTTGCTACTGCTCTCCATATTTCTATACATAATCCAACAAAATTCCAGTTTTTATTCACAGCGTAAATATTTCATGCGATTCCTAAATCTGACGCTAATTCGCGATATTTATTGCCGAAGGTTTTAAGCAAAAGGAATGAAAATATTTTGCGTAATTAAATAATGATAATGACAATAATTGCAGTCGCGGCTCTAATAATTTTAAATATTAGATTTTTGGAAAATTATTTTAATATTTTAAATTTTATTATAAAAATTTTGTTATGTCAAATGGTCGCTTGTGTGCGATTTGCCATTAGTACAAATGTTATATTAATGGAATTATTTTAATTTGCAATTTGGGAGATTTGATTTGAATAGTTTTTGAGGTTAGATGGGAAATTGAGTTTGAGGGGAAACAAAAGGGTTTTATTCATCCTCAAATTATCTTAAAATTAGAATAAATTCTATAAAAATCTCTTCAAACTGTCTAAACCCTTCAAAATACATTTTTACCTCCAAAAATCATTCCACATGCTTAACTTTCAACCTTTACCTCCAACTCCACAGGAAAATTATCATTCATTCATTTTCCATAAATTTTATACAAATTTCCATCTCAATTCCTTAATTGACATTCATTTCCTTCCACCAAATAAATAATTCAATTTTCTGTGCAATTTTCTCTCTGTTCACTGTTTTGTTTATGTGGCTTTTTAACTCGAGAGAAAATTGATAAACTGGATTGGGAGAATGTAAAAATATATCTTTTTTGTCTATATTGGCACAATTCTCGATTATTTCATAAGTTTTATTATTTTGTGTGCCGAATATTTAGTGGAGGAGCTGTTGGGTTGAGAATGGAAGTAAATTTGATAGTAAATGAGTGGAATAATTTGATAATTGTGATTATTGTTAGAGGTTGGAGTGTTTGTGTCTTGAATTTGACATTGTGAGTAATAAATGATAATTATTATGAAAAATTATTTTGTGCGTTATATTTTGGGAAGACTTTGAACATTTTTCTTATCTGAACTTAATTTTGCTTAATTTTTTACAAACTTGCTTTATAATTAGCTCAGTTTTTACAAATAACTGCTTGAACACTAGATTTTCGCAACACAGTAAAGTCTCATCCAAAATCTACTGCACGAGTCTCAAAATCAATTATTATCGAATTTTCAGCAACAAAAACTCAAAATCTTCTGTATAATAATATTGCAACTCCTTCACAATCTTAAAAAATCATTCCCTTCCATTCAATATCTATAAGTGAATTTTCTCGTTTGCATTCCATTGATTTTCAATAGATTTGCATTTCAAAAAGAGAAGAAAGAAAATCCAATGCAAAATCCAACAAAAAAATGCTCATTCTTATGGAAATTGAAAAATGGAAAAAATGTGACAACTACAAAGAACATTTTCTGCATTTCTGTTTACATATTTCCGATATCCCTTTTGTGTGTCAACTGTGGGATTTGAATATGAAAAGGAACTGAAAAAAAAATTGATTGATGCAAATAATATTGAATGAGATTGTGGATGAAAAGATGAGAGAAATGAAGGCTTTTAAGGTAATGAAATTGAGTATTGAGGTGGTAGTGAGAAGTTTTGGATTGGGGATTGGTTTTGGTTTTGTTAAAGGACTAGAATTAGAGTTGTTTGGAAAATAAGCAGAATTTTCGGAGAGAAACTTTAAAGTAGACTCAAAATATGGCGCACAGTTAATTTTTTGAAGATTTTCAGAATTTTATTGTTAAATCTGAAAAGTTTAAAAGTGATTCAATTTTTTGACTTAAATTAGCAAATTTTTGGAGTCATTTTACAGTTTTCCCTAAAACATAGCGCACGATCACAAAAATCTCAAATTATTCTCGCATTTTCCCTCAAATATTAAATTAATTTATCACATTTGCCCTTAGTATTCAGTACGGCAATGATCAAATCAAGAGATGACGTAAGAAAATAAAAAATATGCCACAAGGGAATCACCGTGAAGTAAATATAACTGCGAAGGAGGCCTGACCATCCCTCTTACTTACCAACTTTTTTTAAAAAAAATTGTACACACCAACATCCTCGTTATTCTCTCCAAGAAAAAAAGAAAATTAAATTGTGGCATAAAAAATTATTTTTTTCAGTCATGTGATATTCTCGAAAAAATAAATGGCACTGCTACTCTGTCCCTCTCTCGAAAGAGCGATAAAAAATTAATCAGCAATTTGTATTTTTATTTGCAGAATTTTTTTTGTTTTCCTTCAATGCTTAATGCTGCTGCTGCTGCCTGCCCGAGACGATGTTCATGCTAAAGTCATAATTTTTACTTCTTGACAATGTTGACATTTTTTTCTTTTATATTTTTTGTGTTGTTTTATAAAATTAAATTAATTTTTTATGAAGCAATTTTTTTTTGTCTTGTATTTTTTTAATAAAGAAAATTCAAAAGTTGGACGGAAAAGAATGTTAAAGTATTTTGAACTGTGAATCTGTTTTTGAAAGTATGAGGAAACTTTAATCTGATAAATTTGAAAACTTTAAGATTTGAATAAAATTTTAATTCTTTGTAGATATTTAAAATCCTCTTTTAATCCATCCTAATCAAGTCCTTGTAAACCACTTCAAAATGAATTCATCCACCTAACTATTCATATCAAATAAATTATGCACCCTTGTTTTAATTCTAAAAAAACATTTTCATTATTTTTATTACATTCAAATCTTCTTTGAATATTTTCATTCTCATATGAATACACCAACATGCCTAACTCATTCTAATGTGAAATAATTTTTTTCACCCCTTTTTTAACCCATAAAAATGAAGTGAGACTTTTTTGCTGTTATGCAAATGAAAAATCTTTTTAATTATTTAAAATAACTTATAATTTAAGTTTGGATCATTTTGAATTACAAATTTAAAGAATGATTAGGAAAAAAATTACAAAAGTCCTCGTGTTTCATATCGAGGGACTTCAGCGCACTTTTGGCGCGGCGATCAGTAATCGAGCTACGAATTGAAAGTATATCAACTTTCAGGACAGAACTTGCAATATTCTACATAAAAATAACGATAATTTTACAAAAATGTTACAACAACAATCAAAAACCCTTCAACAAGTGTGTTTTCATTATGCACAAACTAATAACTTGCAAAACTGAACAAAAAACTTTTCGTAAAAAATAACGGTCAAAAAATTTTCAAATGTCAACGGTTAAAAAATATTTGAAATTTCTATGACGTGAAGTTGCAGTCATGTGTTGATTATTTTTCTTTGTGAAATTAAAAATTAATTAATTAAGGTGTTTAAACACAAATTTGGGACTTTTAAATACATTTGCCGCCAATAACTCGATGAAACGAAGCTAATAAAACAAACCGGAGCTCTCTACGATGTCTAGATTAAAAGATAGTTTTTCAAAAATTTGCAGCCAGCCGAAAAAGTGTATGATTGAGCTTCCTTTTTGAAAACAAGTTTCCAAAAATGCGCTAAAAAGTGATGCAGATTGGGATTGTGCGCCGAACTAGTGTTTTAAAATAAAAATTCAAAGATCATTTGTATTGTATTGCGTGTTCGATTATGATCTTAATTCAAAGGTGGGCAACCAATGCAAAAATGCAAGTAAAAGGGGTCTTTCGTAAAATTGGTAGCATTAAAAATGCCCATTTTGAACTCCCCCTCTCCTGGGTCGTAAAAAAATTATGGGATTTTGAAAAAATTTGTATGGAGTGTAACAAAATCTTAGACATCTTTACCCTCTCCAAGCGTTACAATATTTACGAAAGACCTTAAGTAATTTTAATTTAATTTGAGAGTTTTGTCATAAAATGTATTATTTGATAGGAAACCACTTGGATGCCTTTTTGCGCCACATTCAATCTACTAACCTAATATACCAGCAAAGCTTCCTTCACATTATTACGAAAACAGATTAATGTAATTAAAGGCATATGTGAGAATTTTTTCTCCCTTTTTTTTGAGCACGTAAAGTAAAAAGCATTTTTTAACATTAAAAAAGGGGTTAAAAAAGGATAAATCAATGAATTTGTTTAATGATGAGGGAATGTTAATTAAGTGCAAGTGAGAAGGTGGAATTTGACTATCGTTAATATGTGGATGATTTATTAAAGTCTTGTTAATAAGATTTGAATATTATATGAGGTTTATTTGGGGAGTGGATGGTTGGTTAGAAGAGAAAGAGGTAATGGGACTTAAAATTTTAGTTATTGAGACAAAGTTGACTAAAATTCCAAAACTAGATACAAAATTTTAAGTTTTGTATAAAAATATGAAAAAAATTTAACTCATCTGGGGCTGTTCGTAAAATTCGTAACGCTTAGGAGAGGGAGGAGGAGTCTACTATTTTGTTTACGCTTTGTGACAGGGACATAGCCGGAAATTTTTTGATGGAATATAAAAAATGAAAGGTTTTGATTTTTTTTTTGTATGCAGAAAAAAATTTACGGGGAAAGAGGGAAAGGAGAAAGGGGGGAAGGGGAGGAAGGGGGGAAGGGGAGGAAGGGGGGAAGGAGGGTTAGGATTTTTTCTCAAAAAACCTTAGCAAATTGAATAATTCTTCCTAAAAAGGGGGGTGGGGTTCAAAATCCTTATTCCCAATGGCTGCGCCCCTCCTTTGTCACAAGGAGAAGATGAAGGGTCTTAAATGGTTATTTTTGGCGTTATAAATTTTACAAACAGCCACTTTCTACTTCAACTTCTTACATTTCCAAAAAACCAATTCAACTTCACAAAAAAGTGTAAAAATCTAATTTGCTGACACTTAATTTAAAGCCTAAAGACATAAAGGGTGACGAGTAGAATTTTTCCCATGAGAATTACTCTCATTCGTGAAATAAAAACCGCAACGAAAATTAGCGGATGGAAGGTGGAAAGAATAAGAAATTGTTTTTTTAATTATTTAAGGTAAAAGATAAGATGACACTTGTATTCATTAAAAGAACGTAAAAAGTTTTTTTAAAAAAAGTTGTAGCTCGTGAAATATGGTAATTATTAAATAATTAATGTTGGTTTAATGAAGATTTTGGTGTGGAATTTGGAATTAGTTTTTAGTGGGTTAATTTTGGATGTTTTTGGAATTTTAAAAATGTTTTTAGAAGAAACTTTAATTAATGTCAAATTAAGTATTTTATTATTTTTTTAAAAAAAAAGACTTTACAATTTTCTTTAAAACTAAAATTTTTTAAGAATCTTATTAAAAAAATTTATGTTATTAAAACAATTTGAATTTTATTAAAATTTTGAATTTTAAAAATTTAAATTTTGGTTAAAAAATTTGAATTTTTAAAAATAAAATTAAAAAAAATATCAAAAAATTTTTCATTTAACATCAAAATTGATACAGTCCATCAATAAAATATTAATCGAATTTATGTTCATACAAAAAACAAAAAAAAATTCATCAAAAATAATTTTAACATAATTTATGTAATTGTTTCATTCATGTTAAAATTTTGTGTACATATGGGCGTGAAAGTACAAGCACTGAGCTTCATGTCCTTTAAATAAACATATTTACATAACATTGAACATAGCACTGTGTAGTAATAATGATCTGCTGTTGTTTTGTGTCCTAGTCTATGAAACTGTGTTATTATTATTATTAAGAACATGAATTTGGTTAGTGATGAAGAGAGCTGTGGCAGTTTGGGGTGTTGATAAAAAGGAAATTAAAATTTAAAATGCTTTAATAAAAATAAAATTTTTAAAAATGTTGAAATTTTGAAAATCTTAAAATTATAATTTAAAAAAATTTCAAAAACTAAAATAATTAAATATTAAAATTCTAATTTTTTTAAAAAAAATTAAAAGTTTTCAAAAAAATTAAAAATTTTTAAAAAAACTAAAATTTTTAAAATAAATTGATTTTTTTTAAAGCTGAAAGTTTTAGAAAAAAATTAAAAATTAAAAAAAAATAAAATTTTTTAGAAAAAAATTAAAAATTTTTAAAAAAAATAAATTTTTTTTTTGAAATTAATTTCTTTTTAACTTAAAGCTTTAAAAAAAAAAAATAAATGAAAAAAAAGAACAAAAAAATTAAAAAAATTTTAAAAAAAATAGAAAATTTAAAAAAAAATTTTAAAAATTGAAAGTTTTTTAAAAAACGAATTTTTTTGTGAAAATTGAAAAACTAAAAAAAATACAAAAATTTTTAAATTAAAAAAAATTGAAAATTGGAAAACTTAAATAAAAATAAAAGTTTATTAACAAATTAAAATTTCAAAAAACTTTTGAAAAATTAAATTTTGGAAAAGTTTAAAAAAAAATAATATAAAGCATTTTAAAAAATTTAAAATTTTAAATATTTTGAAAAATTTAAAATTTTGAAAAATTTAAAATTTTGAAAAATATAAAATTTTGAAAAATTTAAAATTTGAATATTTATAAAAAAACCTAAAAAAATTTTCAAATCTGGAAAAATTTTATGAAATTTTAAAAATCTGAATTTTTTTTAAATCGATAGGTTGAAAAAATTTTAAAGAATAAAAAAAAACCTGAAAAATTTTTTGAAAAGGTTTAAACTTAAGTAAGTTTAAAATTTCAACAAAAATCATCTCAAAATGCCTTTCAAACTTACTTCACTTCTCTATACACACAATAACAATGCCATATCATTAAACGCCATAAATTTGTTTAATGTCACACCAAAATAACTCGCATTGTTTGCCTTCATCGTACTCTAGTGCTTGAATGGATCAATATTCATTCAAATTTTTCCATCCCCCGTCCACTAAACATTTCCATCCTCGTTCTCAAAATATATACAAAAAATAAACAAAATATCAACAATTTGATGTTATTGTGAAGTAAAAATAAAAGGCAGAGCATGAAAATGGCATTAAAAATTTAAATAAATTTCCAATAAAAATCGATAACGAGTTTTTTTTTCGTAAAAATAAGAATCATTAATGGGCCATTCATCTAAACATCTTGTTAGACATTAGGATAGAGTTTTGTATTCATAAGGGAGAGATAATGCGATTTTTTGATGGATAATGTATTCAAATTAAGGAAGATGAGGATGTATTGAATGTATTTGGATATAGAAGAAAAGGTGAAAATGTATTCAAACAATATTGAATGAATGTTAGGTTTAAGTAGAAATGGAACTGAATTTTGAATTTTGGCAAAATACATTGAATATCTGCATGAAAAAAATTAAAAAATTCAACAAAATTCAACAAAATTTGACACAAAAATGTGGAGGGTTGGAATAAAATTGACTGAAGGACTTAACCTAGACTTTTGCAAAATTAATTAGAATTAAGTCAAATTTGATATTTCCATGTGAAAAAAAAATACTTTTTCGATAGTTACAAAATTTGAACAAAATTGAACAAAAATTTCTCAAAACTTCACTCAAAGAAAAACCCAAAAAAATTATAAATTTAAGGGGCCGTTCACAAAGTACGTTACGCAAAAAAAATTACTTTTTAGCCCCCCCTTCCCTCCCTTGTTACGCATTTTGTATAAAAATTCTTTTGTTTTGTTTAATCTGTTACAAAATCTTAGACCCCCCTCCCCTCCTCCCTAAAAAGCGAACGTACTAAGTGAACGGCCCCTAACCACATATGTTAGAAAAAAAAATCATTCTCAAACGTCAGAAATGACTGCAAGGCCAGACAAAAGTTATAAAAATATTTGCGGTATTCTTTTTATTTTTCTCTGGAATTTGTTCTTATTTTTTTTCGCTCTGAATGATTTTATACGTACAATGAGCTGCTGTTTATGGTTTTTGGAAACACTTGAGTATGGGAATTAAGATTGGATTTTGGTCTTGCAAGGGTGGAGTGTTAGTGGATTTTTTGGTGAATTTCTATAATTTTCTTGAAATTTAAATTTTAGAATTTTTGAGGTTTTATTATTTTGTACAAAAATTTATCAATAATCAAAAATATTATTTCTAATTACTTTCGCGCGCAACAAATAATGGCAACTGTCAAAACAATCTGTCTAATCCAGTAGTGGACAACCTTGCTGCACACCTTGTGAGTAAATCATGAGCAAAACCGTACGAGGAGTACGGCTCGGGGTACTTTTCGAAAAAAAATCGGCACCTATTGTGCCGCGACATACCGGTTGGTCATCACTAGTCTAGTCAAATAAAAAACTAATAAATTTTTATTTAAAAAATTATCAAAAAAAAAAAAATTCACACTCCATGAATTTTTTTATTATTATTTCGCTTATTTCGCTTATCAATATAAACTCTGAGTAATGACCCGAATTTCAATGTCATTGAATATTTTTTTAATTAAAATTCGTATTTTTGAACGTAAGCGCCAGATGAGTTGTGGTACAAGGGTGACTAAATGTGATTCTTTAAATATTAATATAGGGAGTTCACTTATTTCGTAACGCCGAAAGGCACAAGTCGGTTAATCGAGATGAAATCTGGCACCAAGCCGAAGTGAGGCCAGCACCACTCCGGCTTAAATTGTATTCCAGTTTAGAGCTGGTCTCACTCCAGCTTGGTGCCGAATTTCATCTCAATTATCTGATCTGTGATTTTCAGGAACGTTCTAAGGGTGGGGGGGGGGCGGTGTTCGAGAGTTTGCTACGGTCAATTGTTCTCAAATGTGATTCTTTTGTTAAAGACAGTTTTGTTATAAAAATTACCAAAGGGAGAGGGGAGGGTGTAAAAACTCGAATTTTAGCGTTACGTAATAAGTAAACGACACCAAATAGGCTGAAGAATTTACAATGTCGTGACCAAATGAGAAAATATTTAGAGCAAATTTGTGATATAACATTTGCAAATTTGTTGTCGATTATACATATTTCGACAACCTAGTCTTGTTAGCAATTATCATATTATTGAAGTGTGTAAACTAAGTCATCAAAGTGTTCTTTTTATCAAACTTTTTATCGTAAATGTTTTTCGTTTGTTAAAAAAATATTTTGCACGACCATCTGATGCATTCCTCTTTTGTATAAAGCTAAGATCAGTTCACTGGATCTGTGGCTGAAAAAATACTTCATTAATTAGTGGTCATTAATTTAGTATGTTCGCTATTTAGGTGGAAATTTTGTAACAGATCTCATACAAAAAACACGACTTACGTAGAAAGCCACAAACTTCCACAAAAATCAGTTTTTTTTTTTGTTTTTGACCTCTTAAATGGCCTCTAAATTGGAAAATTCCTGTAGATTATGAATCTACTCGTCGAGACGCACATTTTGGTACCAAAAACTTTTCATAAAAGTGGTGGGAACATAGTGAACTCGAAAATGGGTTTTTTGGGTAAAACCAATAACTTACACGCGATGCGTGAAAGTTAAAATCAAAACAAAAAACGTAGCAAGGATGGAAAGGGGGTCCAAAATTCTTTTTTTTTGCGCATCGTACTAAGTGATTGGTCCCTTTTCTAATGGTTAATTTTTTTACTTAAACTTCATTAAAAAAATCTTCTCTTAATGAATAATTCTTAATTTACAGTTTGTTTAATTTCAAATTGATAGTCACCCTAAGTTCTGCCTAATCTATCTCAGTAATATTGTATTCTCAGTCAAGTGTTTGTTTTTGGTTTGTTCAGATCATGTGGATGAATTCTTCTGGAATTTAAAGAAAAAAAAAACTTTAATCTTAGTCAGAACTTAAATTGTATTGCAATACTTTGGACATAGTTTTAAACGCGATTATTAATTAATAATTTCACTTATAGTTTGATTTAAGCTATGAATAAAAAAAATTACTAGTTTAAAGTACATTTGTTCTTGGTACAAAATAAAATTAAAAATATGACAAAAAACACAATCTGCAAATCCGTTTTAAATAAATCAACAATTCATGGACTAAAATATATTGGAGATTCAAAAATATCAAAAATTGGAAGATTTTTGTGGACTTTTGTACTTTTATTATCAGTAATTGGATGTGCATATTTTTCATACCAAATTTACAATGAGTTTCGGCGTTCGCCCAGCATTGGAATAAAAATTCAAGAAATTTCCTCAAGAAATGTTCCTTTTCCAGCTATTACAATTTGTCCGCAGTCTAAAGTGAGTTTAAATTTTAGAGTAAATTATGCAATTGTTCAATTAATTAAGGTGATGGTCTCTGTTGAGAATTGGTGCAAAAGATAATTATTTCTAGGAAATTATTATTTATTTAAATCAATCCAATATTTTATCACCAAATTCTTACTTTTACTACTCTAAAGTTTCTTTACATATCAGTAATACAACCTTCAATACAAAATAAACTTAATTGTCTTGTTTACGCTCCACAGATTAAAAGTGAATTTGTAAACTACAGCAAGATATTATTTGCAGCCTTTGGTCAAGATGATGTCGATGAAGAGCAAAAGAAGTACTTTGAACTTACTCTTCCACTCTGCACAGCCAGCCATATCAAATTAATCAATAAAATGAACCCAAATTTTACAGAAACAGCAGCGCTTGATGGTAGCGATTTTGTAAAGACGATGTCAGAAGTTCAATTTCCACTTAATCAGACTTTTGTTGGAATTAAAACTGAAAAAGGATTCGTCTTGGAGAATTTTGAAAGTGATGTAGATCGAGTGATGACAAGTGAAGGATTTTGTGCTACTTATAACCTTCAAGATTATCCAATTTTATTCAAACAAAATTCAGACCTCAGTTCAGACTTCGATAGCTACAAAAACAACAGAAATTCAACTTGGAACACTCTTGATGGCTATAAAGATGACGAAACTGATCAATATCCAAAAAGAATCTTCAGTGGAACTAAAAGTAAAATTGTATTTTTGTTAGCTCAAAGTGGAAATGACATTGATGAAGCATGTCTTGGTCCTGAACAAGGATTCAAAATTTATTGGCATATGCCAAATGAAATACCATCGTACATGCACAGATCAGTTTTTGTTGGTGTCGAGAAGTCAAAAACTTTAGTTATGAAAGCAACACAAATTCGAACTTCTGATGATCTTCAAAGGTATGATGCGAACCAACGTCGATGCTTCTTCGAGGATGAAAAACCTTTGCAGTTCTTTAAATCGTATACAAAAACTCATTGTGATATGGAATGTTTGACGAATTATACATTAAGTATGTGCGGATGTGTAAAATATTTCATGCCAAGGAACTCATCAACTCCAGTTTGTGACATAACAAAGCTTGAATGTGCTGAAGATGCAAATGACAATTGGTTGGAGAATGATGAAAGTTATAGACAGAATTCAATGCCATGCAACTGCTATCCTTCGTGTTCGACGATAAAGTATGATGTGGTGTCAAGTATGGAAATGGACTTCAAGACAGAGAAAACTCTTGAAATATTTGGCGATACAGAACAATTTTACAAAGACTTCCCTAAGTAAGTTGGAGTCAGGTTGTGCAATAAGAGGCAGTAATATGAAAAAAAACTAAATATGTTATTTAAATTTCAGTGGAACAATATCTCGATTTGTGGTTGAATTTGAAGATTTTCTTATTGAATCCAAAGAGAGCTATTTAGGATATAAATTTCAACATCTAGTTGTAAGTAGATTTTTTAGGATTTTTCTTATATATTTTATGTTTATTTGCATTTTTCAGAGTGATTTTGGTGGTTTACTTGCTTTGTTTCTTGGCTGCTCATTAATTTCAATTTATGAGATTTTCTACAACATTTTCTCAGCAATATTCTCAAAGAAATCTGAAAATGACGATCAAGAAACAAACAAACCAGAAGAAAGAACAAATACTCGATTAATAAATTCTGCATACATCTAAAAATATAGCTTGTATTAATAAAAAAATAAAAATATCTAAAATTGAAATTTTTTCTTTGATTTATTTGTTGCTGATTGTTTTACACTTGAAATGTGTTTTTTTTTCTTTTTGAGAAAAATTAAGCAGCTGTTGTGAATAAAATTTAACGACTTTTTTTCACAGATCAAATCTTGAAAAATTGATGAAAATTTATAGTATTGTATTGACTTTTGATCTGAAAAGAGGTCTGAAAATTTATTTTAAAAAAGTTTTTGAAAGAAAAAAATTCAAAAGTGGTTCCAAAAATTTTGTTTAATTTTTTAAAAATTTCCATCTTTTCACACTTTATTCATAAAACGGAATTCATTTCCAAGTCCAAAAATTGCACTATGGGGCAAAATTAAAAATAAAGGGAAGTTCACTTCATTTTTGTGAAAATTTCAAATTACGACTTAGGGATGATTTTTTCTTATAGAGGAAACATTCAATGACTCGTATGCGAAATTTCAGGTCATTTGGTGATGTTTGGTTGATTCTGTGGCTGTTTGAAGTTGAAAATTAACAAAAATTCGATATTTTTCACACCATCTTTGAACTTAAAAATTCCTGCACTGGCAAAAGATATTGAAAAACGGTTTTCGGTTTCTGATAATAGCATATAAGAACTTTATTTGGTGAAGTACAAAGCTTGTAACTTCAAAATTTTGATGCCCAAATCCTAGTAAATGTATGAAAATTGCATCAAAAATGTCTTTAGACAAGCCGGAAATAACTTTAAAATCCAAAATTCCAAAAAACATTTACTGTCATTTTTAGCCCCTATATTCTAGTTTACAAAACTGTAAAAATATCAAAATTTGACCGGAACAATTCAGAGAAAAGTCAATTTTAGTAAGTCATCAAATATTTTTACAAAAACAAAATTTTCTTATTAATATATGAAAGTATAACTAAATTTAAAGTTTTTTGTTGGTTTATTATCACAAATATCATTTAAAAACAAACTGCGAAGAAATTTTTCCAAAAAGTTGAAAATTCTTCGAGAAATGAGGTACATTTGTTTTCCTGCGACTTGGCACCTTATGTCATTACTCAAATGGCTACTGCACCTACATAACTTAATATTTTTTATTTCTGTTTTCGGATTATTGTAGCTTAATACAGTACCTTTCTAACAATATATAATACTTAGTAGTTAGACTTAATCTTGGTCATGAACAAGGCTGTTGATCTTGATCTATTTTGACTGACGCCAAAGTGAAAAATGTGAATTTTAGAAATAACACTTTAAATGCAAATTATGCATTGGTTTTTGGTTTTTTATGTTGATTTATGTTATTTATGACCACAGAATCTCAAAAATTGTGATTTAAGTACTTTTTGGCACCTCAGGTAAGAATTATGTACAGCACCCTAAAAGTTTATTCCGAACGTATTAATTTCAGTTTAAAAACATTTTGAAGACTTTTTTTGATAGATAATTAACATTAAAGGTTATTTAAGTAAAAAAACATTGATATTTGGTAATTTGTGCTGAAAATTTTCAGTTTTTAATAATCTGTTTGTGGAAGGCCATGTTTGCTCACAATCAATCCACTCTTGTGGCATATGTAACCAACTTTACTACAAGTATTATACATCATTTTAAAGGTATTATGTTCAGCTAGCAATATCCGAAAACAGAATTAGAAAATATTGATCCACAAAAAAGTTACAGCCATTTGAGTGATCAATAGGGCATCAAAACCCTCATACAGCATAGGTAAAAATACAAAAACTTAAAATTTCAAATCAAATATGATGCTTGAACGCTTTTTAGTGCTTAGAACAATGTTTTAACAAATTTTCAATACTTTTTGTTGAGATTTGTTTTGAAATTTTAAGTTTTTGTATTTTTACCTATGCTGTATGAGGGTTTTGATGCCTTATTGATCACTCAAATGGCTGTAACTTTTTTGTGGATCAATATTTTCTAATTCTGTTTTCGGATATTGCTAGCTGAACATAATACCTTTAAAATGATGTATAATACTTGTAGTAAAGTTGGTTACATATGCCACAAGAGTGGATTGATTGTGAGTAAACATGGCCTTCCACAAACAGATTATTAAAAACTGAAAATTTTCAGCACAAATTACCAAATATCAATGTTTTTTTACTTAAATAACCTTTAATGTTAATTATCTATCAAAAAAAGTCTTCAAAATGTTTTTAAACTGAAATTAATACGTTCGGAATAAACTTTTAGGGTGCTGTACATAATTCTTACCTGAGGTGCCAAAAAGTACTTAAATCACAATTTTTGAGATTCTGTGGTCATAAATAACATAAATCAACATAAAAAACCAAAAACCAATGCATAATTTGCATTTAAAGTGTTATTTCTAAAATTCACATTTTTCACTTTGGCGTCAGTCAAAATAGATCAAGATCAACAGCCTTGTTCATGACCAAGATTAAGTCTAACTACTAAGTATTATATATCGTTAGAAAGGTACTGTATTAAGCTACAATAATCCGAAAACAGAAATAAAAAATATTAAGTTATGTAGGTGCAGTAGCCATTTGAGTAATGACATAAGGTGCCAAGTCGCAGGAAAACAAATGTACCTCATTTCTCGAAGAATTTTCAACTTTTTGGAAAAATTTCTTCGCAGTTTGTTTTTAAATTATATTTGTGATAATAAACCAACAAAAAACTTTAAATTTAGTTATACTTTCATATATTAATAAGAAAATTTTGTTTTTGTAAAAATATTTGATGACTTACTAAAATTGACTTTTCTCTGAATTGTTCCGGTCAAATTTTGATATTTTTACAGTTTTGTAAACTAGAATATAGGGGCTAAAAATGACAGTAAATGTTTTTTGGAATTTTGGATTTTAAAGTTATTTCCGGCTTGTCTAAAGACATTTTTGATGCAATTTTTATACATTTACTAGGATTTGGGCATCAAAATTTTGAAGTTACAAGCTTTGTACTTCACCAAATAAAGTTCTTATATGCTATTATCAGAAACCGAAAACCGTTTTTCAATATCTTTTGCCAGTGCAGGAATTTTTAAGTTCAAAGATGGTGTGAAAAATATCGAATTTTTGTTAATTTTCAACTTCAAACAGCCACAGAATCAACCAAACATCACCAAATGACCTGAAATTTCGCATACGAGTCATTGAATGTTTCCTCTATAAGAAAAAATCATCCCTAAGTCGTAATTTGAAATTTTCACAAAAATGAAGTGAACTTCTCTTTATTTTTAATTTTGCCCCATAGTGAATTGCCCACAAGGTGCTAAAACATCCATTAGTCATTTCACTTAATTTAATTTATTTCCACCCAAAATAAGTTTTAAAAATAATTTCCATAAATTTTACCCAATTTTCACAAATAGTCGTCCACTCAACTTCTCATAATTGATTAAATACCCGAAGCATATTTTCTTTTAAATTTACATATTTTTCATATCCCACGGTAGTGTCGTGTTTAATTAAAGAAGGGGCGCTACGGAGAATTTGATGGATAGAGTAAATTAAAGGATCGGTTTCATTCAAAATAATTACTAATTAATGTTGACATTTTTACGGTCAATGGACGAGCTCGCAACACTTTAAAATTCAAATTGATGTCGTAAATTTTCCCCGCCTTTGAGGAATTTTTGTTGGGGTTACTTTCACATTAACTGCACGGAATGTGTTGGAATTGGATATGGAAAGTAAAATGGAAATTAAAAGTGGTAACTTTGTTTGTTTACTGGTTGGTGTGAAGGAATTGTGGAAAATGTTAATTGGTATCTTTTAGTTTAGGGTTTTAGGGGGTTTTCTTATCCAAAAACCTTCTTTCTTGCTTTCTTGGAAGATTGACTTGAGTGGGGAAGTGAAGGGGGTTGAAAAAAATGTCAAAAGGTAGCAAACCTTCCCCCTCTTCTCAAAAAAATTTTGAATTTTCCTGGGTACACCCTGGGGCCGGTTTCTCCGGTGGTGGTACGGTATGGTAAGGCATGGTATAGGTATGGTATAGGTATACCAGTGGTACGGTACAGTAGTACACCAGGTATGGTACAATGGTATACTGGTACACCAGTGGTATACCTATACCATGCCTTACCATACCTTACCATACCGTACCACCACCGGAGAAACCGGCCCCTGACTTGAGCCCAGTATAAGTTTTTTTTAATCTTTCTATAACCTTTTCTAGGATCCTAATCTTAATTCTATTTAGTCTAAATCCATATTATTCCTACTCTTACCTAGTCAAAGTTCACCTTACTCTTACTTCTATGTAGTCTATGTTCGTCTTATTTCCAATCTTACCTAATCTGGGCTCATGTTAGTCATAATTTTACTACGGTTTAGTTCATCTTTTTCCTACTTTTACCTAGTCTAGACTCATCTTCTTTCTCGTTTTTCCTAATCCAAGTTGATCTTCGGCCTACTTCTACATGGTTGTAACTCATCTTAGTTACTAATTGATTTGATTTGATTTTATTGTGTCGACCATCACGGTCCGTAATATATACAATGGTTACAATTAATACATTTCTGTTATACAAATATTTCTTCATTTATGTACGATGATCAAGAATATAATTTTCTATCTAGGTTCTGAATAAACTAAGGCTCTCGTTCCGATCTATTGTGGGCACAACGTGATACTTTCAGGTCCGTTCTGACAATATTCCAATACAGTGGTAATCTTGCAGCTCTCGTTCCGATTTTTCCAATCATACTACAATTTCCTGATCCGTTCCTTAATCCAACGTTGCCCAGAGGCCCAATTATGACTTGATCTCGTACATTAAGCAGTTGAAGTATCTAAACTTCCGAAAAAGGACAAATTTGGAAATGGCTGGATTCGAACCGACGACCTTCGAAACCATACCAAATTTGAGCCAAGCGCCTTACCGAGTACTCTACGGAGGCACTTAACTGCTTAATCAAAGGATATTTTACTCTAACTCTTTCACTCCACCACAACCACTTGCCAACATATCGTATCAGCAAAAAAGCACTTGCGTGCATATTAATTGGGTGTACTTTTGCTATAAAACTAAAGCTTTTGCAATAAATTTTAACATTACTAGTGCCATCATCATGAGTTTAAGGAATACTATTAGATCAATTAAATATAAGGGACCGAATCCGGTCAAAGTAAAAACATCAGTTTTTGGATTATTGACAAATACATCAACGATTCATGGAGTTAAATATATCGGCGACTTACATAGTCCAAAGACAACGAGAACGTTTTGGATTATTGCATTTTTGTTATCAATTCTTGGATGTATTTACTATGCAACGCAGGTTTATGACAAGTGGTATATTACACCGGATATTGGATTAAAAGTGAGGTTTAATTCATCAAGAACTGTACCATTTCCTGCCGTTACTATTTGTCCTCAATCTAAGGTATGTAGCTAGTATAAGACAATTGGTAATCATGTCTTTATTAATTTTAAATTTCAATAGATCAAAAGTGAATTTTTGGACTACGGAAAAGCTTTAACAACTTCCTTTACTGCTGGTGAAATGGGTGATGAGTCAAGAAAATACTTCGAAATGGCACTTCCGTTATGTACAGCAAGTCATATTAAATTAATTAATACTCTGAACAAAAATTATACAGAAACTGTGGCACTTAATGGAGCTGATTTTGTAAAGACGATGTCAGAAGTTCAGTTTCCACTCAATCAGACTTTTGTTGGAATTAAAACTGACAAGGGATTCGTATTGGAAAATTTTGAAAGTGATGTAGATCGAGTGATGACAAGTGAAGGTTTTTGTGCAACCTATAACCTTCAGGATTATCCAATTTTATTCAAACAAAATGCAGACCTCAGCTCTGACTTCGATAGCTATAAAAACAACAGAAATTCAACTTGGAACACTCTTGATGGCTATAAAGATGACGAAACTGATCAATATCCAAAAAGAATCTTCAGTGGAACTAAAAGTAAAATTGTATTTTTGTTAGCTCAAAGTGGAAATGACATTGATGAAGCCTGTCTTGGTCCAGAACAAGGATTCAAAATTTATTGGCACATGCCAAATGAAATA
The DNA here is from genome assembly GCA_026123125.1 of Chironomus striatipennis. Classification (NCBI taxonomy): domain Eukaryota; kingdom Metazoa; phylum Arthropoda; class Insecta; order Diptera; family Chironomidae; genus Chironomus; species Chironomus striatipennis. Next base: position 6,432,055 of record CM047391.1, on the reverse strand, counting down.
CCTTCATACATGCACAGATCAGTTTTTGTTGGTGTCGAAAAGTCAAAAACTTTGGTCATGAAAGCAACACAAATTCGAACTTCTGATGATCTTCAAAGGTATGATGCGAACCAACGTCGATGTTTCTTTGAGGATGAAAAGCCTTTGCAGTTCTTCAAATCGTATACAAAAACTCATTGTGATATGGAATGTTTGACAAATTATACATTAAAGATGTGCGGATGTGTGAAGTATTTTATGCCGAGGAACTCATCAACTCCAGTTTGTGACATAACAAAGCTTGAATGTGCTGAAGATGCAAACGACAACTGGCTGGAGAATGATGAAAGTTACAGACAGAATTCAATGCCATGCAACTGTTATCCATCATGTTCGACGATCAAGTATGATGTGGTGTCAACTATGGAAATGGACTTTAAGACAGAAAAGACGTTGGAGATATTTGGAGATACAAAACAGTTTTTTATTGATTTTCCAAAGTAAGTATTCTTGTTCTTCTTTTCTGGTAGAGCTTTAAGATCATATCTATCAAACCAGTAAACGTAAAATTTCTTATACATAGTCAAAAGATTAATTTCGTGTTATTTCTCATTTCAGTGGTACAATATCACGATTCATCATTGAATTTGAAGACTTTCTAATTGAGGCACAAGAGAATTTCTTGGGATATAAAATGCAACATTTCATAGTAAGAGTATTTGAGTGGTTCTTCCTCTTTACTGATCTTTATTTGTTTTTTAATTTTTCCTCCTATAAATATATAGAGCGACTGTGGAGGACTTCTTGGATTGTTTATGGGTTGTTCCATCTTGTCCTTAGTTGAATTATTTTATCAACTTTTTGTGACAATCTTCATGAAAACTGATCCTAATCAAATAAGTGAGAAAAAGGAAGAAAAATTGCCAACTCCTAAGCTGGACAATCGAACAGTAGTTTTTGTTGAAGCTGACGAGGACAAGGAAAATGAAAAAAAGGATTAATTTGTTAAATAAAAAATTGTTTTAAAATATGTTTAATTTGTTCATTATGAGGATATATTGAAAATAAAATGTTGTGTTTCTTTTGTTAAAAACATTACGGAGAGGATAAAAAACCCGAATTTTAGCTTAACGTAATAAGTGAATGGCCCCCAAAACAAAACCTCAGAAAGTAAACATTCCTTAGGGGCCGTTCACATAGTGCATTCGCTTTTTAGGGGGGAGGGGGGTCTAAGATTTTGTAACAGATTAAACAAAACAAAAGAATTTTTATACAAAAGGCGTAACAAGGGAAGGGGGGGGGTTTAAAAAGTCATTTTTTTGCGTAACGTACTTTGTGAACGGCCCCTTATCGAAAAAATTCTTTTATTAAATCACAAATAAGAAGATCAAACATGTAATCTGTGACAGCACATAAAACACATGACTTGAAAGAATTTACATACACCACATATGCATTTAAATTATTATTTCACACTTGCTTGTAAGAAAGATGAAATAAAGATGTTTAAAATAAGAGGGGTTGAAGGTGTTATCTAGAATAAAAGAAACATGAAAATTGTTTTCAAAACGCACGACAGCACATCTTGATATATTGTGACAACTTTTGTTTATAGCTTGACTTAAAAGGAGTTTGTTTTTTTTTATGAGAGGATTTTGGTGAATAGATTTTGGAGTTTTGAGTGGTGTTGAGGGGTGTGAGGATGTGTAAATTTTAAAGTACGAGAAATTCATGAGCAAATTTGTTAAAATTTTGAATCCTACTGTAAAATATTGATATTGTTATTTTTAACCAAATTTTGTCAATTTTTGAATCAAATTTTGTCATTTTTTGAATCAAATTTTGTCAATTTTTTTACCAAATTTTGTCAATTTTTGAATCAAATTTTGTCATTTTTTGAATCAAATTTTGTCATTTTTTGAATCAAATTTTGTCAATTTTTGAATAAATTTTGTCAATTTTTGAATCAAATTTTTTCATTTTTTGAATCAAATTTTGTCATTTTTTTGACCAAATTTTGTCATTTTTCGACTAGTATTTGTCAGTTTTGGAATCAAATTTTGTCATTTTTTGAATGAAATTTTGTCATTTTTTGACCAAATTTTGTCATTTTTTGAATCAAATTTTGTCATTTTTTGAATCAAATTTTGTCATTTCTTAAACAAATTTTGTCAATTTTTGAATCAAATTTTGTCATTTGTCAATTATATTATTATTGAGTAAAAATCTATATTATAAAATAAAGTTATTCTGCCTGATTCCGTGATTGCGTGATCGAAATTTGAAATTTTTTTGACGGTTTTTTCTGAATTTTCTTCTATTTAATTTTTTTTCTTTTTGGGGTGTATAATTAGACTACTCATGCATAGCAATACGTGAAAACACATTTTCAAAAAATCACGTGGTCGTTAAACTGTTTAATAAACAAATTTAAATGTTTTTTGACCGTTTTTCGACATTTTTCTTTTCGCAATTTCTTGAGTTTTGGATTTTGAAAATTGACTTTATGTATGTAATGGGTCATGGAAACATATTTTTCAAAAAAAAATTTGACCATTAAGCTGTTTAATCATTAAATTTGAATACTTTTTGACCGTTATTTTTGACTTTATTTTTTCCTTAATTTCTTGAGTTTTGAGCTATAAAAACTGACTTTTCATGCACAGCTCACTGTAGGAACATATTCTTTGAAAATTTCGATAACCTTTACGCAGTGAAATCATAAAATTCAAATATTTTTTTTCCGTTACAAATTTTAAAAAATTATTCTTTTTAGAATTTCTTGAATTTAAGTTTTGAAAATTCTCTTTTTGTGCAAAATACGTAGTCAGAACATACATTAAAATTTTTTTCATGACCGTTACACTCTCAAATTATAAAATTTGAAAAATTTTTGACCGTTATTTTCGAGTTTAACTTTTGAGTTAAAATTGACTATTTTTACAATTTTAATTTATCTACAGTAGTTTCATTTGTAAAATTGCGTATATTAAAGGGTAAAAAAATTTTCGCGTTCGCGCTAACGCGCGAACGCTTAATAATTTTCTAAAACATTGAAAATTTTGTTGATTTTTTAATGGTAGATTTCATTTGTTTTCTTCAAGTCTTACACACACCACATTCTTTAAAATTTTTGTCAATTTTCTGTAATAACTAGAAAATCTATAGTATCAAGGGCGTAGCCTGGGGAGAGGGGGATGTGGTGATTTTAACCCCCTTCTTTTTGGGAAATTTCTTCAAATTGCTAGGGATTTTGGGAAAAATTTCAAAAACCCCCCGAAATATTTCGTTCCATACAAAAAATTTCACTTGAAATTTGGCATGTGAATCATGTGGGCAATAAATATGGCATGTGGACACTTCACTTCGTTTTGTTTCACAAAGCTTATCCAATATTTTTGCTGCCGAATTCAACAATTCTTTCAAAAGTGCTTTGAATTCAGTTCTCGATGCGTAATAAGTATTTTATGAAATTGGACAAAAAGTAAGAGTCATTAGTTAAATTTAAAATGCTTAGATCTAAAATTTTCTTACTATGGGGGTGTTGAAAAATTTTCATTTTTTCAAAAATTAAGGATATTGAATTAATAACTTTGAAGGATTTTGATTAAAAACTTAATCTTACTTTCTACCACCAAAATTAAAAAGTTCTAAAATTGAATTTAATGAGAATTTGAAGTATTTTTATAAATGAGACGTTCGATAGCTTTCAGACACATGCAACGGGGCCCGTGACGGGCCCTAAACACTAGTTTTTATTATTTTGACATCAAGTACCTTAACCTTCCTCCAAAATTCCCTCATAAAATCATAAGCACCACATTAAAAAATGCCAAAAAAGAAGAAATGAAAAAGTGAAAAAGATAAAACAACGATAACTTGTACGACATCTTCCATCCAACTTCTTTCATTTTTTATGGCAAAACAATTTACATCTCATAACATTTTGTCGCATAAAATAAGAAGTATCAAGATGTAAAATATGCAAGATACTTCAGAAACTGCACTGGGGGTGAAAAAAAATGAAGACATAAACTTTTTTCCCTTATTTTTTGTAAAAAAATTCCTTTAAATAAAAAATGAACAAGTATGAAGAAAAAAAAGGTGCTTGCCTTGAAGTCAGTCGGCTCCTTTTTTTATACTGTCGCATTGGCGATGGCATTATCATAAACATAAATATTAATGGTTATGTTGATTCTGTCGACGTCGTTACAACATTTTTCGATTTTTGCAACATTTCTTTTTTTGTTGGTTTTTAAGGTTTTTTTTCTATTCGAAAATGAGATTGGATTGAGTCAGTTTGAAAAGCAGGAAGTGTAGTTTGGTGCTCAAAAATTTATAAGGTTCTAAAGACATCAAAAAATTGAGAAATGTTGTCAACTTCAGGAGTTTTTTACCAAAATTATCCTCAAAATCGCAACTTTTCAGCAACACCAGTTCAAAAATCATTCATCGCCTCAAGCCGAACCAAAATCATCGATACCACTATCCAACAGCTTCCATCAATACATTCTTATCAACTCAATTTATGTCTTCATCCTAATGTTTATGGAAAATTATGCGAATAAACAATGAAGTTAAATTTTCTGAATCTAAATGTATGTAACATAAATATATTAAGCATGCATCAGCTTCCTTATTCTTTAAACCTCGCGGGGCAAAATAAAGAAAATTTTCAAAAAAATCCAAGAGGATAGAGGTGAGGGGAGATAAATGATAAACATAAGTAAATAAAATGTATGAACATATTTTATTGTTAGAATGAATTGATAGAGAGGAGCAAAGAAGTCGCGAGAGTAAATTGAGTTAGTTGAATATGATATCAAGTTTATTTTATGGAGAAGATGTGAGAGGTTAAGAAGTTGGGGGTAATGTAACCTTTTAATAGAGCACAGAAGAATTAAATGATCAAAAAGTACTAAACAGATAAATTAAATTTATTTTTTATGAAAATGGATCAATTTAATGTCTTTGATCTGGAAATTGATGCTCAATTGAGAGTAAGAGAGCATTTAAATGGTTTTGTACCAGATAGACGTGCACTTATCCATGGATAGATGATCTTCTTAATGCAATCTGCACCAATACTTTGAAAATTAATCTATTGGTCAAAATTTAGCATTAACTTCACAAAATTCATCAGTTTTAAACACCAAAAGCCAAAACAACCTTCAAACTGAAAGCACCAAAATCCTTTATCAGGACAAAAAAAAAAAAAACATTAAAAAAATTGTAAAACACGTCAAATAAAAAATGAATATCCTCCTTTAAATACAATTGTTAAACAACAGAAAAGCGGATTGTTATGCTTAATTTATTATGATTTTATGTACCTCATACAACATCCTCATACAAGCATTATTCTTCACATGAAAATGAGAATCATAGCGTATGTGCTCGTGGGGAGGAAGGAGCAAAGCAACAATAGCACGGCAATATAAAGTTTATTAGATTACAGCCCATTATATCAGGAAAAAAAATGAAAACGAGAACGACTGTAAAATGAGAAGAGAAGAAAAAAAAAATTTAAAGTGCGTGAATTATTTATAAGGAAAATTTCCCGACGGCACCGGATAAAAAAAAAAAGAAATTCGCGATGCATTGGATGAGGAGAGAGGAACATACATGAAAAAAAAATCTTGATACTGTTGTGAATCTGCGAAAGTTTGGAAGTTTGTAGAAGATTTTTTGGAATTTAGCGCATTTTAAGTGAATTTTAATAATTTTGTAGTTTGAGCTTAAGTTTTGAGGATTAGGTGCCTTCACACTGGATTTTTAAAATTCAGGTGCCTTCACACTAAAATTTTTAAATTCAGATGTCTTTACACTAGACTTTTTAAGTTCAGGTGCCTTCACACTAGATTTATGAAATTCAGGTGCATTTACACTAGATTTGTGTAGTTCAGTTGCCTTCACACTAGATTTGTGAAGTTCAGGTGCCTTCACACTAGATTTGTGAAGTTCAGGTGCTTTCACACTAGACTTTTTTAAGTTCAGGTGCCTTCACACTAGAATTTTTAAATTCAGGTGTCTCCACACTAGACTTTTTTAAGTTCAGGTGCTTTTACACTAGACTTTTTAAGTTCAGGTGCCTTCACACTAGATTCATGAAATTCAGGTGCCTTCACACTAGCTTTTTGAAGTTCAGGTGCTTTTACACTAGACTTTTTAAGTTCAGATGTCATCACACTAGATTTATGAAATTCAGGCGCCTTCACACTAGATTTGTGTAGTTCAGTTGCCTTCAAACTAGAGTTTTTAAGGTCCAGTGCATTTACATTATAATTTTAGGGGTTCAAATGCATTGACACTCGATTTTTGAGGTTCAAATGAATTAACACAAGATTTAAAAGGTTCAGGTGTCTTTACACTTGCTTTACACTTAGTTTTTAATATTCAACCTCCCAAAATGACCCTAACCAACTCAAAAGTTATGCTAAAAAATTCGCTGCTTCCACAACAAAAAGCAGAATTCATCCGAGAGATAGAGATGTAACAATAAACAACGATATAAAAAGCGGCAGCAGGTAACAAGCATGAATATCTAATGGAAATGTATCATTCGTTACATAAAAATGAGAATATATGTATGTAAATATTCACAACAGATGGATGAATTGAGATACATACATTAACATTAATGCCGAAACGGCGAATAAAATGTTGCTTTATACATTTTTTCTTTTTTTTTTTGCTCGCATAGGTGCGGCTGGCATTTTCATGCTCACATGAATGTGAATTGAAATTGTCGGTAGTTATTAAATAATAGTTGACAACATATTCGTGGAAAATTGCATGACTGAATGACATGAATTGTGAAAAAAAGTAAGTGACAATTAGTTGGTATTGTCGCAGTTTATGTGTTGACTTTTTTGGCTTTTTTTATTTTCAGGATAAAAAATTGTGGGTTTTTTATGGTTTACAGTTTATTTAAATGTTTGTTGATGAAAATGGAAATTGAATGCGGTGCAAATAGTTGGATGTGATGGGAATTGTGCTATTTTAGTGTCTGTTTTGGTGTGAAGGCACCTTAACTGCTTATTTCAAGTGTGAAGGCATCTGAAACTTAAAAATCGAAATTATTAATTAAATTATCATAAAATATATAGCTTTTATGCAAAAAAAATGATAAATTCAAATAATTACAGTTTGTAATTTAAAAGCTTTAAGGATAAGTTTCGATACTAAAACAAGAAAATTCTAAAAAAGTGAAAAACTCCGATAAAAAATAAGAAAAACTTTAAATTACATCAACTCTCAAATTCCACATAAAAATAAAAATCATCTAGATGTGAATAATTTTGACTCAATATAAATTCACTTTTCATATCTTTTTCTATCATATGACTTTGCCTTCATCAAATAACCAAAATTAAACTCACAAAATTTTTTTTTTTGACAGAAAAAGGAAAAAAGTTTTTTTTTGAGGAGGAAAAAAAAAGACGAAGGATATTTTTTTGGGTTATTGCTCCCATGTGGCCTCGGGCCAGAGTTGAAATTTGATGCCTCACCCCACTTCATTAAATTAAGGAGGACGGCGTGTTCACATACGTCATTTTTTAAAGAGGATAGGAAGGAAAAAAATGTTGAAGTTGGAATTAAAAAATTTGTCTTTTGGATTTCCTTGTGTGGAAATTTGTTAGAATTATGGCATTTTTTGTCAAAATCCATAAAAATAGGACGGATTTTGAAAGTTTAAAATCCTCAGAAAAATTCAATAAAAAAAAACAAAAATTTATTTTTTTTAAATCAAATTCCCAAAAATTTCCACAAAATCACCACAATCAGCTCATCCAAATAAAATAGAATTAAATTGAGAAAGCGGAAAATTATAATTTTCATTTTTTATTTATTTTAACATCTTCATTCCTCTGTCCCATTTTCATTCTGCAGCATCACTAGGAGGAGGTTAAAATAAGAAATTTATGAAGCATTTTATGAAGTGGAAATCGTAAAACATTGTCGGGATGTGCCTTGCGACACCAATTTTACGGCGCAATGAATTTTTATTTTGAATTAAATGGGAAAATATGTTAATTTTTTATTATCACTGCGTTTTGGTTCTTGGGAGATGTTTTGTAGGATGTATGGGGATGGGTGGCTTAAATTTCAAGATTTTTGTAGATTTTTCAATTTTTTCAAGTCAATGATCTAACAGAATGCCATACAAACTCTCAAACCTACCAAAATATCCAAGCTTTAGTTCCCATAAATTAATCTTCCATTATCGCATCAACTTTCATTGTCAATTTTACTGCTCCATTATTCATTTTATGTTATTTAAAACTTCATTCAATTCATTTCATTATAATCGAATACATGCATTAAATATCATCACAATGTACTCCTGTTTATGCTGCATACATGAATTTATATATAAATAATAAAAAAATATATAAAATAAACTGGCTTTTGGTCAATAATCCTGTTGGGACTAATTTACCGCACTAAAGCCGGTCGACCGGTTTCTCTCACTTTTATACGGATGAATTGCCCAAAATTAAATGAATTGGGAAAGTTTTTTTTTGTTTTTTGTTCAGATTTTCAAAAGAATAAGTTTATTTATTGATGGGAAGTATTTAATGTGGGGAATTGGATTTTGTGGTTTAATTGGTGTGATGGAATTAAATGGAATGCAAATATGTGGACAAATATATGGACAAAAAGTCTGAAATACTGTCGAGGCTGGGTTTCGAGAGTATACAACATACCCTAGGGGTACTAAAGCCTATGGTATACCCTAGATACCCACACCAGACTGACAAATTAATAAACAACAAAGTTTACAAAACCTCACAAATTCCATATTTTCAAGTAAAAACTAACAATCTCACCATCCACCTCCCCAATTTAACAAAATCTCAATGATAATCTCAGACATTCAGTTAAAGACAATTTTCACATTCAAATGTGACATGAATATAGAATGAAATGTGATAGGGGTCAAGAGATTCAAAGATTCAAATGATAATGAAATGAAATGGATATAAATGAGTAAAAAGTCATAGAAAAGGTCAGAAAATGCCACAGGATTTAATGAGATAAGAACTTGGGATGGTAAATTAAGGATTGAAAAATGAGGTGACATTTAGATTATTTTAATGAAGTTTTTTTGTGGGAAGGAAGTTATTTTGGGAAATTTCGGGTTGAAAGGCAGACTGGGAGACAAAAAGCATCAAATTAAGCAACAAACTCGAAAAAATCTCACAAAAAAATCCTATCAACCCAAAGCAACAAAAACAAAACAGTTCACATAAAAAATTAGCATGCAGGACACTCATTGCATGTCATCGAGCAATTTACAGTTGATTGCCTTTCAATTGAATGCCATGTCAATTTTCATTCGGGAATTTCCCTCGTCGATTAACTCAAAAAAAAAACATGAAAATTGAAAAAATGTTGAATCCAAGTTGAAATGATAACGCGATTGGATTTTCAATAGCTGAGTAGTAAGTAACGGCAAAAAAATCAATTTCCAATTTTTTATTATTTTTTTATGTGTGTGGATTAAAGAATCAATTAATTTATCGAAAGAGTGAGAGACAAAAAAAAAAGCCTTAAATGCATGTCATGTCAGGAATAAATTGGTCAACTTGCAGTCCATGTCCGATGGCCGAGTAGTTGAAAAACGATAAATAAAAAGTTAAATTGATGAATTTATTTGTCTCGAGGGGACACTTTTTGGATATATTTTACTGCGTTTGATGGCAGCTTAAAATATGTTTTTGTTGTGAGGATGATGATGTAATGAAGAGGTTGGCGTGGTGGTTGTTGATGCGAAGAATCAGATTTTATGTGCTTTTATTAATTAAGATACTTGAAATTTTTTATTTGTTTTTTCATGATTATTTCTTTTTAAACAAAAAATATTCACTCAAAATGAAAATTTCGTATAAAATTTCGAGGTTCGACTTTTCGAGACAGAACCAAACCCTAAAAACTCTGAATTTGAACTTCTGAATTCTGGTCAGAAGACAAAAGTGGCTTACAATATAAACCGGAGTGGTGCTGGCTTCACTCCGGATTTCGTCTCGATTATCTGATTTGTTCTTTTTGGGAAATATTCATGAAAATTGTTACCTCCACAAGAAATTCACAAGTAAGCATGCTAATAATAAAAATAAAAACAATTTTTAATTTTTTTTTTTTAAAAAGTAAAAACTAAAAGTTACGTTTAATTAAAAATTAAATTGTGCAGAAATTTTAAAAAACAATCATTCCTAAAATGCCGACGCAAACTCACAAAAATTACTATACAATTTTTGCATCGTTTTACTTTGTAAAAAAAGTCAAACTTCCAAAAAAAGAAAATAAAGTTTTGATGCAACAAAAATTTCTTGTTTTATAAAAACTTTATTTTTTTGGAATATTAATATAAATTGCACTAAAATTTTTTCTTAACTTTTTAATTTATTCAATTTCTTATTTTGATTCAAAATTTTTTCTCTATACAAAATCCTTCTTCATACTTCAATCAATTTTTAACAACAAAGCATTTTCGACTTTCTTATCAACAACTTGGCCATTGGATGAATAAAAAGTTTTCCTTTTTTGCACAAAATAAGAAGAAGAAAAAAAAGCAAAAATTAAAGATTTTTTTTTCTCCAATTTGAGTATGCGCTTTTCATAAAATGAACCTGATTGGTCAGTGATAACATCGTGATGATGAGGATGAAAAAATGTTGCTTTTTTTGGGAAAAAAAAGAAAAAGAAAATGTTGTGACAAAAGTTTTTTTTTTTGGTTGACAAAAATAGGAAATTAAGGAAAATAAAACTTGAAAGTGAAATTTTGACAAAAAATTATAATTTTTATAAAAGTAGAAAAAGTCAAAAAGGCCAAAAAACGAAGAAAAAAATTAGAAAAAATGTTCTGCTCTAGAAAGTGAAAAATGTTATTTTTCGCTAATTTTTGAGATATTTTTATTACATTTGTTTTTAAATTTTACAAACTACACTTTCTAATAAAGAGTTTGAATCGAAAATTTATTTAAACATAAATTTCATGCTGTTTTATTTGAAATATTCAAAATTTTATTTTTTCGTGTTTTCAATATTTTATTCGTTTTTTAACATTTCATTTTTCAATAATTCGATCAAACAAAAATTATCAAAATTTATAACACGTTTAAAAAAATATAAAAAAGGGGCAAAAGCAAAACCAAAATTAAAAGCTTTATTTTTCTTTTTTAAATCCTTAAATAAATTCAAAATTTTTTTTGTATTTTTTCATTACAATTAAATTTTTTTGATATCAAAAATTACTGAACTAGTTAAAAATAGCTCAACAGGTCTCTTTTATTCAAATTTAATATTTGTGGGAATTTTAATTCGCTTCTCAATATTTATTTACGCTCCCTGTTTTAACCAAAAAAATTATATAAATTTAATAACTTTTTTGCAAACAAAATAATGCTATTCTTATTTAAGAATATTTATAATTTCCTATGAACCTGTAGTCACAAAGTTTTTTCTGCAAAAAATAAACAAATTTTTAGGGATGATTTTGAGCAATTTTTTTGCGATTTGATTGGTGATGTTGGATTTGTTAAGGGAATTACTGTTTATTTGTATTGAAAAACTCAATTGTGTGAGTTTTATTCATAGATTGTCTGAGTAAATTTACGAATACAATCAAGAAACGCGAAGGATTCCTTCCAAACCCGACGAAATTTCCATCCTGCATTATCGACTTTATCAACCCTCAAAATTTTCCACTAACATATTAAATCCTTCACAAATACATTCATTAACTCACTAAAATATCCAAAGTTCCACCCAATACACCCAAAAAACCTTACTCACACAATCAAAACCTTCCAACCCTTACACAACGAAATCCTCATCAACCCCTTTAGAAATTCCCGATTTATCACTAAAAGAAAGCAGAATTGCAACATTTGGGATTATGTTTTTGTCAACTCGACTCGTGGTTCGATTTGCATGTCTATTGCATCACACAATTGAATTCATAATGAAAATATGTTCAAATTAATTTTCTTGTGTAATAAATTTTGATGGGTTTTTGGCGATTGTGAGGTGATGATATGGGAAGGATGATGTTGATGATGATTTTTTGGGGAAACTTTTGTGTGAGGATGTGGATTGAAAGGAAGAATTAAGTCTATGAAATTTGTAAAATAGGAAAATTTAATGTCTAAATTGGGATTTTTTGAATTTTGACCAATTGGATTTGTGTTTTTTGTGTGAATGGGTTTGTTATAAATTTTGTCCCATTTTTAACCAGATTTGTTCATTTTTATAAAATTTGATTTTTGTATTTTGTTTTATCAATCTTGTTCCAAATTCTTACTAATAAAACTCAATTTCAATCATTTGAATTAAAATTTTTACTCAACTTGTTCATCAACCTCAAATCTGACAAAAAAACCTCATCAGCCTTTTACTTGCAATCACACCAGCTCCTCCACCCCTTCACCACACAAAACCACATCTAATCAACAAGAGCTCATCAAAATCACATGGTTATTAATTGTCAACTCATTAATAATGACAATATTCGCTTGTTGATATCCTCGTTATTCATAATTATCCAAAGCATTAATTTTTTCTCTGCCTATTCGTCCATCAGAAATGGAATGAAATGAAATGGAAATTAGACATGAAATAGCTATGACTATGAAATTTGTTTGGATGGAGTTTGTGTAGGCACTTTAGAAAATTAGAAATTTTATTATTTATTGAGGGGACTTTTGGTTGTAAAGTTGATTGGAATTAATAAAGTTTCTGCAACTTGATTTACTTATTAGCTAACCATACAAACGTCCAGCCAACCATCCACACACCCCACTTCTCCAATCAAATTTTCTACGCCACTTATCCACCACAATTTAATTCCATTCAACAAATTAAAATAATTTTCATTAAAAATATAACAAAATGCAACAAACACGCCAACTCCACCCCCAAAAATTGCCCACTTTGTAATTTTAATTTTTATTTTCTGCACGACACAAAAATTATTTTTATTATCTTTTTTTTGTGTCATCAACAAAGACATTATTAATAATTACACGTAAAATATCCATCAGTAATAAAGTAGTAGAGTCAGTTGGAGGATAACAATCGTGATTATCTTTGCAACATATCATGTCAGTTCCATTCAGTCATTAAATGTATGTCATGTACAATGTTGATGTCTATTATGACATACTGGCGATTGTAATTCGTTATTATGTGACGGAAAATTGATTAGATCTAATCAGTCATGTTATTTTTATGTTGTTGGGGGAGTTATGAGGTTGTGGTGGGTTTGAATGCATGTTGGAGGATGTAAATTAATTAATTGGTAGTGGTAATTATTGAGGATTATTGAGTTGGGAATGTTGGGTAAATAATAAGATTCAAGAAGGTCAAAATTGCTATGTAAATTGGCTTAGTGCCATATCACTGATTAGAGTGATTTTTAATCTGAATTAAAGATTACTAACCATTTTTTGATTGAACTGAAGCTGAATATCAATTTTAAGGTGAACTTAGACTGAACCAAGGGGAAATAACTTGTATATCTTCCCGCATTCACCTGTATTTCAACTTATTTACCCTCATTTACCTGCAAATCTTCACACACACCTGCATTTACACACATAAACCTGCAAGGGGGGAGGGTTGGAATTTTTTTGTTTGGAACGAAAAATTTAGGGAGAGAGTTTAGGATCCTTTTTCCCAAAAAAACCCTAGCAAATTGAAGAAATTTCCCAGAAAGAGTTAAAATAACCCAAACCCCCCTAGCTACGCCCCTATTACACAGCATTAGTGCCTCCATCTCACGTTATTTCAACCCAAAACCTCACAATACTTCCATTAAAAGCAATTTGATTCACTTAAAAAAAAAATCATAATAAAATTTTTTTTCCACAATCTCTCTCAAAATAGCTCGAACAAAAAAAAAATCTCAGTTGTTTATCACAAATCATCACAAAATGAAGTCAATTGTGATCATTATCATTTATATTATCTCATCGTGCAACGCATATGGTGAATTCAAGAACATTTCAATGAAATGCATTTCAATGTCAGGAGAGCGTCGTACTCATTTTAACGTGACAAAATACACGCAAAATATGCAATGCGAATTTGTCGAAGAAATTGGTGAAAGTGACATAACAGAAGTGACATCGATCATTGGAATTGGAAATTATCAAAACTTATCCATTAATTTGGGATTTGTTTATAATGAATTTGCATTTCCGCAACTCATGCCACTTGGAATTGGACGACAAATTCAAAAAAATCCAGGACAACGACTCAAGTCACTCAGCATTATGCGACAGCATTTTTTAAAAACAATAAGACGAGCTAATTTTGCAAATATGACGTATTTGGAGCGACTTGTATTGCGCAATACACAAATTGAAGACATTCCATATGACACATTTTATGATTTATTGAACCTAAAATCCCTCGACATACAATGGAATAAGATTCATCAACTTCATTCGGATTTGCTCGTGACGATGCCAAAATTAGAAATTTTATTGCTCAATTATAATCCAATTGAGGTCATTGAAGCTGGAGTTTTGCGGTTTAATATCAATTTGAAGGAAATTGAGATGCATTTTGATAATTTGAAGAATGTCAAGGTTGATTTTACTAAATTTGCAAAATTGAAGAGGATCGAGTTGGGATCGGTGAAGACAAATTGTAGAATTAGGGAAGTTTTCTATGCAAAGGATTCAAATGAGAGGACTAGGAAGATTGGAGAATTCCAGAAGAAGGTGAGGGAACATTGCAGAATTGAATGAGATTAAATTGTGTAATTTGGATTTATTTAATAAAAATATTTACAAAATTGTACAAAATGATATTTTGAAAAGTTGTTTGTGCTGTATTATATTAAATAACATTTATAAATCATAATATAATGTAAATGTGAATCAACTTGAAAAAAAGAAAAAAATAAAGTTAAAAAAAAAATTAAAAGATGAAATTTCAAGTGTTGTGATATTCTTATTGCATTTTTTGACGCTGAAGATCAATAATGATCTAAAGCAGTGATATCCAACCGGTGTTCCGCGGCATATTAGTGTCATTTTTTTAAAAAAAGTACCAAGAGACGTGTTCCGCGTGCGGTTTTGGTCACGACTTACTCACAAAGTGTGCCGCGGTACAAAAAAATTGGCCACAACTGATTTAAGGTATAAAAAATTATTTTAGTAAAATTTTTTGCTTAGATATTGAAAATAAAATAGAATTTCTTAGAAATTTACTTTTTTTTAAAAAAAAAAAATACTGTTTAAACGGACGTCATTTATGAACGGCCTCTTGCTGATTTTTTGTACTACTAAAAAAATTTAACATTTTTAAAAAAAAAACTAAAAAAGTTTACCATTTTTTTTATTAAAAATTTAATGCTCAACTAAATTTTTATAGTAACTTTCTAACATAATTGATTTAATCATTCAACAAATTTTTACCCAAAAAACCCATTTTCTAAAAAATTTTTTAAATTTCTTTTCAAAATCTTTTTATAATTCTCATTTTTGTAAGCCTTCTTCATCATTCCAATAAATCCAGCATCCATTCCATCTCCTTTAAAATCATTCAAATCCATTATTGAAAGTGGAAAGAAATGAATAAAATTTGAAGCTTGTAAGTGTCCATTTTTGAGAATCTCAACTTGAAGGTCAAGTAATGATGGTGATTTTTTGAGATATCCAAATTTTTTTAGAGCTTCAGTGAATTGTGTGTGATAGATGAAGAGTAGTTCATCGTATCGATTAAATCTATTCTCATCAGAAACGAAATTGAAGAATACGTAAGCAAAGTCGATTGCTGGTGATCCGTAGGCACAAATTTGATAGTCGAGCTGAAATATGAAATTATTGTTAATAAGGT
Source organism: Chironomus striatipennis (assembly GCA_026123125.1). Lineage (NCBI taxonomy): Eukaryota > Metazoa > Arthropoda > Insecta > Diptera > Chironomidae > Chironomus > Chironomus striatipennis. The sequence continues at coordinate 6,416,221 of CM047391.1, read as the reverse complement.
AAATACAATGTCAACTCAATCTGGTCGAATTTTTGCATCCAAAAATTTTGAAATCATAAATTCTACTTACAGCAACAAAATCTTCAATCTTTCCGTCCTCTTTATTCACCTTATACAACACATTCTTAAGATGAAAGTCACCATGATTTAAAACATTAAAAGCTCCAATTCCTGTGTTTGGTTTATAAGAATTTCTACATTTTTCTGCAAAAGTTGTTCTAAAATTCTTGATTGGCTCAATAAACTCCTCATATCCTCCCCATTCTGTGAGATAATTTAAAAATATGTCAAAATTTGCATCAAATATTGACACAATGCTGTCCATGTTGAAGATTGTAAAGTCAAAAGCAGATGCTTCAATTTTCTGGAAAAAATTTTTCAATTAAATAAAATTGTGAAGGTTTAAACAAAATTAAACCTACAAACCTTTTCATCCTCCAAATAAAATCCAGCAGCATGAAATTTTGCCAATCTTTTAAAAATCATCTTAGAAATTTCAAAATTATCGTGTGGGATTGTAATTAAAGTATCATATCCAATGGCCTTGACATCTTCTAACATGATGACTGGCTTCGGTGTCATTGTCTGATAAACTAATCTACAGGTGGAAAAAATGTTTGTTTTAGTGTTGATTGATATGTAAAAAATTTATCTATAATGTTCAAGGTTGCATTGATAAGATACAATAGCTGACACTTGAATGAATTGACGAAAAAATTATGAAGAATTTTGGAAACACGAATTAAATTTTTAGTTGAAAATTCTAACCTTGGACACATAAAGTCATCATAACCAGCTCCACTTATTAGCTCCTGAATTTTAACCAACACTTTTGTATATGCTGAAATTTCAGTTTTAAATAAAGTTGTGTCCTTCATATGATCCATATCAGGTAAATCTACACTAGCTGGCTGTGTTTTGATAATCACTGAAATTTCCTTTTCATTTTTTGAATGCTTTGATGTGAATTTCACAATCGCGCGAAACACAGCACTCGCAAAATTTTCACCTGGCTGAGTTGCTGATTTGATATTAAAATTGCTTACTTTTGCATTTGGATCTGATGTATAGCTTTGAATTGATTTATTAAAGAGTTCCTGGTCTAACCAATAAGGGACGGAAGAGGAAAAATCAATCGATGACATTTTATATTTTACTTAAATAATCAAGCAAATTTTAAAGTTTTATGGTCAAAAAATAATAAACTAAGCACGCGGACTGATCACAACAAACTGAGAATATTACTCTCGAATAAAATTACTCTCATTTTTTACGGAGAGAGAATGAATGTATTGGGATGTTTGAGATAAAAACACATTGACGTAGGTGAAAAAAATCAAAAATTTCAAATTTTATTGAATATTTTTTGTGTTTGAAATTAAGCATTTTTTTTTAAAAAGAATCGAAAATGAACAAAAGGTTATGAATTAATAGTTCTTTAATATTTCCCATGAACAATGCAAATATGCAAATAATTATCCCAAAAATCCCTTATACAAAAACATTTTCAATTCTTCCTTAATAACTCTCTTAAATCTCTCATTTTCAAAAGTTTTCTGATTAAAAAAATTCATTCCAGCAGCAAAATCTTCTGGTGTAAATGTACTCATGTCTATAATCATGAAAGGGAATAACAACATTGCACACTGTGCTTGCAAATGTCCATTTTTCATCATCTCAACTTGAAGATCAAGCAATGTTGGTGGTAGTTTGAGATATCCGAACTTTTTGAGAGCTTCGACAAATTGTTCATGATAGATTGCTAGGATTTCATCGAATCGATTGATTCTGTCTGCATCAGAGACAAAATTGTAGAGATAGTAGCAAAGATCGATGGCTGGTGTGGAGTAGACACAAATTTGGAAGTCGTACTGGAGTAAAAAAAATAATTTGTCATTAAATTACAATTTAGAAAATTGCATGATTAAAAAAATAAAAATCTAGCCCGAAAGGCACAAGTCGGATAATTGAGATGATATCCGGCACCACTCCGGCTTAAATTGTGTGCTATCTTGGTGCTGGTCTCACTCCAGCTTGATGCCGGATTTTATCTCGATCATCCAATCTGTGCCTTTCGGGTACAAACCATCACAAAATCCTCAACTTTTCCACCTTCCTTTTCCATCTTGTACAACATATTCTTAAAATGAAAGTCTCCATGATTCAAAACATTGAAAGTCCCAGAACCAGTACTCGGTGTGTAGGATTTTGCTGACTTTTCCATGTAATTTTTCCTCATTTGCTTCAATGGCTCAACGAATTCCTCAAATCCTTCCCATTTTGCTACATCAATCCTATTAATGTGTCATAGCTGGTGCCATAAATCATATTAGCAATTGGTTCAACTTTGAAAATACAGGCATCAAATTGTGTTGCGTCAATTTTCTGAAAGAAATGAGTAAGCAAGAATTAAACTTAAATGTCATTAAATCATTCAAACCTGTTCGTTTTGTAAATAAAAACTGGCTGCATGGAATTTTGCCAATCTCCTAAGGACCATTTTTGATAGCTCAAAATCTTCGTGAATTGTTTTGATTGAGGTGTCAAAGCCGGCAACTGAAATGTCTTCAAGCATGATGACTGGTTTTGGTGTCATTGTTTGGTAAATTAATCTAAAATTATGAAGAATTTGTATTATAAATCGGGGGTAAGGGCCCAGCCTTTTGAGCTGGAGGTACTGTGATTCATATTAGGATTGAATCTATTGTCACTCAGTGTATTTTAATAAAAGACATTCTGGGAACTTTAAATCTGTTTAAAAATTAACCAAACACTGAGATTCTTGAATTAAAATTTTCAAAAGACATAAAATAAATTGGCAAAAATAGTTTTTAAGTTAAAGCCATGAATCATTATTGTGGATTACAAAACCAAATTAGAGATAATTCATATCTAAAACACTGCAAATATTGATAAGTATAAATGTTTTTATCATTGATTATTCATTCATACATCGATTTTGAGTGGGGCACGTGAAATTTTAATAGAGATAAGCAGGTGTTGTTGACACCCTAGTAACCAAAATCGACCTAATGCAGTGGTGGCCAACCTTTTTGGTGTCTCGACACACTTTTAACCAATTTTTTTTTGCGGCACACCAAATTTATTTTCATAGCAAATTTTTAAAATAAATTTTGTTTAATGTTAAGTTAATAAAGCAGTTTGTAATAAAAACTTAAAAAGTTACCACAAAAATTTAGGTTCTTCTTAGATTTTTAAAATTTTTCTTTCAAAAAAGCCGTCTTTTTTTGGGTTTTCAAAAAAATTTCGCGGCACACCTGAGACTTTTTCCGGCACACTAGTGTGCCGAGGCACACCGGTCGTTCATCACTGACCTAATGTATTCAATTCATAATCCTAAAAAAGGCCAATGTAATACGTAACGACTATTTTGGTTACATGGGTAGGGTTTAATCAGAATTTTCCTAAAAAAACTATTTTTAGGATTTTGCTGAATAATTGTTAAATGGGACACATGACATCCTTATATCCAGCAGATGTTACTAAATCTTGAATTTTATCCAACACATTGGTATAAACTCTAATCTCATTACTAAACAGAGTTGTATCCTTCATATGTTCCATGCCTGGTAGATCAACATTCATAGGCTGTGTCTTGATAATCACTGACATTTCTTTCTCATTTTTTGAATATTTTGATGTAAATTTTATAGTCGCACGATAAACTGCACTTGCAAAGTTTTCACCTGGTTGAGTTGCTGCTTTAATGTTGAAACTACTGACTTTTGCTTTTGGATCTGACTCATAGCTTTGAACTGCTTTATCAAAGAGTTCTTGGTTCAACCACGGTGGTAATTGCTTGGAAAAATCAATAATATCCATCTTTAAATTTTTTTTTGACCGTAGCAAATTAAGCGAAAGAAAAGGTCAGATTGAAATCAAAACACAGACTGAAGAGAATGAAACTCTCACCAAAGGTTTTTATATTTTTATTTACATTTAAGATTTTCATTTGTGTTAAATTATGGATGTGATAGTATTCTGATTCATAACATTAATGGCATACAAATTCGATTTTGAAATTGAATATAAAATTGTGAAATGATAAAATCCATTTAACCATCCAAATATCCCTTATGTAAAAACAATTCCAATTCCTTTTTGATCACTTTTTTAAATTTTTCATTTTCAAAAATTTTAAATTTCAAGTTTTTCATTCCCCCAGCAATGTCTTCAGGAACTAATGTACTAAAGTCAAAAATCAAGAATGAATACATCAGCATTGCAAAATGAGCACGGAAGGGACCATTTTTGAGCATCTCAACTTGAAGATCAAGCAGTGTTGGTGGTTGTTTAAGGTATCCAAACTTTCTGAGAGCTTCGACAAATTGTTCATGATAAATAAATAGTAACTCATCATAGTGAGTTAAACGGTTCTCATCTGACATGAAATTGTAGAGAGTGTAGGTCAAGTCGACTGCTGGTGATCCGTAGACACAGATTTGGAAATCCAGCTTGAGTATGTTATAATTAATTGAAAAAATTAATTAATTTCTGCTCCGATCTTTAAATTAATCAACATTAAACTTACCATAACAAAATCTTCAATTTTTTCACTCTCAGCATTCATTTTACAAAGCATGTTCTTAGCGTGAAAATCTCCATGATTCAGAACATTAAATGCACCAACTGCAGAGCTTGGTGCGTATGTTTTTAATGTCTTGTCTAAAATAATGTCCTTAAAATGTCTTAATGGCTCCAAATATTGCTCAAAACCTTCCCATTCTGACATGACTTTAAGAAGAGCTTCGTAGCCTTCACCAAAGAGTTTTTCTGAATTTTTACCAAACTTGAAGATGCAAGTGTCGAAGGATGCAGCGTCAATTTTCTGAAAAGTAGTTTGAGGTTATGTTTGATAAAAAAATATTCTACAAAACGTAATTAAAAGCATAGAATAAATTCTCTAAAACAGTGTTGGCCAACCTTTTTTGTACCGCGGCACACCTTGTGAGTAAGTCATGACCAAAACTGCATGCGGAACACGGCACGCGGTACTTTTTGAAATAAAATTCTGCACACATAAATGTGCCGCGGAACACAGGTTGGCTATTACTGTTATAAAGGATTGAATGTCATGAATTTATCAGATTCAACCAGCTTTGGCACCATCATAAAAATTAGTCTTCCTAGTACCAAAAACATTAAAAGTATGCATTCAAACGCCTACCTTCTCATCCTGCAAATAAAATCCAGCTGCATGAAATTTAGCTAATCGTCTAACAATCATCTTGGATACTTCAAAGTCCTCAGGAAGTATTGGAATCATTGTATCAAAGCCATTGATCTTTACATCCTCAAGCATTATGACTGGTTTTGGTGTCATTGTGTAATAAATTAATCTGAGAAAAGATTAGTTGTTTTTTTAATTCTATTTTTCATAAGTTTTTATGAATTTAAAAAAAAATATTGAAAAAATTCAAATAATTTTAAGAACCTTGTCAAATGTCTTACTTTGGACTCATGACATCCTTATAACCAGCCAAATCAATCAACTCCTGAACTTTCACCAAAACTTCATTATAAGCAGCAATTTCAGTATCATATAAAGTTGTGTCCATCAAAACTTCCATATCTGGATGATCCATGCTTGCTGGTTGTGTCTTAATAATTACTGATAATTCTTGCTCGTCTTTATGACGTCTTGATGTATATTTAATTACAGCACGATACACGGCACTTGCGAAATTCTCACCTGGCTGTGTAGCTGCCTTGATGTCAAAACTGCTCACTTTCGCTTCTGAATCATTTTCATAGTCTTGAATTGCTTTATCGAAAAGTTCTTGATTGAGCCATGGTGAGATTGTCTTGCCCCAATGATATGCTTCCATTTTTCTGTTGGAATTTTATGAAAATTTAAACAAAACCAATAAAATTTAGAGACAGAAAAATTTTTGTCTGATGCGATCAGAAGCAATAACCAACACAAACTGAACAGAGTGTAGCTTGCAAAACACACATTTTTTTATCTTTTTTTTATCTTTTCTTTTCTGTTCGTAATTTATAAACGTGTGTTGGAGACTAAAAAAATTGTCGGAGAATGTTGATGATCATGATGATGATACGTGTATTGTTATTGTAATGACTAAATGAAAATTATGATTAAAAAACAAAATAATTGTACAAGACGAAACAAAATTGTTTAGAAAAATATTTGGCATTTTTATTATGAAAAGTACAAAAATAGTTTTTATTTGGGGACTATATTGAAAGGTTAGATGAATTTGACTGGTTGGAGAATATTTGAATAAATTGCTTGTATAAACACAAGTTATGCTAGTTAGGAGTTCTCAAGGTGCTTAAAATAGTTAAATTTAAAAAATTTAGTTCGGCATTTTGAGAAGGTCTGCTTTAGGTTCCAAAAAAAAAACAGTTCAATTTCCCAAATACCCTTTAAGCAAATAAACTCTCAACTCTTCCTTTGCAACTCTACGAAATCTTTCATTATTGCATATTTTAATAGTCAATCCCTTCATTCCATCTTCCATATCTTCCATAGTTGCATTTTTCATGTCAAATATAAAGAATGGATACATTGTTGTTAAAAAGTGAACAAAAAAGTTTCCATTTCTCATCATTTCAACTTGAAGATCAAGCAACGATGGAGGCTGTTTGAGGTAACCAAACTTTTTAAGAGCTTCAACAAATTGTTGATGGTATGTGGAAAGAAGTTCATCATATCGAGAGATTCGGTCTTCATCTGGAACAAAGCTGTAGAGTGTGTAGATCAGGTCGATGGCTGGAGATGCATAGACACAGATTTGAAAGTCAAGCTACAAAAGGAAAATGTTAATCATGGTTGCAAGGCAGGTGGCCTGCGCAGGCACAAATTCTCGATAATTTGACGGTTTTGATAGAAAAACCTTACAAATTATGAAGAATTTGTACGGTTTTCGCCTGCGCATGCTACCTGCCTTGCAACCCTGATGTTAATAAATTAAAACCTAGCAATTCAGCTTAATACCAACCATCATAAAGTCCTCAACAGTTTCACCATCTTCTGCCTTCTTTAACATGAAATTCTTCATCATAAAGTCACCGTGATTCAAGACATTCCAAGCTCCGGGTCCGGATGTTGGTGAGTATGACTTCATGTTCTTTTCAAAGTATGTCTCCTTAAATTTCGAAAATGGTTCAACAAATCTCTCAAATCCATCCCATTCAGACATCATCTTTGTAAGAATTTCATATCCCTGAATAGTTAGCATTTTTCCTGTTTCACCTGATTGAAAGTATGTTGAGTCAAATTTTGATGCATCAATTTTCTGGAATTTAAAATTTGGAAGCTTATTGGTTTGTGGATGGAAAGACTTAGGTTAAGGAAATAAACTGAATATTTTTTTCACCCAATTATTTAATTCAGTAGTGGCCAACCTTTTTTGTGCCGCGGCACACCTTGCGCATAAGTCATAACCAAGACTGCACGTGGAACATGGCTCGCGGTACTTTTCGAAATAAAATTCGACACACTAGTGTGCCGCCGAACACCGGTTGGTCATCCCTGTTTTAAATAATCAAATTTGTCAAAAAAGTTTCAAATATGGACAGTTCCCGATGCTGAGCTCATAATCTTTACAAACCTGCTCATCATGTAAAAATAAAGTTGCAGCATGATATTTAGCCAAATATCTAACAATTCTCTTTGAAAGCTCAAAGTCATCATTAACTGTTGCAGTCACAGGACGATATTCTCTAACAGAAACGTCTTCGAGTATTATGACTGGCTTTGGAGTCATGGTTTGATAAATTAATCTACAATCAGGTTAATGATAAGCTATTATACACGAGTTTACGTACGTCATTTACTATGCACATGACTTAAAGTATAGCTGATAAAATTTTAATGATTATTTTATGTGAACACCTACTTTGGTCCCATTACGTCGTCATATCCAGCAGATGTGATTAATTCTTGAACACGTCCTAAGACATTAGTGAAGAATCTGATTTCATTGTCAAATAATGTTGCGTCGTTCATGTATGCCATGTATGATAGATCGATTCCTGCTGGTTGTGTCTTGATGATCACCGACATTTCCTTCTCATCTTTTGAGTATTTTGATGTAAATCTAATTAAAGCACGAAATACAGCACTTGCAAAATTTTTCCCAGGTTCTGTTCCTGCTTTAATTTCAAAGTTGTTAACTTTTGCTTGTGGATCTGATTCATAGCTTTGAATTGCTTTATCAAAAAGATCTTGATTCAACCATACTGGAATATCTTTAGTGAATGTAACTGAATCCATTATTTAGTGAGGAGAACAAAATTTTAAATTGATTTAAATTGAAAATTATTTCGACACTGTTCAAAATCAATGACAAACGCAAACTGAGGTTTCTAAATTTTGATTAGAGTGTTTTATTTTTATTTTACGATGTTCTCTCTGAAATTAGTGATTTGTGTAAGAGAAGAGAAATTAGATTTTGTGAGAGGATTTACAAAGAGTTTTTATTGTATTTTATGGTTGAAATGAAAAAATTTCGAAATGAAAAAGAGCAATTTTGCTAAGAATGCTTGATCCCCAATTTTAGACACTCGAATTTCCTAAATTTTTCCGATTCTGACTATAATTTATAAAGCTGTTTATTTTAGCGAAATAAAAATTAAATTTTGACAAATTAATTAAATTTGACCCCATGTTACTTAATTTCCCAAGTATCCCTTCATCAAATACACTTCCAACTCTTTTCTTGCAACTTTTTGAAATCTTTCATTTCCATAACATTTAACTGCCAATCCTTTCATGCCATCTGCCATATCCTCCATAGTTAATGTCTTCATATCAAAGATCAAAAATGGATACAACATAATAAGGTAATGTGCTTGAAAATTTCCATTTTTCATCATTTCAACTTGAAGATCAAGCAACGATGGTGGCTGTTTGAGGTAACCAAACTTTTTAAGAGCTTCTACAAATTGTTGATGATAAGTTGAAAGAAGCTCATCGTATCTTGTGTGACGATTTTCATCTGATACAAAATTGTAGAGCGTGTAGATTAAATCAATTGCTGGTGATCCATAGAAGCAAATTTGGAAGTCGAGCTGATAAAAAAAATAATTTTTTAAGAATTTTTCAAATTTTTAATTATGAATTACACAAACCATCATGAGATCCTCAACTCCTTCTCCCTCTTTTTTCATCTTGTACATTAAGTTCTTCATCAAAAAATCTCCATGATTTAAAACATTCCAAGCATTCGGACCAGCATTTGGTGTATAAGTTTTCATATTCTTTTCCAAAAATATCTCCTTAAACTGCTTAATTGGCTCAACAAACTTCTCAAATCCATCCCAACTTGACATAACTTGCGATAAATATTCATATGACTGTGTTGCCATCATCTTCATCATGTCACTGAATTGAAAGAATGTTGAGTTGAAGTTTGATGCATCAATTTTCTGGAATGGAAATTTTTTGGTTATGCCTTGGGGTGGTGCTTTGCTTAAAATTTGAGCTAAATTTATGTGTAAAATCATCCAAACCTGATCATCTTGAAGATAAAAGCTTGCAGCATGAAATTTTGCCAAATACTTAACAATCATCTTTGATATTTCAAAATCTTCATGAATTGTCAATATTTCCGTGTCAAATCCGTTGACAGAAACATCTTCAAGTATTATGACTGGCTTTGGAGTCATTGTTTGATAAATTAATCTACAATCAGAGAAATGATAAGCTATTAAGTCAATAAACGTCACAAATTACAAAACAGGTAAGATAACAACAGGATCCGGGTTGAGTTGATAAAATTTGATAATTTATTGAATTTTATAAATCGATATTTTAGATCCGGTTGGGAAAATTTCCAAAATAAACAAAATAAAAAAAGCTTACTTACTTTGGACACATGACATCCTTATATCCAGCAGATGTAATCAATTCCTGAACACGCCCTAAAATATTTGTATAAACTCCAATTTCAGTTTCAAATAATGTCGTGTCCTTCATATAAGCCATCATTGGTAAATCAATTGTCACTGGCTGTGTCTTGATAATCATCGACATTTCCTTCTCATCCTTTGAGTATTTAGAAGAGAATTTTATTTTCCCACGAAACACAGCACTTGCCATATTCTGACCAGGCTGGAGAGCAGGTTGAAGATCAAAGCTGTGAACTTTAGCTTGTGAATCAGATTCATAAGTTCGAATTGCTTTATCGAAGAGATCTTGATCCAACCAAGATGGAATCTCTTTGGTAAAATTTACAGCGTCCATTTTTAAGAAATTCAAGAGCTAAGCAGCACAAATGCAACAAATGGAAAAGATCTAAATACACTGAACTGTAAAAATGCTCAATGTCTGCTTTTATTTCTCACTTCTTTGAGAGAAAATTTCTAAGTATATAGAGAGAACCGGCATGCGCGAGACACACACATGATGATTATGCCGCAAAAAAAAACGATGTTGATGACTGCTTTTGTATACAAAATAAGTTAAAAATAGACAAAAATTATGAAGGTCAGTGTAGAATGATTTTCATTAAAAAATGTTTTATTAAAAAATGTTTTTTTGGGGGAATCTGCGAGTGTCTGTTTTGATTGTTTTTTTTGTGCAATGACGTCAAAATTGTAGAATTATTAAAAAATTTGCTTTCTTGCTCTGAAGAATAATGGATTTTATTTTCTTAATTTTTTTTTTTTAATTTTCAACAAGAGATAAAATTTTTTTAAAAAAATCTAAATATTATTTAGCAGAAGCGCAGCATGGGGAACGGTTCTTTCTGAAAATAAAATCCATTTCTACGGAAATTTAAGATTTTTTTTTAAAAAAAAGTTTCTAAAAAAATTTTTTGAAAATTAAAATCCATTAAAAAAAATTTTCTACAGAAATTGTAAAAAAAATTTAGAACTTTTAAAAAAATTAAAAATAAAAATTGAAAATTTTGGAAAAATCAAAAAAATTCCTGGCTACACCCCTGCCACATATTAAGGATCCAGATTTCAAAAATAATTAAAATTCCCGAACAAAGCAAAATTTAAATTTACTCTCAACTTGACCTTAATTCCCCAAAAATCCCTTATTCAAAAACATTGGCAAGTCCGCCTTCAGCACCTTTTGGTATCTTTCATTCCTATAAGCTTTAATTTTAAATCCTGCTGGTCCAGCAGCAAAATCTTCAGCAGTCAATGTACTCATATCAAATAACAGGAACGGAAACATGAAAATTTCATTTTGTGCAATTAAATTTCCATTTTTTAGCAACTCAACTTGAAGATCAAGCAACGATGGTGACTTTTTAAGGTAACCGAATTTTTGCAAAGCTTCCACGAATTGTTGATGATAAGTTGCAAGAAGATCATCAAATCGTCCAAAACGGTTCTCATCAGAGACGAAATTATGAATAGTGTAAATAAGGTCGATTGCTGGAGATGCATAGACGCAGATTTGAAAGTCAAGCTGAAAATGAATGAATTTTTATTAAAACTTCCTGAAAATTAATAAGTAGACTCCTTACCATCATAATATCCTCAACTTTCCCACTTTCTTTGTCCATCTTATACATCATATTTTTGTAATGGAAGTCACCATGATTGAGAACATTAAAAGCACCAGGACCTGTGTTTGGTGAATAAGACTTAAGTGCCTTTTCCTTAAAGCATGTCTTAAAGTGCTTGATTGCTTCCACATAGCGTTCACATCCTTCCCAATTTGACATTTCCTCAGTGATGGTTTCAAAGCTATCTTTGAACATCATGTCAACCATGTTCTCAAATTTATAGATGCATGTGTCAAAGGGTGTTGCGTCAATTTTCTAAATTAAATTAATTTAAATTAAAAGAATAATGATTTTAAAAAAAAATAAAATTTCAAACCTTTTCATCTTGTAGAAAGAAACCAGCAGCATGGAATTTTGCTAATCTTTTCACAATCATCTTGGACACTTCAAAATCTTCATGCATGGTATGAATCATTGTGTCGAAACCACTAACTTTTACATCTTCAAGCATAATGACAGGTTTTGGTGTCATGGTGTGGAATATTAATCTATAAAATTGTGAGCAAAGGATTTTTCATTTAAAAATCATGTTTTCTAGGTTTTAGAGCTAAAATTTAGAAAATTCTCCAAAAACTGCTTCAAATTCTAATTGAAATCATACAATTGGTCTTTATTACTCATTGTCTCACGTCATTCACTAAATCAAAATTCATCTTTGTTTCATAATACAAGTCAAAGTACTTAAATCGATAAGAGTTATTAGATAAGAATTACTGCCAACATAATTGTATTAACGTGGACTCTAAAATTTTTCAAAATCAAGAACATATCAACTTACTTTGGACACATGATGTCTTTGTATCCGACAGATGTGATCAACTCCTGAATTTTATCCAAAACATTCACGTATGCTGAAATTTCTGTCTCGAATAAAGTAGTGTCCCTCATATGATCCATGCCTGGTAGATCTACATTTACAGGCTGTGTCTTGATAATTACTGACATTTCTTTCTCATTTTTTGAATATTTTGATGTATATTTAATACTTGCACGGAATACAGCACTTGCAAAATTTTCACCTGGCTTGGTTGCTGCTTTAATGTCAAAACTACTGACTTTTGCTTTTGGATCTGACTCATAGCTTTGAACTGCTCTGTCAAACATCTCTTGATCGAGCCATGATGGAACTTCTTTTGCAAAATCGATTGAATCCATGTTGAGGGTTTTATGTTCAAAATTATTGTAAAAATTTGAAATGTTGTTAAAATTTAATAAATAAGAATAAAATAAAATTTTGAAAATTAAATTTAAAAAAATGAACACTTAAATGTGGAACTGTCAACCGTTCAACACAAACTAAACTGCAGAAAATTCTCTAATGAGCTTTTTATTCTAAAAAAAAAATGACGATGAAAAAGCAAAATTGCGTTTGTTTGTGTTAAAATAATTGACATATGTGAAACATAAATACACAAACCTGATAAATCTTTTATAATGAAAATACTTCAGCTTTAAAAATTAGACAAGTTTTTGTGAGAGAATTTGATGAAATTTTCTCAGAGAGATGGAAGATAATGGGAATTTGTTTTGTATATATATGAAGAACATATGATTCAAAAAAGAATTAATACCATATTTGGTAAAAATGTGAAAAAATATCAAGAGAGTATTGAAATATTTTTTAGAGTTTTTATTTTTTTAAAAAAAACATAGTTTTTTTAACCATTTTTGTATTTTAAACCAACCTTAAATATTGCATCCGAAAATAATTAATATATCTAATTTTAATATAATTATGGGTCATTCACTTATGATGTCCGATTTTTTTTTTGGGGAAGGTAGTTCTGAGGCTGTGTTTTAGCTTTAAACAATAGATTTTTTTTTGCATGAAGGTTTTGTGATAGAGGGAGGGGTCTACAATTCCAAGATTTTGATGGACATCATCAATTACTCAATTTTTTTAACAAGAAAATAAGGGGTCGTTCATAATTGACATCCGAAATAAATGGTCTTTTTCACAAAATAACAATAGAATTCTAAGAAATTCTATTGTTTTTGACCTCAACTTCTCCCTTGGACTTCATTTATGAACGATCCCTAACCGATAATATGAACGTTTTTGTTGAAAAACGTGCCCGTAAAAAACGGTCGTTTTGAATTTGAAAATTGTTGACCGATTTTTGCAAAACACAAAGTTAAATTTTTTTGTTTATTCAGTAAAATTCATTTTGTCATGCTTTTATTTTTTTACATTAATAACTTAAAATGTTAAATGAATTATATTGAAGCAATAAAAATTATATTTTACTAAGTAAACAAAAATTTTCATATTCACACCGTTTCACGTTGTGAATATATTGATTTCGATACACTTGAAAAATCGTTTTTTTAGTTTTTTGGCGTCAAAACTCAAAATTTTCATAAACTGTTCGGTGTGAAAAGTTTGGCCTCAAAATTATCTACAAAATACAAAAAACCGCATTGAAAATGGTTTTGATACCTCGGTGCACGACGCAAAATAGTGATGGTGTGACTTTACCAGCAAGTTTGTTAATCGCACAACTCAATTACGAAAAAATAATTTTTTGTCAAAAATGTCTTAAAATGTGCGCACTATCACTCAAATGTGCTGCTAACATATTGGTGCTGATTCATGTAGATAGATCTCAGAAACTAACGAAATAGTGTGTTTTTTGGTGTGGCTGAAGTACCACGGCATGTCATGTCCAAATGTTCTGAAACTTTGCCAGAATTAAGTCCATATTACGTCCAATTGCGTTTAGCAAAAATTTAATTTCGTCCTACTTCCTGTGTCTGGATATGACAAGTCAAAGTTTTGGGCACTTTTGCCTTCGTACTTCAGGATTTAAAACGGCATGATTTCTTAAAACTAACTTTATGTGACATATTAAATATTAAAATTGATCTACTAATTACGTCCAATTGCGTCCCGCAAAAATTTTTTGGAACCGATGTCCCTAACGAAAGTTATGGCTACTCAAAGTTTTGCTTGTGGACCAAAAAATTTTCTACCTTGAAACTGATGATTTGGTCAAGTTATATATCAAATCACATCTCTTTTTTCTCAGGAACTCAAATATAAACGAATTATTTACGACTATGCTGACATTTCAGACTTATGGCAGTTCAATTTTTGTTGTCGTACCTGAATATGAAAAAGTTTCATATTTTTTTAGTGTCAAGTTATATGTCTAAACATATCTACTTTTCTCAAGGATTATAAATATGGAATCATTTTTTGAATTTGATCATCCACGACTGACTTATGTCACTTTAAAGCTATGGATCATTATGCAACCATCTTGGAAAATTCACTTATCTAAATGATGATTTTTATTTTTTTAAGCATCACGATTTTGATAAACTCTTTTGAAAATAATATTAAGCGTTTAATAACGAAGGCAAATAAATAATTAGTTTATTAATTTTTGATCAGAAAAATTTGTGAAAATCATCAGTTTCTAGGTAGAAAATTTTTTGGTCCACAAGCAAAACTTTGAGTAGCCATAACTTTCGTTAGGGACATCGGTTCCAAAAGATTTTTACGGGACGCAATTGGACGTAATTAGTAGATCAATTTTAATATTTAATATGTCACATAAAGTTAGTTTTAAGAAATCATGCCGTTTTAAATCCTGAAGTACGAAGGCAAAAGTGCCCAAAACTTTGACTTGTCATATCCAGACACAGGAAGTAGGACGAAATTAAATTTTTGCTAAACGCAATTGGACGTAATATGGACTTAATTCTGGCAAAGTTTCAGAACATTTGGACATAACATGCCGTGGTACTTCAGCCACACGTTTTTTGAGCATATTTTAGCCGATTATTGCAAAATACATTTTAAAAATTTCACATAAATTGCTAATTGAACTTTTTTGATCAGAATCAATAAAATAAGAAGTTTTGTTGAGAAAAAATGCAAAAAAACTTTATTAGCCACCAGTACACCCCCTTCAATATAAAATTTTCAAAAAAATCGTGTGGCTCACTATATGGATGGATTTTTGTAAACTTTTTTTTATTTGATCAATAAGTTCAAGAACTTTTATGGAAAAATAACAAAAATATTTTTAAATTAATTTTAGTTGGTCAAAAAGTCGAAAAAGTTCAAAAAATCGACATTTTTGGGATGTTTCGCCCTCCTGTACTTACAGTTCAGTCTTAAAAATTCCAGAAAGTTGTAATTATTGTAGCTTATAAATAGACCTAAAAGACGTACACACATTGTCATATCCAAAAACATCAATTAGTGCTTCAAAATTGAGTCCAAATGTGAAAATTTTCGATTTTCTTAGTAACCTTAATCTATAATCTTATGCAAAGCGAAGCTTTGCTGACCCGATTGAGCCTTAATCTTCAATCTTATGCAAAGCGAAGCTTTGCTGACCCGATTGAGCCTTAATCTTCAATTTTATGCAAAGCGAAGCTTTGCTGACCCGATGGAGACTTAATCTTCAATCTTATGACCCGATTGAGTTCTAATCTTCAATCTTATGCAAAGCGAAGCTTTGCTGACCCGATTGAGTCTTAATCTTCAATCTTATGACCCGATTGAGAGTTTTGGAACGGTGTGAATATGCACATGAAGCGTGATCCGCTTCATTACTAGTTAACTTTGTGTTTTGCAAAAATCGGTCAACAATTTTCAAAATCAACACGATCGTTTTTTAGGGGCACGTTCTTCAACAAAAGTGTTCATATGATGAACCGAACAAGAATTTTTCACATTTGAGATCCTGATCTTAACTCATCTAATTATATTGCAATTTGAAATTCTAGCTTTAACAATACTAATGTTTTTAACAATTATTAAAACTACGCGATCTATGACCAATTAAAATATCCCATAATGACTTATATCCTTTGTTAAAGCACTCAATTAACAAACTAAGCTTTTCATATCCAGAATTTTTATCATTTTCATTCAAATTCTGCATTGTAATTGCATAAATCATCTTTGACGTTTGAATAAAATTTTTGAAACTTCTGTAAACTGCTTCATTCATGTCCTTCACTTTCTCGTGTTTGCATTGAATTTTAACACTTTTTATGACTTCCAGAACTTCTAGTCTGCTATTTTCAGCAATTTCATCAATACATAAATTTTTGTGGAGTCTTAAATTTGTCAATTTTGTTAAATGATCAAAAACATTTGAATCGATGTTAAAGATTGGATTGTTGGACAAAATAATTGACTTTAAGTGAGGATTGTATTTGAATACTTCAGCAGGAATTTTTTCAATTTGATTTCCAGATAGACATAGATGAGTTAAATTGTTGAATGGAAGAAAATTATGCATTTCTATTTTTATTAATGAACTATTTTGAATTGAAATTTCAAAAAGATTTTTGAAAATTTTCTCAAGTCCGAAAGGAAAAATTTGAATATTTTTGTTGTGAGCATAAAAACTTGTTACATTGCTGTTGGTCATTGCGGCATTGTGTTGACCTGTTGCATTGTTAATAGTTGCTGATTCACCTGAATCTAGATTTAACTCATTTTCTACGAAACATCGATAGAATAAGTGTTGATAATTGAACTTGCAGTTGATGACAGTTGAAGATGAAAAGATTGAAAGTGATGAAATTAGAATCAATATTGAGCTAAATGGAAAGAAAAAAATTAAATCGAAGAATTAAATGGTTTTAAAACTTTTAAATGGTTTTTCAAAATTTAAATTTTTAATGTTCAATACAGGGGCATAGCCAAAAATTTTCAAGAAGAGTTGAGTTTTTTTATGGGCAAAGGGTACAAAAATCCATGAAATATAAAAATACTTACAGTAATCTAATGTTTGTCATATTTTTAGGTTTTGAAAAAATATTTGATAAATTTTCAGATATTAAGTTCAATAAATAAAATTTTTCGAAAAAATTAATTATTTTGCAGTGTTTTAATTTTCACTAATCTGCACAAACTAATTGAAACTAGGAGAAAGCACGAAGATTTAAATGAAAATTTTTGCTTTGATTAATTCTATTCAGAATTACATCATATATTTTTTTCTCAATGAATTGATCTGTTTCTATGAAATAATTCTGAAGTTTTATTTTTATTTCGTCAGTTGACTGATAAACTCCAGACCTAAATGTAATATGCTCTAAACTTGGCACGCTTAGTCATGTTTGTGTAAGTTCATTCACTGGGATTTTCTAAGTCTGATAAATTTTGTATTTTGTTAAAGAAATTTGAAATTTCATCAAAAAGTATTAATTTTTGGAATATAAGTATTTTTAAAAGCTCCAGTTTTTTTTTTTTTTGAAAAATAAAGATATTCAAAATTTTTGTTAAAACATTTATTTTAAATAAAAAAAAAAACAAGTTTTTTAACTTTTTGATTTTTACTTTATTTGCAGTAAATCAGTACCTTAATCATATAATATTTAATTTAAAAAAATTTACAAATAACATAGAAGCATGAAATGTATTTTGATGCTCAAAAAAAGTTCAAAAAATGCTTTAATTGGTACAATAATAACCAAATTTAATTTACTTACTGGCTTAAATTTCCATAAAAAAGCTCATTTTGCGACTAGATATAAATAATTAAAATTTCATAACCTTAAACTTAATAATTTTTTTGTTTAAATATAATTTTGTCTTTTTTAGATTTTATTTGCAGTTAACTCAACAAAACTTTTTTTAATTGAAGCAATTTTTCACATTTTTTTGTGAAGGAATTTTTCATAATTTTTTAAACAAATAATTTAATTTAAATCCTTCAATTTAAGCAAAAATAATTTATAAAAACCTACAAAAATGCAACAAAAATTCATAATTATTTACTTTCGCCAATCCCCCGTCCTCGTCTTTTCATTCATACGTATTGATAATTGTCTGTTGCTCTCAACAGTGGCTCAACTTCCACAGAATCTTTATTATCGTTGTCAAAATCCGACCAAAAGAATGTCAACCAATTTTTATGCTGTGGTTTGACCAGTCCGAATAGATTGCACTCGAAAAAGTCGATTAAGTTCTTCCATGGACCTCGATCAAATGGTGATTTCCCTCCTTTAGCTATAAAGTGTCGGTATCTAAAATTTTTCGACATAAATTAGTCAAAATTATTTAAAAATTGATTTGATTTCAATTTTTACCTGTCCCTATTCATCCTCTCATTTGTCGTCATTCCTAAGCATATAATCTGATATTTCTGACAAATTAGTAATATTGTAACCCATATAAAGTGTAAACTAGCATTGAGCATGACCCATCCAATCCAGGGTGTACAGGAATTCACAACTAAAAGAGCTGCCCAAAGTCCATCTTCATAGTTGACTGGACATGTTGCAGAATAGTACATGTAACCTCCATATAACATCCATGAGCACATGATGATTAACATGAAGAGAAATCCAATGAAATGAATATGATTTTTGGCTCCGATGCAATTTCCAACCCAGGGGCTAAAATTGAGAGAAAAGAAATTTTTTTTTTTAAATTTCTGAAAAATTTCAAAATTTTTAACGGTTTTTTGAAAATTAAAATTTTTTAACGGCTTTTGAAAATTTGAATTTATAACGATTTTTAAAAGTTCAAATTAATAACCATTTTTTTAAAAAAAATTGAATATTCAACGGTTTTTTTTTCAAAATTTATCTGCTCATGTAGACTCACCAATGATGATCCAATCTAGCAACACACCGATCACAAACACTACAATGCTTCGATCTCACAGGTCTTCTCACCAAACAAGCACTGCAAAATGCCGAAGGTTCAAATCCACTTCCACCTCTCTCAGACAACTCAATAATTGTTCTAAATCTCTGTTCCATTGTCGGACGAATAACTCCAGGATCGCCACGCCATGATTTAAGAAAAAAGTACCACAAACCACCAGAGGACAGGAGGAAGATAAAGGTTGTTAATGCTGGCACAATAGGTGTAATGTAGACAAGCCACGTAATATAGAACCAAAGTTTTGTTGCAAGATAAATACTAAGCGGTAACAATGTCAGGAGATGATCATCAAACATGATGCGTCCAACAGTTGATGCAATAGCATAAAGACATCCACAAAGGAATAACTTAATAATGAAATATGTGTCAATGGATATAATCATGCCGGTAATGTAGAAGAAGATGAATGGAAGTGACACCATTGTCCACCATTTGAGTCTTTTGTCCATTGATAATCTCACGAGGCAGCGACGACCACGTTTAAGGTTGCTTTGTTGCTGCGTTAATTCCTTCACCTTATCCATAACTTTATCACTTATCCATACGGAACCGATATGTGCTTGAAGCATTTTAAGTGGCGTATCACCGCGCATATTTGGAATGTCCATTGAAGATTTTTCTTTCAGTACGAGAGTATTTATGGCAATTGTATTTCGTGCTAAAATTGCCCAATGGAGAGCTGTATTGCCGTGTGTTGAGTCAATTAAATTTGGGTTTGCGCCTAAGGTTAACAATAATCTTACAGGATCGAGAGCTTGTACTTTCCAGGCAGCCTAAAATTATAAAAATTTCATAAAATTCTTGTTTTTAAGCACAAAATGTAAAGATTTACTCACCCACATTAATGCAGTCATCCCTCCTCTATCCCTTAAGTCTGCATTTACACCTCTAGCTATAAAATACGCAACAAGTGCTGTGTGTCCAAACTGAGCTGCCAAATGAATGCAAGAGCATCCTTCTGTGTCTCTTAAACTAGGATCTGCGCCAGCTTGCATTAATTGTACACACGCAGACAAATGACCTTGTCTCGTTGCCCAATGTAGAGGTGTTGCATTGAGTTCACCTCCAACGGCATCGACTGTAAAGATTTAATGAGATGTGAGTGATTAATTTTGGTAATTGATGCGTAAAAAATGTGCAATTAATCACGCTGATGGGGATTAATGATGCAGCAAGTATGTGCTTGATGATGAAATTATTTTTTAAGGTAGCTTTTTGAATTTTTTGGATAGATATTGAGTCTACTAAATTTTCTAGTTCAAATGTCACGTCTACTTGATTTTCTAGTACAAACGTCAAGTCTACTTGACTTCCTAATTCAAATGTCAAGTTTAATGGACTTTCGAGTTCAAATGTCAAGTCTACTTTACTTTCTAATTCAAATGTCAAGTCTACCTGAATTTCCAGTTTAAATTTTTATTTCAAATTATGACAAATATTCTTGATTTTCCAAAAAAAGTATCAATTTAACAATTGAATTTATTTTCAATCTAGGAATCAAAAACTCACCAATAGCTCCCCTCTCCAATAAATAACCAATGATATCTCTCCTATTATTAATAGCAGCCCAGTGTAGCAATGTCACTGTCTCACTGTCTGGTTGATTCACATCCCATCCAGCATCGACAAGCTCTCGCACTCTTGCAATTGCTCCATACTGTGTTGCCTTAACAATATCAAATCCTGAATAATCATGTTCTATTGGAAGTGATGAGGGTTCTTGTGAAATAAGTGGATCAGGTCGATCTTGTTCTGCACATACACCAGCAGCTGCACATGTTGTTTGATACATTTTTATTTGGAATTGGTTCTTTGGTTTGATTGATTTTTTTTCAATAAATCTAATTTATCCTTAATGTCTAGTCTACTTATGATTATGTATATGAATGAGGTTAATGCTGTTTGATTTTGTTAATTCTGCTGTGGATTCGATGATGATTTAATGCCTGGAATTGGTTGAATCTTAACTGAATTCGATGTTTTTGAGATTTGCTAAATTTTTCTTTGGATTAATTGATGAGTTTGTTACTGTTTTGTAGGAATTAATGAAGGATGGTTGATAGACGTTTTATTTGATGTTTTGTCGAACTTTTGTATCAGAAATCTAAAAAATAGAAAAAAATATAATTTATTGAATTTTAATCAAAATTATTAAACGGTAAAATTTTAAAATTTCTTCTTGATGTTAATGAAATTCCGTATTCCAGTGATGGCCAACCAGTGTGCCGCGGCACAACAGTGCGCCGAAGCTTTTTTTCAAAAAGTACAACAAGTCGTGTTCCGCGTGCGGTTTTGGTCACGACTTACACAAAACGTGTACCGTGGCATAAAAAAGGTTGGCCACAACTGCCGTATTCTATTATATTCCTAACAGCTCCTATCATTTTCAATTGACAAGAGCAAATTTATCGTCTCAAATTTCTTCAACATTGACATTTTATTCTTTTTTATTCACTTTTTTGATTGATCTAAGATTAGTTTTCTTCATTTTTTTTCCTGTGGTCGGCAAATGGATCTTATTTTTAGTACATTCTGGTTTAGTACTATTTTTAGTAGTCCTTATTTTTAGAACTAAAACCGTTAAAAAAATTTGTAAACTATAAAATATTTTATGAATTTTTGTAGCAAATGTAATAAGAATCTAATGAATAACATTGAAAATCATTAGTTTAATGTATTTCGGATGTTTTGCATTGATTCAGTTCTTTGTTTACTCTTTAATTTTGACATAATTTTCTTTTTTCCTGAAATTTGATAATTGTAAACAAACATCCAGTGAGATCCAGTGAAAATAAGAATTTTTTCAATTCAACTTAATATCGGATTGTTTGTTAAATTTAATAATGCTAAACGTTAGATTTTGCTCAAATGTATAAAATTATTGCAAATCATTATATTTAGTTTAAGAGTGAAGTTAAAAATTAGTCAAAAATTTTATGTATTAAATAACGTATTTTTCAGAATCAAATTTTTGGTTAAAAGTACCACAAATTCAAATTCAAATTTTTTTTATTTTAACGGTTTTTCCAAGCTCTTTGCCGACCACAGTTTTTTTCTTAAACTGCTCAAATCCCATTGTCAAGATTTGATTGATAAAAATTCAATTAAATTGACCTTTCGCATTCAATACTGTCAATTACTGCCAAATCTTCATCTTGTAAGGATTTTATTCTTCTTTTACTGAAAGGTATATTGAGTATGAAGTGAAGTGTAGGTTTCATTGAATCAATGATTTTGTGTTGGATTGAAGATATTTATTTTTAAATTATGTCAAAATTATTAAATTAAATGATTGTTGAACGGTCTTTTTGGATGGGCGGAAGGCCTGTTTTCTTTTTAAAAAAATTAATTTACGTTTTATATATTATTTTATTTAAACCTGATTTTTAAATTTTTAAATTTTTAATATAAGATAAATGAATTGAAAATTAGATTTGTCGAAAAATCTTGCTTAAATTTGAATAAATTTCAAATAATGGCAGAAAAATATCAAATTAAAAAATTGCAAAAAATAAAAATTACAAAAAAATAAAATTTAAAAAAAAAATAAATAAAATTAACGAAAAAAAAACAATTTTTTAAGTTCTTTTATTCTCATATTCTTGTTGATTTTTTTGTCTTTTCAAATGTCAAAGAAGTTTTTACTTCGTGAGAATTTATTTTTCTATTTTATTTCCTTTCCTAGGGAAATGTTTAGATTTATAAGTTCAACTTAAAAGTGAAACTTTATCGATTGCTGTAAAAAAGGGTGAATTTTCTTTTACAAAATTCTGTTTATTGACTACCTGACTTTGAAAAGTAAAAGAACTCTGAATGTTTTGTTAGAACAATTATAAATTCATTGTTTTGCAAAAATGCTTAAAAAGCGTTCTTTTTGAATTAAAAATAATTTAATTGTATGTACTAAATTTACATTGAATATTTGAAAATTAAAAAAATATAGATATAAATTCATCAATGATACTATTTTAATAAATTAAATTCTAATCTTCAAAATTAATTTTTTTCATTCCTAAAAATTTCAAAATAATTATTAAGCAGTTAACTTTTACAATAAATTATTATTCAACTCCTAAGTCCGATAGAATAAGGTGTCAATTAACATGAAAATCACATGATGAATAATTTTTTTTACATTAATAATTCTGCTTACTTTAGAATTCACCATCCCGCAACATTTTAAATTTTAACAGCGTTTCAACTTTTCTATTTTCAATATCTAATCCACAATTTACACAATCGGCTTACTAAGTTCATCAACTTTTATCAACACAGACTATTTTTTCTTATCTAGTTTTTTTATCTTTTTTTTTCACTTGAATCACAAAAATTTTTTTTCCTTCACAATTTGTTTTCGTCAATTTTTCAACTAAATTTCATGGAATTTTTAATTAATTTTATCTATTTGTTGTGGAACTAGTGGAAGTCTTGCGATTTTCACAACTTTTCGCACAATTCTTTGCCTTTTGAGGCTTAAAAATTAATTTTTTTCATTTTTTTCGTCTACTTTTTTTCGGTGTTGAATGAGAAATAACAAAAAAAATGTTTTTTGACATATGTCAAATTTTTTATTCGTGTCGACGGTCGATGATCGAAGTTTTGAATATTTTTTGGCAGTTATTATTGGCTTAATAATTTAAAAATTTCTTTTAATCAATTCAAAAATATTTTTCAACAGTTTTCAACACTCTTGGACAAACTGCTTTAGCTAGCTCAACATATGCAGCACTGGAGTTAAAAGTCATCTTAAAATTTGTATTTTGAAATTCTTGCATTTTGTTCCAAATATGAATAAAATATGATTCTGACTCCTGAATCCGTTTTAGAGCTTTTCGTACACCATCTTCTGTGTAGAACATGCTGAACTCATTGTACCCAATTGGATAACACTTTTTAGTTGGCATGATTGTAAAATCATTACATTTTGTGTGTTTGTCAACTAAAATGTCTTTATTAGGACAAAACGATTTGACTGAGTCTGAGAACATCATCGGACCGTTTACTGAAATTGAGAGAAGAAATTTTTTGAAATTATTTTTGAATTTTAAATGGTAACAAGTTGAAGATCATTCGTAAAATTAGCAACGGTTTTGATCATTTCGGGATGCAGCGGAACAAAATCCTATACCACTTCCCAAAGAGTTACGAATTTTATGATCATCCCCTTGATAACAAACCTGCCCAAACGTTTGGATTATAGGATGCATTGAATTTTCTATAAAAAAAGAAATAAAAAATCAGAATTCTGTAGCAACCAAAATCGACCTAATGTATTCCATTCAGAGTCGTAGCTAGGACTATTTTGGTTTCATGGGTTGTTATCAATAATAAATGAAAATCATCTCAACTTACCTCAAATTTAAATCAAAAACCTTCAATCCTTTATTATCAATATGAATTACAGCATTTCCAAGTAGATTCTTTTCTTGAGCGCAGGCATAATTAGAATATTCAATTTTTGATGAATTTACCAAAGACAATACATCAAGATCGAGATACAATCCAGGATATTTGCTAAGTATTAAGGTACGCATTGCATCTGACATGTGTTCAATGTGATATTTGGAACCTAAGATGATGTTACTTTGAATTAAAGCCTCTATAACTGATCCTTTTGAAAATTCATATGGATTTAGGAATCTTAAGTTGATGTTTTTGTAAGACAGAAGTACTTTGGCTAATTCGGAGTATTGTAACGATACAGATGTGGAGTTTGTGATAAACGTTAGGTAAACTTTAGCATCAGGGTTTGTTAAGGCTGAAAAATTTGATTTTTTTATATTTTTTTAAGTCTAATTTAAAAAATATATATTTTTTTAATTAAATTAAATTAAAAAAAAAAATAATAAAATTCCAAATATTCAAACCTGCAGACTCAACAGAGCAAGCTTGTCGTGGCTTTTCAATAATCCTTATTCCTTCCATGTGTGTTTCAATAAAAAATATTTTTTTATATTCATCATTTTTTAAAAATTCATCATCAATTAGAAAGTTTTCTAATTTCAAACTTCGTGGAGATAAAAATATTTTAACTAAGTCCTTTGCAATAAAGCTTGAATTTTGACTTATAATAATTTTACCATTGTAAGATTGTGAGATCGTTAAGATAGAATATCCCATAATTGCTACACAAATTATTACGAATAAAAAATATTGCCACATGGGACCTTTTGTTGTTGAAAACATGTTTGAAGACTGTTTGTGATAAAAAGTATTTTATGAATGAAAGAATAGTTTAAAAAAAAAATAAATTTCATCAGACATAAAAGAAAAAATGATTTTGATAAGAAATAAAAATAAAATCAAAGTTTTTTTCTATATTTTGTTTAAAAATAAATTGTTCAAAATATTAATCGCGCATTGAAATTTTACGTTGTAATTTAAGTAAAATAATCTCTAAAATTGATTAAAATTTTTGCTGTTATCTTACTTTTTAATCACGATTCCCAAAAAAAGCTGTAAATTTATGTCTTAAAAAAAAGTTTAAATCCAAAACGCTCACTAAAAACTCATTGCGTGAAAATTATTGTTTGCTTTACATTAAGTTGTTCTTACATTATCAGTTTCAAAAGCTTACCTTTTATCATTTAATGCTATTTTAGTTGTTTTATGTCGATGAAAAAAAAATTACAAACATAAACAATTTGATTGACACGTGTAAACTATCAATGATGTTATATCTGCAAATGAATAGTTTTACCGGAAATTATTTTGATATAGAGACCAAATGTGGCATAGCTGAGAAAAAACTTTTATATATGCAAGTTCTACAGATAATTTCTTTATCAAATTTCCTATTGGAAAATAGTTTTTTACAATTGTCTTTCAGTTGCTATTAAGTTGCTCATCAATATTAGTGTTTTTGTAAAATGATGAATATTAGTAAATGTGAGATTTATAAACTTAAACTAAATGTAATTTCTGAGATTTTTCAATTTCTACAAATATAATTTCAGGTTTCTTAGGATTAATTCTAATTGGACATATCATGTGTTCTCCACTGTAATAAAATATTTCTAAAATTTTTTGTAATTATGAATAATTTTTTTTAACAAAAGTTTTACAGATTTTGATGTGAATCAAGATGGCAATATTTGCGAAGGTGGGTCGTGCTGCAGTAAATGTACATGTTCTCAGTGTATTATGCCATTTATTTGGATATGTCCTCCAAGGTAAGAGATTTTGTTGGGGGGTCGATCATTTATTACGTAACGCTCTGGAGGGGAAAAGTCGTCCGTTTGTTATACTTTATTGTAATTAAACCTGAACTGATTCTTTTGTTAAAGAATAGGACGGGGGGAGTAGGCTTTCTCGATTTCCCGGTCCCGGGTTTTTCGGGACCAAAATCAAAAAATTAAAACTGTTGTATTGTGAACGATTTAAGTTTTTTGAAAAAAATTTTAAATTTAATTTGTTTAGTATTAAGATTATAATCTTTTAAACACAAAAAAATTGAAAATCTTTCATTAATGCTCAAGATATTTAAGTTTTAATTTTGGTCCCGATCCCGGAAATTTTCCAAAACCGGGATTTCGAGAAAGCCTAGGGGGGAGTGAAATCCCGAATTTTGGCGTAGTAAGTGCACGACCCCTTGATTAATTTTGTCAAACTTTTTTGATAATTTGAAAGATTTTGTTAGAATTTGTATGATTTTATAAGAAAAACCTTAAAAGTTATCAAGGAATCGTACGGTTCTAACCATTATACAAGTTCCTACATTGCAACTATGCTTCGAATCACAACTTAATTTTTCAGATGCGGTCGAGGATGCTGTAACGGATCTGATTGCTGTCAAGGCTTAAGCAGTTTTGAATATTTTAATTTCTAATTAAGTTTTGAAATGTTTTTAAAATATAATCAAATTTTTTGATATTTAAGAGGTAATGAATTTATTAAAAAATGCAAAAAAAAACACCTCCGAAAGGCACAGATCGGATAATAGAAATGAAATCCGGTTCCAAGCCGAACAGAGGCTAGCGCAAAGATGGCTTACAATTTAAGCCAGAGTGGTGCTGGCCTCACTCCGGTTTGGTGCCGGATTTCGTCTCGATTATCCGATTTATGCCTTTCGGGAACAAATTTAACTTTTGAAAATTTTAGAAAATTTTTATTATTTAAAAAAATCAAAATTTTTTTCATCCTAAATTAAAATCCAACTTTCCACTAGTAAAAATTTTAATTTTCTTCACAGCGTCCATCATTCCATGTATGATTTGATCCTTATATTTATACAATGTCGTATCTGCAACTGGATTTAACATCGAGTTCTTACACTCATCAGTTAAACATTCATGTCTATAATGTGACAACTGTCCATCTTCTCTAGCTACTTTAAAATTTTCACACCAATTTTTGTTGCTATTATCAATGCATGAAAATGGAAAATGATTATGAATTGTCAGCACTCGATCCATCCTTAAGAATGTCTTTGCATTTCCATTATGTGGAGTGAAGTTTGCAGCTCTGAAAATATTCGATAGGAAGTAAAGATTTTTTGGAATTCCAGTTATGGACGTGAAATTTTTCAAAGGAGTTTTAAGCAGAAAATAATGATTTTCAACTTGAAAACTGTCAGCTAGTTTATGTTGTTCTATTGCCTTCCATGCTGTTCGATTAAGCAAATCTGCCCAATTTTTGTCTTCTGGTCTTAACGGGATGATAAATTCATCAGTATCCATTGGCAATAAGAAGTCATAACTGTATAAATTTTCATAAAATGTATCGTGGTAAGCAATTAATTCATTCTGCAACCTTTGATGCCAATTGTCTATTTCCGGAAAGTCACTTGGATATTTTATTAGTTTAACTTTTACAAATTCATCAGACTCGTAGAATTTGAGAACATTTAGCACATTTTTATGAACATTAAGGACAGAAAATTCAACTTTATTGGCTCCAAGAATTTTTATTATTTCCAACCATTCAATAATCTGCATGGATATGTCCTCATTGTAGTTAAACTTCTTGACACTTACAATAAACTTTTCCTTCTTTTTTGGTCGTTTGTTCTTAACTTCCAGCAGATTATTTGCTTTATCACATTTATGTTCAACAATTGAGACAAATTTTGCAGCTTCTGGAAGTGGACTTAGACACGAAATTAAGTACGGAGTTGCACCTTTTCGATTCTCACCCCATGCTGTGTACCAAATATATCGGTATTCAAAAACTTCAGTGATTAGTGGTTTTGTGATATTTTCGTACCAAAATTGACAGTAAGTTTTGACTTTTGGAAATAGAACGTCAATAAATCCGAGAATTCTGACAACTGGTGGACCCATTAGAGCTTCTCGATCATCATAGTAAGCATTGTAAAGGTAAAAGGTCCCATTTGAAGTTTTTGTAACTTGCCAGTAAATGTCGGTGATGTTTAATTCTGTTGCTACTTCGATGTTGTTACACTTTTTAGGAGCTGATGATGAACTTCTTAATTGAGGTTGTGAGCTTCGTGTTGATGACTCGTGGTCAATTTTTTCAAATAATTTTTTTAATTTTATTTCTGCTTCTTTTAAATCTGATTCTTGAAATGTCTCTGATGAACTGGAAATATAGCTTTGTTCTGAGGAATCAACATTTGCAGCGGATTTGATGTAATATTTTTGGCTGATTAGATTTTTAAATTCAGTTGAGAGAACTCGATCGGTTGATGATATTGTTACTAAAATCACAAAAGCGAATAATAATAAGCTTAGCAGTATCACTGGCGTCTTTTTGTTATGATTATTAGGTTCTAGTGATAAAAGACGAGAAGTTGGCTTCCTGGAAATGATTTTGAAAAAAAAAAAATATTTTAATGCGTTTTGTACGAAACTTTTATTCATAAATTAAAGATTTTAATCAAAAGTCTAATTTTTTATTCACTCTAATACAGAAGCGTAGCCAAAAATATTTTGAGGGGGTTTTGAATTTTTTTTTTTTTTGTATGGAACAAAAATTTTAGGAGGGGTTTTGGGATTTTTTGCCCAAAAAACCCTAGCAAATTGAAGAAATTTCCCAAAGAGAGGGGGTTAAATCCCAAACACACAAAATCATTAATTTTAAACAAAATTTAAAAAAATCATACTTTTTCATATTTTCATGCAAACTCCAAATAATTATTAAATACTAAAACTATTTAATTAACTTAAAATTTTCAGTAGAATCAATCACTTACAATTACTTTTCAATACTATTTTCTTTCAATATTTACTGCTAGGAAATGAAAAAAACTACTAAATTTGTTATCGTTACATATATCTGCAAACATGATAGTAATTTTTTTATCATAAGTTCCTGTAAGTGATAGTGAAAAGCTGTTGTAGAGTCGTTCATAAATAAGTGATCTGGTGGACTTTTGACAAGAAAATACAAAAATTTCAACAAACATCTCTTCTATTTTTTTACCCTAAAAAATAAGGTTGCCTGTTATTAGGGATTTCGATTACTTGGGGGTATCAATACTTGCAAAAGTCCCACATACGCTAGTCTCAAATATTCCAAGTACTTGTTCAAATCTCAAGTCTATTGAAATGATCTAAAATACGACTTTACAGATGAAAATTTGGATTAAAATTTAAAATAAGCAAAAAAAATCAAAGTTTAGAATTTTAATCAAAAACTGAATTTATTAAAATTTCAACAGCATAAGCTTTTTTTGAAATTATTTTTGTTAAAAAGCTCAATGAAAAATTAAAAAATCATTGCTGAAACATGCTAAATTTTGGGATTTGCACGAAAAAGTATTTTGAACAATTTTGTAATTTTGACAATTAATTGACAATTAATAGTAAATAATTATAAAAATACACGTGAAAATTTATCTAAAGCTTTGAGGATTTTCATCTATGAAGAAAACAATATTTGTTCATTCAATTCCTGGAAAAAATTATTTATAGTTCAAAAACAATGTTTATCGAAGCAGCTTAAAATGGATTAAAAACCTTGTAAATAATAATAAAAATAATCATTCTTTTCAAAAAAGTGTGATTTTAAATAATTAAATTAATTTATTTCTCATGATAGAGTATTTAAAAAATTATTAAAAAATATTTTCTAACATTTCATTTTCTTATCAAATTTTCAATACTTTTGGTTCCATCTCCTCTCTTTAAATTAAGTCAATATTCATCTTTTAAAAATTTCATCCTTATTTTATCTATATCTAGTCTTAATTTACATGCGTTTCTGATCTTCAAAGATTTTATTTTGATTGGTTTAACCTTAGCTCAACAGAAACTCATAAGAAATTCGGACATTTGATAAATTAAAATTAGAAAAATTAATCAAATTTCAAAATTATTTTGTTAAATCACCAATTTCACCAAAATTATTTTGCTTTTTTAATCTCTTTCTAATAAAAATTTCTATTCAAAATTTACTTTCTTTTAACATTTTTTTTAATTTTAATTTTTTTCTTATAAAACTTAATACTTTAACTTAAATGTCATTTAATTACTAAATATAAGATTTTAGTCATAATAATAAAGTTTTTTTTAAAAAAATGTAGGATTTTGCGGAATTAAATAAAATGCTTAATTTTCGCGAGAGGCACAAGTCAAATAATCGAGACGAAATCCGGCAGCACCGCTCCAACTTTTATTGTATGCCAGCTTGGTGCTAACCTCACTCCGGCATGGTGCCAGAATTAATTTCGATTATCCAATCTGTACCTTTAAATTTAAAGTTCTAAAGTTTTGCATATTTTCATCTTTTGTAATACTTAAAGTCGCATATTTTGAGTTATTTATTTTCACTCAAAAAATAAAGTTTTCAAAAAATAACTCAAAATTCAACAGATATCATTTCAAAATTCTTACTTCTTCCCTGAATTCGTCTCAACCATTACAAATCCAAAGCAAAACCTCCCTAATATATTTTTTTTCTTCTCATTTTATCTCATAAATGCAGAAAATATACAATAATTTTTATAAAGTGACATAACCTCAAAAATTCTTCAGTCATTTTTACTGACAGCCTAGTTTAAAGATTCATTATTTTTCAATGGCAAGGCATTTTCAGTAAGGCAATTTACACTATTTTAGGTCATTTTGATGCTTTTGTAATATAATTTTTTTTTTCAAAGATTTCAATTTATAAGTTAAAGTTATAAGTTCAAGTTATAAGTCTTAATTAATTAATTAAGACGAAATTTTTGCGAACAAAATTCACAAAAAAAATCAACTCTCAAAGAAAATTTCAATAATTATTAAAGTGTAAATGTCTTCAATTCAAATTTTATCACCAGGCTGTCCATTCCCTATCCTACTTAACTAACCATCTCAACAACCAATCCCCTCAGTTCGTCAAATGTCACTGCCTATAAAATCTAAATTCAGTCCATCGTCGCCATCATTAAATAAGTTTGCATTCATCTGTTGACCTCCATTACCCGTGTCCATACTCATTCCCATATTCATGTCATTTCCATGACTTTGTGCTCTCAAAAATGCTTGAAATTCAGCATCACCACGCATTCCAGCAAGTCCATCTGAATGATTAGTTGGATTGTCATAAAGATACTCAGAACTAGCACTTTTAAAAAGCTTCTTTTGTCTCTGTTGCTCCATAAACTTATGTTGTTGTTGTTGCTGAATGCTTGAGAAGAATTTTTGTTGTTGTTGTCCAAGTTGACCAAATTGTCCCATGTCCATTGTTGGTGACGGTGCCAGTGGATGACTTGGTGTTGTTGGTGCTGATCT
Source organism: Chironomus striatipennis (assembly GCA_026123125.1). Lineage (NCBI taxonomy): Eukaryota > Metazoa > Arthropoda > Insecta > Diptera > Chironomidae > Chironomus > Chironomus striatipennis. Next base: position 6,384,383 of record CM047391.1, on the reverse strand, counting down.
AGGATGAATTTGATCATCAGTTAATGGCTTATCATCTGATTTTGCACGTGCTGAAAGCTTTGGAATTTGAAAGGACTTCATTAAGTCAACTCGAGGTGTTGGTGATGGAAGATTAAGCATATTTTTCAGCATGTCATTTGATGATGAACTGTTGCCACTGCTGTAGAATGGACTCATTGAGGACTCTTTTTTGGATGCTTTGCTAGGTTGGGATGTGGATTTTGGTGATGGGACTGTATTTGTGGATGGAAGTGATGATGATGAGCTGGATTTCTGATATAGAAGCTTTTGTGATGAATTTTTTGATGATTTCTTGGAGGCTGGACCAGATTGAACACCTGAATAGAATTAATTATAAAATAATGAATTTAGAGAAAATCTAGTGATTAAAGTCAATAATCTAGTAAAATTTGTAAAAAATCTAGTACTTTATGAAAATCTAGTACCCTTCGAAAATCTAGTATCTCTTTAATAAGAAGTTTGTAATTTTTTATGAAAAATCTAGTACTTTTTAATACAAATCTAGTCCTATCTTTTCCAACTATAAAATTCTCCTTACCTGGCTTCAATCCAGTATGTTTTGGTGATTTTGACTCAGAACTCTTTTTTGTCTTATTAAAAGTAATCTTAATACCATCACTGCTTGTTCCACTGGACTTAATTTGATACTCTCCCTTCTTGTCACTGGGAGGTGTCATAATTGTATCAGCAATTTCCGATTTGAGTTTATCAATCACAGCATTTAGAGAACTTTTACGATTTGCTTGAGCTTGAGCCTGTGCTTGTGCCTGAGCCTGTGATTGCAAAAGTGCGTTCTTCAGCCCGGCCTGTGGTGACATTGTCTGTAAGATGGAAATAATAAGTTTTGAATTAAAAAAATGATTGAACAGATTTTTTTTATGATTGAGACTCATTGACTGTATTTATTAAATTATTATTATTTTTGTGTGTATGTACATTATTCCAGTTCCATTTTTTTTCTTATTACATCAAATGTAATTTTTTTACTACTAATTTTTTTCTACTAGTTTTTTTTGGTTAATTTGCATCCATTTTTCCCCAAAACTTGCTTTTAAATGAATTGACTTCTTACCTGCTGTGCCTGATCAAAATTATTCAAGAACGCCAATTCATCAATTGCATCGGAAAAGTCGTCAATTTTTTTGTTCATTGTGTGCTTAACTTTTGGACTAGAACTCGGATCGATCATCGATTCAGGAATTGGTGACTTTAGAGGTTTAAAGCTAGCTTGTGGCTTTCCCATCATTTGACTTGGTGACTTTTTAGGCGGTGATGAGCTCAATGAGTCACTTGACTTCTTTTTGACCATTGCAGGACTTCCCATTTCACCTTCTTCACGTTTCCGCTTCTTTTTCTTTTCAGACTTTGACTTGTCATCCGTTGATGACTTTTTCTCACTGCCTTTGTAGAAAAAATTAGAATTATTGATTGGTGTAATTGTGATAGACGTTTGACCGAGCATCGATGGTGATGGTGCTGATGCATCAAGACTTGGTGATGGGACATTTCTTTGATTTTTCAATGGAATAATCTCAATATCGTGAATCCTCTTTTCGGGATTAAATGAACCACCAGATGGGGATTGTTTTGGAGTTGGGATACGTTTTGGTGATTGAATGGGAAGTTGGTGAGGTGGAGATGGATCATTAAATTCAAATACATCAATCATTGACTTTGGGGTTGGTGTAGAGCTCGATTTTTGATGCATCATAATGTTTTTTTTATTTGGTGCTGAACTTTCGGAACTACGAGATGAACATGGTGAAATTGATGAGTTTTCATTATGCATAAGTTCATCACTAAGGAGATTCCTTTCTGGAATCATCATTTCTTCATTTTCATCATCCAAATCATAGCCCATAATTCTACCAACTTTTCTATCAAATATATCCACATCATTCTCTTCCGTTCGCATCCTTTTTTCACCTTTACTGTCATTGGTTTTGAAGAAAATTTCATTCTTGTTGATTCCACAAATGTCAAATGCATTCGAGTCTTGTCCATTTCCACTGAATGAATCATCATTGTCATTTGATCCATCGTCCTTTTCTAAATCATCTTTCTTGTCTGTATTGCTAGTTCCATTGCTTTTTTGATCAGCAAGTCCATAAATTCCATTATTAAAAATTCTCTTCTGCATCTTCGTTTCATTAGCCTCATTATCCCAATATTTAAGCAGTGATCTTGTCACCATTGGAATTGAATTTGTCTTTTGTAGCACTCGATTAATGTAATTCTCTAGTTTTGCATCATATTGGAAGTCACTACCGTTAATTTTACAGCACACTTGCTTGACATTTGTTAAGTCAAGTTCGACTGTAATCATTGTCTCTTTTGTTGGATGTTCAATGAAAATTTGGATAAAATGAAGTGACACAATGTTGACTTCAAACATATAGCATGATTCGAGATCCTGTCGACTGTTCTGTCTGACACAACTGGCTATTAATGAATTGAATAATGCTTGTTCTCTTAGTAACTTTATAATTCTTGTCACATGTGATGGTTCAGTGAATTGAATTGACTTAATATTAATGCCTGTCAAGTCTGGATTGTCAGAGATGAAGTAGCAGTGTGACTGATCAGTTAGAGATACAAATAAGCCTTTTTGTGAGTTTTGATATGAACCTTGTGACTCTAAATTGATGATTTGATTCAGCAATGAGCTTGATTCCCTTTGAACATCCATTCCAAATTGATTCTCAACTTTGACTGTTGCTTTGCTCCCAACTTCCTCAAAAACATTCAAATTTGTAATTCTTTTGATTTCTTCGACAATTTTTGAGGAAATTGGAAAAGTTTTGTTTAGTTTGAGGACAAAAGTTGCTGGCAACATCGTCGAATTTGTGCTTGTGATTTGTTGGAAGTTATAATTTCCATCACATTTACCATTTTTCAGTAGCAATGGCATAATTTGAAGCTTATTTGATGGTGCTGCTGCCTCAAGATTAATCGTCACTGAATTTCCAATATTTTTCTTTGTCATTGCTGCATTTTGAAGTGCATCAAGAAGTGTGTCCATTTTTTTCTGCTCTAAATTCAACAACTCACTTGCGCGTACAAAAAATGTCAACTTCATTGGATGTCCACCACGTCTTTTAGTCAATAATCCAACAGATGAACTCAAAATTATCAATTCTGGTGGAATATTTTGCATACTTTCCATGCTGTAAATATTCATGAGATCATTTTCAAGTGCTTGAAGTGCAATTAATGCTTTTGATTTGATTTTTGATTCGCAATTAAGTTGGTAGATTGATTGAAAGCCTTCAAGTTGCTGGGTGAAGTCTATAAAGTCTCCTTTACGGAGGACTTCGACGAGATAAGGTTCTGATTCTGATTCGTTGAGACATTCATGATGAACCTGGAAAGATGGAAATGTTTAAAATTATGATTGAGAATTAGGTTTAGGTTGTATATGGTAAGTATTATTGACCTGGTAAGATACAATATGAAGTTAGTTAAAATTAAGTTTCTTTGAGATTTTATTGATTTCTGTTTGATGATTTTCTTTAGAAATTCTAGTCATTGTTTTTCGATACTCTGAACTTAGTAATTGTCAGCTGTTACAAAATTTTAGAACCTATCTAAAAACCGAATCTTTTATCTAAACCCCCTCCCCCTAGGGATTAAGACCCCTAATCCTTAACCATATTTACTAAAAATTTGAGCCAGTTTATAATTTATTTAATTTTCATCAACACTACCTCCACAAATGTTCAAAACTATTTATATTCACAATATAACACAACATCAATCTCACCTTAACATCATTTACTACTCCACTTTGAGGATCCAGTAGAATCTCCAAATAAAACATGTCTGACGAGATGAATAAGCTACTTGTGTTACTATTTTCTGTAAATTTCAAACTTAGTTGTCGTCTTGTAATCATTTCAAGTCTCTCAACAAGCTGTGTTCGATTTTTAATAGTGATATTATTTTGTAAATTATCCAAAGCTGTCTGCAACGTCTGCTTTTCAATGGCGTCGATGTTGTATCTGAAAAAATTTTAAAATTCAATTTTTGGTCAATTTTGATGCGAAAAATTGTGAAATTTGTATGAGAAATGTTAAAAAGTTGCGAAAATTTCAACAATTTCCCAACTTAGACTCAAAAAACTCACTTTTTCTCAAGCAAACTCATTCTCGTCGCCTTTGCGAGATCCAAAAATGATTTTTGTGATTGTTTTGCCCTCAAACTTTCCATCAACGACTCCATTCGCCATTGTTTGTTCTTATCGACTGTTTGTGTTGACATTTTTGCAATAATTGATAATTGAAAGGAACTTAACACTGATTTTATAATAAAAAAACTTTTTCTCTTTTTTTGAGATTTGCTTGCTGTCGTACCTACTTTGAGGAATCGCAACAACAATGTAGGAAGGAGAGAAAAGTTTTTGAAATTTTTGTGGCCGTTAGGAATTTATGAGATATTTATGGGTTGAGTTTTTGTGGTTTGAGGAATTTTTGGGGGTATTGATTGGTACGCGTACTTGTAGAATTGAACTTTAAGTTGGACTCATTTCAATTTGAGAGCTGTCATCAAGTATTTTAGCTGAAAGTTTTAAAAAAACTTAAAAATTTTGAAGTAATTTTAATGGCATCTGAAATTTTAAATAAATCTGAAATGATTTGCAATAAAAAGCTAAGCCATAATATCAAAAATCATTATTTTCACCAGGGTTTATTGTTTGTAAACAAATCTTCTTTTTCATCAAGAACAATTGATCATCAAAAAATTTGAAATATTTTTATTGGAATTTTTTGCCTAAAAATTGCATAATTCATTATATTTCAAAAATTTCAGAAATTTTGATAATGACTGAAACAAAAATTAACCCTTGTTCCTAATGTCACTCTCATCTCAGCCTTATCATTTATTCCTCATATTCTTGATCCAACTACATCAACACAATAAGTTTTGAACCGTAAACATAACCAAGATGCAAAAAAAACTTTTTTTTTTCTACCTGAGCTGATTCAAAATATTTCAAAACTTTACATGTTCACAATTGTTTACTTCCTTCAAATTTTTACTCAAACAACTTGTTTTTTTCTTTTTATTGTCTCTTACCGTACACCTGAAAAAAGCAATAAAAGCAATTTTTGTGTTTGAAATTTGAGCGATCGCGAGCATTAAAACATGTCTCATGTTGTACAAACGGCTCAATGGTCTAGTGGTATGATTCTCGCTTTGGGTGTGAGAGGCCCCGGGTTCAAATCCCGGTTGAGCCCAGCTTGTATCTGAAATTGAGGTTATGTGATTTTTTTTTGTGAAATTCTTTTTGTTCAGAATTTCGAAACAGAGATTTTCTTAATTTTTTCTTTTTAATATTGACCATATATTAATGGCGAACCTAGGTTTAGAGTCGAAAACCTACTTCTAATAATGTTATGATGCAAGACAATAAAGGATTTTATTTAAGAATGGGAGAAAAAAATGTGGATTTTTAATCAATAAAAATTGAAAACAAAACACTGCATTCATTTATTTGCGCTTGTTAAGTAGCATAGCCCTAAGCTTCCTGTTCAATAATTTTTGTTCTTACTCTTAAAAAAATAAATCATTGAAATCTTTCAGAAGATAACTAATTTATTAACATGAAATTGTAATTTTTACAAGGATTTTTGTAACAAATCTGAGGCATTTGAGCAAAAAAAGTTCACATAACCTCAAATTCAGTTACAAATTGGGCTCAACCGGGATTTGAACCCGGGGCCTCTCACACCCAAAGCGAGAATCATACCACTAGACCATTGAGCCATTTGTACCAATTGAGACATGTTTTAATAGTGAACTTAACCCTATATTTTCCTTATCAATCGATTGCCAAAATACATGCGAATTATTGTTATCAATCAATTTAATACTAATTAAAAGCAGGAAGAAATTGTAAAATATTTATCAATTAATTCATTTTAGTCGCAAAAAGCGTTCAAGATTGTTTGAAATAAGAAAAAACACGACTTACGTAGAAAGTCAATAGCTTCCGCGTTCGACTATCGGGTCAGCAAAGCTTCGCTTTGCATAAGTTTGAAGATTAGGATTCCATCGGGTCAGCAAAGCTTCGCTTTGCATTAGTTTAAAGATTAGGATTCCGACAATAGCAGCTTTCGCTTTGCATAAGATTGAAGATTAGATTCCATTGGGTCAGCAAAGCTTCGCTTTGCATAAGTTTGAAGATTAGGATTCGATCAATAGTAAAGCTTCGCTTTGCATAAGTTTGAAGATTAGGATTCCATTGAGTCAGCAAAGCTTCGCTTTGCATAAGTTTGTAGATTAGGATTCGATCGGGTCAGTAAAGCTCCGCTTTGTATAAGTTTGAAGATTAGGATTCCATTTGAGTCAGCAAAGCTTCGCTTTGCATAAGTTTGAAGATTAGGATTCCATCGAGTCAGCAAAGCTTCGCTTTGCATAAGTTTGAAGATTAGATTCCATCAGTAAAGCTTTCGCTTTGCATTAGTTTGAAGATTAGGATTCTATCGGGTCAGTAAAGCTTCGCTTTGCATTAGTTTGAAGATTAGGATTCCATCGTCAGCAAAGCTTCGCTTTGCATTAGTTTGAAAATTAGGATTCCATCGGGCTTCAGTAAAGCTTCGCTTTGCATAAGTTTGAAGATTAGATTCCATTTGGACAATAGCAGCTTCGCTTTGCATTAGTTTGAAGATTAGGATTCCATTGGGTCAGTAAAGCTTCGCTTTGCATAAGATTGAAGATTAGGATTCCATTGGGTCAGTAAAGCTTCGCTTTGCATAAGTTTGAAGATTAGATTCTGACAATAAGTAAAGCTTCGCTTTGGTATAAGTTTGAAGATTAAGACGACAATAGCAAAGCTTCGCTTTGCATAAGTCTGAAGATTAGGATTCGATCAATAGCAAAGCTTCGCTTTGCATAAGTTTGAAGATTAGGATTCTGATCGTCAATAGCAGCTTCGCTTTGCATAAGTTTGAATATTAGGATTCCATTGGGTCAGCAAAGCTTCGCTTTGCATAAGTTTGAAGATTAGGATTCCATTGGGTCAGCAAAGCTTCGCTTTGCATTAGTTTGAATATTAGATTCCACAATCAGTAAAGCTTCGCTTTGCATAAGTTTGAAGATTAGATTCCACGGGTCAGTAAAGCTTCGCTTTTGCATAAGATTGAAGATTAGGATTCCGATCAATAGCAAAGCTTCGCTTTGCATAAGATTGAAGATTAGGATTCCATCGGGTCAGCAAAGCTTCGCTTTGCATAAGTTTGAAGATTAGGATTCCATCGGGTCAGCAAAGCTTCGCTTTGCATAAGTTTGAAGATTAAGACTCCATCGGGTCAGCAAAGCTTCGCTTTGCATAAGTTTGAAGATTAAGACTCCATCGGGTAAGCAAAGCTTCGCTTTGCATAAGATTGAAGATTAGGATTCCATCGGGTCAGCAAAGCTTCGCTTTGTATAAGTTTGAAAATTAGGATTCCATCGGGTCAGCAAAACTTCGCTTTGCATAAGATTGAAATTCAGTAGAAGTATTAAATCTGGTTTAAGTACCTAAACTGACGATGAAATTCAGAAAAATTATGTTTTCCTAAAATTTTACTGTTTTCTACAATTTTTGTTCATATTTAATAATTTTAGAAAAAATTGGAGTTGAGTTAACAAAAAATTGTTATTTAAAAATGTTAAATCTTTTGACATAGATTAATTTTAATCCGGACTGTTTAACCACTAAATCAAGCTAAAGCACTAAATCAAGCCAAAAACGTTAAATTATGTCAAAATATGTCAAAAATGATCAATTCTAAACCAAAAAACTAAAATTAATCGAGTTGGATTAAATTTAAATAAACTGATTTTTTATAATTTTGATTAAATTCAAACACTACCAATCAAAGCTCAAAATAATTTTTTTCTTCAATTTTAGCTTTATTTAGCTATTTTTGGTCATTTCTAATTATTTTGTAAAAATTTCAAGTGAAAAAAGTAAAATTCGTTAAATTTCGAAATTTTAATCCTCACACATGGATTAAAATTGAGTCGGGATTAACTCTTAAATTGCTTAATTCTCTTAAAATTTCAAGTTTTTTGAAAAACTGTTTATTACATAAAATTCTACTATTTTTGCCTTTAATTTGATATATCATTCATAAAAAAAAGTTTTGAAAAAATTTTGAATGAGGGGGTTTTGTTTTTAATCCGATGGATTTAAATTTTAATCCGATGGATTAAAATTGTTCATGCTCGTTCTCGAAAACAAAAAAGTTTCACGAGTTCCGCCTAAATTTCCCACCTACTAGACCTCTGTAGCTTTCCAACGATGTATAATTCATTACATTTAATGTTGACCTGCGAGCTGTAGGTTGGGTGACAAATTTTAATCCCTTTTCGAAAACGTAATTAATAGGGAAGGATTAAAATTAATCCGACGGATTTAAACTTTCAATTAATTTTCCTGACTCACAGTTTAACCAAAGTGGGTCATGTTTGGTATCATTGGAAAGGTAATTTTAAGGGCTATTTTATAAAAATTATTTCAACCCAAATCTCCCCCACCCATGACCACCAGACCAACCACAAAGTTAATCCCACTTTGAATAACCATTTGCATGTTCTGCTGGGTCAGGTTGAGGTTATAAAATTTGGATTTTTGTGCCAAAAAATTCTAAAAAATATTTGGATCATTTAAAGTACCAACTTTTTTTCGTTTTAGTGCTGTTGAAGAAAGTTATAGCTAAAATGAGTTTTCTATGGGTTTTGTATGGAAAACTTGTAGGTGGCACCACGGTCGTAGATAAAGTTTTTGGGCCAAGCGACAAAATTTCCCATCTACTAGACCAAAATACCTAAATTTTGAGATATAAACCATTACCTCTCGATCTGATTGAGAGGCTGTAGGTTAGGTGACAAAATTTTCAAAGTGTACCAAAACAGCTTCCGAGCTTGCGCGGAAGCTAAAAGTTATGTGTGAAAAGAAAAATTTTCAATAAATTGATTTTAAATTATTAAATTTATTAAATTAACAAGTCTACAGATTTTTAAGTTTTTCTAGAAAGTTCAAAATGATACTTAAAATTTCAACGATTTTTCTAATTTTTGCGGTTTTTCTTAATATAATTTGTGCCGACTTTGAGAATTCAAATCAAAATGTCTTCACAATGGACTTAAAAATACCTATTAATTACAATCCAAATTCACAATTTTCAACTAATCCAAGAAATTCAAGAATTACTAATGGAAATTCAGCATTAAATGGTCAGTTTCCATTTGCAACCTTTCTTCATATTCAACGAGGAAGCTCATTAACTTTTTGTACCGGATCTTTGTTATCTAGTACTTGGATTATTACAGCTAGAACATGTTTTGTGTGAGTATTTGTTTTTAGGTTTTTGCTTACATTAAAGATCATATTTTAAAAAGTTTAGTGAATTTTAATCTTTTAAATATCCTATAACTTTCTATTGAACCCTTTTCTAAACTCTTTCGATATCTACAACACCATTCATTACACCTATCGTAACATTTAAACAAGTGTTTTACATGCTTTGAACATTTTTGTTTTCTTTTTATTGTCTTTTACCGTACACCTGAAAAAGCTATAAAAGCAATTTTGTTTTTGAAATTTGAGCGATCGCGAGCATTAAAACATGTCTCATGTTGTACAAACGGCTCAATGGTCTAGTGGTATGATTCTCGCTTTGGGTGTGAGAGGCCCCGGGTTCAAATCCCGGTTGAGCCCAATTTGTAACTGATTTTGAGGTTATGTGATTTTTTTGTCAAAGTTCTTTTAGTTGAGAAATTTCGTTAAAAATCTTTTTGCATATAAATTTTTATCTTCTGAAAGCTTTCAAGGATTTATTTTTTTAAGAGTAAGAACAAAAATTATTGACCAGGAAGCTTAGGGCTATGCTACTTAACAAGCTCAAATAAATGAATGCGGCGTTTTATTTTCAATTTTTATTGATTTGAAATCCACATTTTTTTCTCCCATTCTTAAATGAAATCCTTTATTGTCTTGCATCATAACATTATTAGAAGTAGGTTTTCGACTTTAAACCTAGGTTCGCCATTAATATATTGTCAATATTAAAAAAGAAAAAAAATAAGAAAGTCTCTGTTTCGAAATTCTGAACAAAAAGAAGTTTTGTACAAAAAAAGTTAACATAACCTCAAATTCAAATTACAAATTGGGCTCAACCGGGATTTGAACCCGGGGCCTCTCACACCCAAAGCGAGAATCATACCACTAGACCATTGAGCCATTTGTACAACTTGAGACATGTTTTAATGCTCACGATCGATCGAGTTTCAACCACACGAGCATTTTTGTTGCGATGATCAAGTTTTACTTCCTCACGATAACTTTTATAGGTTTTTGTCAATTATTTTACATTTAAATGCCATTTTGCAATTTCAGCATAAATCCAAACTTTCCAGCTGATAGTCTTTTAGCTTTTCTTGGATCAAATGACATGCAAAGTGCATCCATGATTAATTCCTTTTCCAATCGAGGATCTTGGTACAATAATGACAATGGTGTTAACCCAAATATAGCTTTATTTCGATTAGCAATTGAAATGCCAATCAATAGTCTCATTAGGCCAATCAGAGTGCCAAGATTAGTTGATGAAAATTTCGGATTTGATGACTTTAATGTTACTACTGGTAAGTTAGGAGCCGCTCACTTATTACGTAACGCTCTGAACGGGGGGGGGGGAGTTTGTTAAAAATTGTTAAGCAGGGGGGGGGGGTTAAAAAACCAAATTTTGCGTTACGTCAAAAGTGAATAGCCCCTTATTGCTTACGATACATAAAATAAATAAAAATTTGTTTTTTTTTCAGTTGGATGGGGAAGACTAGCTAACAATTCATTTCCACGTCTTTTACAATTTGCTAATTTTAGAATTCTTGCTATACATCTTTGCTACTGGAACAGGAACTTTTCAAATTATGATTTTTGTAGCCAACATCAAACTTTGAGGTCAATGACAGACACAGAACGTGACATTGGTGGTGCATCTGTGATTGTTGAAGGTGACGGACAAATGACGCTGGTTGGAATTACCTCTGAGGTTATCGGCTTACCAAATGGACTTGCTGTTAGTTCTGTCAGAGTTTCGAGCTTTTTGAGATTTATTCATAATCATACTGAAATACCTTTTAGATAAAATGGAAAGGAAATTTTTATTTATTTTCAAATAAATTAATATTTTCAAAACAAAAATTTTTTATTAACAATCAGTTTTTTAATAAAATTTTTTATAAAAATTTGAAATTTTGATTTTTTTTTATTTTGTCAAATTAAAAATCTGAAAATTTTCTCTCAATTTATGATGGGACCCAGAAGTCATATTTTATCGCAACGTACTAAGCGAACGATCCTTAACTAAATTATTAAAAAGTTTAACAACTCACAATGTAGATTTAACCAAAATTTTCCTCATATTAGCTTTAACTTCATCTACAACTTTCTTAATAATTTCAATTGACTCCCTAATTTGCTCCTCATTAATCACTAGAGGTGGTGCTAATCTCAATATATTTCCATGTGATGGCCTTGTCAATAATCCATATTTTTTTAATCTCATACAAAAATCAAATGCGTCAACATTTCTGTTAAGTACGATTGCATTCATAAGTCCTTTACCACGATATAAGTCGACGATTCCTCTGTCTAATTTTCTAAGTCCTTGTCTAAAAATTTGACCCATTTTTTCAGCATTTTCAGCGAGATTTTCGTCTTCAATGACTTGTAAGGCTGTTAATGCTACTTTTGCAGCCAAAGCATTGCCACTAAAAGTTGATCCATGAGTTCCAGGTTCAATTACATCCATGATATGTCTATCAGCTAGAACAGCTGATACTGGATACACACCACCTCCTAGTGACTTACCCAAGACAACAATATCAGGTCTGACATTTTCATGATCAACACAAAGTCTTCTTCCAGTTCTTCCAAGTCCAGCTTGTATTTCATCATCAATAAATAGCACATTATATTTCGTACACAGCTGTCTAACCTTCCTTAAATACCCCTCACTAGGCACAATAGCTCCTGCATCACCTTGAATTGGCTCAGCCATAAATGCGCAAACATTTGGATCCTTTAATTCAGCTTCAAGTCTTTCAATATTATCATATGGAATGTTGACGAATCCAGGTACAAATGGTCCATAATTATCATAAGCTGTTGGATCTGTTGATGCTGAAACAGCAGCAATTGAACGTCCCCAAAAGTTGTTTTCACAGAAAATTATTTTTGCTTGATTTGCTGGAATTTTTTTGACTTTATAGCCCCACTTGCGAGCTAATTTGACAGATGACTCTGCAGCTTCGACACCAGTGTTCATGGGAAGCATTGCTTCCTGTTAAATTAATAATTAACTCATAAATTTAACAGAATTTTGATCTACTTACGTATCCAAAGAGTTTAGTCACATATTCAGCATAATCAGCTAATAAATTGCTATGAAAAGCACGTGAAGTTTGATGAAGAATGGATACTTGACCTATCAGTGCATTGATGATTTTCGGATGACAATGTCCTTGATTTACGCTAGTAAATCCACTTAGAAAATCAAAGTACTTATTACCATCGACATCATAGAGATATACTCCTTGTCCCCTACAAATTACAACCGGCATGGATGCATAATTATTGCAAGTGACGAGTTTTTCTCGTTTGATGATTTCTGTTGATTTTTGAGATGATTTGTCATTGTTTTCGGGAATATTTTTGGATGTTGTACTTAAATTCTTAGATCCAGCTCTTAAATTGACCTCAGAACCCCCAAAATTCACCAAATGTGTCTTAATTTCAAACTGTGACATTTTATCCAAAAAAAAAAAAAATAACAATTTAAACTAAAAATTTCAAATATCGACGCTTTATCCACAAAACTCATCAGACAACTGATGAATCTGCAGAATTCTTTTGATGAGATTTTGTTTGTGACTCTATGTTTTAGTCACGTTTCGACGCATTGCTAATGAATTTCGCAACAATAATCATGTGTCTTGTGTCTTAAAAACCTGAACAATATTTTTGGAAAAACAATAAATGCTATTAATGTGATAATAAAGTTGCTAAATGAAGGTGCTAACATCAAGATTTTGAATAAATGATTGAGTTATAAATTTTATGACTTCAGATGAATGAGCTTAAATGTTGGTAATTTTGAATAAATTGCCGGTTATTGATATGCAAATTAAGTTTATTTACGAAATAAATTTGTTTTTAAATAGAATATTTACTGATAACTGGAAAATTCTGATTTTGATCTTTTCTTTTCTTAATTTGCATTTTATTTACTTGTGTACAATGGAACAAGATATACATGAGCTCAGGGTTGTAGCCAGGGAAGGGTTTTGGAGGTCAAATCCCCCCCCTATTTTCGTGAGGTTTACACTAGATATTATTGAATTTTTCAGATCCGAACCAAAAAACGTCGAAAAGTAGCGAAAACCCCCCCTCAAAAAAATTCCTGGCTACGCCCCTGCATGAGTTGCAAGAAAATGCATATTAATGTCTTGAGTCATTGAAATAGGAAACATTCAAGTTCAATGCCAAAGTTTGTTTATCTTTTGTTTTTAATAAGCTTGTTCAGTTTCAGTGAATGTTTTAGTCTTTCTGAACTAGTACAAGTAGTAATTGTCTATAGCAGTAGTGGCCAACCTTTTTTGTGCTGCGGCACGCTTTATGAGTAAGTCATGACCAAAACCGCACGTTGAACACGGCTTATGGTACTTTTTGAAAAAAATTCGGCACACACTTGTGTGTCGCGGCACACCGGTTGGTCATCACTGGTCAATAGAATCTGGAAATAAGGGACATTTTTTATCAAATGAAACATTTAAAGCTTCAAGAAAACTGGGTATTTTATTGAAATCGGCCCTTAGATGTAGAAAAACTTTCCAAAAAAATGGACTCTAAAGGGTCTTAAAAATCAATAACTTCTAGTTTCCTTATCAATACTTGGATTAATTAATATCTTTTGATGAAATAATTCTCAAGAATTTTATTTTTTCCGCATTTATCTTATCGCTAAAGAACACATGTTACACGAAGTCTTAGTAATCAGAATTGCGATAAGGTTTTTGATTCTATGCATGAAATATATTGATGTGTATGATCTCAATAAAATCTGAACAATGTAAAATGAAAAAAAAATTATTCATAAATAAACTATTGTTATCTGTCAATGATGCTCTCATTTACGTCGCATAATAAACTTATTGTGATTTGAAATATCAAGTATTGTGCTAATCGTGAATTAAGTTTTGACGAAATAGTTTGTGATTAGAGTATATTTATAGTTTTGGGTGAGCTTATAAATAAATTTGTTGACCTATGTTTACTTAAATAAGTGTATGCTAGGCAAAGTATTGAAAATATTTTCAACTTTGTTCAATTAAAAAATCTTTTAATTTTTTTTTTCAGTAAAATTCCTTTTTAATCTAATAAATGTACGTCCTATAGGGCTGTTCATTTATGACGTCCATCAAAAACATGGATTTTTAGACTCTTTTCCCCCACTCTCAACTATTTAAACTGTTTCAACTGTTTAAAACTGTCACAAAGCTTCAGACCCCCCTCCTTCCTAAAATTCGAACATCAAAAGTGAACGAACCCCTAATCTGTTTTGCTCCTAAACCATTCTAATTCTATTGACCTCAAATTTTCTTGATAATTTAATGCAAATAATTCTATGTCCCCTCTCACCAATACTGGGGATCCTCGATTTGAGTAATTGTTTGATTCCGGAAAAATTCTACTCAAATCGAAACGTATGAAAAATGACCGTTAAAAAAGAAAAATTTGAATTTTTGTATGGGGACACTTTTGCTACTTAAATCGAGGATCTCCAGAATTATATCCAAAAAACGCTCCTAACTTAAATATCTTAATCATACGAGAGTCAAAACTATAAAACTTGAAAAACTTGATTAATTCTCTCAATTTTTTCCGCAACTCCTGACACTAACTTCTCTCAAAATACGTCAACATAAAAAAAAAAATTCTCTCGCAAAATCATTAATAAAAAAATTTAAACAGAAAAAAAAAATTTCCACAACTAAACACACATTTCTGCTCAGTATTCATTCTTACTTTGTTTGCTTCGGCTGCAAAGAAATAAGACTCGTTTCGGAAACATTTTACAACGTGTCGTGGCTGTGTCTAAAAATAGAAATTCATACAAAAAATTATTTTGTCTTTTCGCAGTTTTTATCCAAAAAATAAAACAAAAAATCGATCATGTCGCAAGCTAAAATTCTATCGCGTTTATTAAGAATTCAAAGTCGCGGAATTGCATCAACACCAAAAGTACTTGGACATTATAATGTCGACTCTTTGCCACCAAAATCCCGTGAAATTATCAAACGAGAAATGCTTGTTACTTGCAATAATTATTCAGCATTACCGGCTGTTTTGTGCAAAGGTGAAGGCGTGTATCTTTATGATGTCGATGGAAAGAAATATTTTGATTATTTGAGTGGATATTCAAGCGTAAATCAAGGTCATTGTCATCCAAAAATTGTCGAAGCTTTAATCAAACAAGTCACAGTACTTCATCATACGTCGCGCGCATTTCATAGTGATTTACTTGTTGAGTATGCTGAATATGTGACTAAATTATTTAAATATGTAAGTTACTACGAATTTTGTTCTATAATTCACAAATTGATCTTCAATCCTACAGGACGCAATGCTTCCCATGAACACTGGTGTCGAAGCTGCTGAGTCATCTGTCAAATTAGCTCGCAAGTGGGGCTATAAAGTCAAAAAAATTCCAGCAAATCAAGCAAAAATAATTTTCTGTGAAAACAACTTTTGGGGACGTTCAATTGCTGCTGTTTCAGCATCAACAGATCCAACAGCTTATGATAATTATGGACCATTTGTACCTGGATTTGTCAACATTCCATATGATAATATCGAAAGACTTGAAGCTGAATTAAAGGATCCAAATGTTTGCGCATTTATGGCTGAGCCAATTCAAGGTGAAGCTGGTGTTGTCGTTCCTAGTGATGGATATTTGAAGAAGGTCAGAGAGTTATGTACCAAGTATAATGTGCTTTACATTGCTGATGAGATTCAGACTGGACTTGGAAGAACTGGACGAAGACTTTGTGTTGATCATGAAAATGTCAGACCTGACATTGTTGTTCTTGGAAAGGCATTGAGTGGTGGAGTTTATCCAATTTCAGCTGTTCTAGCTGACAGACATATCATGGATGTAATTGAACCTGGAACTCATGGATCAACTTATGGAGGTAATCCTCTAGCTGCAAAAGTAGCAATCGCAGCGCTCGAAGTTCTTGAAGGTGAAAAACTTTCTGAAAATGCTGAAAAAATGGGACAAATTTTACGCAAAGGACTCAGTGAACTTGACAAAGACATTGTCATCTCCCACCGAGGTAAAGGTCTTCTCAATGCCATCGAAATCAACAACAATCGTGTCGATGCCTTCGACTTGTGTCTAAAATTAAAGGAAAATGGATTATTGTCTAAGCCAACGCACGATAACATTTTGCGACTTGCACCACCACTGATTATCACCGAGACACAAATCAATGAATCTCTCGAGATTATCAGAAAGACTTTGAAGGAAGTTTAATCAGCTTGATAAACAACACTTTGTTATTTTTTTTATAATTCCTTTGTTTCTTTTTTGTCAAGTGCTAAGAACAATAAAAGTGCATTTTTCTTATCTTAATTGGTTGCTTTTTTTGGTTGTTTTGTTGTCAATTGCATTTGTGCTACGTGGAGGGGCTTAATGTGTGGTGTGATACACTCGTTAAGTGATAAAAACTTATTTTTCTTTTCAGATTGATAAGAAAAACTACTGAGAGATAAGAAGGGAGCTTTGAAGTTGAACAAAAATATTGTTTTGTAAAATTCCATATGGAACATAAATTAACGATGTTTGTTTTTGTGATTAGTAAGATTTAAGTAAAGATATGATAAAAAAGAGGTGTGTGATGATTGTGTAAATGTTCGCAACAGACAGTCGTTGACTAGCTTTTTAATAATTTATTAAATTAATCAAGTTAAATTAAAAATCATCTTTTGACATTTTTGGATTTTCTAACATAGTAAGCCCGAAAGACCCAGGATGAGGAACTAATCAAATTGATCAAAAATGATCAAAAATCAATTTGATCAGTTCCACACCCTTGCAAAAGACACAGATCGGATAATCGAGATGAATTCCGGCACCAAGCCGGAGTGAGGCCAGCACTAAGCTGGCATCCAATTTAAACCAGAGTGTTACTGGCTTTATTCCGTCTTGGTGCCAGATTTCGTCTCGATTATCCGATCTGTGCCTTTCTGGATGGCTCAAACTGTTTTTATTGCATTACAAAAATATTTTTTTTATTTTAATTTAAAAATTTGCAACTTTTCATTCCAAAATTCAATAATTAAATCCAGTCTTAAAATAAATCACAAAACCTTTGACAACTCATACAAATAAGCACCAAGTACCTTCGATCCTTCAATAAAGTTCCTCTCGTTAATTTTCTCATTTTGCGAGTGAGCACCATCATCACCACATCCAATTGGCAGTAAAAGTACATTTTTGCCTGTGACCTCCTGGAAAGTCAGCGTCACAGGAATCGTACTTCCTTCACGTATGAGATTCGGTTCTACACCATAAACATGTTCAGTTGCTCTCACGGCAGCTTGAAAATTGTGATTATTTGGATTTTCTGTGAAGGCACGAACGCCGTGTGACATTTGACATTTCATGAGATTCGGTGAGCCGGAGTCTTTGAATTTTTTAGTTAAATAGTCGACGACAAGTTTTTCGATTTTATTTGGGTCTTGATTTGGGACTAGACGGATGCTGAACTTTCCAGTGACTTTTCCAGGAATTACAGTTTTTTGTCCTGGCTTACAGTGAGCTCCACTAATACCATGAATTGATAATGCTGGGAATCTCCATCGATGTTGAAGTAGATCCTTTTTATTTCCATACAATAACCTTCCAGGTGTACCAATAGAATTCTTATATTCATCAATATCAAAGACAATTTTCTCATAAATTTTATCCTCATCTGGTTTGACTGGCTCGACATCATCATACACTCCTGGCACTAAAATTCTTCCATTTACATCCACAAGTTGTCCCATTAAATTAAATAAATCAGTCATTGCTTCGTAAACAGTTCCGCCATAAACTCCTGAATGTAAATCTTGCTTTGCACACTCGATGTCTAAATTAAAGTGAGCAAGTCCTCTTAAACCGTATGTCACACATGGATAGTTCCCAAGCCATCGACTGTCTGTGATGCAGGCATAATCGACATCATCAAACCATCTTCGCATAGACATGAGGCATTTATGAAGACCAATACTTCCACTTTCTTCCATACCTTCAAAGACAAACTTTATGTTGACAGGAATTGTTATGTTTTGACGTTGGTACGCTTCGATTGCATTAAGCCAGCAGAGGATTGGACCTAAAATTAGTAGAATTTTGTTAGAAACATTTTTTAAAACTATAAAGTTTATTTTTGTTTTTTAAGTAATTAAAGCCCAGGGTGTGGAACTGATCAAATTGATCAAAAAAAAAAAAAAAATGATCAAAAAAGATCGAAAATCAATTTGATCAGTTCCACACCCTGGATTAAAACAGTGATAGCCAACCGGTGTGCTACGGCATACCAGTGTGCAGATTTTTTTTAAAAAGTACCACGAGCTGTGTTTCGCGTGCGGTTTTGACCATGACTTACTCACATGGTGTGCCGCGGCACAAAAAAGGTTGTCCACCACTGAATTAAAGTTATGAAAAGGAGCATTTTGCATGAAATATTAAAGATTCAGATGCATTTTGAAAGTTTTTGTATGGAAAGAAATTTAGGTGGAGGAAAGAGGAAACGAGGTTGCTGGGATTTTTGGTTTTTTTCCCCAAAAATCCTATCAAATTGAAAAATTTTTCGTAAAAAAGGGGTCGGGGTCCACCTTACTGTTCAGGTGTCTTCACACTTAAAATTTTAGGCTCAAGAGCCATTTAGAAATCTCAACTTGATCTCAACTAACCTTTATCATCTGATGAACCACGTCCATACAATTTTCCATCTTTTGGTGTTAATACAAATGGATCTGTGTCCCAACCGTCTTCAACTGCAGCTGGCTGTACATCAAGATGACCATAAACTAGGACAGTCTTTTTTGATGGATCCTAAAATATATAATTTTAGGATTTTTTAGAAATAATAAAATTACAATAAATTATGGTATGAAAATTGTTTTAGATTTCTGATTTGAAAATTGAAGCTTAGTTGAGCTTATTGTATATTTTTTTGAAATTATTCTCATTATAACTTTTTTAAAAAAATATTTTCAATTTTGAATATTAAACCGATCAAAACGCTCCACATGGAACCCTGTATGTAGCGCACAATATTATTATTTACTTATTTTCTTAAAACATTAAAAAAGCGTAAACATTACAAATTTATATAAAAATTTCCTAGTCACCTTAAATCAATATGAGACATTTCACACATCTTACTAAATTATTCCACTAAAATACCTCAATTTCCAAAAATATACTTTTTACGTATAAAGCCCCCCAAAAATTATTTAAAAGTCTCAAACCTTCCAATTTTAGTCGAGTAGGCACCACATGTTGTTAAACAAACGATCAATTTTTAATTGACATACTCGTCGTAATGATAATGGAAAAATACAGAAGTAAGAAATAAAACAAAAATGACGTAATTGGATATGGCTTGTGTGGCGTTCGGTATCAATGCAATAAGTGCTGCGGTTTTTGGTGATAAAATTTAATTTTTGATAAGATATTCAATTATTTGTATCTGCGGTTGATTAAAGTTTATAGAGATAATTGTGTTTAGGTATGAAGTCATAAAATGTGGGCTCTTTATGGAAGTAGATTCTTTATCACTTCCGTATATGAATTATGGTTGTGATCTTTTTTGAAATAATTTAAATTGAACTAGTTAACAATCTGCTTATGTAAAGAAAGTTACGAATGATATGTGGTTCAGTATGCTATTTATTGTGGGACTTCAGTTTTCTCTATATTTAAATTATTTAAGAGGTTGTTTTGTAGAAAATAATGCTACTAAAATTTGGTGAAATTGAATGAATTTCGGACGATTTCCAACAATTTTTGAGGGAGCTTGAAATTTATGTACCCCTAGTACTAGAATTTAAACCTCAACTTTCAACCACTTGATGATTTTACTGACATTAAGGTGCCTTCACACTCAATTTTAAGGCGCAGGCAGGGGTGTAGCCAGGTTTTAACCACCTGTTTTTGGGAATTTTTTTCAATTTTCTAGGGTTTTCTGGGAAAAATTGCGTTTTATACAAAAAAATTTCAACCAAATCACCTCAAAAAAATTATTTTGGACTACGCCCCTAGGCTTAGGTGTCTTTAAACTTCAATAGTAAAGTTTAGGGTCTTAGTATTGAAATTTTGAAAATGAAAATGCATTTAAGTTAAATTTTTCAGATCCACTAATTTTTTTTTGTAGTAAGGTGTCCTCACAAAACTCAGCTCAAGGTAATTATGCAATTTTTCACCTTTGTCACCTCAAAAACACAACAACCACATATTTTACAAAACTTTAACTTCACTAAAACTTCCTCCTATATACAATAAAACTCAAAAGTCATTCACATACCGCAAACTGACAATAAACAAAAAAAAAAAAATGAACTCAATCTCAGTCATATTGAGGCAGGTCAAGAAACCTCGTATGAATGCAAATACTTGATACTCACATTTCCGAGCGTTCCAGTTAAAATATTCGGCAATTTAATTTTAGTTCCATCGGGTAGATCTTGATTTCCAATATCCACCTGTCGACATGAAATACTTAGAGCTTCCATTTTTTTCTGTGCCCAGTCGATCATCCTTTGACAGTCATTTCTAGTATGAGGCCATGCACTTACAGACTTTATCGCGACAGCTTCAATTAAGGTCTCGATAAAGTTGACCTTATTGTTATCAATGTAACTAAAGAAAAATAAAAAATGAATTAGAATTTGAAGAATGAAAATGCAACTAAATTGCACTTACGCAAATAATTTACTCAGAGAGTCCGGTAAGCTCATTTTTTTAAAATTTCGTTTGTGCCTGCACAGCGCTCAAGTCTCAATTCGTCATATGATAAAAGCAAACTAAATTTAATTTCTAGTAAGAAACGACTTTTTGTTATTTATATTTATAGTCAACTTAGTGGGGAAGATACGGAAATTATGTCACGCGGTGTAGCTGGTGTGGATGACCGGCTTGGTGGGTTTTGATGGTTTTAAACTTGTTTTATGGTTTTTGAGCTCAATTTCAAGAAAAAGTGGAAGAAAAATTTATGTTTCTGGAACTTGCAACTTTCTATGTCTTTTATTTTGTATTACTTTATAAATGTGGAATTGATAGGTTAAAAATTTTGGATTGTTATAATTTATGTAAGTATTAAATAAGTTTTTATTATAAATGCGTATTATCTGGCGAGCAAATACGCACTATATAAAAATAAATGCGCACTTTAAGAAAGTAAATGCGCATTGTATGAAAATAAATGCGCATTATGGAACAGAATAAATGCACTCTATGTGGAAATAAACACGCGATATGTGACAAAATAAATGCGCACTATTTGACAGAATAAATGCGCACTATGTGAATGAAATTACGATTTATATGAAAATTCATGAGTCTTATCTGAAAAAAACATGTGCGCACTATCTGATGATAGAAGAATGCAAAACAAACCTAAATACATTTTTATTAAGTAAAAATATGACTCACATCATTTCCATACCTTCACCATTCTCTACCTTAGCATTTTCTAAACCTCTCAATCCTGAATTTAAAAAAAATATTTTCTCACACATTTTCTCATCATATGGGAAGTCCCGACCTTTAAGCCGAACAGCTTGTTTTCAAACGAAAGCATTTAGTCGATCTATTTTTAACGAGCATAGAATGAGAAAAATATTTTGAAGGAAAAAATTTTCGTTTGACTCAAAATTTTCAAAGTCAAAAAGAAAAAAATGAAGGAAAAATTCTTTTGAATGGAATTTTTTTGGACATGTGGGACAGATTGACATCACTTTTATTTGTTTTCCACTATTACTTTCTTTTTACTATTTAATATTTTTTGCGGTTTTTGACCTATTCATTTTCAAAACTTTATCAATTGAGATATCAACGCTTAATTTACATAATATGAATTATTGGCAATAATTTGTGGTCAATTTTTATTTGTTAAATAAAAATTTTCACAATCAATTTTGGGGGTCGTTCACTTATGATGTCTGATTTTTGGGAGGAGGGGGGTCTGAAGCTGTGTGACAGTTTTAAAAAACTCAACTTTTTTTGAATGGAGATTTTGTGGCAGAAGGTGGTAGAGGGAGGGAGTAGGGTCTAAAATCTAAATTTTTGATAGACGTCATAAGTTAACGACCCCACACGTTAATTTGGTTATAAAAAAAGTAGAGAAAGTTGAAAGAAAATCCAACTTATTAATTTTTATTAATTAATTTTTGAACATTTAAAAATTTGTCTAACTAATGATCAGCTCACCACCCCTTCATTAAACTTAATCTCAAGTAGCAAATTCAGTTTCTAAATTATCAAACCATAAATTATGTGATTATTTTATAATTGAACACTTCAAAGATAATTAATCCACGCTTAATATCTCATTAACGAGAACAAAAGGTTTCAGTTTCTTTTGGATCCTCAAAATTAAATCATGCAAAATCGATTTTTAAAATTTGCCATTGTTATATTTGCTGTTGTTTTTGTTATTGCAGCAATAACTGGAGGTGTGCTTTATTTTGTTTTAAAAAAAGACGATGGTAAAGAAGATAGGATTGGTATTGGTGCAATTGCAAGCAATGGAGTCGAATGCGCAGAAATGGGAAAGAAAATATTTGAAAGTGGTGGAAATGTTGTTGACGTTGCTGTGACGACAATGCTGTGTGAAGGAATTTCTAGTCCGCAATCTAGTGGTGAGTCAAAATTTAAAAAAGATTACTTGAAAATTTTTTTGACACATTTTTAGCGCATTTTTGAAAACTTGTTTTCAAAAAGGAAGCTCAATCATGCACTTTGATCGGTCGTTCGGTCGTTCGGTCGTTCGGTCGTTCGGGTCCCAATTATCTCTTGATCTAGACTTCGTAGCAAGCTCGGAATTGTTTTAATAGCTTCATTGAATATTTTTATTCCCGCCGTTTATATTGAAAAGTCAAAAAACACTAATTAAATAGCTTAATTCATCGATTTTATATTTCAAAAAAAAAAAAATATGTAAACAATGCAGGGCAAAGCTATGCTGATGAGAAATTTGAATTTTTTCTAACCGTTAAAAAATTTGATTTTTTTTACCGTTATTTCGGATTGATTTTTTTCTCAGAATTTTATTCTAAGGCGATTCCATGAGTTTTATTAGCTTCGTTTCATCGAGTTATTGGCGGCAAATGTATTTAAAAGTCCTTAAATTTGTGTTTAAACATCTTAATTAATTAACATTTAATTTTTTCATACAAAACAAATATAAGTGCGTTTAGAAATTTGAAAAATAATGGATGTGTTCAGAAATTTAAATTTTTCGCTGATGGAAAATTTTGAATTTCAAAAAACCGGTAAATCGTAAAGCTATTATTTGCATTGAACATTATAAAAATCAATTTTAAAGGAATTTTGATCTTTAGTTTAAAACTTATTATTGAAATGCATTATGATTAAAGAAACAGCAATAGAGTTTTAAAACTTGACACTCTTTTCTATTTAATCAATTGCTAATCGCTGCGTCAAAAATGCGCTGAAGTCCCTCGATATAAAAAACGAGGACTTTTGTAATTTTTTTCTATTCTAGGAGTTGGTGGTGGATTCATAGCCGTAATCTACCTAAAAAGTCAAGGAATCATTCGTACAGTTAATGCACGTGAAAGAGCACCAAGAAACTCAACAGCAGACATGTTTGTGGCTAATCCAAAGGAATCTACTCACGGTGGTAAAGCAGTTGCAGTTCCTGGTGATCTAAAAGGAATTTGGGAGATGCATCAAAAGTATGGCTCTATGAAATGGAAAGACTTACTTGACCCAGTTATTGACATGTGTAAAAACGGACACATTGTTGGTCCGTTCCTTGAAGAAATGTTGACAGCTTATGAAGATGAACTTTTAGCAGAGCCAAGCTTGAGAGAAATTTTTATGAATCCAGCAACAAACAGAACTTGGAAGCTAAATGACAAAATGAAAAGACCAAAGCTTGCGGAGACATTAGAAATTATCGCAAATGAAGGAATTGATGCCATGTATGGTGGTGGAGAGTTAGGAAAGAAATTTGTGGCTGATGTACAAAAATATGGTGGAATAATGATTGAGAAGGATTTAATGGATTATAGGTGAGTATTTTTGACAGAAGTGTAGCCAGAAGGGTTCGGGCAACCCCCAAATTTGAATTTTTAACCATAAAATTCAATTCTAACCTCAAATTTAGTACCTAACCTCAAAGTTTAGATCCTAACCTCAAATTTTACATCCTAACCTGAAAGTTCAGATCCTAACCTCAACATTTAATTCTAACCTCAAAGTCTAGATCATAACCTCAAAGTTTAGATCCTAACCTCAAAGATTAGATACCAACTTCAAATCCTTAAATTTATCTACCAAATATTCTTTCAATCTTCCAGAGTCGAATGGTCTAACCCAGTAAATACAACAATCATCAATAACAGCACAGTTTACACAGCCCCACTTCCCAGCAGTGGTTCCATGATCATTCTCATGTTAAATCTTCTTAGAAATGACAATATAGAACCAAATCTCATCGGCTACCAAAGAATGATTGAAGCCATGAAAATTGCTTTTGCACATCGAACAAGAATTGGAGCTGAAGCAAACGAAGAAGTTCTTGGAATTGCTAGAAATATGGTTGACAAGTCATACGCAGATACACTCAGATATCTCATAAATGACACAAAAACATCAACAGATGTCAAATACTATGGTGCAAATCATGCTGATATTGATGATCGTGGAACTGCACATTTATCAATTTTAGCACCAAATGGAGATGCAATTGCTGTTACTAATACAGTTAATGATATCTTTGGAGCCATGTGGAGATCGCAGTCAACAGGAATTATTCCTAATGATGAGATGGATGACTTTGCAGTTCCTGGCGGTCCAAATGCTGATGGAGTTCTGCCATCGCCAAATAATTATGTCATTCCTGGAAATAATCCAATTTCATCAATGACACCGACTATTGTAGTTAATGAAAATGGTGATGTTAGGTAATATAAAATTAAGTTTATTAAATTTAACATCAAAATATTCCAGAAAATTCACAAAAAAATATTTTTACATAGCAAAAAACCTCAAATAACTTTTCACCTCTTTTAGACTTCTAATTGGAGCAGCAGGTGGTCGTAGAATCATCACAAGCACATTTTATACTTTATTTAGAAACATTTTCTTTAACGAAACCCTCTCAGACGCAATGGCAGCACCAAGAGTTCATCATCAATTAACCCCAATGGAGCTTGTTTATTCGTCACATTTTGATGCTGAAATTATTAAATCTTTAAATGAATCAGTTGGACATAAAGTGCGAGGAACACCAAGAATTGCAAATGTTGTTGGAATATCTGTGGAAGGTGACGGTGTTAAGGCTAGTTATGATCCATTGAGGGGTGGAAGTACTGTGATTTTCGAGGGGAAATATTGAGTATTATTAGTTATAACAGGCTGAATTGCTATATGATAGGTGAAATTGATTTTAATTATTTGATGTAATTTGTGTAAAAATTTTGTTAATAAATGTGGTTTTTATAAAGCTTAGAGATTAAAATTTACTTTTATGCAATTCTTAGCAAATTCACTTCATTTTAACAACTTTAATCAATCCTTTTATCAAAGCATCTATCACTCCCAATATTCTATAAATCACCTAGTTCATTGACACTCCCCCAACAACTATTCCAACATCTTGACCCCCAACAGTATCAGACCTCTCCAACTACGTCTGAAAACAGTAATCTAACACCTGTAAATCACATGTGTTCTTATTTTTAACACAACCAATCTTATCAGACCTCTTTTGAGATTATTTTCTTAAATTTTATATTTATGGCATAGCTAACTGAAAATTTTTCTTTTGATAAGTCATCCTTATCGCCGGCTATAACTAGTCAAGAAATTTTGAGGAGTGCGACCACTAGCTGAGTGTTTTTTGTGCTGAAAAGAGTGGAATAAGAAGGCTGAGAAAAAAATATAATAATGGAAAAATTGATTAAAATTTTGGCACTTTGTGTCTTGGCAGTGGGATTAGTTGGTGCTGATCCAATTTGGGAGGATGCTAATCTTGATACGGTGAGTTTGTGGGATTATTGTGATGAGTTTTGGGAGGTTTAGGCTGGTTAAATCTTAAATTTGAGGAAATTTGGCTAACTTTCATTGTTTCATGAAAAGTTGCCAAAGTCCATAATTTTATCAGTAATATTTGACCCCTGTCCACATATATCAAATTTTAATCTCATCAAAATCAATTTCCTTCCAAATTTAGATCGGACTTCTCAGAAAATATGGCTACACTGCTGAAGCATTGACAGTCACCACATCAGATGGCTACAGACTTGGAATTCACAGATGTTCAGGAGGTCCACTGTCCCCACCAGCTTTAAATAAGCCTGTCGCCTTTTTGATGCATGGACAATTGAGTTCATCAGCTGATTATGTCATCATGGGACCAAATAATGCATTGGTTTATATGTTGGCTGATTTAGGGTGAGTCTTGACCACAAGTGCTAAAATTTAATCAAAATATTCTCGAAAACACTTGAAATTCTTTCTTTTGTTGCTCCTTAATCCCAACAATTAAATCTTATCAATTTTTTCATTTACAGATATGACGTTTGGATGGGAAATTCAAGAGGAAATCGCTACTCAAATACACACACCTCTCTACACAATGAATCAAAAGCCTATTGGGAATTTGGATGGCATGAAATTGGAACAATTGATGTACCAACAATGATTGACTTTGTATTAGCCAGAACAGGACAGAGGAACCTTCATTACATTGGACATTCTATGGGAACAACAGTTTACTTTGTTATGATCAGTGAGAAGCCACAATATGCATCAAAACTTAAGAGTGTACAACTTTTGGCACCAGCAACATACATGACATATATCCTTACACCTTATGTCAGATGGATTGCAACTTATGCATATACATTCGATCTTATGTTCCAAATGATGGGAACTTACTACTTTGCACCGACTGATGAAATGGATAGGCAAGCTGCATACAATGATTGTCGTGATGGTGCTCCGTACCAAGAAATGTGTGCCAATCAAATCTTCTTGATTGCTGGATGGAATTCAGTTGAAACTAATAGAACAATGTTGCCGGTCATTAATGCTCATTCACCAGCTGGTGCTAGTATTAGGAATATGTTGCATTATGCTCAAATTGTGAGAAGTGGAATATTCAGGCAGTATGATCATGGTGCTAATAATATATTGGTTTATGGACAATTGACACCTCCGTTGTATAGATTCACTGGACATACAGCACCTGTTGCATTTTATTATGCGTAAGTATTTTTAAGGTAGTTACAGCTTTAAAATGAAGGAATTTGACAAATTTTTATGACCATTTTAAAAATTGACATTAATTAGTCAAATTTGAAATAATTAATGCATTTTGGAACTTAAAATCTTTTATTAACCTCGAAAATTCAAAAAAATCTAATAAAATTCATTTTCTAATTCAAAACAGTCTCAACGACTGGATGGCAACCCCAGCAGACGTCAATACCCTTCATCGAGCTATGGGAGCACAGGTCACATTATTCCATCAAGTTCCACAATCATCATTCAACCACATGGACTTTGTGTGGGCTATTAATGTTAGATCTTTGGTTTATGACAGAATGGTTCAGGAAATGAGAAAATATGATTAAATTTAAATGGAATTGACTGAAAATTAAAAAAAGTTCTTAACCAAAAAGTTCAAATTTTTATTTTTTTATGTGAAAATTAATCAATGCAAAATTAATAAAATTAGGATTTTTAAGGCAAATTTTTTGGAAGTTGTTTAAGATTTTTCAGATTTTTTTTTTACAGTTTTCAAATTTAGATGTCGCTGCAAAGTTTTACAAAATTACTCACATACATGCATTATATTTAGGAGTAAACTTTACAAATAATAAAGGAAAAATTGATTTTTTTCACAACAAACAAAAATTTGCGTAGTTTTTAAATAGTTTTAATTAATATATTGAAGATATAAAGGCACAAATGGGCAACACACCTAGTCAATTTACTGAAGAAGAGCTGCGGGACTACGAAGATCTGACATATTTTACAAGGAAAGAAATTTTACTGTAAGTTGCGTAAAATTTAAAGAGATTTTGCAATGGATGATTGAGAAATTGTGAAGTTAATGAGGTTGCTAGTTAGCTTGTAAGTTAGCTTGCAAGATTATATGTTGGCTAATTTACTAGTTTAAAGACCAAAGTGCAACTTAAAAATTTGAGAGCAAAAATTTGCAAAATTTTATTTAAAAAATCCTTTAAAAATTCAAAACAAAAAAAAATTATAATTTTTTTCTAAAATTCCAAAATTGACAATATATTCCTAAAAATTTGATTTCTCTTCCAGAGCCCATGAAAAATTCAAAGCAATCTCGCCAGAAAAAGTCAATCACAACAAAAATGCAAAACTTTCCATGAATAAAATAATGAGCACAGCTGAATTGTCCTGCAATCCATTTGCTGATAGAATCTGTCAAGTATTCTCAAGTTCTGGTGATGGATCTGGCGATTGCACATTTGAGGACTATCTGGATATGATGTCAGTGTTCTCGGATCAGGCACCAAAGAGTGTTAAAGCTGAACATGTAAGTTTTTGATTTTGTGGGTAGATACAGGATAAATTGATTTAGTTTGAAGGTGTTTTGAGGAATATGAACTTAATTTTGATTACTTGGGGTTGCTATATTAAGTATAAAGTAAAGTAAAGTTTTTGTATGAAAAAATTTTTGGCAGGGGTAAAGGAGTGACTTTTCGTTTCTTTTTCACGAAAAACCCTAGCAAATCAAAGAAATTTGCCAGAGAGGTGGGTGAAACTCACCCAATCACCCTCCCCCCTCCCCCTGGTTGATACGCCACTGATACTAACCTTTCAACTCATTTTCAGGCCTTTAGAATCTTCGACTTTGATGGTGACGATATGTTAAGTAAAAACGACCTAAAGCAAGTCATTCAAAGGCTAATTGGGTTCAACAATCAATTTACGGATCTCGATATGGAGCAACTTATACAAAATATTCTTGAGGAAGCTGACTTGGATGATGATGGATCATTGAGCTTTGCAGAATTTGAACATGTTATTGATAAATCGTCGGATTTCACAAAGTAGGTTTTATATTTTCTATTAAATGTATCATATACTGAATTTTTATTTTTTTAACAGTTCCTTTCGGATCAGGCTTTAAGCATTCATGAGAAATAACTCCTCATTCCAGTTCCAACCAAAGAAAAATAAGGATTTTAGTTGAAAAAGGCTCTTTTGGAATTCACTTTGTCTTGACCTAATTCAAAAAAATAAATCAAACTTATCAAGATTTCCAAAAATACAACTTGATGAAATTGCTACAAACAAACCATAAAACAGTGTTGGACAACCTGGTGCGTGTTTCCATGGTATACCCTATCAGTGGCATAGCTAGGATTTTTGTTTGAAAAAATGACTTTAATTATCTTATTTTCGTCAACAATGAGTTACATTGTATTCTATTGCTACTAATTATTAACTCCTGTTAATTAATTCAATTTTTAAAATACTTTTTTGAACAAATTGCAAATCTTAAAAAAATATATGAAACTTTGAGCTCAAGAGAGGTCCCTGGCTATGCCCCTGTACCCCATACCCTAGGAGATACCCCTAGGGCTAAACTTTAGGCTATACCCTAGAAACCCACCCCTGTAAACCATGGCAAAACCTATATAACTAACAGCTATAATTATATGTTCCAAATTTATTTAACTTACATTTTAGTTCCCACTCACCACCCACTTAAAGTAGGTTATGGCCCTTAAATGTTTTGTAAGATATTAAAATTTAATTGCACATTGACATTTAAAAAATTGTCCTTGTAAATGCTTATTGGAATAAAAAATTTATTCAAAATATTAAAATTCTTTTATTGTCTTTTTATGGGATATAAATTAGCTATTTTTATGGTAATTTTAGAACTTTTGCATTTCAAAAATAATTAGCAGCCAAAAAATTAGGTTCTTATTTTTTTATATATTTTTAGGATTAAAATTATCATTTTTTTATTTTAGAATTTTTTTTCATCGATTTGATTTGCCAGTACTTTTGTTGTTAAACTAGCCAATCGACTACGATGAGATTCCTATCAACTATTTGCTTTAAAAAATTATTAATAAAAAAAAAGTTTCAAAATAAGTAAAATTCTAAAAGAGCTTACAAGAATAATATTCGTTGATATATAAATTACTTAATTTTAAAAAAAGCCTTAAAATTTTTTTATGGTATAATTTGGTCATTAATAATAATTTCTCACTCAGCCTCACGTAAAAATATTTCATTTTCATTTTCAATTTGGTTTTTACAAAAGAGATTCTTTGGATTATATAAAAATTCGTCGATTAATTCGTTACAATTCGATGTATCTGAAACCACAACTTGTTCTTCGATTGCTTTTACGATGTGATCACACGGATCATCATGTGGATGATACTAAAATTGAAAGAGAGAAAAATATAGTTTTGAAGTATTTTTTGGTAATTTTTTTTAAAGTAATTGTAATGTAGTTTGGGATCGTTCGTATAAATTGTAACGCTTGGGGGATGAAGGTTTTTTTTACAAAATTTGTTATGGGGGTGGGGTTTAAAACAGTCAATTCAGGTGTTACGAATTTAATGAAAGTCCCCTTAAGGTGCATTCAGATTAAATTTCTCACATTCAGATACCTTCACATAATCAACTCACCTCTTCAATAGCCTTGTAAAACTCCCTAAAGATCCTCTGCTTCCCCTCCTTATGAAAATATCCTCGATTTCCATGCAGAATCTGCACACCATTCGTAACATCACATTGAGATGTATACATGCAGTGATCAGGCCTGTAATTGTATTCACATTTCATAAGATGCATCTCGTGTGGATGTTCATGAAAATAAACATTAAGAATGTCCTGATCACCCCAAGCAAGTTTATTCTTATATTTTTGGTAAATTGGTAAAATTTTCTCCTCAAAATTGACATTTCTCATTCGTGTCAAGTTCATCAGCATTACACCAGAATTAACACCAAATGGTTGGTAGAATGGATGTCGAGCGAACCTCGTGTACCATCCAGTATTAAAATTTTCACTTTCAGATGCCATTGCTGAGATTTGTGAGTCATCAAAAGACTTAAAATGCTGATAGACGAGGTCGGGTGATGAGAGAAAAATAACATCACAATCGACATAAATTAATGAGTCGAGATGAGGTAGTAAAGAAGGCAAGAAAAGTCGTTGTGAGGCACAAGGCTTGAACAGCTTCAACCATGTCTCTTTATCGTCATCCGGAAATTTTAAGTCAAAAATTTCAAATGAAAATTTTCCAAAATTCTTTAAATTTTCAATTTTTTCCTCAAAAATTTCCTTCAATTTTGATTCTGTGACAATAATGAAATTTATTGATGTATTTTTGGTGCTAAAAAGTAGAACTGATTTCATCATGACTAGAGATTCATCGACGCGTTCCGTTCCGCAAACAACAACAGCAATATTGATGGAAATTTGTGGCAATTTTTGTTGATTTTGTTTTTGTTCTGTTTCATTTTTGGTATTAAAATTGTCGTTAAAATATATTAAAAAATAAATAAATAACACTAAGAATATAATTAACACTAATTTAGAGTAGATTCGCATTGCTTTAGCCTTTTAAATTTCACATTTGGATGGATTAAAAATTGATTTTGAAAAATTTTTGTTTATTATAAAAAAAATGTTCTGTAAACAGCTGTTTGTTGAGTATTTTTTTTCATTCTACACATTCTTCCTTGTTGCTTAGTTACAAAAACTGAGCAAATGATCGTAGTTTCAAATATCCTTTTTCGGGTGGTTGAGAATATTTTTATGGCGGGAAAATTTGAAATATTTGCAGAACATTTTCACTTGTACTAGAATTTGATAAGTTCTTGTGATTAATTTACAGCATTTTACTGCTTCACAATGAGTTTACGGAAAAGTATCACGAAAAGTTTTAGTTATTGAAATAAAAAAATATTTTATCACGATTTTGTGATAAAAAATTGTTTAAAATCGAAAGGTTTAGTACAACGTCACGTTATTATTTTATTGTTTAAGGTCAGTTTAATACTAAATCAGAATAGTATAAAAGCACCACTAAATTGTTGCCATTTCATTACTTTTTTTTAAAAAAAGTTAATACGTGAAAATCAAACCTCAACTAAAATTAAGTAAATCACAATGAAATTCTTAACTATTGCTGTAGTTTTTTGTGTAATTTGTCAAGTATATACTGGAAGTCCATCATATGCACCAAATTCCGATGATTGGAGTTTTGAGTCTCCTAATTCTGACCCATCCAGTGAACCAGATTGTGTAAAATGCAGTGATTCCATAACATCCGCAACAACCCCATCACCTGAAAATTGTAACGCAAAAGGGAAAACTAAAATTAGCATAAAATTGACATTCTGGGCAACTGAAACTCAGGCCGAACGTGAATCTTCAGGGTATTGCGTTGAATGTGCATCAATTTCAGGTTCTTCTCCATTACTTAAACAAGTTGTTATTGGATGTTAGAATAAGTTACTAAATAAAATGTTGAGTTTTATCATTAAAATGCTTTGTGGCCGTTCACAAAGTACGTTACGCAAAAAAATGACTTTTTAACCCCCCTCCCCCCTCGTTACGCTTTTTGTATGAAAATTCTTTTGTTTTGTTTAATCTGTTACAAAATCTTAGACCCCCCTCCCCCCTAAAAAGCGAACGTACTAAGTGAACGGCCCCTTTTCATTTTTAAAGATTTTGTAGATTTTTTTATTTTCAGATCAAAATTTATATAATATTTAATTTTAACTTAATAATTCAATCGACTTCGTCAACATTTATTTACAATAAGAAAATATACCTCAGCAGTATCAATAAATCATTCCAGGATGAACTTGCCGTTGAAAATAAACATTTGGATTGCTACTCATCGTCTGTTCCAACGTCGTGTACACATTTGGATCATCTTGCATGAACAAACCTGAAACAACAAAAAAAAGAAAAAAACATAACCTTAAAAAAAAAAGTTCCAAGAATCTTGAATGCCAGCAACTGAAACCTGTATAATTAGGCGGTGGCTGCTTGTGAGTGTAATAATATAATGGTGACATGTGTTGATGGTGCGAATAATGGTGCAATGGTGGCGTATAATATGACATTGGTACAACTAGTGCATAATCTGTAAAAGTTTTTTTTGATGATTTTTTTTATACAATTTTCCATGAGATTGATGAGAATTGGATGAGATGCATGAGTCCATAACCTCAAAAAAAACACCAAAACCCAAATTAATTCTAAAATCTTCAACTTACCACCACCAAGTGTCGTTACAGCTTGCTGATGCTTACTGCTGATCTCATTTCCACCAATATTTCCCTTTCCATTCATTACACCATATTTAATAGGCTTAAAATGAAAGAATGACGGTGAATAACCTGAACCAGCTCTCGATGATGCACTAAACCTCTCGTCACGATCCTCAACAAACATATCTTCTCGTCCCATGGCAGCCAATTGTCTTCCCTTTGGCATAAACATGACAAGAAAAATGATTGTGGATGTTGCAAGAAGTGCAAATGCCAGACATGCATCCTTGTGTCTTTCATGCACTGCCATACCAATCAATGACCATCCAATCCATATTGGAATTATTAAGGCTATAGCGAGTCCAATGTATGTTGCTTCTCTGTAATTGTCACGAATTCCACGTGATTTAATTGCCAAAATTGACACGATGATGATCAGCAGGTCTACGTAAATCATTGACATCCTCAATTCTGAGAATGAAGTTTTACAGACCTGAATTGAAAATCTCATGGAATCAGCTGTGAAAATTAATCGATTTGACTGTGTTGATTCAGTGACTGACAGAAAGTGTACAGCTGGTGGAGATGTGATCAGCCATTGAACATCAATTGTAATTTGTATGAGGACAGCAAAGAATAGAAGTAAAGCTTGATATGGTGCTGGCAAGTACACTCCACTATTTAGACTTATAAGGAATATACATTTGACGAGTAAGGATGCAAAAATGATGGCAAAACCAACACCAGCACCAAATCTTATTGTTGCACATGATAATGAGGATGGACGGGTAGTTAGCAGTGCTGCGAGCCCAACACATGTAAAGAGACCAAGAAGGAGCATTTGACCTAGGAATAAATGTCGTCGATTTGGTGACGTTTTTCTGGTCTTGCAGAGGACAAAAATCTCAAAAGCAGCCATCATGACCATTGATATAATTGCTAGGATCAGCATGGGTATGACCCACGGCTCTCGTCTTAATCCATATTGAATTTCTAATGTCTTACGATCTCCTCGAAGTTTCGTAGAGTTTGTTGGATGGATGGGCGTCCTGGCAGCTAAAATTACACCAGTCTTAGTAAAATTCGGAGTCTTTGCTGGCAATGTTGAGTACACAGATGACAATGGCGACGGTGGAATGTCAAAAAAGTCTGTCAACATTTCAAGTCGCGCTTGAACAAGTGACGACGATGGCGAATTAACCTGATACGTTCGATTGTCATGTTGTGTGATATTTTTTGGCAGTTCCTTAATGACCATAAATTTCTTATTATTTTCATGCTCATCCATTGAATAATATTCATCTGACCGATTTATGTCATTCTCATGAAAATCATCATCGTCATCGTCATTGACTTCGTCACTTATGAGATCATCGATTGTCGATACTGGCAGTGGCGTTGTGGACGTTGACGACGATGTTGATGTGCTTTGAAAATTTCTTTTCAGCTTTCCAATTCGATCACCAAATTTTGGTGCTGCACTTTGTGATGTCACGGACGTCGTAAGGATAAGAATTATTAACAATTTATTCATTTTTATTCTAACGGTTATTTTAAATTTAAATTTTTTTCTATTTTTTTTTAATTTGAAGGATTTCCGTTAAATAATTTTTTTTCTACTCTCAATTATGCAATTTTATCAGCTAACATTGCATCGATGCTGCAATCTCCATTTGCCGGATGTGATCGTCATTTGTTTCACTTGTCGGTTTACCGTTACTTCTTCTTCTTTTTGTGGCTGCAACAACGATTGAAATGAGAGAGTAAGAGACTCTCTTGACAGATCAACGACAACGATGTGAATGAGGTGCGATTTTGTTGTTCTTTTGTTGCGCAATTTCTTTTCTTTTTTTTGTAGTAATAATACCTTACTGTCTGGAATGTCTTCTTATTTCTAAATATACAGACCGACTCGCTTGTTTATGTGCTGTTTTGTCGGTTCTTTCTGTCTCTATCTCTCGTGATGATTCTCAGAATTTTTTTTTATATTCTTAGTTTTTTTTAAGGCGATTTTTGTGTGTTGATATGAAACTTCTGTGGAATTGGTGAAGAAAAAATGAAAATTTTAGTTTTTTATGTTGCGAATTTATGCAAGACGTTAGATAATAAAAATTTAGTTGAACATAAAAAAATGTTTTTCGTGGAATTGAGTTAATATCAAAGATTTAGATGGAATTTTTAAAGATTAAATATTGAATTTTAAGAATGTTAAGCAGCTCACACAAAACCGCATCAAAAGAAAAATCCAAAAACAGCATCAAATGTAATCCATCAAATAATCCACAAAACACGAAAATTTCCTAAAAAAAACAAAATTAAAAGCTCATAAAATGAAGCAAAAAAAAAAAATGATTAATAACAGCGATTGAATAATCTCTTTTGAATTTGAAAATAATTGTCGAGTACAGAGCACCGAGAGTGGATTGAAATAGATTGATTAACAAGATTAACAGCCACAAAATCTAATCAATTTAAATGTTGAGTAAGAAAAGTTAAAAATAAATTTTTATTTCGCTCAATAATTCATAACGGAAGAGTTGATTAAGATGGAATGGGAAAAAAAGTGAGAAGAAAAAACCGAAAAAATTATTGATTGAAGTTCTTTTAATTCTAATTTGAGGTTCTGAAATGGATTTTAGATTGGCTTGAAATTTGATTAATTTATTTAAGAATTATTTGAGTAATTTCTCATGGGCTTTTGGATTTGGATTGAGATGGAATTGAATCATTAAACTTTTGGTTTGGGTATGCTAAAATTTTTTATGGGTTGTTTCACTTCCCTGATAAAACTTTGTACCCATTTTAAAAGTTTTTTCTCTTAAAAATTTAAAATAAGTTAGAGCTTGGCTTAAATTACATAAAGTGTACAAAACTTTTAGTTAATGGGTACGCAACTTTAAGGTGAGGGGGTAAGCAGCTTTAAAAAAGGGGTATATAGCTTTTAAAATTTCAAATAAATTGTACATAGTTTCAAATATAGGGGTACACAACTTAAAAGCATGGGTACACAGCTACAAATCATGGGGTACGCGGCTTTAAAGCATGGGTACGCAGCTTTCATACTTAGGAGAAAAATCGATCTAAATTTAATATATTTCTTATAAAATCAATCATTAAAAAATCTTAAGAAATTCCATCGAAATCAAAAGCCGGAAGTACTTCAGCCTTGACTTCACCTCTCAACAAAGCACAAACTTAATGAAAAAAAAAAAATTAAAAAATTCTCGTCCACTTAACAAATTCCACAACAAATCATCTCATTTAGTAAATAAAAGAAAAAAAAATTCATCTACAATTCAACACAAAAAATCTTCTTTATTCTTCACCTTTTCACTTATTTCTGTTGATTTTTCTCCACTTTACGTCTGCCTTCACTTCTTCTTTTAATATTATTCGTCGATCTTCATTCATGAAAAAAAAATGTTAATTAATTTACAAGCGAAAAAAAATCTTTTGTGTCTCGTCTTTCACGAGATTTTTTTTTTCTTTCTCTTTGTCTATTTTCACTTTCAAATCAGCTCTTCTTGATTGTCCAATAATAGTTTTAAAAAAACAACACAGTAGCTACTGCTGTATATTATCTCACATCTAATTTCTGCTTCATTGTCTTTTTTGCTTGATTGTCAAAAATGAAAACTTTTATTTTCTCGCGTTTTGAGATAATTACAAGAAATAAAAAAATTATGAATGTTTTGGCTGTGCTTGCGACTCGGCAATCTATGAATGAAGAAAAAGAAGAAAAAAAAAATTATTAATTTTTCTGTGTTTTGAATGTTTTTAAAGACAAAAGAAAATTGTGGAAAAATTTTTAATTTACAAGTTAGGGAGTTGTTTTTAAGTAATTGGGAAGGAATAAGAAGCATTTTTTGCTAGGATGACGAAGATTCTTAATGAGCTGCGTACCCCTTTTCAAATAATGTAGAAATGTTGTTCATATAATTTGCTTTTATACTCTTTTAAATCTTTGTTCAGTCAATCAAATAAACCTTAAAACCACAATTTATCTTGAAAAGTTGCGTACCCCCAATAACAAAAGGTGAAAACGAAGTACATTCAACCTGCGTACCCCCTTTTCTAATCCTCTTTATACTCTTTGTCAAACCCTTTCAGTCAAATTTAACCTCAAAACCACCAAAAATTCATCATCCACGTGCTAATAATTATGATCAAAAAAAGCTATCATGAGTAAATTGAAACTTCTTATTAAACAATGAGATGGAAAGATGAAAGTGATTTTGTAGCTTTTTATTTACACTTTAAATTGAAGGTGAATGAAACCGAGAGCTGAATAAATTGAGATGAATTTTTTTGTGGTTGATTAAACGTTTATTTGGAGATTTTATGGTTTATACCCCTTCAAGAGTTACACTTGCTACAATTCTCATCTGAACAGTAAATCAAGACCACAAACTAGATGAAAAGCACCGTAAATATAAATTCAATCAATCTAAAAAAAAACACATGAAACTGTGAATAATCGTCGAGGAAATTAGAACAAATTTGTATAAAAATTAGTACAAATTGATTAAAAAATAAAAATATTTTCATAATTTTTTACACATTCAATGATTGCTGCGTTAATTAGACAAAAGATTTCTCATCACAGTTTTGTTAAGATTTTGTTAAGTCGATTAGAAAATCATTAAGAAGTGGAGATAATTGTGTGAGTTTTAAGGTCGATTCGCTGTGAGTACGAAAGTTTGTCGTTTGATGTGGAATTTGTGAAGATGTTCAAAAAAAAAAGAAATAAAATGAGAATCTAGTTAAGTTAATACTTAAATTGAAAATCTAGTACTTAAATCCAAAAATCTAATACCTAAATTTTGAAAATCTAGTACTTATAGAAATAATCTAGTATTTTTCAAAAATCTGTTTTTTTCTGCTAATGTTAAATTAATTTATAGTTATGTCAAATGTTCTATTATATTTCAAACCATACCAGGGACATTAATAAAATCAAAATAAAATAAAATCTAGTGCATTTGAGATAAATCTAGTATTTCAGTAAACTAGTTTTAAACATTTTTTGATAATATAATAGCTTTTCCAACTTAATTAATTATTAAATTTCACTTCCCAGCAGCAAGTTGCTCCAATCCACAAACTCATTAGGGGTCGTTCACTTATTACGTAACGCAAAAATTCGGATTTTTTACCCCCCCCCTGCGTAACGTTTTTAACAAAAGAATCAGTTGCGAGAACAATAGACCGTAACAAACTCTCGACCCCCCCCCCCTCAGAGCGTTACGTAATAAGTGAACGGCCCCTTAAACTTATCTCAATAAATTCACGAAACCCATGATATTTTCTCACAAAATAAACCATAAAAAAATTTCCATCAAAATGAGCAAAAAATGACAAATTTTGCACGCAAAAATGTATTAAAATTTTCTTTCACATTTGAGTGATTTTAATTTGACACTCATTGTTGTGCGTCTGAGAATAAATGCTTGCGGGTCTTTGATCATTGTTGACTGTTTTTTTACG
Source organism: Chironomus striatipennis (assembly GCA_026123125.1). Taxonomy (NCBI): domain Eukaryota; kingdom Metazoa; phylum Arthropoda; class Insecta; order Diptera; family Chironomidae; genus Chironomus; species Chironomus striatipennis. The sequence goes on along the minus strand of CM047391.1, from coordinate 6,345,286 downwards.
TTGTGAGTCTATGCCACACGCGGACTGTAATGAAAATATCATTAAAAGTTACTGTAAACTTCTTACTTTTTTTTTTTTTTTCTTAAACGATTCATGAATTTCGTCAGTTTTGTTTTCAATTTTTTGAGACATAAAGTCGTGAGATGAATGGTGTGAGGTGATTTGTGGGGTCTTGTTAATGGATGTTGATGCTTAATGGTGATGAGGATGACTGTGAAGATTTTTTTTGGATGCTAAGTTGTTAAACGAGTTAAGTAAAGTGATATAATTTTGATCATGAGATGCTATTTGCTTGAACTATGCTCTGAGGTACCAGATTATTTTTAAAATAATAGATTTTTCAACAACATACTAGAATAGTTGGAAGATTAAAAAAATTTTACATCAAAGACTTTATAACAGAGGACTAGATATATCAATGAAGTACTAGATTTTCAATGGTGTACTAGATTTTTGAAGAAAGTTGCTAGATTTTTAAATTTTTTTATCTAATTCTACAATAATCATAATGAAAACATTGTCATCAAAGATACTAGAATAATCATTAAAAACTTGCTTAAAAAATTCTAGATTGTTTTCAGTGTTAATTCTAAAATTCCTGCAACATACAATTGACATTCCAACATATAATCGGTTCATTGTAATGAAGAAATTTTGACTCACAGCCACACAGTCAGCAAGCACATAACAACCATTTATTATGATTATTGCACCGAAGTCTGTTTTTTTTCACTTTTTAATAAATTCTGAAATTCTTTTCTCAATTGCTTCTTCTTTTTCTATAATTTTTACTTTTCGATACTCTTTTTTTCAATCTTCATTATCTTCAATTTCCACTCCATCCACCTCTTCTTTTGTGTCGCAGCCACATCTCGAATATCCAATAAATAATAAAAAAAATTGCCGCATCACTGCGTAAAATCGTCTTTTGTGTGCTGTCTCAAGTAATTCGCATCAAGTAAATGTTGTCACATTAGCTTCATATTTATGTCTACAATGTCCACACGTTTGATCTTTTTTTGGCTTTTTTGTGGCAATTTTCTTGTTCATTTTTTTTTTTTGTGAAGATTGAATTTTTTTTGTGGGCATGGATTTTATGGATGAGGTACTATGTGGAATTTTGAGATGTTTGCGGGCTGCTTTGATGGGACTTATTGTGGTTGTTTTGAAGATTTTAGGATAGATTGATTTAGATTGATTAAGAATTTTGTACAAAAAAGTCTAGATCTTAATTGCTTAGAGCTCAAAGTATGTATAGAATCTAGTACTTTGTCAAAAATTTGTCATCCTCAAAAATCTAATTTTTTACAATTTTTCGAAAATAATTTAATGTGTTTAATCCAAGGATGTGGAACTGATCAAATTGATTTTTGATCATTTTTGATATTTTTTGATCATTTTTGACCAATTTGATCAGTTTCACACCCTGGGTTTGATCAAAATCCAATACATTAATGAAAATTCAAGTAATTCTCATAAAAATCTAGTACTCTAATTGAAAAATCAAGTACTTCAATAAAAATCTAACACTCCAAACAAAAAAACTAGAACGCCAAAAATCTAGTACTTTATATTAAAAATCTAGTACCTCAAAAATCTTTCTTTTTCCATTCAATTTGAACAATTAATGAACTACAATGTATTATCAATTACAACTTCCACTTACTATTTTACAAACTATTCACATAGTTTACTAATTCACCAATATTTTTTTATTTCCATCAAATAATTGGATTCGAATGAATGCATTTACAGCATATCATATTCACATAACAAATAATAATAATTAAAAATTACAAAACAAAAGTATAATCGATTGGAATAATTCTCACAACATATGTAACAGTGAAGATACCACAACTTCCTTATGTTTTGGGGAAGTTATGAAGATTGAGTGATGTTGGGTTGTATAAAGAGTTTTTTCACCAAATATTCAAAAAGCTAGATGGAAAAAGTTTAAAATAAATTGGTGAAGATTTGAAGGCTAAGAGTCGGAAGTTCTTGAAAACATCGCATTTTAGCTTAATTTTGCTAAACCTTGTTCTCCTTAAAACCGTTTAATTTTTTAAAAAATCAACAACTTCCACAAATCTTGCCCGTAATTTTTCCTCTAACACCATCCATTAATAAAAATAATTTGCCTTACATAAAAAATACTTCTGAGAAGAAATGAACAAAAACAAAATTTAAACAACAGTGCAAGCCCAAAACATCAAACAACAACAAAATAAAACTTCCGATCAGCTCTAATTGCATTCACGATTAGAGAATTTCATAATAAAAATAATTTCTCATATTTATGTGTGGCTATAAAAAAATAATAAAATCAAATACAAAATATGAAAAAAAAATTGAGAGCCGCGAGGCAAGAAAAAATTAATTTGTTGTTGAATAATAAATTTCAGCTAAGCACGCACTTCTCATGTTCTGCTCTCGTGTATGCTCGTGCACATTACATGCAACTTGATTAATTAAATTGAAAAGAAATTTTTCTTTCTTTTGTCGATGAAAATTCTCTCAAATAAATCATTTTTTGCTAGTGATACAGAAATGAGGAGTTGCTGGAAGGGGTATATGGATGGTTTAAAAGTGACCTTAAAAGGAATTTTAATGTGGTTGACTAGGTGATTCTGTCATTTTTAAGGACTGAAGTTCATGTTAAAAAAAATTAAATTATTTGTTTTTTGCAGAAGATTCAAAAATTTTTTAAGAGATTAAAATTTTAAAAACTTCAGTAAATTATTCCAAAAATTTCAAATTTATTTTCAATTTTGAACCCTCCTTTCTTCATTATACACGGTTAGAGACACATCAATATTTAAAATTTAATGCGAAGACACCTGGATTTTCAAAATCTAGTGTGAAGACATCTGATGCGAGTAACCTAGGGCCAGGGGCGTTGGCAGGGAGGAAGGAGGGGTCCTATTTTCGCGAAGTTTACATTATTATAGAAATTTTTCAGATCCGAGCCAAAAAAAGGTCGAAAAGTAACACCTCCCCCCCTCTAAAATATTCCTGGCTATGGTCCTGTCTAGGGTTAGGGTTATACCCGAGAAACCCATATCAGAAGCTCATCTCCAAGGGTCAGAGTCTTAGCCAGGAGGACCCTATCCTCTTTAATAGTTTATATGTCTTTAATAGTTTTGAGCCTCAGCGAAAGCATGGTTCAAAACTATTGAGGGGTACCCGAGTCTTTTTGTCTGACTACGATCCTGCCAAGGTTCTTTACTCACCCCTGATTTTTAAAAAAAGTTTCTTGCTACAGTTCTATTTTTGATACCAGAACTCATACTCCAAACCTTCCCACACGCATTTTTCTCTTCTTTTGTCGGCAATCTACAATTTATCTACTCCAAGCAGTAATTTTTTTGTTGTTAACAATTGGAGCTGATAACAATTATTTTACAGCATCAAGACTTTTTCTTTCTAATTTTCATGTTTGTTTTGAGAAATTTTCTTTTCTATTTTTGTGTTTTTATTAGAAGAGAAACTTTTTTTTTGTTTTTGCAGATAAAATTTCTATCTTGCGAATGCATGTTGATGCGCATTGATGCACAATGAGATTTGGTGTTTGGAATGCGAATAAAGATAATATTTTTTTGCAGATTTTTGAAAAATTTTAGATTGTTTTTGAATACTTTTGAGAATTTTCAGATTTAACAAAAAAAAGTTGCATATATCGACCACAAAATGTCTAGTTTTAAACATATTTTAATTTTTTGATATTAAGTATTCAGTTTACAGCTCAAACCAAACAAAATTTCATTAGAGCCTACCATCTTCATTTTTTTAAAAATTTTTTTTTTATTATTTTAATTTAAACATCCAAAATCTCTGCCAAATGCCCACAAAAAATTAAACCAAAATTAAAAAAAATTGTACTAACATATAATTAAAATCTTACAAAACACATCAGCACCCAACACTCAACAATTAAAGCCTCACAGCACGTTTAATTACCATCCAAACTACTCACAGCAGTCAAATCACCTGCCAATACAAACAACAAACAGTAACAGCAACCACACTCAACCAATAAATCAAATTAAATTCCTTTTCTTTCAAATTTAATAAAATAATGCATAAGAAATGTTTTAAGCCACAAAGAAGAATTTTATAAGAAGCAACGTGAGATTGAATCAAGATTGATGAATTTTGAGGTGGAATTTTTTTATATAATGTTGGAGTGAGAGGTTTTATGTCTGGATTGGTGAGCGTCTTTTTCAAGACCTGAATGGAGTTGTTCTGACAACAATCAATAAAAAATCGAACTTTTGGTAAAAAAGTCCCAAAAATTTACAAATCTAAATCATTTTTATGAATTATGCAAGCAAATTACCTCAAACATCCAACTTTCTTTCAAACTTAAAAAGCTATCAAAACACATCATTAACTTCTCATAACTTCCAAAAATAAAGAAAAATTATTCAATCAATATTAAACCATTCCACACTCGTTCATCAATTATTCATAATACACAAAAAAAATGTTACAAAACATTGTGAAAATCGGAAGTCGTCAATTTAATATTATTCTTCAGTGATGCACTTTTTGGAGACACGATTGGATTGTAAAAGACAAAACAGTGATTTGTTGGGTGGATGAGTTGCTAATTGTGATATTGTGTGATGTTTACTGACTGGATGAATGTCGGATAAGGTAATTTTGTGAATAATAAAATTGAAGTGAGTGTTTTGTTTGATGTTATGGGGTTTTAAATTTTAAACGTTAGAATGAAGATTTCTGGCAGCAAAAATCAATTTTTTAAACAGATTCTGAAGTTTTTGAGTAAAAATGGAACTGATTATTTTGAAGAAAAAAGTAAAAATTTTAAGAGTTTTTAACATTTTTTCAATCAATTTTTTGATTGACAATTTTTTTTTGCAATTTAAAAATTGCAATTTTTTATCGAAAATCAATAATTTCGCATCTTTTCGGGATTACACTTTCAATTATATTAAATTAAATAAACACTTTTGATTTTAATATTTTAAATTTCAATATTTCGAAATTTTTGACCTCCAAAACCTCCCACCAATATCTTATCTCTATAAAATTCTCCTCATCATCAAGCAAGTGCTGAAAAGCTGAACATCAACAATAAATTCCTAGAATCCATTCCATAATCATCTCATATCAGCTGCAGAGTCATTTAAGAGAATTAAAATTAAAAGTCATGCAACTTGCGATGCAAACTTTCAAGTAGACTTAGTCCATTGTCTTCGAAGAACTTGTTAAATCTCTCAATAATTGATCCTTATGTTGTCAATTATTCAATTGGATTATTAGACAGACGTGTTGCAATTAGTTGATGATGATGAGGATGGTGTGGTAATGGGTTGAGGATTTTGTAGAAGATAAAGAGGGGATTCGGGTTTTTTATTGAGAAGCCATCTTTTTAAATTTTTCGGAAATTTTAATCAAAAAAAAATATTTTTTTTATAAAAAATTTTTTAAAATCCAAATAAAAACTTCCTCAATTTAAATTAATCGTTAAGGCATTTCCCTCATTATAATCAGATCATTTACATCACATCGACTCTCAATCTGTCAAAAATATTAGCATCAGTTAACGTTTATTACTTAATATCATCAACATTATTACCGTCCATACCTCATCCATATGGTGTAATGATCTTCTTTTTATTACCCAGTAATTTATGAGAAATATTTAAAATTTTTGTTATTTTTTGTAAAAATTATTTTAAGATGTGAAAAATTGCAGCTCAAGTTGTGAAAATATTTTAAGTTTGTTGTTGTTATTAATTGACTCATAAATTTCGTTTATTGAGATGGTTATGATGATGATAATTGATGTGGGGAATTTTTGGATGATTTGGTGTTTTTGGAAGCTTTTGTAGCTTAAAGTTTTAAAGTTTGGTGCAAATAATTGAAATTTTGACAATTTGGACTCAAAATATCAAATTTTGGTCATTTTTAAGTAAAAATTTCAAATTAGACAATTTTGATTTGAAAATCTTACATTTTAAAATTTTGAATAAAAAAATTGAAATTTTCAAATTTTGACTAAAAAAAATAAAAAAATTTGAAATTTTTGACTAAAAAATTGAAATTTTTGCAATTTTGACGTAAAGAAATTCAATTTTTTGCAATGTTTTCCAAAAATTCAACATAACCTCAAACTATTTATCCCATCCATTACCCCTAACTCCGAAGTGAAAATTAACACAAATTATGCAATTTACTGGAACAAAATCTTAAAAAAAAAATAAAATTTTTTCATACCTTCGAGGCACACAAACGAGCCAACTTAAAGAGTAGAAAAAAATTAAGTCTTAAGAATGTGCAGCATTGAGGCAGCATCATTATACATTAGTGTTATAATTTTTTAAGCAGAGAAATGGAAAGAATGAGAAAATTATGGATATTAGTGGAACAAAGCAGAGCAAACAAGAACAAATTGGCGTTGAATGTCGGAAGAGGAATTTTTTTTTTTTGTTGAGATGTAATTTTTTTCATGGTTGTTTGTGGATGGCCTGAAGGTGCAAGTTAGAGTTGGAGAATTGCCAAATAAATTTCAAAATGATCGATTTTCTTCGATTTTTGTTTTTGAATTTTTAACTCAGTTGTGAATTTTTTGTGTTACAATTTTAGGTGCCAATTAATTTGAATGTTGAATAAACCTTTAATTGATCAGAATTTGCTAATATTTTGTGGTAATTCAAATTTTTTCTGATGAAATTTTTCAATTAATTTTTGGTTAATTGATGTATTGAAAAATGTTATGAAATTTTTAGTAATTTTTAAGAATTTTAAAATTTTAAAGTCGAGACAGGGACATAGCTAGGAGAGTTCGAGCCTTCGTTGGAAAATTTTGAGCTGTACTCTCGCTACAGTTTCAAATTTTTCCACGGGAGCTCGAATCTATCTGGTTACGACCATGAGTCGAAAAGATATACAAGTTTTTGTCATTATCTAAATTCCATCTTTCAAAAATTACTGTTAAAAATTTAAACAAAAAACTAAAACAAATTTTATATAAATCCACCAACAAACTGACTTGATGGCAACTACACCAAATTCACATCTTCATCTCAATCTCAATCACTTCAAAATTCTTCGAAAAATGTAATTCAATATAAAGTAAATAAATCCACGAGATTTTCACTTTAAAATTTCATGCTGCTTTGCATGCGGCTCGCGAAAAAAAACATCATCGAGAGAAATTTTTCATATTTTTCTTTTAACTCACAGCTCAGTCAATGTTTGGTTTGAATTGATTTGCGCTGTTTATTTGGAATTTATCTATAATATTTTCTTTTTCATTTATCTGAGGCAGATTTGCATGCTTGATTAAGAGAAAAAGTTTTATTTTCTTTCTGGCTGGTGTGGTTTATGCTGAAAACTTTTATAAGGTGAGGTTTTTGAAATTTTTTGGAGCTTTAATAGATTTTGATAGTTTTATATGGTTATTTTTTTAGTAGGTTCATTTTCTAGCGAGGAAGGGGATTTAGGATTTTGTAACAGGTCAAAACAAAGATTTTTTCATAAAAAAGCGTAACCAAGAGAGGAAGGGGGGGGGGGGGGTTCTAAAAAGTCGTTTTTTGTAGAATGTGCTAAGAGATCGACACCTATTCAATTTTCAAGATTTTACATAATTTATTTTTTCAATATGGTTTCTTTTTTGCTAGATTAATTTTTTTAATTTTGTTACTTTGTTCAGTCATCAAGTAAAGTGCTGAGTTTCCAAAATTTTAATTTTCTTAAATAATTTTTCAATAACTTTTTATCCAACCCTCAAAAACCCCTCCCAAAAATTCCAAACTTCCAGCAAACGTGATAAAAAAAGTTATTAAAATTCAAAATCAAATCAAAAGCTCATCAGAGCCTAAAATGAGATGAATCGCAAACTTGCATGACTGCAATGAGAAAAGCAAAAACAGTCAGGCATGCATGAATGAGAAGAAAGAAACAGTTTTCACGAACTTTTACGCCTTCATTTGGAGAAATTCTTGAGATGATTATTTCTAGGCATTTATTAGCTCATTTTTATGGATGCTTTATGTGGCTAATTACCGACATCGGATGGAAATTAACTGATCATTATGGGATGCTAGGTGGTAATTATTTAAAATGGGAATGGAAGTGGTTTGTTTTTGCTGATATTTTAAGTGTTTTTGGGTTTAAGTTGGAAAGCCTTGATGAATTAAACAGGCAGTGAGTTAGTTATTAGCGCATTATATTTGAAAAATAAAATTTTTAAAAATAATTTTTGAGATTTTGAAAAACAAAATTCATTTTTTTATCAAAAACATGATTTTTGGGTTTTTAAAAATCCAACTATTCTTATATTTTAAAAAGTTAATATTTTTTACCAAATTTTGTTAACTCTTCAAATTGAATTTTTTGACATTTTTCAAAAATTAGTATTTTCTAAATTTTTAAAAAAATCTAACTTTTTGAATTTTAAAAAATTTAACTCTTTTAATTTTAAAAATTATTTTTTTTTATTTTCAAAAAGTTGAAACTTTTTTTTAAAAAAAAATTTAAAATATTTTTTTTTTATTTTAAAAAAAATTTAAACATTTTTAAATAACTAAAACTAATAATTTCTTAAACTATATATATAATCTTATTAATCATAAAAATAACTAAATGAGAACTCAATTTAGCCCCATTAGAGCAAGCAAACAACATAAGCATTTTTTTGGATCTTTACAGTTGCTTTCTACTAAATAAGATGTTAAAGCTCTTTTGTTGTCTATAAAAATCAGATAATTACAAGTCTAACAGAAACAAATAAGCAATAAAAAAATGTGGAAGTTCTTTTTAAACTGAGCTGTATAATTATGTAGAATGGAGACTGCAATTAGCTTTAAGTAATCAAAATTTATTGAAGTTAAAATTATTTAGTTTTGTTTGGTTAATAAATTCTTGATTGATGTTAGGTTAATTGGGAGTTATTGGTATGTTAATTATGGATATGAAATTGATGGGTTTTTGCAAGTATTTATTTTTAAAAAATAATTTTCTTGGAAAAAATAATTTTTTTTCACAATATTTTGGTAAGAATTCTTAAACCGAGTCTCAATTCATCCGAGTTGAAAAATACAAAAAAGCTTAACAAAAATTTTAAATTTTTAAAAAAAAAAACTAAAATTTTTTAAAAAACTTGAAGGTTTTTAAAAAATTTTAAAAAAAATAATTTTTTTAAAAAAAATTAAATTTGAAAAAAAAATTAATTTTTTTTTAAAAAAATTAAATTTTTTTAAAAACATTAAATTTTTTCAAAAAAAATTAAATTTAAAAAAATAAAGTTTTTTTAAAAAAAATTAAATTTTTTTAAAAGGAAAATTAATTTTTTTTAAAAAAAAATTTAAATTTTATAAAAAATAATTTTAAAGTTTTAAAAAAGATTTAAATTTTTATTTTAATTTTAATTTTTTTTTTTCTAACGAAATGTTTAATTTCCTCTACATTCATTAAAATCTTTTATTTTCATGCACACCGACCATCCAAACGTCAATTTCTTCACGTGTTATTAAAAATTATCTTATTGGTGGTCTTCGAATTGAACACGTCCAAAAAGCAAGAACCAGCCTCGCTGCAAGAAATCCATTTAGAATTTAATTCAAAAATTCTTTTTCATTCTCAGAAATTTGCTTTTAAAAAATTAAATTTCGACTGTGTGATAAGAAATGAAAACCGCAACAATGTTCGATGTACAAAAAAAAAGAGTTTTAAGGCATTGGACTGAGGACTGAACAGCAACAACATCAATAATGCGAAATTAATAAACAAGAACAAGAATTTAATGCAAGAAAAGACGACGAAGAGAAAGGATGGCAAGTGAATGTGGATGAAAAAGCAGCACAAAATGGAATTATTGGCACTTGTACGAAACCGAGCCCAAAAATGAAGTTTTTTTTTCTTTTTTATATTTTTTTAATGTGGCAATAAGAGCAAATTTAATTTTTACGTGCTCGGAGGTCAATGAATATGGATGGGGAATTGGGAATAAAGTAAAGAAGAATTAAGAAATTGGAATTTGAAATTTTGGAGGTGAATTTTAACTTAAATTAATTTTTTTCAAGCATAATTTAAATTTTTGTGAAGATTTGTAAAAAAATTTCAATTTATTTAAATTTTCGGATTTTGTTGCTAAAAACTTTAAAAACTTCCCAAAATTCATCAACATTTTAATCTCAATATAATCAGAACAACAACAACAATCATAATAAAAAGTAAATGCACACAAGACTTGCCATACCGCTTTTTGGTCGTAAGTATCTCGCATCGTAGCTCCAATTCTTACTTTTTTTCTACATAAACAGTTTTTTTTTATTCATTTTCGTGTTACTGTAAATAAATTTTTTTCTCTCGCGAGATTTTTTTTTTAGAACAAATCTGGAACTCGAGACGAGATGAGAATGAGAATTGAAAGAAATTTGTGGTGGATAAGGAGAAGAAGAGGAGAGGATTGATGGTCTGTGTGTAGATGATTGATTTAGATTTGATTTGAGATTGTGGAATGCGAACTTTGAAGTTTGGTTACTAACTGGGTTTACTATTTTGACGCTCAGCCTTGAACTAGGTTTGGAATTTTGACGCTCAGCCTTGAACTAGGTTTACCATTTTGACGCTCAGCCTTGAACCGTGTTTCGAACTTTGACGCTCAGCTTTAAACTAGGTTTCAAATTTTGACGCTCAGCCTTGAACTAGGTTTCACATTTTAACGCCCAGTCTTGAGCTAGGATTCAAATTTTGACGCTCAGCCTTGAACTAGGTTTCAAATTTTGACGCTCAGCCTTGAACTAGGTTTCGAATTTTGACGCTCAGCCTTGAACTAGGTTTCGAATTTTGACGCTCAGCCTTGAACTAGGTTTCGAATTTTGGCGCTCAGCCTTGAACTATGTTTAGAAATTTTGACGCTCAGCCTTGAACCGTGTTTCGAACTTTGACGCTCAGCTTTAAACTAGGTTTCAAATTTTGACGCTCAGCCTTGAACTAGGTTTCACATTTTAACGCTCAGCCTTGAACTAGGTTTCAAATTTCGACGCTCAGCCTTGAACTAAGTTTCAATTTTGCAATTTTTGACGCTCAGCTTTAATCTAACGTTTAGAATTTGACACAAAGCTTCAAAAGCTTAAATTCCAATCACATTTATCTAATGGCATCCAACAACAACAACAAATCAAAACAAAAAAGAAAGAAAAAATTCTTAATGCATAAAAAAATCAGCAGAACTCGAAAGAAAAATTGTGACTCAAAAATGAGGTTACAGTTATTGCCACATGATGACTTGATTGCCTCATTTTTCTCTACCATTTCAAGTCGATTTGGGTTCTCATTCTGACTAGAAAATAATCATACTTGATGATTGTGGCTATGCAAGCGTATGCTGCACATAATTGTTGATGGGTTTAAAATTGTGTGGATGTTGAGTGTGGTTAGGTATTTTTGTGAGGGATTAGAGGAGTGTTTTTTGTTTATTTGGATGGAGATTAATTAAAAATGGCACGTTTTAGATAGAAGGATTATTTAGGCAAGCGTGTCTGTTGATAAGAAATTTTGATAACAAAAAGAAAGAAAAGCAAATAAAAATGACAATTTTTGTGTAGTATTCTCAATTCAATCACAAAAAACAGTCACATTTATCATGAAAAACATAATTTTAGTATTTTTACTAATTTCTTCAGCAAACAGCTTCAAAATTAAAATTTCCGACATTTCTGGTCGTGTCGCTAAAAACATTTGTGCGGTAAGCTACATTTTCAATCATAAAACCCCCAAAAAATTTGCAATTTTTTCATCCCCAGCTCTACCCTTCAGGCACAACATTCCCAGTTGCTTATGATTGCAATCAGTTTGTCGTTTGTGTTGGTGGACACATAACAATAGCGAAATGTCCACCAAGTGCAATGTATTTTGACCCGTGCACATTAATGTGTTCAGCTAGTTCTTATGTTTGTTCGAAAACTTATTGTGATTGGCCTGAAGAGCCTGAAGAGCCTGAAGGTCCACCAGAAAATGAAGAGCCAACGGAGGGTCCAAATGGACTAGGATTGAGGGATAGATTTAGGATGAAAACAGTTGTTTAGTAAAAGTTGAAAGGAGAAAGGAGTCGGTCGTAAAATTCGTAGCACTTAGGGAGGGGTGAGGGAAGGTTTTAAGATTTGTTGCACTCGACATAAAATTTTCAAATTCTCATAGAAAATTTGTTACGACCAAGGGAGGGGGGAGGAGGGTATTTTTGGCGGATTGTGGCTCAAAGGGTCGACAGAATTTTCTACAGAATTTGGCCGAATTTTCGGCAGAGTTTAGCCGAATTCGGCAAAAATTTCAACTAATTTATTTTCTTTTTTGAAAATTCTGTCGGTCCAATGAGTTTTACCTTTTTAGTGTTACGAATTTTACAAACGACCGTCAAAATTTTTAAGGAACAAAATAATATTAATTTAGACCATTGGTGGCCAACCTTTTTTGTGCCGCGGCACACCTTTCGAGTAGGCCATGACTAAAACCGCACGCAGAACTCGGCTCGTGGTATTTTTCGAAAAAAAATCGACACACTAGTGTGCCGCGGCACGCCAGTTGGCCATCACTGACTTAGACTATAAAAATCAAAATGTTAATCAAAAAATAAAACTTACTAAAATCAATTTTTTTTAAATTATATTTGATGATTTAGTCAAAAATCGCTTGCAGATTTGTAAACTTTTCCAATTTTTCCGAAGTTTTGGTTACTCAATCAGCAAATTCGTTAATTTTCAAAAATTTCCAATTTTTCTTCGAATTTCCATCTACAATTCTCAATAAAAATTTTATTTTATAATTTTTTCATTTGCACTTTCTAATTTTTTTTAAGAAATTTTTCTTGTGTTTTTCATTTCACTGAATTTTGTTGTCAATTTTTTTTCTCTTGTCACTGTTCTGTATTTTTCACTTCAGCGGGTTTTAAAACTTTTCATATTTTTGTCACAAATTTTGTTTGCACATTTGATTTTTTCAAAGGTTTTCAAGTTTTTTTTGTGATTTTTTATTTTATTTATTTTTTTGATACCCTTTTGAAGTTTTTTTCCAAGTTTTTTCAATTTTTTGTTGAAATATTTCGCCTAATTTTTTCAAGTTATTAATAAAGGATTGTATTTTTTTCAATTTTTCTTGATTTTTTTCAATTTTGTTTTTAAATTTTTTCAGAATTATCAAAAATTCATCATTTTAGCTTAAAAGCATTTTTCATTTCCTCATTTAAACAAAAAATAGCTCCACCAAGCATGCACCTCTATTATATTATATTACGTTCATAACAATTCACAGTTTTTTTATTTGTTTATTTTTTTTTTTAATTTTTCTAACACGATAAAATGTGTAATTTTTCTTCTTCTTTCTTGCTTTTTTAGTGAAATGCTGTTAACAGATTTCTTGACAACGATTAAAAAAACTTTTCATGTTCTTTTTATTCTTTTATTGTAGACACTGTTGCACTTAAGATTCATTTTGTTGCTGATACTGATTATGGAGAAATAATTTTTGGATTTTATTTTTTTTTAAATTTGTGATTTTTCAGATTTTTAATTTAAATTTGTTTTAATTTTGAATATTCTTAAAAAAATTTAAAAAATTAAAATTAAAAAAAAATTAATTGCTTCAAAAAAAAAGTAAATAAATAAAAATTGCAACTAAAAAACTTCATTTTTAAAAAAAAAAAAATTGTGAAATTGGAAAAATTTAAATTATTTAATCCGATTCAAAACATAAAATCAGAACAAAATCAATCTAAAAAGTCTCAAATTATTCATCATTCTTCACACCTCAAAAAAATATCAATTCACATGAAAAAAAATCCAAAATCAGCCAACTGCCTTCAACGCACTAAAAACTTCATCACAAAACCGATGCTAAACATAAACTAAATTGCACTCAAGACAAGAAAAAGTAATGCTGAAGAATCGAAAGAAAGTAACAGTAAGAAGGCAAAAGAAGCATGATCAGATTGTTGTGTTGCTGAGCGAATGAGAGAAAAATGTAAGAATCGAGAGAATAAAAAAATAAGTTTGACTGAAAGAGTTGGTGAGCTTGAAAAGCTTTGAATTGATGAGAATTTCTAGCAGTTTTTGAAAGCTTGCTTATTGAGCATGATAGGATATACTTTTTATGGGTGCAATGAAGAGTTGGAGGGGGTTCAGTACCCTTTTTTATTTAATTCAAATTTATATTTTAGTTTTTTTTTAAAAAAAAAACTGTGTAATGTTAAATCTCCTTTCTACATTAAATCAAAATCTTATTTTGAACTTCAATCAATTTGTTCGCAACACCAGATTCGGACAACTGATCATTTTGACACTCGTTGCAATAAATTTTGAAGATAATTTTATAAAATTTTATTATAAAGCTTATCAAAATCATAGATACCCCCTCCCCCCTTCCCTTAATAAGCGTTACAATTTTTTTTTACAAAAATATCCCCATTAACAGTTAACAAAACCGAAAAAAATAAGAAATTAAATTTTCATAATTTTTTTAAGAAAAAGTTAATAACGGTCATAAAAAATTCAAACCTGAGTTTAAAAAGTTGAAATTCAGAAAAATATAAACATTGCTTTTTTTAACGATCAATTGATTAACGTAAATATTAATTTTGAGAATCACCAATTATTTATTCACAATGAACCAAACAGATGTTGATTAACTATTTATTTTACAATTGACGCAGGTAAAATATATAAAAGTTTTGTTAAAAACAAATTGCGAAAATAAGGAAAATTTTCTTAATAAACATTGAAAATTTTTCTTTAATTTGTTTATTTGTAGATAAAGTTTCGTACTATGTTAATGAAGATTGTGAAGAGCACTATTTAATAAGTTGAATTACCAGTAATTTAATGTACAGTAAGATCTGAAACTTGCCATAGAGCCATCATCATTAAAAACAACAAAAAATTCGAAATTTTCAAAAATTCTTCACTACAAAATTAATAAGATCCAAACCTCAAAACCATTAAAATCATTAACTTAGCAGTCAAATCTGCAACTACAAAGCATTTTAACGCAGTACTAAACATCAAAATGGATGGCTTTGAAAGTGTCAGAATCGTAATTCCTGAACACTTTCACATTGACTTAATAGAGCCACAGGACGACGAATTTGAGCCACAATTTGAAATCATCCAGGAAGACAAGTCAGATGCTGTGACATTATCTGCTACTGATGAAAGAGATGTCGAAAATAAAAGAAGTAAATTATCTGAAAATATTGAACAAGTTATAAATTTTAGAGGTTCAAATAGTATTAAAGATCATCAAGATGTTAAGAAGATTCAGTCAGCTGGATCAAAAAGACGAGCAATATCTCCTATTTATCCTGAAAATTCTATTAACAACAAACCTGAAAATCAACAAAAATCTGCAAAAAAGAATAAATTGCGTCATGAATCTTCAACAAGCGAAAATTTAGTACCTGAAAATGAACTTTCTGGTGTTAATTTGGATGAGGCAGGAAAAGTCAACAAACCTGAGTTGGATGTCAACTCAAATCCACCTTTCAATTCCAGCAGTAATAATTTAAATAATAATGAAGAGAACATCCACAAAAATACACAAACCATGCCAAGTTCATCCTCACAATCATCAAAAGGACCACAATCTACCAAAATCCTCAACAACACCCCAACCACCTTAACATCTCAAACTGTAACCCAAGACCTTGTAGCAGTTTGGTTATGGGAATTGGCTGCTATTTGTGGGAGTTGGGGAAGAGCTGAAAATAGACTATTAGGTTGGGAAGAATGAAATGATACTTCTCCAAATGGATCTAATATTTGGGTCACTGGAATCGCTATTGGCCTATAATCTCCAATAACAGGATCGAATTGCTGAATAACTGTGATTGTTTGTGTCAAAACTGGGTTGAATCCACTCGGTCTACCGTATTCTAATTCTGTATACACGATGTATCTGCCGTGTAACCACGAATAATTTTGACTATTGTTCATACACGTGTTTTTCAAATGAAAAGTTCTTTTAAATCAACACAACTACTAATTTAATGATTTTAAACTACTTAAACATGATCCAGTTATGCACCAGATTGTTTAATTTTATTTATAATATAGAACCTTATGCAGATTCTTGAATAATAAATGTGAAACTTTTTAAAAATATTTTTGGACTTCAATTATGCATCAAACAACCAAAAAATAATGAAACTTTAATGCTTTTACTTTATGCAAGTAATAATTAAATGAAATATATAATAAAAAATAGCTTATGCAGCCGAAAAACTATCAAAATATAAATTTTTCAAATTTGAATAAATTTTTTGAGATGTGTTGATGATGTGCGTATATGTATGACTGTCTTAGTGACCTCTCTCTCTCCTCTTACTCGCTATATCTCCATCCTTCCTTTAAAGCAATTTGCCTACGACTAAATCTATCGACGATATTCCTTTCTGACGAAACTTTTGATTGCTGGACTTCTGTCTCGTCTATTTCTATCATGTTTATTTGTATCCTGTCTATCCTTGCGATGTGCTGGATCTTCTTTAGATTTTGACCTGATTTCTGTGATTTTCGTTCGTATCTTAAATCGTCCAACGTCTTTGGATTCTTCTCCTTCCTCAGCTTTCCTTTTTCTAGACGTTTCTGTTTCAACCATAATCTTATCGCCATCCAAATTTATATATCCTGCTTCCAAGGCTCGTTTTGCACTTATTTTGTCAGCATACTGAACGAAAATATTGATTTTGTCAAATCTTTGTCTTCTTCTTGCGTCTATTGAAGCTCTTATTACATCGCCGAATCCTTCAAATGGCTTAATGATGTCTGAGATCTTTTTTGTGCTGTTTATTCCAATTCCAACCACTGTATTCATGATTTTTTATACTTTACTTTTGATATTTTACTTATTTTTATTAAATTTTTAATTATTTTTTGTCTAAAAACTTTGGAGATATATTTATTTTTAAATTTAAACGTCCGTTGGTCTTAAACGTTTTTAACGGTTTTTTGAATTTTAAATTTTAAGTCTACAAATTTTTTGTTTTGAATTTTTTAAGAATTTTTTGTGTGAATCAATTTAAATAATCAAATGCTTAATACTGATTGACATTTGCTGTTCTATGGATTATCTTGCTCATCGTTTTCATCACTATCAAACAGGTAAAGCCAGTTCACATTGCAATTCTTTTGAAATTCCTTTTATGTGTTTAATGTTCAACTTGATTCTTTTTCCATTAATTTTCAGAACTTCATATCCATGATTCTCAACTTTTTGGATTATCTTTGCTACTTCCCACGGTGGATACAACTTGGCTGATTGATTTCGTTCTGCTGATGACAAATGGAATGTCTTAATCATGACAATTTCATCATTTTCAAACTGTCTTAATAATGCTCGTTGGTCGAATTGTCTCTTATTCTGTAAGTATCTTAATAACGATCTTCTGTATGCCAATGATTTGATTTCCTCATGTCTTTTCTCATCTTCAGGACTTAATTGATTGACTGGATGTTGTGGCTGCCCAAATTGAACTTCAAATGGGGAAAATCCTGTGACTTGACATTGCCGAGAATTTAATCTGTTGACTATCGATTTTAATGCTAATGACCAACCAACTTGATGATCTGGATTGTCTGACATTTGGAACCTAAAAGCTTCTGTCAACGACCTATTGAATCGTTCAACTGGATTTGCTTGTGGATGATATATTGCTGTTGACTTCGACGAAATGTTATTAGATTTAAGGATTTTATGAAAACTATCTGATAAAAATACAGTTCCGTTTGCTTCGGTTTTCAAACGTGTAATATCTGTGATAAAATTTTCTTTTTCTTTCTGACCATGTCGATTGTCTTGAAAATCTGCTTCCAATTCGGATTCTGTTTTTCCACTTGTAAAATATGCGTGCATTGCTGTCACATAATCATACCAATTTTTAATAGATGTACCAAATATTCGATGCCATGTTAATGCCTTTCCTTCCAACAAAAACTCAACATTGTCCAATATTAATTCTGGTGTGATTTCAGCTGTTGCTTTTGATAACCAAGTCTGAATATGTTGCGAGACATTACCTTGACTTCCATCAAATTTGTTTGGCCAATTCTTGATAGTTTGTGTAATTTTGTATGCACTATCATCGAATCTCTGTACAAATGTTGGGAATGTGCCAAAATTGCTTCTGTTTGGTGTGTTATTGTAACTTCTTTGACTTTCATCGTTTGGCCATTGAAATGTTGGTATATTTTGTTGATATTGTTGCTGATTTTGTTGCTGATTATAATTTTTGTTTGGAGTCGTACGTTGGCTATTGGGAAAGCCTGAATATGTACGATTTGGTGTGAATTGATGTTGGGAATTATCAAATGTTACATTGTTTCTTGACTGATTGTTATTATGACTATGTGGATTATTAATCGGTGGATTAATATCGATATTTGGGTTGGTTTGTGGATTTTGATGCATTTGGGAAAAATTAATCGGTGGATTAATTGGTTGTGGTGTGATCTTGGTCATTAATGGATTTTCAATCTTCAATGATGTTAATGGACTTTCGATGCGATATTGTCTTGTCATTTTAATCATTCTATTATAAGCTTCATCTAATTCCATGATTGCTGACTGTAATTTTGGCTTTAATTCTTCAGATGTATGAATTACAGCATGACAAATTGTATCAAAACTTGATTCTAAAAGTGATTCCACTTTTCTGATGTTTGCTGGATCTGTCCAATCTTTCGCTGTCATTAATTGTAAGTCAATTATAACTTCTTGAACTGCCAGAAATGCTTCTTTTGTTGTTATTGGTGAATGATTTCCATAAATGTCATTTCCTAAAGCTTTTGTAGCGTATTCTTGCGTCAAAATTACGTTCATTTCATCGGATGTTACTTCATTGTTTTGTTTTCTAGTTTTTCTTGCTAATTTCTTCAATGCGCCTGTTAAATCATTGTAGTCAACTGGAAAATTTTGAATGTATGCTGGATTTAATAAACTTTCTCCAATATTTTGCTGTTCGTTCGCTGTATTCATTTCTATGTCTTGTACTTCAAAATTTGATAGATTAATTGCTGTTTCTATAGGTGTTGATGTTGCTAATGGTGTGATTCTAATACTTTCGTCTGGATTATTTATCTGTACTCTTTTGTTGGTCTTTCTTCGTTTTGTATCATACGGTAATGACTCAAATTGATTTCTTCGCCTGCTGCTTGTTTCTCTGCTGATCTTTTTCTTGTAAGGCGTGAACTCATTCGATTCTTCAGCTTTTTGACTTTAACTTCGTATGTATTTTCTTGTTCTTCGTCTGATTCTTCCAATTTACTGTTTTTATTCTATTCAAAATGTTGCTAATAGTCCGTTCTATGTTTTGTTCAATTCCTGGATTTGCGTAATTGCTTTGTGACTCTATATTCTCGTTGATTGGGTCGATTCGGCTTGTTGTTCGGCGCCACGGGTTCTGTCCCCTATCGGAATTTGTATTCTTATTCTGTATACACGATGTATCTGCCGTGTAACCACGAATAATTT
Organism: Chironomus striatipennis; assembly: GCA_026123125.1. Classification (NCBI taxonomy): domain Eukaryota; kingdom Metazoa; phylum Arthropoda; class Insecta; order Diptera; family Chironomidae; genus Chironomus; species Chironomus striatipennis. The sequence continues at coordinate 6,325,795 of CM047391.1, read as the reverse complement.
TGACTATTGTTCATACACGTGTTTTCAAATGAAAAGTTCTTTTAAATCAACACAACTATTAATTTAATGATTTTAAAACTATTTAAACGTGATCCAGTTATGCACCAGATTGTTTAATTTTATTTATAATATAGAACCTTATGCAGATTCTTGAATAATAAATGTGAAACTTTTTAAAAATATTTTTGGACTTCAATTATGCATCGAACAAAACCAAAAATTAATGAACTTTAATGAATTTACTTTATGCAAGTAATAATTAAATGAAATATGTAATAAAAAATAGCTTATGCAGCCAAAAAACTATCAAAATATAAATTTTTCAAATTTTAATAAATTTTTGAGATGTGTTGATGATGTGCGTGTATATATGACTGTCTTAGTGACCTCTCTCTCTCCTCATACTCGCTATAACCTTCCACAAATTACGCCAAAACCACACAAAAGGAATCCCAGAAATGAACTCAAATTGCTAAAAGTTCATGGTCGTACGTCAGACTATTTTACCAGTTTTGACGACTTACCCAAAGAAAGAGGATGCAGGAAGAAGGCAATGACAAGAAATAAATTAATGGCTGACATAATGAATCGGAATGAGGAACTTAATAGAATTAAAAAGACAACGACAACAAGATTGCATAAAAAGCTGAAAAATAAGCAAAATTTAGCAAAAAGTGGAAGAAAATCTGAAAATTTTGACAATAATTTATCAAATTTTAAGGAAGGACAAACGAGGAGGTTGACTGATGGTATGTTGGATTTTAATGATTATTTGACTAGTTTAGGTGAAAATCTTAAAAGTGAATCACAAAATGGATCAAATTTTGTATTTAATCCTGACAGTGTAAAAAGAAATTATGACGAATCGGATAATATTAACAAGAAAATCCAAACCCCAATCAAAAAATTCATCAAATCAGAACCAATTTCACCCCTAAAACCAACGACAATTCCCGAAATACTCACAATAAAAATAGACCCAACCAAAGAAGATGAACCAAAAACCTTTGACTGTAATCGATGTCAACGCTCGTTTCCTTCATACATCTCAATTAGAAATCACATCAGCCGAGCCCACAAATTTAAGAAAAATTTCTCAAATTTTAAAAAAGCAAATGATATAAAACATAAATGTCAATTTTGTGGTGATATGATGACATATCATGTGATTAGATTACACAAAAATAGAATTCGAAAATTTGGAGTTTGTAATTTGAAAAAGATTTGTCCAATTTGTAATGAGACGACGACGACGAAGTTGATGGATGAACATATTGAGGAACGACATCCGAAGGAGGGAAAGTGTTGTAGATTTTGTAAAAAAATGTTTTTACATTGGGATAGTTGCAGAAATCATATGTATAAGCTTCATAAAATTGAATATGATGCATGGAAATCGACACTGAGAAGGACGGAAATAAGTGAACAGGATCAAGATTATTTTCATGATTTTATTGTTGATAATTTAAATGTTGAATAGTTTTTTAGTAAGAATGAATTTCTTTCACGAATAAAATTAATATTAATTTAAAAAAACATTAACTAATTAATTTTCTGAAGTTTATTAAACATATTCTTTTACAGATTTCAATTTAGAACCCATTCAAAATTTCTGCAATACCTTCTCACTGGATATTTTTCAGCATGATTACCAGATGATTTCACGAATTTTTTTAAATAATGTTAGGGAAAAAATTTGTATTCTCTCAAACAAATCTGCATCTTTATGCAAAAAGTTTATGAGAAAAAATGAGAAACATAATTCGGAGAAAATTCTTTAAAATATTGAGAAAATTATGAAAATTCTGATCAGTATTGATCGGCGTTTCAAATTGGCCAGACATAAAATGTAAAAACTTCATCAAGTTAGAATATTTTAAGTGGAAAATTAAAAAGTTTTAATAAATATACTTATTACATTTTTAAAAAGTTCAAAAATATTTTGTAAGAAAGTATGAAATAAATTGAAAAATTTAAAATTTTTGTTTTTCGAAAAGTTAATCTAAGTTTAAAAATTGCAAATAAGTAAAGGCAATCAAATGAGGTCGATTTGAAGGCGTTGACACAAAAAAATGTTTAAAAATTTTGAACATCACTTGAAGAATTCAAAAACTTTTTGTCATACTCTAAAAAATTTTATGCATAAACTCACAAAAAGGTCCAATTCACATCAAAATCCAAAGAACTTCCATGTATAAAAATATAAAATATTAAAAATAAATTCCACTCATAATCATCTTAATTGAGTCAGTGTGCTTACTTATGCATCTGCAAAAGATCATTTCATCATTAGAATTTATGCCAGATGGCACAGAAAATTTTCATTTCATTCACAAGAATCTCCACTTCCTCAACAGAACATGCTTGACATAGAAAAGAAAATAAAATATTAAAAATAAATAAATTGAAGCACTTGACGGATTTTGAGATGGAAAATTTGAATTTTTTTGTGGTATTTGTAGTTTAGGCTGCATTTGGAACTTTTATGGTGAAATTATCATGATTGAACTCATGTGCCAGTAATATATGCAGAAAAGACAAAAAATGACATAAAATAAAAAAAGAACCAAAACTTTGCAACTTTTAACCTCTTCCCCCTCCCCCCTCCCCTCCCATTTATTCACTAAAACACATATGATGAAAGATTTACAATGTTTATTTTGATTTATGAGTGTAAAATACAAGTGATTATTGCAGATGATTGAATAAAAAACGATGTGCTAATTACTTTGTGATTGATTTATACGATTGTGTTGATCAACATTTAATCGCACAATAAACACTTGAACTTTACTTTTTACTAGTTTATTTATGTTTGGGGTCGTTAAATTTTGATTTTTAAGATGTTTTGATTTTAATGATTTTCATTAATGCTTGAAATTGTTATGGGAACGACCTTGAATATTTGTAGTAAAGATTATTGAGGCTTCTGTCTCGGCATCGTGAATCCTTAATTTTTATGTTTTTTCCAATTTTTTCTTAAAATTTTACTTAAAAATCCTCAAAATTGTGCAACTTGATCCTTAAAAGTGTCAAAATTTTAGCCAAAAATGTCACCACCAACTTCCAAACCCTCACCTCCCAAACCACCACCCAAAAAGGACGCATCAGCCACTCAAAAGCGATCATCATGTTGCGACTTCCTCATTCTCTCAATTTCATTTCTGTTTACAATTTTTGCCGCGTGCCTGATTCTCATTTACGTTCACACTTATCAGCAGCAGCATCATTTGGAAATTGAGAAATTAATTGAGAAGTCGATCGACGAGAGACTTTTGAATTTGAAGAGAAATCCGCAATTTTATGAAAGAAAGAATGGCGATTTTAGTGAGAATTTGAGGACGAAGAGAACTATTGTGGAGTTTAGACCGATTGGTAAGTTCGAAGTTTTACTTGTTGATGATTTTGGATTAATATTTTTTATGTTGAGGATCAACGAAATTTTATTCTAATTTTTGTTTCAATTATGATAAAATTCCAATTCAATCAGGTGCCGATGAGTCTCAAGTTGAATTTTTCGATCCAAGATTACGTCCTGAACTTGAGAAAAATGATTCAATGATAATGAAGAAAAATAATTGGAAGGGAGCAGCACCAAAAGGTGAATTAATGACTTTGTCAATCAAACTGAAAATGAACCAAATTTTTACTAATTCAAGGTGACAACTGGGTCTGGTTGACTTCATATTCAAGAATTCCATTTCAAGCTATTGATGGATTTTGTAGACGAACACAAGAATATTGTCCACCTGGAAAACCTGGAGAGTAAGTTAAAGAAGTTCATAATGGAGTAGAAATTAAAAATTCAATGACATTGATGATCTGCTATAAAGCATTAGCACGATGACTTTACCATGAGAATTTTATTTAAAACAAGCATAAACTTCTAATTTTTTAAACTTAAAAACTCAAAATCTTTAAATCGTTTAGATGAGAATCTAATTCAATAAACTTAATTTTCCCTTTTCAGCAAAGGACAAACAGGACAAAAAGGATCAAAAGGAGATGTTGGGCCAATTGGTCCAATGGGATATAAAGGTAAAATTTATTCGATTCAATAAATAAATATTTTACAAATTTTACGCAATGATCTAACACAGGAGATGCTGGTGTGCCTGGACAAAGGGGTCCAAAAGGTATCAAAGGAAATCATGGCTTTAGAGGACTTGATGGTAGAGATGGTAAGAGAATTAAGACAAGTTATGTTGAATGATTATTATTTAGTGAATATATAACTTTTAAAACTATTTAAGGTCTTCCGGGCGAGCCTGGTGAGTAATGATAAGTTAGATAAATAGATTAAGTTTATTAACCTTCAACGCGTTGTTAAATATCAAATATGTTCATTCGTTTTCCAAAAATAGCATTACCCAATTAATTAGAGCTATTAGTTAGAGAAATAAAGCTATTACCGAAAGGCACAAGTCGGATAATCGAGATGAAATCCGGCCCCAAGTCGGAGTGAGGTCAGTACCACTTAAATTGTATGCCAGCTTGGTTCTGGCCTCACTCAAGCTTGGTGCCGGATTTCATCACGATTATCGGATCTGTGCCTATCGAATATTCGAACTACGAACTAAAGTCACATTTCAAGTAAATTTATAATATTTTTATTTATCTTCTAAATTTTAGGTATTGATGGACTTCCGGGTTAGTTAAATATCATTTTGTAGCAAACCTTTGAGTTTTTATGAATCTTATATAAAACTTTTAAGGTCGAGCTGGGAAAGATGGAACACCTGGTGTGAATGGAACGAATGGAAGAGACGGTACACCTGGAACAAATGGTAATGTTTAATGCCTTTCCCCAATAATCAGAATTTTTAAAAGCTAGTTTAAATCAAGCTTAATTCTAACTTAATGTAGAAAGTGTAGCTAAAGGTTAGTTGAGAACTAGGGTGTGGAACTGATCAAATTGATCAAAAATAATCAAAAATGATCAAAAATTAATTTGACCACACCCTTGGTTGAGAGCTAGTTTTTGACAAACTTTGAAATTTTCTGGTTACTAAGGTTTTAATTCCAAAGTGTAGCAAAAAATAGTATAAAGCATCAAAAATTTTAATAATTTGAATTCTGAAGATTAGATTGACCAATCGATAATGTTTTCACAGGAAATGAAGGGCCACAAGGACCACCAGGACCTAAAGGCGATCGTGGAGGTTTGATTGTTTGAAAAATCATAAAATTATAATATTTCTAAAATTTTACCCTGCAGAAAAAGGCCTCAACGGACCAAAAGGCTTAAGAGGTGATAAAGGAAAGGATGGAAATCATGGATTGCCAGGAACATGCATGCACGGATGCTTTAATCTCAATGGATCTCTGACCTCTGAAAACAAACTTTATTATTTGCCTGCTCGAATTCCAAGTAAGAGTCAATGTTAAATTTTTAGAGAAAATTTTCAAGAATATTTGAATTCTTTTAAAAAATCAATTTTTAGCATCTGGTTTGGCTGAATTAAGAAAACCGATTGTTATTAAAGAAGGAGATAATTTGAGGTTAAGGTGTTCAGCTTCGGGGTACCCTGAGCCGAAAAGTAAGTATAAGTATGTTCGCTAAGTAAGTATAACCCGAAAGGCACAGATCGGATAATCGAGATGAAATTTGGGACCAAGCCGGAGTAAGGCCAGCACCAAGCTGGCATACAATTTATTGGTGCCGGAATTCGTCTCAATTATCCTATTTGTGTCGTTTGGGTAAGTATGTTAAGCCGAAAAGTAAGTATAGTTTGAAGAATGTTCGAAATATGACTTAATAAATTTCGTTTTTAGTTCAATGGAAGCGAGAAGATGGACAGACGATCAACTTTGGTGAATGGGAAGGTATGATGATTTAAAATTCAAATAATCAAGCTTAAAATTAATATTTTAATCTTTTCTAGCTAACATTGTGGAAACCAACGTCATGAACTTTACAAAAATCAATCGAGTTCATATGGGAATTTATATATGTACAGCTGATAATGCAGTGTCTCCACCTGCAACTTATAAGTTTAATGTTGAAGTTCAATGTAAGTATTTATGCTAAATTTGTATTTTTTAAGGAATAAATTTAATTTCTTTTTATTTAACCATCAGTTAAGCCGCTGGTCCGCATCAAACACAAATCAGAACAATACATCCTTATTGAACCTGGAAAGTCAGTTAGTTTGACTTGTGAGGTAAGTTAAGAATCTAATTAACACATTTTTTAGAATTATTAAGTTCGAATCAACTTCTTAAATAGTCGGAAGCCTATCCAGAACCTGTGATGTACTGGCAACGATCTGACGATGTAACAATTCAAACAGAACGAGATCGATATCGTGTTGAGCAAAAAACTATTGACATGTAAGTTCTTAGCCTAATTTAGCTACGAAAACATTTTCTAACAATTTCTATTTCAGCTATAAATTCAACACAACCTTGACAATTTATAGAATCACTCAAGATGACTTTAACAAGGAAATTCGATGTGTTAGCAAAAACAAACTTGGAATTGCCAAAATTTCATTCTTCCTTGTCACACAAGAAAAATATAAAACCTATAAGGATGGCGATTCTCCATTGGAAAGTGGCGAAATGCCTCCACCAAAAGAAAGTTATGAGTCATTGTGTCCTGAACAGCGCCCATGCGATGAATGTCCTGCACTTAAGTAAGTTATACTAAGATTCATTTTTAGCTCTACAAATTCACATAAATCCATTTCCAGAGACCTAAAATGCATCGACTCAACTCTCCTCGATATCATCGATAAGGAAGCTGTGGCTACTCCTGCCGGGAATAGAACTTATGAAGATATTGGAAATAGAACACAAGATTGTGAACTTAGTATGGTTGGTAAGCCAGTGTTCTTTAGTCATTTGGATATTGCACGTGGTGCTTGGTTGAAAGATCCAATTGCTATTGAGAATGTGACAGTAGAAAAGATTTGGCAAACGAATGAAAATGATCCATTGAATTTGTATGAATATAAGACAAAGTATGAGTATGTCAAGAAGATTAAACCAAAGAAGTATCCATTGCAGTGTATTTTTAAGGTAAGATTGGTCTTTTTGGTAAGGATTATAAAGTAGCTTGATAGTTGGATCTGTTTTAGGGAAATGCACATGTCATCTACAATAATCATTTCTACTATTATTGTCATGCTAATGAGTCCATAGTCAAGTATGAATTAAAGTCTGAAAAGGCAGTTTGTAAGTATTAAAATGCCACCAGTGATGGCCAACCTTTTTGGTGTCTCGGTATAGTTTTGACCAACTTTTTTGTGGCATATCAATTTTGGATTGACCTTTACAAATAGTCATTTTTCGGCGTTCAAAAAAGTTTTCTGGGACATCTGAGATTTATTTTTTTACACCAGTATTCCGCGGCACATCAGTTGGTCATCACTGATTTAGGTCCTTAAAGCTTCTATGTTAATTCATTGATTTATAACTTTAATTACCAAAAAACAGTATATAAAAAGCTTGAAGACCTCGATCCTTCCCATTTACTATACTCAACACAATTCAACGTAGTTGACTTCAGTATTGATGACAATGGAATGTGGATTATTCACAGTTCAAAAGATTCCAACTACACAATTGTATCAAAGCTAAATGTTACTACATTGGAGATTCAGAATAGCTTTAATATTAGTGTTTATCATGATAAGGTTGGTATAAATTTGGGCAATTTCTTAAAAATTTTCATTTTTTTTCGATTTTATCCTTATTTAATAATCAAATAATCATTGTAGCTTGGTGAAATGTTCGTCGTCTGTGGCATCCTTTATGGTGTTGACAGCACAACAGAAACAAACACAAAAATTCGTTTTGCATTCGACATTTACAAAAATAAAAGAATCGATGTTGAAATACCATTTTCCAATCCATTCACAAGTACAAGCACAATTGGATATAATTACAATTTGAAGGAACTTTACACATGGAGTAATGGCAATCAATTGATTTATCCAGTGAAAATTAATGCACTTGGTACAAATTATACAGCTGAGGAAAGTGTTCCTGTTATTTTGGAGCGTGGTGTTGGATATTCCGTGTTGAAGAAGAAGAAAAAGCAGAATGCTGAGGGAACGACTACACCTAAGTCTACTTAAGGGTTCTTAAATTGAGAATTTTTCGGTGTTTTGTGTCTTTTGAATAAATTATTGTTTTGATGTTTTTATATTATCGGAAAATTAATGTAATTAAAATTAATGCCTTATTATTAATACTCAAAATAAAAGTATTTTTAATTTCAAAATATTTATTTAATTTTTTTTTTATTTTTTTTAATCAAATTATTTTGTTACTAATACTTTACATGATAATCAGTGGCGTAGCTAGAGGAGAGTCCAAGGGGGTTCAGACCCCCTGAATTATTTTCTTCCATACAAAAGATCAATGGAACCACCAACTACCTAGAACTAAATTCTTGGCTATGCCTCTGATGATAATAATTATTTTTTATTACAATTAGTCAATTTTTTAAAGACATTTTTTAATCTACATATTTTTTGATTTTATATTCCAGTCTGTGGTTTATGATTTTTTTTAAATTTTTTTTTGTATAAATTTTTCGTGTGGCTGAAGTACCACGGCATGTTATGTCCAAATGTTCTGAAACTTTGCCAGAATTAAGTCCATATTACGTCCAATTGCGTCCAGCAAAAATTTAATTTCGTCCTACTTCCTGTATCTGGATACGGCAAGTCAAAGTTTTGGGCACTTTTGCCTTCGTACTTCAGGATTTAAAACGGCATGATTTCTTAAAACTAACTTTATGTGACATATTATATATAAAATTGATCTACTAATTACGTCCAATTGCGTCCCGCAAAAATCTTTTGGAACCGATGTCCCTAACGAAAGTTATGGCTACTCAAAGTTTTGCTTGTGGACCAAAAAATTTTCTACCTAGAAACTGATGATTTTCACAAATTTTTCTGATCAAAAATTAATAAACTAATTATTTATTTGCCTTCGCTATTAAACGCTTAATATTATTTTCAAAAAAGTTTATTAAAATCGTGATGCTTAAAAAAAATAAAAATCCTCATTTAGATAAGTGAATTTTCATCGATTTTCACTCTTTATTTCACTTTTCACAAATTTTTCTGACCAAAAATTAATAAACTAATTATTTATTTGCCTTCGTTATTTAACGCTTAATATTATTTTCAAAAAAGTTTATTAAAATCGTGATGCTTAAAAAAAATAAAAATCATCATTTAGATAAGTGAATTTTCCAAGATGGTTGCATAATGATCCATAGCTTTAAAGTGACATAAGTCAGTCGTGGATGGTCAAATTCAAAAAATGATTCCATATTTATAATCCTTGTGAAAAGTAGATATGTTTAGACACATAACTTGACACTAAAAAAAATATAAAACTTTTTCATATTCAGGTACGACAACAAAAATTGAACTGCCATAAGTCTGAAATGTCAGCATAGTCGTAAATAATTCTTTTATATTTGAGTTCCTGAGAAAAAAGAGATGTGATTTGATATATAACTTGACCAAATCATCAGTTTCAAGGTGGAAAATTTTTTGGTCCACAAGCAAAATTTTGAGTAGCCATAACTTTCGTTAGGGACATCGGTTCCAAAAAATTTTTGCGGGACACAATTGGACGTAATTAGTAGATCAATTTTAATATATAATATGTCACATAAAGTTAGTTTTAAGAAATCATGTCGTTTTGAATCCTGAAGTACGAAGGCAAAAATGCCCAAAACTTTGACTTGCCATATCCAGATACAGGAAGTAGGACGAAATTAAATTTTTGCTAGACGCAATTGGACGTAATATGGACTTAATTCTGGTAAAGTTTCGGAACATTTGGACATGACATGCCGTGGTACTTCAGCCACACAATTTTTCTGTTAACATTCTGTTCTATCAACAGTCTTTTTAGCCATTTTTGCTCAATTTTATTATTTTTAGAATTCAATTTTCATTTTTAATATTTATTTATTCAATTTATTTTGAATTTTGTTTATCAAATCTAATTTTTATTAAATTTTTTCGGTTTATAAATGAATATAAAAATTAATAATGAATTAAAATATAGTTTGGGTTTGATTAAACATTAAATTAATACTTAAGGTAAAAAAAGCTCCTATATGATTTTTAAATTTGCTAAACTTAACACTGAATTCAATTATTTTTGATTTTTTTTTTTTTAAATTTACTAAAAAATACTTTTAATTGTTAAAGGATTAAAATTTGTATCATGAATTGACATCGAGAGTGATATGAGAGTTTGGATTGGGTCGATGTTTAAGATGGGCTTCGAAATTTCATCTTACCATAAAGAAGGTCTGATGCTGGGTTACTCCCATTATTCAATTTTTAAAAAGTAATTCTGTAATTTTCACATACTGAATACTAAATCTTGTCATACACCTTTAATATTTCAGGCTGTGGATTTTATCAAAATGGTTTTGGATTATTTTGCTAAATTTTGACCATTTTGGCTTCCTACTACTAATTCTTGTCATCCCCACCATCACTGTAACTGTTGTAATACCTCTGCTCATCTCCATTAATAGACGGTGAATTCTCATCAGCTTCATAGTCCTTCTCATTCTTAACACCTTGTTCTCCAGCACCAGAATTATTTAAATTCAAAATGTAAGGAATAACATTGTCAATTTTGATAAAATCCACAAGAATATTGAAGAACAATTTTTCAATAATTTTCTCATTAAATGTTGGCAGCATAGCCATTGTCTGATAAATTGAAATGATCCTAAAGTCATTTTTATGTTTGTGATAATTTTGAAGACTTTCCACAATTCTATCTTCATGATTCTTAACTTTGATTTCAGTCATGTAAATTCGATTAGAATTGAAATACGACAAAAGTCGAATGTGTGCAAATTCAACAGCATCAAGTTCCAATCCAGCAACATTATCAATGAATTTATTCAGCATGACAATATTGTTGAGCATTTTTTTGACTTTTCGTCCTTTAATTGTTGCTTTTCCTTCATTCTTTTGGTTCTGTTCACTTAGAATCAACAGTGACTTGACATAATTTACTAAAGTTGACACAATCATTGACTTGAGATGACCTTGTTGCGGTGCTGAACAAACTTGTGCAATTCCAATGACTAAAAGTTCAATCCAACAATTTTTAAGCATTTCACATTGAATTTCTGAATTAAAATATTGAAAAACTTGAAGATCGCGTAGCCATTCGATGGTCTTGAACAGTACACGACTTCCAATTTCACACACAAAGTGCATTTTTGGCAGTAAATTTGGAATTTGAATTTTAAATTGCACGATATTGTCATCATGGAGGGAATTAAGGAACGACTCGGTTAATGGTTCACCATAACTTCCATTATATGAGTCATAAGTTGAGGACGTTAAGGATGTCTCGACCATCTGAATCAAGTCTAGAGTATCGTTGAGTAATTTTTGTTCTAATACTGTCTCATAAAGTTCTGATGATCCATTTTTGAATTTATTTTCACTTGGTTCGGGTGTGAAGGCTGGTTCCTCGACTTTTGTTGTTGTTGGTGCTTCCTTCGTTGGGGATGGAGGAAGGTTGAATTGTGAGGCACCGGCTGCATGCATTAGAAGTGGATTAAGTTGAAATAAATTCAAATAATTTAATGAATTTGGATGTGAATCTCTTTTGTTGCGGGATTTTAAGTCACTGCCATTTTCTTGTGATTGTTGTGCCTTCATTGCGTCATTCTTTTTATCCACAATTGGCTTCCGTTCATGCTGAACAGCTATAAAAATTTGAGAACTCATTAATCATAAAATCAAAAGAATTTTCAATTAAAAAAAAGTTCAATTAAAAAATCTCTTTGTAAAATTAACGGTTTTTAAATTTTTTTCTTTTAAAAAATTACAAAAGCTTTTTTTTCTTCATTCAAATTTCAAAAATCCGTTAATATTAAAGAGCCTTACAATCACTTCTCATTCCGCATGCGAGACATTTCTGAAGTCGACAATACTGGCAACGATTACGATGATGCTTTGTGACTTCACAGTTCATGGAACCGCGGCATTGATAGCCAAGTTGTTTACGAATTGAACGCTTGAAGAATCCTTTGCAGCCTTCGCAGCTTATTGCACCTTTATAGGGGGATGAATTAGATAAAATTTAATTAAAATTGATTTCTTAAACTTACATGTTACTTCAAAATTAAATGAAATATAAGAAAAAAATAATAAATTCCTAGTCAGGGACAGGGTGTAGCCAGAAATTTTTTGAGGGGGGGGGGAGTTGAAATTTTTGGTGTGGAACGAAAAATTTGGGGAGATGGGGGTGGTAGGGATTTTTTCCCCAAAACACCCTAGCAAATTGGAGAAATTTCACAAAAGGAGAGAAGAGTTAAAACTCCCAACCCTCCCCCCCCCCCCTGGTTACGCCCCTGACTCATGAAAATAACCAAAAATTTTTTGAGGGTTTTGAATTTTTTTGTATGGAATGAAATTTTTTTTTGGTGGGGGGGATGGGGGTGGTTGGGATTTTGCCCCCAAAAAACCCTAGCAAATTGAAGATATTTCCTGTTTCTAGTACTCACCATAATGTCTTCCAGATGCTCGATCTCCACATACCAGACAAAATTCAATATTTCCTGTACTTGGCATATTTATTTCTTGTTTATTCTGTGCTTGAAGTAGCTCTGTTTTAATTTGTGGTAGGTCAAGTGGCGAATCCATTTTTCTGTAAGAGTTTAATTTTTTTTACAATTTTTCAATTTTAAAATATTTAAAATTAAAGTATGAAATTAAAAATTTTATTCACACTATTAAGAATTTATAAAGAAGTAGTTCACTTTGGCTTTTCCGATTTCCCAGTTCCAGGTTTTTCGGGGCCAAAATCAAAAAATTAAAACTGTTGTATAGTGTATGATTTAAGTTTTTTAAAAGAAAATTTGAATTTTATTTCTTTAGTATTAGGATTTTAATCATTTAAACTCAAATTAATGAATTTTAGACCAAGGGTGTGGAACTGATCAAATTGATTTTTTTTGATCATTTTTTTATCATTTTTGATCAATTTGATCAGTTCCACACCCTGGTTTTAGACCCTTTCCTCCAGGTTAAACTTTTTGCATGAAATTTTTTTTTCTATTGCTTGATCTGTTACAAAATCTTAGACCCCCTTACCTCCTATAAAGCGAACATACTAAGTAAACAGCCCCAAATCACAAGTATAACAATTTTTTCAACTTTTATGTAAAAATTGAGGAGCATTTAAAAGCCATTCACACAAGAACGTCGATCTATTTTTCTCTAATTTTCCAATCAATCTTGTCACGAAACCCACAGTTATCTTCAATTTTTTCAATCAACTCTTCACAACAGTTAATCAAACTCTTACAAAAAATTCATCAAATCAGACCACAAATCATCAAACAAAAAAATAAAACTCATCTCGTTCACCTTAAAACTCAATCATTTTGATCTTCATGCTTCCCATTTTCACTATTATTTGCCAAACTCAAAATGTCACAAAAAATGTTATTTTTTTCAAATATCTTCAAACAAGAAATAAATTCACACCACACGATGCGATCGAAATCAAAGTCACTTGTCGATTGCCTAACATTTAACTGAGCAAGCTCATTCATCTTTAATTTTTTTCCTCTACTTTTTTTTGCTGTTCAAAGCTAACAGTTATAGATTTATGTATCGAGGAATGGGAAAAAATAAGTGGAAATAAAAGTAAAGTTATTCTGAACATACAAATACAAATGCACTTTGGAGATGAATTGTTGATGCTTAGATGGAAAGAATGGAAGTAAGAGGTAGGAATGGAAGAAGTTAGAGCGGAAAAAGAGAAGAATTTAGATTGCAACGATGCAGTTTTGGGCTTTGACTTTTAAATGTAACACAAGTAGGGAAGACATGGATGGGGTGAAAGTGGTTGGAGCGCATTTTTTTCCTGTGACTTATATTGAAGTTGCTAGATTATTTGTAACTAGTAAGTTGATAAATGAGGAAATTTTTTTTTAAAAAAATTCTCAGAATTTAAGTAATTATGGTTCAAATTGATAGATTTTGATTTTATAAATCCGTTTTTAAGTATCAGTAGGTCAAATTTAGTTGGTCTGCTTCATGATTGATAATTTTACACAAATTGTTAATAGCTTATCAATTATTAGATAGCAGAAAAAGAAATGTGTGTGTATTACCTTGGACTGAAATATTTATGTGACTTATAAATTTATTTTTGTGGTCAAAACTGTAAATTTGACATTTCTTTTGATTTTGTAAGATCAATTTTTGCCATTTCAAATAATTTAAGAGTTTATGTATATTTTAATATGATTCTAGTAAATATTGTTACATTTGTGAGTCATACACTTAGTACTTTATGCAAAATAACGAATTTTTAAACCCATCCTCTACTCTATCATTACACTTTTTGCATGAAAAATCATTTCTTTTATTTAATTACTATTTAAATAATGTTGCAAAATCCAAGACCCATCACCCCCAAAAAAGCGAACGAACTAAGTAAACGGCCACTTGTCACTTAGGGAAGTACCTGAAATAATGATTCAAATGCTTCTTGGATTGCGATTGTGACACCCTTGAAACTGTGAATTTTGTATGAACCTTAAAGTAAGCCTTCTTTAGACAAACAATCCAAAAATCCAAACTAAATTTAGTATCAAATTAGGCCTTTAGTTTGAGCAACTCTGTCTATATTTACATAAATTTTAAAAAATTCCAATTTTTATGTTTATCAACCAGACACATTAAAATTGCAATAAAAAATTCATATCGTAAAAAATTCAAGTTCATTTCGACTAGAACAGAACAAATCTAGTAATAGAAGAAAAAAACCAACAAGTAGCATGTAAAAAGAGAGAAAAAAAAGAGAAGATAAAACAGTTAGAATTCTTTGAACTTGCATGAATCGTTCCGTTCCGTTCTCATTATGGTTAGCAGTAGATCGTGAAGAACGAGACAGCAACAAGTGAATTAAGAGAGAGAGGTTGATGCACCTGATGATATGAAATCGACACACAAGTGACAATCTGAGAGGAAAAAAATGAAGGCAGAGAAGAGCAAAGACGATTTGTATAAGCGTGATTTATGGAACAGGTTTTGTGTGATACAATTTGACAAGAAATGAAAAAAAAGAGAAAAAAAAAATTGTAATCGACGTTGAAGTTGATCAGCACACAGAAAAATGCTCAACACAGTCAAAGGTTTTAAAGGTCAAAATATCTTTAATGTCATGTGCACTTTTATGTTGAAATTTGAGGATTAAGTTTTGAGATTTTTAGGATTTACTTACTTTAAATTTTTAGTTTTTCACTTAATCAAATTTTGTTGCATTTTTTTTTTTTCAATTTCAATTTTATTTAGACCATTCCGGTCGTTGAGAAAATTTTTAATATTATTACATTACAATATTATACATTTCATGATACCTATGTAAACTTATATAAAGGTGCAATAAAAAGAAAAGAAAAGCTAAAATACAATGCAAGTAAGCATATTTAGTTAAAAAAAGAAGAAAAAAAAAAACTGCTACCTAAATAGAAAAAAAAAAGATAATATGAAACAAAAAAAAAATAATTAATTCCATTAGATTCATTCATATAATTTGACTTCTGTTCACTCCACATTCCTTCTCAATCTTTACTTTCAATCACTGAGCAGATGATCCTTTCAGAATTTTTTCGGATAAATTTCATCATTTTTTATTAAACAGGTCAAAAAAACATTTATTGGACTTTCTTTATCAATTGCCATGATCTGATCAACTTGATTCATCGACAACAAATGCATTGTTGTACTAGAAAAGCGTACTGGTCTAAAGATTTTTTTCATAATCTTTAATACTTCAGTATTTAGGTATTCATGCCTTAAACTGAATCTTAATGAGGATTTTTCATCATATTCTTTTGATTTCTCAAGTATTATACCAACAAAGAATTGGAAATTATTTTTCAGTTCCTCTTGAATAAGCAAAAACGTTTTGAAAACTGAGAAACGAATATCAACGAAGAAACTCATTGTTTCAATATTTAAGATTTTGCCATTCACAGGTCCATATAAGGAAGTCGAGGATTTGCACAGAAAAAATGTTTTATTATAATTATTAAGAACAACCATGAAAATAATTTGTCCATCAACAATAAGCGGAAACTTCCCGTCACAAATTTTTGTTATATTACTAATGGATCTTCTCTTCAAGACTTTATTTCCGAGTCGCTCCTCGTAAATGGAGAGTAAATAATTCTTTAAAGAACTATCTACTTCCACTTCGACCAAAACGGTCCGGTCGTCTCTAAAGAAGATTCCATTTAGATTTAATTTTAGATCCTCGCATAAAAAATGCAACAACTTATCTCTCAATCCAACTATTGATAAACTTCCTTTTCTAAAGAATTTAATAAAAATATATTCCGTAGGAATTACAGCAACATCAGAACTATTGTCTAAATCGAAGAAAGTTTCATCATCACTAACTGTATCATAGCACAGGTTATCATTATCGGAAAAAAACATGTCATTTAAATCTGTATTGATTTCAAGCACTTCTTCATCACTATTCATTTTGATTGATTTTATTCTATATGCAATAACGTCCAATAATATATATTGTGATTAATAATTACAAGTAATTGTTAGAACAAGTTCACTGAATAGATTTCAATTTCTTTAAGAACAATTTTTTTTAAATAATGCAATGTTAATAAAAGTAAATAAACCACTGAGCAAGCATCTCAGAATCAAATTCAAATAGAGCAACGACCGTTAAATAAAGAAATTGTTAGTGCTAAATTGACCAGGCTTAAGAAGTGAGGAATTTCGACTTACAACAAACTTTTTAAGCATAGATTTAAATTTAAACATGTTTTTTTCCGATTTAATCTCAATGGGAAGTTGATTGTATAATTTACAGCCCAAATGTGTTACATCATCAGACATAACTTTCTTCGAAGCATTACATAAATTCAAGTCTTTTCTTCTAATACTTCTGGCTTGTGCAATGCAAGGCAATGATCCATCTTTACAATTAACACACTTCCTAACCATAATAAGAGCATTGTTGTATATTAAACCTGTTACACAAAGAATATTTTTTGCTTCATTAGTAAATAGCTCCTGATCTTCATACGAATCAGGTAAATCAAAAATTACTTTCAATGCTTTGCTTTGTAGCCTTTGAATTCTAACAATATCAATGCTCCTACACCTTAGCAATACAAATGCGCAATAATTAATATTAGATTGGATATGTGCATGGAAAAATTGCATCAAAGTATGATTAACCAGATTCTGTTTTAAAACTCTAAGGGCATTAATTCCACTAGCCAGAGCAGAGCATATCTTTTCAACTTGAAAAGTCATTTTCAACTCAGAGTCAATCATAAAACCGAGATATTTTATACATTCACTCTCTTTGATTGACTTGTCAATTAAGACTTTCTTCAGCTCAATTGGACATTTGCCGACAGTCATGAAAGTGGACTTGTTGTAATTGATCTTTAAGTGATTATTGTTGTAAAATTCTGTAAGCAAACAGATATCATTTTCCAACATAGCATTCATATTCATTGTTGAGTCCACACAAAAAACAGCAATTAAATCGTCCGCGTATTGATAAAAAGTGGAATGAGTTTTAAGAGCTGATAAATCATTTAACATGATACTGAATAAAAGGGGGCCAAGGATTGACCCCTGAGGTACACCGAAAATAATGCAACAAATATCGCTAAATGTTTTATTGAAATTCACAAACTGCTTTCTATGTGTCAGAAAGCTTTTTATCAAGTCCAGTGCAGGGCCACGAATACCCAAAAAATCAAGTTTGCGTAATAAGATCTTATGACACACAGTATCAAACGCTTTTTCAATGTCAAAAGACATTAGAATCACCCCTTTTCCTACATTTAATATTTTGCTAACATGATTTAAGATCATGCAAAGTGCATCAGGGCAACCACGACCAGATCTGAAGCCATATTGAAATTTATTAAGGAGATTATTGTTCTCAAAATAGCGATTAAGCTGTTGAAATATTAATGTTTCAAATACCTTATCAATTAATGGTAGTAAGCTAATAGGTCTGCTATTATCAAGACTTAACGAGGAACCAGTCTTAGGAATGGGCTTAATCATAGCCAATTTTAATCTATCCGGATACTCCCCATTACGAATCATCAAATTAAATATATTTGCTAAGTGAACACACAAACCTTCATTGCACTTTTTAAGAGTAATTGCATTAATTTCATCGTATCCTGCAGCCTTACAGTTAACTAAAGCACCAATGTTAAAGAAAATTTCTTGCGGTGTAGTCATTTCTAATATCAATGAGCTTGCCACACAACTGCCAAGATAAGTATGGTCGTCAATATCAGAATCCACAGCAACGTCACCCACCACTTTTATAAATTTGCACTGATAAGCATCAGCAATTTCTTTTTGATTGCATATGACACTTCCATCACTATTCTTAATTATTACATTATTTCCAATATCATTTCGTTTCCTTCCAGTAAGCTCATTAATAATTCTCCAGGCGTGACTTATGTTGTTCACCTCAATACGTCGATAATAAATTTTTGCCTTAACAATAGCATATTTTTCCCTGATTTCATCCAGATCATTAAACTTTTCCTGCAAAAAATCATATTCCATACCATTAGCTTTTCTTATATTAATCTTTTCTTCAAGATTATACAGTGTATTAAGCATATTAATATACTTATCGTCAGCCCATTTCGGTAAAGTAAGCTGGACACGAGGTAACTTAACGTTAACATTTCTTGTACAACTCTTCATAGTACTGATCAAAAAATCATGAATAGTATTGAAGTAAGTATCAACCGATTGAGAATTTAGCTCAGGCGTTCTATCATTAATAATGTTCAAGCCACTATAGAATTTTTCTGTAAGTAAATCTACATTAATCTTCTTAAATTTTAAAAATCTATTTTTGATAGAAATTTTTGGCATTTTGTGCATAAGCAATACAAAGTTGTGATCAGAAATCATTCCTATATGGTTAGAAGTAATACATAATAGATTCTCTTTTATATTATTGAGATCATTAACAACACAATGATCCAGCAACGTTCCAATTCCAGTTATTGGATTACAACGAGTTACCACTTTATTTACAATGCACAAATTCAAAGACAGCAGAAAATCTAAGTATTGATTAATGTCACTTTCACTCTTATTCAGGATATTCAAATTCATATCACCATTCAATATTAATTTTTCACAATTCACTTTCACTAAGATTGTCTCCAATATTGCAAGAAAGTTTTTAATTTCACCATCTGGAGGTCTATAAACCGTTAGAATATGCCATTCCTCATCACAAATCAAGACCTTAACTAGCAGTAATTCAATATCATCCTCAATAATTTTTTCAACCATAATTGAAATGTAATTCTTATGAACATAAATACTTATTCCTCCTCCTTTTTTTCCCGAAATCCTATTTGCTGTGTAGGAATTGTAATTTTTTATATTAAAAGAATTAAATTTACTATCAGCCGTCAACCATGTTTCTGTAAAACAAATAATATCTATAAAATAATTTTTTCGATCACCTGAGCAAGCAATTGGAAAAGTTTTATTGCAACTTCCCAATGTAGAAATTCTAGACCATTCATCCAAATAATGTTTGATAATATTTAACTTTTTATTATTAAGACAATGTACATTCCATGAAAGAACATTTAAGTAAGGATTTTCAAGGCAGTTATTATCAACCATTTTTTTTATCAATTTATAAGTGCCCAGAATAGAATAATTTTTAATATTTGTTTCTTCATGAAGCTCAGACAATATTTTAGTCTGAGAAATTATCTTAATAATATCAATAGGAGTTTTTGCAATTTTTGGGTGAACAGTCGAATTTAATCGTCATTTAGGTGATGACGATGCAATTACTTGACCTGGTAATTGTTGTTCCTGAGCAGTACTTTTCTTAAGGCTTAGTTTGTATAACTTTTTTTCATCTATGCTAAGTTTAAAGTAGTTGCCATCATAAACTCGAAAAGTTCGAAATTCACATCCAGGATCATCAATTTTTTGTCTCAGATCATCCAGATCAGATTCAGTTCTGATGAGTTTCTTCATTTGAACATCCTTCTTTTCATCATTTTCAGATATTTCTTCTTTCCTGTAATAAACTAAAATTCCAAAATCAGAAACATGAGCATTATCAATGAGTTTAAAGTTAGATAAATCATAGCAAACTCTAAGCAGCTTCCAAATACTAGGGCTCCAATTATCTCTCACTGTGTATCTAACTGAATCCAAATTCTGTGCCAAAAATTGCTTTTTTGCATAGTTCATGACAAGACGTTTTAATTCCAATACTGTACCACTGCTAGCAAATTTAATTCCCATTAATGTTTCATTTTCATATCCATTACCAGCTTTTACTGACACTTTCTGAATGAAAACATCATAAATCTGCCTGTTGATACTGTTCATCCAAATTTCCATTCTATTAAAAATTTTTTTAGCTTCTTTAATTAATTCACTTTTATTTTTTAATCGTAAACTATCAACTTCTTTTGGATCAATGAAACTAAGCCATAAAACACAATTTTCTTTTGCACACTTATTTGATACTTCCATGGCATTAAATTTTTCTTGATTTTGCTCATTAATGCAGTTAATTTTATCATACAAATTATTTTCAAGTGATACCATTTGATTATTAAGACAGCTAATTTTTTTGGAATTATCACTATTACATTTTTGAATCTTTTCACGAGTATTTTTATAAAACTCTGCCAAATCATCTGTAAGCTTATCAAGAATATCATACACATCATCCTTTTTCTTAATCATTTCCTTAACTATGGCTAATTTTTTTTCAATTTCATCACATGACACTTCGGTTTTATCAAGATCAGGTTCCACTTCACACTCATTTTCAACACTCATATGAAATTGAGAAAAAGTGCTTTCATCTCTTGACACATTAAAAGTGCCAGAGGTAGCTCTATTTTTCTCAAAAAGATCTTTTCTACTATTGGATTGGGCATTAAATCGATTACCTCTCAGATCAAAATTTTTTGTCTTTTTGTGATCACTCAATAACTGATTGTAATCAGGAGGAGACGGTAGAGCACGTTTCCTCTTAGTAAAATCATTAAAGGCTGATTTTGCTTGATCATTCCAACTTGGATCAGTTCCACCTTGACCAGAATCAGCCATGACCCGCCAATTGTTATCCACAAACTATATTTTCTTTAATAAGAAAATACAATTCAGGCAAAACAACCCAGATATCAGTGGTCTGACACAAAAATCAAAATATGGAACCGAAAACAAATTAGAAGAAGCAAAAAAAAAAAATCAGTCACTAATTGATGATTTCAAAAAGATCGATTAACTTGATCAGATTCTTCTTGAATTTTTCACTGGAAATTAATATGATTTTCTTTTTTTTATTGTCTTAGCTTTTCCTGATATTTTCACAGAAATAATTTCAATTTCCTCACTTATCACAATATAAAAAAATCACTTGATTCATTAACCCTAGTAATCACTATTCTTTAAATTTTAATAACAATGCAGGCTGTAATATTTTGAATTGTATAGAATTAACTGAAAATTAAAATTTAAATTTGAGCAAAAGGAAAAAAATGAGCAACCGACCAAAATTGAATTCAATATCAAAAATCTTTAATTTTTTGCTAAATAATCACTCAATCATGTACACTCCACAATTTAATAATAACTCAAAGCACTAACTATATGCTAACTTTCACCTTGACTCTAAAAAATGCACAGAAACTTTTAATTAATTTAATTTATTTTCACAACTTGGAAAAAAGGTTATTTGAACTTCCGCGCTCAATCCGCTTCCAAAAAAAATCAAATGCTTCTTGGATTGCGATTGTGACACCCTTGAAACTGTGAATTTTGTATGAACCTTAAAGTAAGCCTTCTTTAGACAAACAATCCAAAAATCCAAACTAAATTTAGTATCAAATTAGGCCTTTAGTTTGAGCAACTCTGTCTATATTTACATAAATTTTAAAAAATTCCAATTTTTATGTTTATCAACCAGACACATTAAAATTGCAATAAAAAATTCATATCGTAAAAAATTCAAGTTCATTTCGACTAGAACAGAACAAATCTAGTAATAGAAGAAAAAAACCAACAAGTAGCATGTAAAAAGAGAGAAAAAAAAGAGAAGATAAAACAGTTAGAATTCTTTGAACTTGCATGAATCGTTCCGTTCCGTTCTCATTATGGTTAGCAGTAGATCGTGAAGAACGAGACAGCAACAAGTGAATTAAGAGAGAGAGGTTGATGCACCTGATGATATGAAATCGACACACAAGTGACAATCTGAGAGGAAAAAAATGAAGGCAGAGAAGAGCAAAGACGATTTGTATAAGCGTGATTTATGGAACAGGTTTTGTGTGATACAATTTGACAAGAAATGAAAAAAAAGAGAAAAAAAAAATTGTAATCGACGTTGAAGTTGATCAG
This sequence comes from Chironomus striatipennis, assembly GCA_026123125.1. Taxonomy (NCBI): domain Eukaryota; kingdom Metazoa; phylum Arthropoda; class Insecta; order Diptera; family Chironomidae; genus Chironomus; species Chironomus striatipennis. The sequence goes on along the minus strand of CM047391.1, from coordinate 6,303,344 downwards.
CACACAGAAAAATGCTCAACACAGTCAAAGGTTTTAAAGGTCAAAATATCTTTAATGTCATGTGCACTTTTATGTTGAAATTTGAGGATTAAGTTTTGAGATTTTTAGGATTTACTTACTTTAAATTTTTAGTTTTTCACTTAATCAAATTTTGTTGCATGAATTTTTAATTTTTTATCTCAATTCATTCCTTATATATTCGCAATTTTCTAAATTTTATGATTTTTATGACTTTTATTTTGAACTTTATCACAATTTTGAATTTTCTGAGAGAACTTTTCACTCACAATTCTATTAAAATTTATTTTGACTTTTCTAATATACAAATTTGATTAAAAATACACAAAAAATTCTTTTTTAAATTCTTCTTTTATTTTCAATTTGACATTTTACAGATGATTCTGAGTCAGTGATGTTTGAAAGGAGTTTTTTTTTATTTTTGCGTGGAATTTTGAAGCTAGTTGGATTAGATTTATGAAATTTCGATCGTTGAGCTTTTAGAAAAAATAGCAACTTCTTATATTTTTAGTCATGTGAAACCTAAATTTAACTAAAGTTTGATACTACAGAAGTTTTGAAAATAATTCGACTCAGTAGCTCAAGATGAGTAGATTTTGAAAGGCTTGAAGACATTGATCATCAAATTAAACTGCAAACCTCAATTTTAATCGCTAGATTAATTTTTAATCAAGATGTTGAAGCTTTTGAAACAGCTTTTAAATTTAAACTTTTATGAACCGTTTTTTTTTTTCATTCTTAATAAATTATTAAATTTTGGAACTTTTGAAATATTAATGTAGAAATTTTATTTAAGGTCAAAAAATTCCATCCAAGGTCGTGAGGATGGGGTATGTTTAGGTCGAGAACAATATTTCTTCAAATTCTATTGTTCTTTTTGAAAAATGGCCGTTAATTTCGGAAGTAATTTATGAATGACCCCTTTAAAGTTTTACATTTTTTTAATTTTTATGTGAAAAAAATCCAGGGTGTGGAACTGATCAAACGTGATCAAAAAAGATCAAAAAAGATCAAACGTGATCAAAAAAGATCAAAAATGATCAAAAATCAATTTGATCAGTTTCACACCCTTGAAAAAAATCAAAATTTTACAAAATATATTCGAATTTTGTTCAAACCTTAGTTTCAACCTACAATCCCTAATATCCAGCCCAACATCATTAATTTAATAAAAATATTTAAAACACATCAATTAAATTAATTTTAATGACAGCGATTAATTAATATTAATAGAATCCCCCCAATATCTATAAATATATATGATTCAACATTTAGTATCAGTAATAAATTCATGTTTACATATGAAGGCAGACAATTTGTTTAGGATTCAATCAATTTTTACATCCTTTACATCCTGTGGTAATTTAAAATTGAAATATTTTATATGATTTGTTTATCTTTAGTTTAATTAATTTTAATCTACGTCATGATTTTTTTTTTAAAAACTTTATTTATTAAATTTAGAATATAATTATGTACAAAGTTAAGATACATGTTGAGCTGTAATTTTTAGGGTGTCAGACATTTTAATGGTCTTTATTATCCTAATTTTGCTTTAATTGAATCATTTTGCTTTCATTGATGATTGTTTAGTCGGTGTTTCGCGATGCAAGTCGAACGGTGAAGTTTGCTTGCAACTTTCCGACGCTACGTCATGAATGAATTTATATGAATTATTGGGATAAGAAGGTAGGTGGATAGGATTAGAAAAAAAAAATTAATCGAAGTTAACTCCATCCAAAAAGATTTCATAATTTTAAATTAATTCCTAACTTTCTTTTTTTTTAAAAAATCTGCAATAATCTACACCTCCGCTTTGCAGGTTAATCCACAAAAAAAAAATCTTAAAAGATGTGATTAAAGGGAAATTGAATTATCTTGTGAAAATAATATCTTAAGACACCGGTATTATAAGTCACATTCATTTATGTAGAATGCGTCTTTATGCCTTGCAGAGAGATTTTTGTAGATGGAAGAATTTTTTATTGCAAATCTCTCGAATGATGATGACAATTGAGCATAATAAGAGGATTAGCAGGAGCAAAGCGTTTCAGTAAGTTAATTTTATTAAAAAAGCTGGAATTTCATCCACAAACCTTGCAACTTAAAAATGAATAAGGAGCCGTTCACCTATTACATAATGCAGGGGGGTCAAGGACTGGAACAATAGAATTTCCGAGAATTCCATTGTTTGAAAAATGACCGTTATTTTGTTATGTAATAAGTGAACGGTCCCTAATATTATTTTTATATTTAAATAGTTATTTTATTCAACCGTGTTGAATTTTTCTAGCAAGGGGTATTTCGACAAGTTAGTGTAAAACCAGTCAGGAAGTGAATAAAAAAACCAAAGTTTAAATAACTTGTAAATTAAACTGACATTGAAATTTTGTAGATTTTTTTTCGTGTTTTTATTGGGATTTTTTTTTTTAAACATACAATGAGTCATTTAACATTAGATTCAAGCCAAATGCCAACATACTTTTTTAATTAAAAACTGAACATTAACAGTTTTGTATTAAAATTCAGTAAATTTTTTACTCAAAAAAAATCTTTATTTTCATGAAAATTATCAAATCATAACTTAAGCTACAAATCATAAATTTAAGTTCTTAAAACGCTTTTAACTAATTCATGTCGGACAATTCTGATTAGTTATGACAGTCCCTTCCATTTTAAACTCCATTGATTTAATTTTTGGATCCGATTTGCTAACAAAAAGTGGATCTGCAGTTTTTTGACGACTCACAACCATTCCCAAATGAATGTAAAAGCCTTGTTGACCACCGCACGAATAAAATAGTGCATTATCTCCATCATTGTCAATAATTGTTGTTTTCATTGGCAATGGAATCGGAGGATTTCCTGGTAAAGTGACTGTTGTCGTAAATTCACCATAATTTTTATTATTTATTGGACCAGATAAATTTTTGTAGACTCCCTGTGAGATTAACGCTATATTTAAGTCTTCAATGCCTCCGGATGATGAAATGTCAACGTATATGCAAACTGGAGCTACTTCTGGCTTATTTGATACTAAATCAAAATATACTTTTGCGACGTACCAACGACCACTTGCTAATCCGGTGAAATTAAGTCCTTCTGGTGCTGGCATTGTCAAGCATGGCTTAGTTCTTGGTACAGCTGTGAAAAGCTTTATTAATTTAATATTTTTTTTATTTTAAATTCTCTGAATTACCTCCTCCTGGTGGGGGTCCACCTCCATTGGGATCTCCTTGCATTCCTCCTTGTTGTGGTGGTGGTGGTCCGCCTTGCTGATACCCTCCTTGCTGCTGCATTCCAGGTGGGGGACCTCCTCCACCTTGGGGATAGCCACCACCCCCACCTTGCATTCCTGGACCACCCTGAGGATAACCGCCTCCTCCTCCTCCTTGCATACCAGGATCTCCTTGCATACCTGGACCAGGTGGACCTCCGGGATATCCTCCTGGACCAGGTTGCATGCCAGGATCCGGCATTTGTGCATTAAGATAACCGAAGAGACACGTCGTGTAAAATACTTTTAACTGGAGCCCTTTCATGATGATTTCAATTTAGTTCTTAGACTAAAGCTTGTAGAGGTAATTTTGAGCTATTTATATAGAAAAATTTCGATGTTCACAATTCATAGTTAATTGGTATGTCAAATGGTAAAACATGAAAATTTTATTGTGTTAAAAATTGTTGCAAAAGATTGTAAAAAAGATTGTTAAAGGAAATACAAAAAGGTTAAATAAAGTTTCATCAAGTTCAATAAAATATGAAATTTTGACTTAATATCAAATCAGGGGCGTAGCCAGAAATTTTTTGAGTGGGGTTTTAAATTTTTTTTATGGAACAAATTTTTTTCTGAAAAAAACCCTAGGAGCCGTTCACTTATTACGTAACGCAAAAATTCGGGTTTTTCACCCCCCCCCCCCTCCGTAACGTTTTTAACAAAAGAATCAGGTGCGAGAACAATAGACCGTAACAAACTCTCGATCACCCCTCCCCCTCAGAGCGTTACGTAATAAGTGAACGGCCCCCTAGCAAATTGAAGAAATTTCTCAAAAAGAGGGAGGGAGAAAGAAATAAATCAAATTTGTATAAAATTTTTGTACATGAAGCACTTCCAACAGTCATTGCTTGGAAAGAAGGCGACCAATTTTGAAATCCTGTCAGGGGTGTAGCCAGGAATTTTTTTGAGGGGGGTTTTTGCTCCTTTTTGACGTTTTTTTTTTTTTTTTGGTTCGGATCTGAAAAATTCAATAATATCTAGTATAAACTTCGCGAAAATAGGGGGGTTTTGACCCCCAAACCCCCCCACCCCTGGCTACGCCCCTGAATCCTGTCATCCGTTATGTCTTTGATGTACAAAGGAACCTACAATTGAGGTAATTTTCAAGGCTGTTGGGTTATTCTAACGAAACTAGTTGTAACTACATACGGAGTTATGTAGTTACGGAAATACGGAAAATACAACATAACGTCAAGAATTTATTCAGTTAAAAATTAATTTCTAAGTGAAATGAACTGAAATGAAATTGAAAAATATGATTCGAAAAATTTTAATATTTATTTATTCATGAATTAATCGGTACAGTATTTGCCGAATTTACAATAAGGGATCGTTCATTTTTTATGAAGAGGAGGGGCGGGGGTTGACTCTAGGATTTTGTAACAGATTAAACAAAAGAAAAGAATTTTCATACAAAATATATAATACGAGTGAAAGGGAGTCAAAAAAAGTTGATTTTTTCGCATCACGTACTAAGTGAACGGCACCTTAATACAAAATTTCCTTATCCCGGAAAGCACAGATCGGATAATCGAGATGAAACTTCGAGTAAAACTTGTGCCTTTTGGGTTATAAAATTAAATTCATAAAATACTTTAAGTTGGACAGTTATGATTAGTTGTGAGTGTGCCTTCCCTCTTAAATCCCATTGATTTCATTTTTTGATCTGATTTACTAACAAAAGCTGGATTTGCAGTTTTTTGACGACTCAAAACTGTTCCCAAGTGAACAATTAAGCCTTCAAAACCAGCACAGGTATATAATAGCAGATTATTTCCATCAATATCCACAACTGTGTTTTTCAATGGCAATGGCATTTTCAATATATCTGTTGAATAGACTGTTACCATTAGTTCACCATAGTTTACATTTGTAATCGGACCAGATGTTTCAAAGCAGACATCTTTATAGTATACGGAAATATGTAGGTTCACTTCGTCTTTGTATTTAGAAATGTCCAAGCGAATGCAAACTGGAGCTATCATTGGCTTCTTTCGAACTAAATCCAAGTATACTTTTGAGACGTACCAACGACCACTTGCTAATGCAGTAGAATTAAGTCCTTTTGGTGGTGTAATAATGAAGCATTTTTCTCTTGAAGTAGCTGTGAAAAGTTTCATTAATTCAATATTTTTAATCATATTCACACCGTTTCACGTTGTGAATATATTGATTTCGATACACTTGAAAAATCGTTTTTTTAGTTTTTTGGCGCCAAAACTCAAAATTTTCATAAACTGTTCGGTGTGAAAAGTTCGGCCTCAAAATTATCTACAAAATACAAAAAACCGCATTGAAAAAGGTTTTGATGCCTCCGGACACGACCCCAAATAGTGGTGGTGTATGCTTACAAGCACGTTGGTTCGTCGCATAACTCAACTACGAAAAAATAATTTTATGTCAAAAATGTCTCAAAATGTGCGCATTATCCCTCAAAAGTGCTGTGAATCTTTTGGTGCCGATTCATGTAGACTATTCCGAGAAATTAACAAAATAGTGTGTTTTTTAAGCATTATTTAGCCGATTATTGCAAAATACCGTTAAAAAATTTCACACAAATTGTTAATTGAACTTTTTTGATCAAAATCAATAAAAAATGAAGTTTTGTTGAGAAAAAATGCAAAAAAAAAATTTTTAGCCACCAGTACACCTCCCACAAACCTAAATTTTGGAAAAATTCGTGTGGTTCACTGTGTGGATGGATTTTTGTAAACTTTTCTGTTTTTGATCAATTAATGCAAGAACTTTTATGGAAAAATACCAAAAATATTTTTAAACCTATTTTAGTCAGTCAAAATCTCGAAAAAGTTCAAAAATCGGCATTTTTGGACATTTTGCCCTCCTGTCCCTACAACTCAGAATTAAAAATTCTAAAAACTTGTGATTATTGTAGCTTATAATTAGACCTAAAAGTCGTACATACGTTGTCATGTCCAAAAACATCAATTAGTGCTTGAAAATTGAGTCCGAATGTGAAATTTTTCGATTTTTTTAGGAAACTTAATTGTCAATCATATGCAAAGCGAAGCTTTGCTGACCCGATGGAATCCTAATCTTCAAACTTATGCAAAGCGAAGCTTTGCTGACCCGATCTAGCCTTAATCTGCAATCTTATGCAAAGTGAAGCTTTGCTGACCCGATGGAATCCTTATCTTCAAACTTATGGAAAGCGAAGCTTTACTGACCCGATGGAATCCTAATCTTCAAACTTATGCAAAGCGAAGCTTTGCTGACCCGATCTAGCCTTAATCTGCAATCTTATGCAAAGCGAAGCTTTGCTGACCCGATCTAGCCTTAATCTGCAATCTTATGCAAAGTGAAGCTTTGCTGACCCGATGGAATCCTTATCTTCAAACTTATGGAAAGCGAAGCTTTACTGACCCGATGGAATCCTAATCTTCAAACTTATGCAAAGCGAAGCTTTGCTGACCCGATCGAGACTTAATCTTCAATCTAATGCAAAGCGAAGCTTTGCTGACCCGATCTAGCCTTAATCTGCAATCTTATGCAAAGCGAAGCTTTGCTGACCCGATCGAGTCTTAATCTGCAATCTTATGCAAAGTGAAGCTTTGCTGACCCGATGAAGGCTTGATTATTAATCTTATGCAAAGCGAAGCTTTGCTGACCCGATGGAATCCTAATCTTCAAACTTATGCAAAGCGAAGCTTTGCTGACCCGATCTAGCCTTAATCTGCAATCTTATGCAAAGCGAAGCTTTGCTGACCCGATTGAGACTTAATCATCAATCTTATGCAAAGCGAAGCTTTGCTGACCCGATTGAGTCCTAATTTTCAATCTTATGCAAAGCGAAGCTTTGCTGACCCGATCGAGTCCTAATCTTCAATCTTATGCAAAGCGAAGCTTTGCTGACCCGATGGAGTCTTAATCTGCAATCTTATGCAAAGCGAAGCTTTGCTGACCCGATCGAGACTTAATCATCAATCTTATGCAAAGCGAAGCTTTGCTGACCCGATTGAGTCCTAATTTTCAATCTTATGCAAAGCGAAGCTTTGCTGACCCGATCGAGTCCTAATCTTCAATCTTATGCAAAGCGAAGCTTTGCTGACCCGATGGAGTCTTAATCTGCAATCTTATGCAAAGCGAAGCTTTGCTGACCCCATTGAGACTTAATCTTCAATCTTATGCAAAGCGAAGCTTTGCTGACCCGATTGAGTCCTAATTTTCAATCTTATGCAAAGCGAAGCTTTGCTGACCCGATACAGAGTTTTGGAACGGTGTGAATATGCACATGAAGCGTGATCCGCTTCATTACTAGTTTTTAATTCTTTAAAAATACCTTGACTAAATAGTGAACCTTCAACAACTCCACTTGTATCTCTTGGCATTTCTAAATCACCTTGCACACCTGGACCAGGTTGCATGCCAGGAACTTGCATTTGTGCATTAAGGCAACCGAAGAGACATGCCGTGTAAAAAAATTTCAACGGGAACGCTTTCATGATGATTTCATAACAGTTCTTAGACTAAAGCTTGAAAGGGTAAATTTGAGCTTTTTATAGAAAAATGTTTCAACAAGCTATGTAAAATTTGACAGTTATCAATTAAAATTAGTTTAATTTGTGCATTTACGTCTTTACGGTATTGTATTTGAAAATTTATTTTCAAATGTTAACATAGACATATTAAATAATAAAGACGTGTTATTATAACACGCTGTTAACAAAGCACGTGTGCCAAAAAATCATCATATCTTTATTCAGGGATGTACTCAAGGAATGTCTCGACATCCCTCCCCCCTTCTGAAGGAAAGAACTTGGAAGGAAAGTGACCAGATACAATCATCAGTTTTTTCAAGGATATATTAGGGACTTACGTAATAAGTGAACGGCCCCTTCCTTTCACATTAATTGTCATACTATCAATAATTTCAATACAAAATTTTGATACACAAAATTAACAAAAATATTACAATCAAAGATTTAAAATTTTAAAGTGGATGAAAGGAAATAATGCTCTTTTATAAAAAAATGGAAATTTGTTCACACATTATATTGGTTACATATAAAATACTTAATAATAATAAAATAATAATAATACAATATGATCGAATCAATTTTTAATAATTATCGCAATTTTTCTTTATACTTGGAAACAAAATTACGAGATTCATTTTATTGACTGCCAATACTTGATTGATAGTTTTCTGAATATCCTTATCGATCGTATAATTTGCTCTGGTAAGTATCATCAAATCAGAAGCTGCAAAAATTTCATAACTTCCGCATCCATAAACTACAGCATATTTAAAATAATCTGTGCCTAAAAGTTAATAAGTTAACTGGAACTTCAGTCCTAAACTAAAAATAAGACGAAAAGACTATAATTTTTTGGGGGGATTTTCAGGGATTTGGTTGGAATTAATACCAAAAATTTCAACTATTGAACTATTGATTGAAAGAAGAAAAAAAGGATCATAAAATATTAAAAACGTAAATTTTGTCCAATAATTTACCCTAATTTTCAGCGTATAATTAACACCAGGCAAAAAAGGAACTGTAGCGTTAAAATCAAATCCTTGTCCATTTCTATTATATTCAAGTACTTGATATCGATTCCCAAACATGTAATGAAAGTTGATGGCAAATTTTGGAACAGCATCATTTTTGAATGTTAAATAAGCACAAGATGCAGCATAAATACCATAAAGATTATTGGATTTATATACAAACCAACGTCCTCTTGTAAATCTTGTCATATCCAAATTTGCCATGTTTTTTGTAGCTTGTGAACAAAATTGACCTTTAATTTTTGAGGTCATGAAGGTTAGAATGTAAAATAATAAAATAAGTGTGACTGTAAATTTCATGATTGATGTTGACAACTAAAATTGTGATACTAAAAATTCAATTAATTTGCATGATAAATTCATAATTTTATATCAAAATTCACTTTTAAGTCAGACTTTTAACGGAAGTTGTTAGGCATTCGAACAGAGTTTTTTTTGTCTTTATTTGATTTTTAAACATAAATTAATTCATTTTTAAGGAAAACTAAGAGTGAATTTTTCGGAATAAAAGCTTTTTAAATTTCATTAATTTACAGCAACTAAAATTCATTTCTAGCTCCCTTTTTTGCTCAATTCCTTCTGTTCATCATTTCATTCAATTTGTTGATTATTGAAAATAAAAGGAAAAATTATAAAAATTTTCCCACGTTATAGAGAAATTATTGCTCTTCATAATTTAATTAAAAGCGGTTCAATGGGAGTTAAAAGGAATGATAAAGGTAAGAAAAGGATCAATAAGGAAGACGTAAAGAAAATTATCGATGGTCAATTGGAAGTGGAAGGGTTAAAAATAGAGGAAAAGAATTCTTTTTTAAAAAAAGTTTATGACGCAAATGATGAAATGGAAGAAAAAAAGTTTGTTTTAATGACTTTTAAGAAATTTTATTCCTTTTTTTGTAATGTCAATTAAGAAAGAAGGGGTCGTTCACTTATTTCGTAATGCTCAAATTCGGTTTTTTAACACATTTCCACCCCCTGCGTAACGTTTTTAACGAAAGATTCACGTGTGAGAACAATAAACCGTAACAAACTCTCTGACCCCCTCCCTCCTCAGAGAATTTTGTAATAAGTGAAAGGCCAAAACGTGTTACTATGGGAGTCGATATAGGTAAAATTTATGAAATTCTTTTGGACATAATAAAGTCAACTAACTTGTTGAATTTAAGCATTGCAACTCAGATCAAAATTATTTATTTCCCCTAAACAAACTCAAAAAGTCAAACACGTAAAAATTCCATCAAATCAACACGTGCAACATGATCAAATTTCAACTACAATTTAAAATGATAATCATCAAAAACTCATCACGAAATATTCAATTTTAAAATAGACAAAAAGTTGCCATGTACACGTGCACAGTCTAGAAATTGAATCAAGTCGAAAAACTTGTAACATTACCGTGGCGGATAAACATCAACAAATAATTGAGAAATTTTAATCGAATTGAAATCTCGGCTTGAATTGCCGGTGCTTTTGGCAAAAAAAAATCCCACATTGATGTCGACTCCTCGGCATTTTCAGCTTGGTTTCTGTTGACATTTGCGGATTTTTATTCTTTGTTGTTTTTAAAGTGACTTTTTTTTCGAAATTTAATTTTGGATTTTTTTTTGTGTATTTTAAGTGCTTGAAAATCCAATTAAATTTCCATTTTATCAGCTTTGAGCTCGCATTTTATTAGAGGGGAAAAAACGAGAAAAAAAAGGGATTGAAAAAGTCATCAAAATGAATGGAACAAAAAATGTGATAAATTTAAATTTTGAGAAAATTAAGGTTTTATTGCTAAGAAACGTTTATTTTGACTCGAATTTTTGATAAATTTTAAGAAAATTTCTGAGACGTTTAGACTCATAAATTTCAGAAAATTGTAGTAAAAATATGAAAAATTATAGTCGAAATTAGGAATTTTTTAACATTATAAAGTATCTATGAAATTAATATTTTCAAATCTTGAAATATCAAACGAAAATCTGATATAGAATCATCCTAATAATTTTTTTACTTGTCACATTTTACTTACATATCAGAATGAGATGGAAAAATTTCATCTCAACATCATGAATTTTTAAATCATGACATTAATAATTTATTATTACTTGGAACAATTTTGAGTTAAATTTTAAATTTTATTTAATGGAGAGAAAAAGAATTTTATAAAAAGAAATTCAATTTTAAATCCTGAATCAATGATGGACATAAGTGATGTCCAACCAGTATACTGCGGCTAGTGTGCCAAAAAATGACTATATTTGTAGGATCTGTAAACTAAACTAACTTATTTTGTGCCGAGACACCAAAAAAGGGCTGAACACCACTCAGGCTCAGGGACGTAGCTAGGGGAGGGTTCAAAGGAGTCAGTACTATTTTTGAGGAAAAAAGGACCCCCCCCCGTAAATTCTAGCTTTCATGCAAAAAAAATTTATTTGATTACAAAAATGCGTTTAAAAGAATATTAACAGAATATTTTCTTAATAAGTGTCAATTTAATCACTTTTTAATATCTTTCTATTTTTCGTTCAAAATAAATTTTTAAATCACAGAAAGTGAAATTTAATTTAATTTTTAAATTCCTTAAAACAACGACAAAAGTTCAAGTTTGACTTCAGCTTTAAAAGCTTTCGCTTTAAAATTACCATAGAAATATTACGCACAAAAAAAAAAAATACTGAGAAAACGAGACTTAAAAAAAATATTTTTAAAAAATGAAGAAAAAGAGATTTTATGAAAATGTTGACTCGTGATAAATGCCAAGTGTTGCTTTTTTATGATGCTTGTAATGTTTATGAAATAAATCCAATTTAAAGTGAGAAGGTGAGAAATTATGTGTTGGATTATACCGCTTCGATGGGGAAAATCAAATTTTTCTTTTTTCAAATAATTTTCAATGTTTTTGGTCACCCTTTAAAAATATTTCTAAAAAAAATTTAAAAGAAATCTCTGAAATTAAAAATCAAATAAAATTTTATTATTTTAAAAATAAAAACATTTTTCTTCTTTTTCATACTGATTGAGGCATTTATTTTACATATACGTAAATATTTTATACAAATATATAACTTTGTTTGTTCATTTTTTGTTTAGTTTTTTATTTTTCATTGTTTTTCACATCATCGTCATTTTTTTTTTCTATTTTAACCCTCCTCACATCATCGTTTTTCGGCATTTTTCATGAGTTTGTCAATTTTTTTGACATTTTTTCTGTTTTTAACTTCCACGCGGAAGATGCGAAAGAAGTTTTTACATTTCTCATTAATAATTATTTTTATTAATTTTTTTAAAACATATTTAGTACAAAAATTTAGTTCTTTTTTTATAACTACAAATTCAATTAAACTAAATACTTTTTTAGTTTTAAAATAGTTTTTAAAAAAAATTAAAATATTAAATTCAATTTAAAATTGACAAAAAGTTACTTTTATAATGATTGTTAATAAAATATATTAAAATTTGAACTAAGTCTTAACAACCTTTTCTTAGCCTTTGTACAAAATTTAGTGCCTTTTTTTCGAATTAACTTAAGTTTAATGCCTTTAAATTTAGTACAAAAAGTAATAAAAAATTTGACATTTTTTATGTACTTCAACCCTTCAACTGTTGCATACAAAATATTCCCAAAAATAATAAAAAGAAAGTAAAAAAAAATTCAACTCCAGCAAAACAACATAACGTGTCATGTCACTTAACTCCTACACACCGTGTCACCTCCCAACTGTACCATCAACATTATATGTATCAGTCAGGTGAATAAAGTAAATATACACATGGAAAAAAAGGATGCGCCATTTGTTTATTTGACAATCAACATTATTTACCATTAGGAGCACGTCAAGTGTGAGCAGCAATGGAATCGAATGTGGATGTTCATGATTGTTTATACATATATTATTTTTATTTTTTTAGTGAATAGTTTGACTTAAGTCAAGAGGTGCTTCTATCCTTAAAATATCTTGTATTCTATAACTGTGTAATTTCAACTGTAGTCACTACTTGTCTCGAAGGAAGGCTCTGGTAGCCTTGAAATTTAGCACATTGGTAGCTTCAATATCGAGGACAAAATGTGTGGTAGGATTTTGTAACCGGCATCTTCCGTTCCAAGTTTTTGCTGTTGGAACTGACTGATATTTTCATTTTTCATTCAAACATTAGCACATGTAGGAAAATGCGCCTACCTAATGAATTGATATGGACATTGCAACTTTTTTTCCATTTTTTTTAGAATGAATGAAAGAGCAATGTCCCGTGCGGCATGTAATGATTAGTATTGTCATGTTAGCTTTTTGGCATCTGCTGGTATGGATGTTGATGGTGGTAATTATATGGATTCTATTAATGAAGTTTTTCCTTTTTTTATTGTTTGGATATAGCTGCAAAGAATTGTATTTGTATGAGGATTCTTTAAGACTTTTTGAAAAAATTTATTGAATTTTTAATTTTTCAATGACATCAACGTCTTTATCATACGCCTAGTTCGACATGTTTGAAGAAAATTGACGCATCCCACAGCATTAAATAAGAACATTTTCGTACTTCGATACCAGCCACATCTGTCAATTCATTCACATAAATTTAGCAAATATTTCATACATGTATATTAATTTAAATGTCACATGCACGGCAGAATGATCTCGTGTTTTCCTTTTAAGGCAAGCACCGCCAACATTTTTTTTTTCCTTTGAAAAAGACAAGAAAATTCCACGCACAAGAAACTTGAATTTAATTTTAAATTTTTTTCATATCTGAATAAGTTTTATGCTACACATGACAGAAATAATGAAGACGTAGGTAACAATTTTGGAATTTCCACGTGTACAGTTCTGCTTTTGTATTTTGAAATGCTTTTTTTATGCATTATTCTCACTCAAATCAGCATCATGAGTGTCAATAATGCGAAAAATTTATCTCCCTCATGAAAATATCTCTTTGACTTTCAATGTTGTTTTTCTTATATTTACACCTTCAAATATTATTTTTGTGCTACTTACCAAGCAGCTTTCTTACACTTGATTGAAGTTGAAGGTGAAAATTTATTTGTTTACATTTTTTCGGATGCATAACTTATTGAAAGTGGGCGCTGGTCGGAGATAAAGTTAATGTTTTCGGAAGTATTATTAGATAATTCAGAGAAAAATTGCGTGTTTCGATAGTGAAATTGCGTGCTTGGGAGATGACAATAAGGATGTTTTTTTTTTGCGTTTGTTATGGGTGACAATAGAGCTGGAGTATACTTTTCTGTGCATACTTTTCTAGAAAGTGTACTATTTTGGGTATACTTTACTAAAAAGTACGCTATTTTGGATGAACTTTTTTAAAAAGTGTACTATAACGAGCATACTTTCTCGTAAGCATACTATTTTTAGTACACTTTTTTAAATGTATACTATTTTTGGTATACTTCTCAAAATTAATTCACTAAAAGATTTTATTTAAGGTATGGTATGAGATTTTAGTTCATTTTAAAGGGAATCCCTTATAAAATGCCAGCTATTTCTACCAATGATCCATAAATAACAAATAAAAATAAAATATCATCATGTAAATATATACAAAGAAAATAAAGTTCAAATATTTCATGACTTTACTTCCATCAAAATTATCTCTTAAATACACATCCCCAAAAGTTATTTACTCATCAAATTCATGTCCTATCAAAAAAAAAGAGAAAAACATTCTTTGTGTATACCATTCATAATCTTCTGTCTTCTTCGTCCTTTGTAGCTTTGAGAAAATTGAAAAAAGTGAAAGAAGGAAGGAAAATTCTCGACATTTTTTTTTTTTTATTTTTTAACTGAAGCTTCAATGGAATTTTTATATATTTTTCTTGTGCTTACTCTCGCTGTTGTTTTTGTCGTTACTCAAATAATTAGTAAATGGGGCTATTTACTTTCTCTTTACGATCTGTTTTTGATGTTCATTCATGAAAATTCTTTTTCTGCTTTCTTGCATAATTTACGGTCAATTGACTAATTGACTAATGGATCTTTAACTTCTCTGTGTGTTTTTTTGTGAGCTTTTTTTGTAAAAAGCTTTGCTGCCCTTTTCTCAAGAGAGTATGTTGATTTTGACTTTGATGGGCAGCTTCTTTCTGTTGATTCATCTTTTTCATGATTATTTAACATTTTTATTCTTGGCTGACTCAATAATTATCTCAAATTTTTATATTCCATTATTATTTTTTGTTTATAACTCCTTAAAATTTGGAGTTTATTTAGCTTTTAAAATTGTTGAGAATTTTCTGATTTTTTTTTTTGACCACACACATTTTTGGACTTTTTCTTGAATTCTTCTTTCAGTTGTTTTAATTTTCTTGACGAGATTTTGTGCAGATTTGATTAGGACATTGCTTTGAATTGATGGATGAGTTTTGAGATTGTGTTTTGTTAAGAATCCATTTGAAGGTTGTAGTCTGTTGTGGGTTTCTAGGGTATATACTAAGGTATACCTTTAAGGTATGAGGTATACCATGGGCGTTGCCAAGAGGGTCTAAGCTCCCGTAGGAAAACTTGAAACCGCAGCGAGAGCACGGCTAAAAATTTCCCACAGGGACTGTAACACCCCTGGCTACACCTCTGGGGTATACATTAGGATATAACCTAGAATCCCACCCCTGGTGTAGATTGAGTTGATATTTTATCAAAATTAAGGATTAATCGTAGAATTTTGTAGGTTTTAGGATCTTAGTCGGTTTGGTTATCAAATTCTTTGACATTTCACTAATATACGACAAAATTTGAACCTTTTAACAATGTTTATGCAAAATTTGTGAAAAAAATCTTTACTAATGATGTGTTTCATAAAAACTGTCTTATATGATTCAAAAATAAATAATTAAAGAAATTTTTTTAATCAAAAGTTCACATTATAGTTTAAAACAACTGATCTGCAGAATTTTTGTATTTCTCACGACAGGGGCTTAGCTAGTATTTTTTTAGGGTTTTTTGCAACTTTTTAACGTTTTTGTTTTCGGATCTGAAAGATTCAAATAATATCCAGTATAAACTTCGCAAAAATATAGAGGGTTTGACCCCAAACCTCACCCCCACTCCCCTGACTACGCCCCTGCCTCACGAATTATAAATAATAAACTACTTTTCAAACATTATGACAAATAAAAAATGAACAGTTAAAAGGCTTCGAAAAAAAAAAGTTTAAAGGCATTTTTATAAATTATTTAATTTAAATTAAAACAAAACCCAATTTTTAATTCAAATTTTAATAATTAGATTTTTTTTTTAAATTCATCAATTTTTCTTCCTCATTCTTTCCATAATAATTCTTTATTTATAGAATGTGACCATTGCACACACACACGCACTTGTAAATTTCATTTCTTGTTAATTTTTCTTTGATCTTGTTTCGCACACATTTTTTTTAAATTATCTTTGTTAAAATTAACAATTTTGATGATTTTTATTTTGGTCTCAAGAACTTGAATGATCAAAATTGTTGGAACATGTTTTATGAATTTTTCATAATTTATGTGGAGATTTAAAGTCCTTGTATCAACAAAATTAAATATTTTTTTTTGGAGGGTAAAGACTTTGAACTTCCACGCGTAAGATTGAAAAATTTGTAAGATATTATTTTGTTTGTAAATTTCTTTTAATATCTGTAATTTGGTTAGTTTAGGTGATTGGCTGATGGAGTTGAGTAAATTGTTGGTTTTTTCGAACTTCCACGGGATAATTTCTTCAATTTTTTTCACCTTTTTGGAAGATTTTTTAATTCTGTAATCTTTCAAATAAATTTAGTTAAACTTCCACGCTGACAATTCACTCAACAACAACAACTCCATCAAATGTTTTCGTGCATAATTATTTAACTTTTTTTACATATTTCCATGACTTAGTTTTCCTTTTCATTAATGTATTCTTCATTACGATCTCCATGGTTTCGTGTCTGTGTATATAATTAATTTTAAATTGATAATTAACCTTTTTACATGTAAATATTAATGGCTATGGAACTTCCATTCATAAAACGTACACAATCATTGCCATTTTTCGTCTTTTTTTTTCTTTTTCAATTTGACTTTATGTATAGTATAATAATTTTAATAATTAGTATTTCTTTTAGTTTTTTTTAAATATAACAATAAAGTTAGCTGCCTTTTCCATGAGAACTGTGGTTCCTGTTTTTAAATTTAATATCTTTTTTTTCTTTAATTTATTTCCTTAATTTTAATCATGTTTTTTTCATAAATTCACTTTTGCTTAAAAGAATTTTTTTGTGTCTTTAATTATGTATAATTGTGAACTTCCACGCGTAAGAATTCATTCCATCATTTTTCTTTTTTTTTTGCTTGATAATTTACAATAATGAACATGAAAATTTTTAATAATTTTTGTTCTGCATGATTTTGATAAAATATTTAAACTTCCACGCTGTAAAGTGGGTCTTTACTCATTCAATAATTCTTTAAATACATGCATTTTTAATTAATTCATTCATTGTTTGAAAATAGGTACCACTTCCTATGTATTAGAGCCATTATGTCCAGTATGTTTTGTGTTTAAATTTTTTTGTCTACTACGATCACATTCAAGTCTAAACGACATGAACTTTTATAACTTCGTTATTTTTTTCATTTTGCTTCATATAAAAATTTACTTAGTTTTTTCGGTTACTTTTAAGTCATTTTTTTATCTATTTACTTCAACTACACATTCATGTTCACATTCATTGGCTGCTGCTGCTGCTGCTTATGTTTTAATTTGAAAAAAAGATTATATAAAAAAGATTGAGGTTGGGAATTCAGAAACAAATTTCTCAACAAAAACAAATTATTCTATTAATTTGATTTATGATTTTAATTAAGTTTGACTCAGATCTTTGATATTACTCAATTTAACATGAGGTACAAAAGAAATATTCCATTTATTATGTTGCTGGTATTAAGTAACTAACAATTTTGTTTATCAATGTAATAAATTAGAAAAATCACGAATCAGCAAAATTTATTGCAATTTTTATGGAAATTGGGGTGGGGGTTGGGTTGACATTTAGCAATTAAGATGTAATTAGATTGTGGTTGGGGGTTGAAAAGTCAACTTTGACTCAAAATTTTATTTTGAGTGTGAATTTAAAGAATCTAACAATATTAAAAAGTTGCATGCCCCTCGCACCAAAAATCACTCAATAATAAACAAATAGAGTTCCAATATAGCCAATAATGCATCTTTCAGCACGAAAACGTAGTCCAATGCCCCTCGCACCCAGAATCACTCAATTATCTAACAAAACTTCCAAATAAACCCAAAACTTTTTACTCAAAATATTCCCAAAAGCTCCCCCCCCCCCAATTACCACTTGTTCCAAGGCTATCCTTCACAACTCAACAAAAACAACAACGAAAAAAAAAACTTTTTCATCTCAAAGTTAAGCCAACACAGATGAAGAGAAAAAAAGGGACCGAAAAAAATTGCTTATCAATTGATACGTAACATTTTCATAAATTTATATACATTGTTGCTATGTCTCTAATGTGTACGGATGGATATAAAAATCAAATTGACATTGTGAGTGTCGGCGTATATTGAATGCCAACAGTTGTTCAATTAAATAAAGCGAGAGTTTTTTTTTTCTTTTCTTTTATGCTTGTTGCTATTTTTAGTAATTGTACAATAATAACAATAATGATGGCGGTGGTGGTGGTTGAAGGGCGAGGAAATTGGAGGTTAGTCCCTTGAGGTGATGTTGATTGGGGCTAGCTGAAAATTGAGATGTTTATGGAAGAATTTGAAGGTTATGATGCTTAGTTTGGAGAATTTTGAGGTTATTTTTGGATTTTTTTGAGGTTATGTTGCATAAATTTTTCAAAATTAAGTTAAAAAAATTATTCAATTAATTTTAAAGGCTATGTTTTTCAAATTTTAAGCTTAATTCTTCAAAAGTTCAAATACTAAATTTTAAATTAAAACTAATCCAAAAACCTCACAAGGGACCGCACTCATCGCATGTTTGCTGATTATCAAAGTAGAAGAAAAATTTCTTCATTTTCCGCTTTTCCACCACGTGATACGCACATTTATGAGCGCCCAGCAACAACAACAACAACGTTAACAACGATATTCACGGATTGATTACATTGAGAGCGTTGAAGCGGAATAAATTAAGCAAGCGAGGGAGGAGTACCCGGGGGCGATGTTGAATTACAAATTCAGATTGTTGATTAATTTCAATCTACATAAATTTCGAAATTATCAAAATTGAAAATTATTCTTGGGGAAAAAAATGATTTGAAAATAAAAATAGTATTTTTTTGGGGAAAAATTAATTTAATATTGCTGACATTTCGAAATTGTTTTGATGATCTTTTTAAAAATAGAAAATAATTGAAAATTGAGAACAAAAAAGGTCATTTTGGATTGAATATCTGATGAATTGTGGATTTTTTGTTGATAAAAATGATAAAGTTGCGACATTTAAAGCTGATTGCACACTTGAAAGTTTTTGCACTAAACGCGAAAGAAAGGGGAAGGGGGGTTGTACTCTCCAGAAATTGAAAATTGTTATTTATTTTTTAGCAACTTTTAAACTTCCACGCGGTCTCTAACTTTACAAAGTATCCTTATTTTCAAATTTTTCCCATCTTATTTTGACATTCTATGAACGATTCTGTGTATGTATGTGTGTATATGTTTAGTAATGTTTATATGTATATATAATAGTTATTTCTATCTAGGAATTATTTTTCCACAAACGACTTTAATTAAACATTTTTTTAATGTATAAAAAACTAGATTTTCTTCATTTCTTCTTCACATTTTTTTGTTTTTGGTTTTTAAATGCTAAAAAATTTTCTCTTATGAATGAGACAACAAATTAAGAGAAAAATTTTTGACTTCTTTATTATTTTTTTTTTTACAAAATTATTTCAACGATGACAGCTTAAAATTCTAAATGGAACGACAAAATGTTGAGTTAAACATGTAGAAAAAGTAAAAAGTTTCTTTTAAGTAAGTAAAAAGTTGTAAAAAAACTAAGGTTGAACGTGTTGATTAAAAAGGTAGACGCACGAGTCTTTGGATAAAGTCGTAAAAAAACTGAGATGAGATATAAATGAGAAAATGAAATTGAGGTGTACGTGCTTGATTAGGAGCAAGGTTGAGAAGCAGTCTTTAAAATAAAAATTGAAAAAATTGTGAGAAGTTGAATGAAATTTTTGGAAGTTAGAAATTGAAAATTTCAAAAAAAAAAAATTGATTGTTTTGAAATATCTTTTTTGAAAATAATTCAAAATTAAAAAAAAAATTAAAGTTAAAAAAAATGCAATTTAGTTTCTATAATTTTTTCCAGAATTTAGAAGAAAATTTAAAAAGAAATAGCAGCTCAGTAAAATACACGCAAAAGTTTTACAAACGAAATTTTCGGCAGGGAAGTAGCCAGGGGAGGGGGTGCAAATGTGTGTCCTGATACTATCTCTCCCCTTCGAAGAAAAAGTTCTTTAATTTGTTAGGGTTTTGAGGAAAAAAGCGTTTGGACGCCCCCCAAAATTTTTTTGACAATCACATCCCCCCACCCTCCCATAGAAAGGTCTGGTCTACGTCTCTGATTTTCTGTTATAGAATTTTTTTTTAACTTTTTTCACACGAAAAAGTCTAAACTTAAAAAATAATTCTCAGCCAATTCTTGATTTCTTTTTTTTCTTCGTGATTTATTTACTTACATTCAAATAATTTTTAACAATATGGTTTAGTTATATTCATCATTTTTTATTAAATATTTAATAAGTTTGTTTTAGGTAATTTTGCTCTCAATAATTTCAATAATCTTAACTTGCATTGTTTCAAAAATTGTTCATTATCTTTTTTTTTTGTTAAATTTTAAATTGTGTATAATACAATTAAATGATCATTTTTTTGTTACTTTTTTTATAGCTGCCCAATTATTGACTCGATTTTTTGTCACTCTTTAATTTTTTAATTTTTTTTTTTTTTTCAAAAAATTCTGCCAGTTTTTTTTTTAATTTTGCAACCTCAAAATTGTATTTTTTTCCCATCCATTCATAAAACTTTCAGCTTCCAAGTCAATTCAATATTTTTTTTATAAAAGACCTTGTTACACACACACGCACACACATGCACACAAGTCAATAACATTTTTGATTTTTGTATTTTTTTTTTTAATAATTTGTTTAAGGCATTTTGGTTTCCTGGAACGTAAACATCATCAACTACATCATCGTTCGTTGTTGTTGGCAACTTTAAACCACTGTTGACCGATGGATTGACTTCTCAAGACCAGAAGTTTGGCTGAGGATTAAACAAATATTGCGTCCAACGGTCAGCATTTTTGGGTTCATTTATTTGAAAGTTTTTGGAATGGTTGGGAATTTATTTTAATTTTTGAGATTTTGAGGACTTTTTCGAGACTTTATCGTTTAATAAAAATGCCTGCAAATATGTTGAAAATTCTTGAAAAACTTGACAAAAGTTGGAGTTTTTTTTTTTTTGGTTAAGACCACACACATTTTTTATTGATTAAAACTTCCAATGATTTGAGTTTTTTGTCAAACTTTTTCATAATTTTTAAATTTTCAACTGCTTTAAGGCATTTTTTGCGACTAAATTTTCCAATCATCTTTTGTCACTTTAATTTCTTTCAAATTTTAAAAGTTTTAAGCATTTATCATAAAATTTCTCATTTTTTTGGTTCGTTTGTCATAACTAGCTTGTCCTCTTGCATCATGCATCATTAAGATCATTTTGTTAAATTTTAAAAACTGACAGAGAATTTTTTTAGAAATTTTTAATGCTGAAAATTTTGAAAAAACCAAATAAAGTTGTAATTAAAAATTCATGCAGAAAACTTTAAATTAATTTTTCTGAATTAAGTCTTCTGGAATTTTATTGCTTTTTTTAAGGGATTGGGGGTCATTAAAGCCACAAAAATAAAAAAAAATAAACTTTCTAAAATATCAGGTGAGGGCTTACTAGGGTTTAAACTATTGTTTATCCCATACCCTAGGTGTATACCCTTAAGGGTATTAAAGGTACCTAAGGGTATACTCTTCAAAGTACCTAAGAGTATACCTTAGGTACCTTTAATACCCTTAGGTACCTTTAATACCCTTAATACCCTTAAGGATATTAAGGATACTTAAGAGTATACCCTAGCTAAGGTATATATGTACCAAGAATGTAATCTAAGGGGGAGTCTTTACCTATTAGGAGTACCCTTAAGGTTACCCTAAGCAACACTCTAGAGAGTCCCCTTAGACTTTACCCAAGAGTTTATCCTGAGATATTTTTATCAGAAAATCATTTACTGCTAAAAATACCAAAGGATAAACTCTAGGGTTAGGGGAATACCCAACCAAAATTTTATAAACTTTCTAAACAACTCCGCGACTCTAATTACCTTCGAATAAAAATCTCAAGACTACATAAATTATTTATGCTACTCAGAGCGTTTCTCATGAGAATAAATCTTTAAACTTGACAATCACAACAATTGTCAATTAAATTTATTTTTAAAATTGCTGCTTTCTCTCAAAAATCTGTGGAAGAGCTTTAAAATCCCAGAAGATTTACTTAATTGATAAATAATTAATAAATTGCGGCAAATTTTTTTGTCATTTTAAAACTTCCACGCTGAATGCATGGGGATTATACTTAAAATTTAATTGATATGAAATCGTTTATTAATTTCGAAATTTTTTGTTAACAAAAAATGAATTTTATCAATTTTTTTTTTTAAATTTTTAAATTTATATCAACAGAATTGGAAATTTAATTTTTTTGTGTGAAGAAAGAAATGTCAAATTTTTGATTGAATTTTTCATTACAACTAATTAATGTTAATATCTTTTCAACTTCCACGCGGAGCACGGAAGTTTTGTGTTTTAATTAACGTTTTTTTTAAATTTCTTATAAGCAAAAATGTTTTCCTCAATTTTTCTTTATTATACACGAAATTTTATTATGTTCATTTAATTTAATTAACTTAGCGATTTTTTTTCTCGTTAATTGAGATTTTTTCCTTAATTTTCATGTTTTTTATTCATAAATATTTTTTCAGTTCTTTTAGTTTCCATTTTTTTTTTCAAGAATTAAAATTAAATTTTTTATACAACTTAAATTCATAATCATAAATGCAAATGCCTTTTATTTGTTTGTTTTTGTTCTTCATGTTCACACTCGTTCGTCAACTTAAAAATTAATTGTAATATATTTTTCATTTGAATTAGTCACATCCACTCAGTGCGATGGAATTTTTTGTCTTTGTTTTATTTTCAATTAAATGCAAATATTTTTTTTTCATTATGATTTTTTTTATTTTTGGGTTTTTTGGTGCTGGTGGGAGCGTGTTTTGAACGCAATTTCTTGAGGAAAATAAAGAAAAGCTATTTTGATTGTGTTTTCAAACTGATTGAAATCTAGTACTTTGTTAGAAAGTCTAGTATTATTTCCTATTTCTGAATTAATTCATTTGTGAAAATTTTTAAAAATCTTGTACTCCAAGTCCAAATTGAAAATCTAGTACTTCAAGTTAAAATTGAATTCATTCTAGTACATTTTTAACTAAACAATTAGGTTTTTCGTAAAATCTAGTACAATTTATTATTTTATTTTTTTAAATCCTGAAACGTTTCAAACATCCTCCCACAAACACCAAAAAAGTTAAGTAAATTTACCTTAAACAATATTTATGCTCCAAATGTGTGTATATGTTCAGAAGTTTAATCTTTGTTCATCATCAATTTGTTGTCATGTTGATTATATTTTTAAACATATTTCAATTAATTTGTGTTCATTTAATAGCCGATAGCTTAACGACCACGTGCCCATCGTAACAGTGCATCTGCCAGTACATCTAAATGTGCTTTTGTCTGAAAATAAAACAAAAAAAAAGATTTTTTTTAATTAGAAAATTTTCTCAACAATTCGTTGCTGCCTGTTGCAGTCTCAGAGGGAAATGCTTGCAAAGTTCTTGGTTTTTTTTATATTTATGTCTTGTTGATTGAGTGAAATACACTAGGAATTTAAAGATTTGTACATGAAATGTTTCGGTTTTTGAGCTTGTCTTGCTCCTTGTCAAGGAAATTTCTTCCTCAATTTGGTGCTTTGTTTTGGTAAAATGATTTTTTGTGAGGGTTTTATTGAAGAAATAAAAACAAAAAATTCAAATTTTCAAAAACCGTTACATTCTAAATTTTTTTAACTATGCAACTAAACCCATTCCAAAATAATTATACTTTTCAAAATTACTCATCATCATCATCATTATCTCCGAAAAAAAGTAAAAAAAAGTGTGTCTATCTCTTCCTTGACATTTACAAAAATAGCTTCTTGACCTTTTTAAGATAACAAAAACAGAATTATTTTCTCGGAAGGATTGAGAAATGAAAATTAGTTAAGCTTAAATAAATTTATGAGATTGGGTGTTTTAAAAAGAAGTAAAGTGTGAAGGGGCTCAATTGTAGGTGTTTTGAATGATAATTCAAATGTTTTGATCTGTTTTCAGAAACTTAATTGAGATTTCTTTGGAAATTTTGCGTCGTAAAATGATGATTGTCTTTGGGTAGAATCTGGAAGGAATTTGATTGAAATTTGATAAAAATGAGGATTTAAAGATGATTTGATCACTTTTTGGGGTTTATAAGCTCATTTTCCATGTGATCCTTGCATCTATTGCCAATCCATACTCTTCAAAACAAATCCGTCATCACCATCTAATCCAGTGTTGTCCAAACTTTTTTGGGCCACGGCACACCTTGACTTAAAAAATTTTTTCGCGGCACACCTTTAGTTTAATTTAGCAAAAAAATACCAATTGCATTAAAGACTTCATCCTTGATCAAACAAATCTAAATAAATCAAAGTTATTTTAACAAATTATTGATATTTCGGTACTAAAAATGAGCTTTTTGTGTAAAATTATATGAAAATTTGAAAATTTTTGAAAAGCAGCCTATTTTTGGGATTCCCAAAATTTTTCCACGGCACCCCTAGCCATCTTTTACGGCACACCAGTGTGCCGCGGCACACAGTTTGGACAACACTAATCTAATCAAAATCTTCCAACTCCCTCCAAAACTTCAACAAATCCTGATTTCAAACCAATCATCACGAAGCAACAGTAAATTCCTAAGCTTTTAATTAACTTTGAGAAATTTGAAACGTTTTTTTTTCTCGTTGTCTGTAAAAGGTCAAGAGGTAAGGCAACTTTATTCATTAATTTTAAGCCTCTTTTAATGAACAAAATTCTTTTCTACCTTTCAATTGTTCCTTTATTTTTATTCCTCATTTTTTCGTGGCTAAATCTTTTTTTTATGTTTGTGTTAATTACGGTTGGACTTTCAAAGTTTTCTTTATACTTTGTATACGGGATCACGATAATCCGAATGGGGGTACGGATTAACCATAAATGCTATTTTTAACATTAACTCATAATTCATTGAGTAAAGTTGAACCTTTTTCGGTTTCTAAAAATATCACATCTAATCCCCAAAACTTATTCATCCTCATTCGGTCAAACAAGCTTAAAAGAGAAACTTTTTTTGTCTTCATTTTCCATCAAGTTTCATTTTTTTCCCCTCATAATAAAGCCATAAAAGCCACTAAAATCTACCGAAAAAGAGAGAAAAAAAAATTAACTAAAACTCAATTGTAAGCATAAACCGCCAATTATTAACAACGACAGGCTTTCGGCATCAGCAACAACGAAAACATCAGCATTTATTTGTAATTGAAACAATAAATGACATACGAAGAAAAGAAGCAAGAAAGAGAATAGAAAGAACATTTGTGAGTCTATTTTTAGTTTCTTTTTTTTTTGAATGTATACCAATAACATGGTTGTGGATGTGCTTCTTATGGCATGAGGGATGGGAGTGTTGGGTGAATGGCAGAACGAGAAGCAATAATGGATTTTTATAAATAACGCCAGAAAGTCTCACTTTCGATGGAAAAGCAAAAATTCTATTTTTTGAAGATTTTTTTTCAAGATTGTGAAATTAAGTTTGAAGATTTGCTTCATGTTTTGACATTTAAAGGTTAAATTTCATAAATTTGGCTTTATTTTCTCACAAATTTTTAGATTTCATCAAAAATTTATCAAAAATAAAAATTCTCATCTAATCCGTACCTCCATGCAAACTAATCCGTACCCCCTATTCGGATTACTAAAAAAATCATCAACACTCACCGTTTTGTAAAACATGCATGCCTGTCGATCTTCATCAGCACCCTCAGGACAATCGATAAAGCCATCACACAGCACGTGATCATCTATACATCGATATCGTCCTTGTCGGTCAGGTGTTGGACATGCAAATCGCTCCATACCATCTGTCGCAGGAGGACATTCTATAAAATAAGTAAAATAGAACGAAAAATTTAGTAAAAAGTAAGAAACAAAAATAAAAAATTATTTCGTGTAGAAAAATTTTGCGTGTGTCGAATTTTTTATTATTTTCTATTTGTGATGGAAATTTTGTGTTTTTTTTTTATGAATGAAAAAAAGTTTTTTCGACTTTTATATTCAGGATTATTTTTCTTTGGAGAATCAAGATAGTGTCGTAGGCGGAATGTTGATTTGGAATGGGTGGAATGCGGATTTTTTGATTGTGGGAGTTTGAATTTTGGAAAGGGGATGATTATGTCACGAGTTTGAGTCTTCAAGATGATGAAAACTTAAAAATTAAAATCGACAGTTATTTTAATATTTTCGGTACAATCAGGTCTTATTTTGAAATTTTCAATTAGATTTTCTACAATTCTGAGCATAAATTTACATATCAAGTAGATAGATTTGCTTTCATCACCCAAACCACCCTCATCTGCTATCGAAACCACCCAAAAAACCACCACCAAACTGTAAATCATTTTCCACATAAAGCATCTCAATTTCAATCCCATTTTCATCATCATCGATTCATATCACCATTTAGGCGTAGTTCATTGAATTCCAGTCAATAAAATCACGAATTTATATCACATACTTACAAGCAATTGACTTAAATTGTGTACTTAAATCATAAATTTTCAAGTAAAAGTCTCAAAAATTATTCCCCATCATTTAGCTGATCGCATCAAATATGTGAGGATAAAACTGTTGCGAACGACAAAAAATTCAGAATCAATTTCAATAAAGCAGAAATGAAACGAGTTGAAAGAAAAGAAGGAAAAGAAAAATCGAATCTATTTTTAACTCCTTTTTACATTCTCATTCCATTTATTGTGATAACAATAAAACTACTACAATCGTTGTGAATTTCATCGAAGCTCTTTTAGCTACATTTTTATTTTAAATTCAGTCACACACACACACATACATCCAAACAAAATAGAACAAACATTCGAAAAAGCTTCACAAATCCTCTGGCTGACTGGCGTGATATGTTGGTCGGAATAGTCTGGACGTTGTGGCGCCAACCTATATCTTCTCATTTTTTTTCTTTTTTTCGAATTTTTTTCCTCCTCACATCACCCACTCAATATAGATATAGATGAAATTGTGAAAAATGTTTGGAAGTGTGGGGTGAGATTCTTTCTACAACTATTACCGCTATTTGTGACAAAGATTTTTGTTCTTCCTTCTTATGTCGATGGAAATTCTATTAATGGAGATATAATGGAAGTTTGAGAGGTATTTGAAATTTTTTGGAAATCTTATTGGATGTATGCAATGAGGGTTGGGGTTATTAGGGTATCTAAGGTGAAATTTGGGGTTAGTTTTAAATGGAATTGCATTAAATCACTTAATTCATGCTAGTTTACAGTATTCTTGGATGATATTACTAACTTTTATTATATCCTCTAACAGGGGCGTTGCTAGGGGGGTTTGGGGGTTTTTACCCCCTCTTTTTGGGAAATTTTTTCAACTTGATAGAGTTTTTGAGAAAAAAATCCCTAAACCCCTCTAAATTTTCCTCTCTAAATTTTTTAAATACAAAAAAAATCAAACCCCCCTCAAAAAATTTCTGGATATGCCCCTGTCCTCTAATTTAAGTTGATTAAAATCTTCCAGTAAGATAATTGGACCATATATATTTTTTTAAAATAAAAAATTGATTTTTTGGTACTCAAAACTTTTGAAATTAAGTAATTGCACCTCAAAATTGGTCAAAATGAATGAACAAAAACCTTAAAGGAACTTTTCATCTAACCTCAAAGAATTCCCAGCTCAAACCACATTCTCAATTACCATCAAAAAAACACAGTCAATGAGTCATTCGAGCACCAAAAAGCTACACATTTCCCACAAAAAATATATTTATACATAAAAACGAATTGATATTTCACTCTGTGTGTTTTTTGACGCTTCCCACGCTTAAAGCTCTCTTCATATTATGAATTTTCTACATTTTGTGCTCTGTGTGTGAATCTGCAAAAAAAGAGGATTTTTTTTTCTCTTTTCTCATTGTGCCACAAACTTGTTAATGGATATTGTGTTATTGGGTAAAAATATTCTGATTGCTGATTTGAATGGATAGAGTGGAAAATATTTTCATTCATGATGTTGCGTGCTCTTTTTTGAGGAATAAAATATTTTTTTTTTCTGGCAATTCAGAATATTTTTTCGGATATGTACTGTCATTTTTTTGCATTTTATACTCCTTGTGATGCTGGTTTTAGAAAAATGTTTAAAAGATTTTCCAACAATTTAGCTAAAAAATCGATCGCCTCTTTGTAAACCAATTTTTGAACTGCGTACCTCCATTCTTGATATCATTTGTACTTCTTTTAAAAGTTGCGTACCCCTTATTAAAGCATTTATCCTTGGTTTAATGACATTTTTGTTTTCGTTTGAAAAACTGTTACTACAAGCCTATTTTGAAATTTTTAATATCTTTTTTGACTTTAATCTTAGAAAAAATTTTGATTATTACCCCCTTAGAATAACCTTTGTACCTCCTTTAAAATAACCTTAGTACCCCTTCAAAATGTTCTTTGTATCTCCATTTTTGACCAGCACCAAAACTCCTAATAAACAGAGTATAACATAAAACATCACTATTTTTGTATCCGATTCGCATCCAAAAGCCAGTAAAATTTTACAGCAAATATATTCAGCTGTGACGCAAATAAATGACCTTCATCTCCTATCATTCATTCCTACTTAACTACAATCTGATTCATTGTTGTCCTTCGGAAATAAATTCAGCTCATCAAATTTTCGAGGCAGCACATCTCTTTCCTCCTTCCATTCATGCCTCATTCATTCTTTCAATTTCATTCCAAAAAAAGAATTAATTCAGTCATTGATTAATGATTAAATCAGGAAACATTTTATTTCCTTTTTTTTTGTGTGTGACAAAATTCACACAAAAGCTGTCATAATTTTTATTGTCGTGGACTGAAAATAGAATTGAATTACTGTCGGTGGCAGCGAATGAATGAAATTCTTGCGAAGTAATCAAGTATTACCTTAACAAAAAAATAAATATAAATGATTGAATATTTTATAATTGAAATTTCACACACAGCTAATGACTTTTTTTATGATTATATTTTTAACCATTTTCCGAGATTTTTCCAATGGAGATTTCTACAATGCGATTAAACAAGATTGATGTCGAGTTTATTTTTGTTAAATTTCCGACATAAAATGATTAAGAGAGAAATTTCTTTATTTAGAACTTTTTTTATTCTTCCATTCACTCAGTTCTCATAAATCTCAAAAAAGGGCAACCCACAAGTCCATTGCTTACTAATAAACTTTACTTTATTCTCATTCTAAACCCATCTCAGAATGGTCACTTGATTTGTCATGCCATTGATTTTGATGCTAAACGATTCATTAGCATCGGAAATTTTACAAACCCAAAATTGATTCAGTAACCCTCATAAAAAGGTACCACTTTTTTGTGGCATCATCAAAAAGATGACAATAAATTTTTTATTGGGTGATTTTTTGAGAGTTTATTGGGGTTGGGAGGTTTATTGGGGTTTTCGAGTTGCCAATTATAAAAGTGTTGCAAATTTCAGATTTTTTTGATGTGATACATATTTTTGGGAAGACTTTTCTGATTCTTCCCAATAAAACTATGTCTATTGCAATTAGAAAAACTTAAGCATTAGGTTGACATTCAAAAATCTACAAATATAAAGCCATGCGTCATATTCGAGAAATATGGCGCACGATTTTAAATTTTTGCATTTTTTCCTTTTTTGCAAAATTTACATCAATTTACCAATAAAATGGCCAATCATTTAAAACGTCTAGGAAATTACTCAAAATTCGAACATTAAAATCACACTTGAGCCCTTACACAATCTATTTAATGTTTCCAACACCACATCCTTATTGAAATAAAATCATCGTTATTACAAATTCCATAATGCTGTGAACGTGACTTTTTGGTTTCCTTTCTTCTTGATGCAATAGCAAATGTCAACTTTTTTTCTTCCCTCCCATAATAAATAAATTTTCGATCTGATAAGAAAACCATGGCACAATTTGACATAATTGCATGAAATCATTGAGCTTTGATACTTGAAGTCACTCATTTACATATCGTAAATTTCTTATCGTGAATCCAATTGAGTTGTTGAAGGAGGAAGCGTAAGGATTGAATGTGGAGCTATCTATCATAACATCTAGGCACTCATCCCACTCAAATGTATGGAAAAACTTCAAAACTTTCTCCTTAAGAGATATTTTAAGGACTTCTTCTGCTTACTTTTTGAATTATTGCTTTGTTTTTCTTCCGGACCCTTAAATTTTATATCAGAAAGAAGGGATTTTTAGTGTAAAATTAATGGCTATTGTATAGAAACGTTGTGCTGACTGGCAGATTCATAAACATTGGAAAGTAATAAATATTTTAAGTTAATAACCTCTTCTAAGGTAGTAAGATAGTCTGGGCATTGAGTTGCTAGTTTTTAAAGCAGTGTGCGTCATAATTTAGAATCTAGATTAGTGATGGCCAACCAGTATGCCGCGGCACACTAGTGTGCCAATTTTTCTCCAAAAAGTACAACGAGCCGTGTTCTGCGTGCGGTTTTGGTCATGACTTACTCACAAGGTGTGCCGTGGCACAAAAAATGTTAGCCACAACTAATCTAGATTAAAAACATAGCAAAGTCTAAAATTTCTATTCAAAATTTTGACGACTTAAGTTAAAATGCAAAAATATGAATATCGTGCGCCATATTCCAGAGAAAAGTTTACTGTCTTCCTCAAAATATGTCGCACAACCTAAAGTCTTCTAGAATCATCGCAACTCTTCCTCCCACGACTAAAATGCAGCAAATAACAATCCCTATGTCTACAAATTTTCTATCTTTTTCGAATTACGTCACAGAAAACAAAACAAAAAAGGATCAAATTTACCTTTCTAAGTTTATCTAAATCCTCTACGCTACAAAAAAAGAGAGAGGCACGAAAATGATAAAAATCAAGTGGAATGAAATCTATTTTTAGAAATCTATAAAAACTACGCAAATCTTTCAGTTTCATCACATCCTATTCGTATGATTTGGGGTTGATAGTCCGAGTCAATTTTCTCAATGAAATTGCTTATTTTTCAACATTTTCACTATGTTTACTTCCTCCCATTCCATCTCCCAACCCCACTGTCTTTTGCCAATATTTTCATTCTTAATGCTTTCATGAATGACACCCACGCACAGCATTGAGAATGTGAGAATATATTTTGGAAGTGAATCACTACGTTATATGAAGAACTTGATGACATACACACAAAGAGATAGAAAAAATAAGAATTATTTTTTATTGCCATCACGGATTATTGATGGACCAATGATAATGTTATTGATGTAGAAATTTTGCCTTTCTTTGCTTATTCTGATGCTGCTTCTAAGAATATACTGCAGAGATGAGTATGTGCGTGGTTGGATTGAATAAATAAATGAAATGATTTAGTAGCTCAACGAATTTGACGAATTAAGAGCTCTTCCGTGCCTCTTTTGTGTCTCATGGTCGTTTGGAATGTAAATATTCTTGATGATGTCAGTAATGAAGATGATATGACGTCAATTAGTGGAAATTGAGAGGTAAGGACATTTTTATTGTCGATTCCTGCTTACATTCAATTTTATCACTCAAAACTTTACAAAATGCAGCAATCCTACATTATTCAATACCTAAAACTCAAATCAATCCAACTAGGAACTCAATAGCGAAAACTTGATTATTTCAATTCCCCAACCAGCCTCCGGACAGCATATCTTTTATTGTTGTTATCTAATTTTTTCTCCACATACGACCAGATTTACATGATTTTTTTTAGAAGGAAGAAATATGATTTTATTTTATGAATTGCACATGTTGGAAAAGCTGACTCGAGGCCATTGTAGTACTTTTGGAACAGCATTTTACATGATGATTCAGAGAATATTGTGAGCATGTAACGTAAAATTCAATTGAATGAAGGAAGGAAATTTGATTGTTGGAACTGAGAGGAAAAGAATTTGATGTTGTCGAGGTTTTTGAGTGGGATGTATAAGGAAGTGCTGCTGTTTGTAGAAGTAATGTTAACAACTTTTGAGAATTTATCTGAATTTTATCTTCCGGTAGATATGAGAAATATTTTTGATACATTCTTGGAGAGACATTAAATTTTTTAGAATATGACGCACGAAAATTTGAAAATTGTAATTTTTGCGCAGACATTATAGAATCCTAAATTTTACATCCCAAATGAACATCCCGCACACATTTCCATTATTCAATACAATCGTTATTTACAATTGAAATTCAAATAAAAGACAAAAAAAAAAATTAAAAAGATCCTACGACAAAGCACACAATTGAGAATGAAAATTTTTCATTCATTCTACACAGAATTTGTTCTATAAGTTAAACAAAAAAAAATTAATGTCAAATACGTGAAATGTCAATTGAATCTGGAGGCAAAAGACGAAAAATGAGCAGATTCCTAACTAAATATTTGTGCAACAAGCAGAAAAGAATTTTTTACTTTTCATTCTTTCGATCTTGACTCCCTCGGGCACTAGATACTCACAATGAGGATGTTGGCAAGAAAATCGTAGGCAATGACAACATTCTTTTACAGGTTTTGAATTTTTAATAATATCCAATTATGTGATGATTATCGTTATGGTTACGGGCCAGGGTGTGGAAGTGATCAAATTGATTAAAAATGACCAAAAAATGATCAAAAATAACCAAAAAAATGAACAAAAAAATGATCAAAAATCAATTTTATCAGCTCCACATTTTTTTACGGGATGGATGGATGTGGAGTTGGGGTGGATGAGAAAATTTAGGATTGGTATTTTCAGGGATGTTGATTTAAATGTCAAATGAATTAAGGTAAATATTTGAAAGCCTAAAGTACTTAATACAAAACCTACAATTTTCTAACAACACAGCACACCCCCAGGCAGCGAAAAAGCCGCGGTGGCCGAGTGGTTAGAGTGTCGACCTCCTATGTCAACGACCTAGGTTCGATCCTAGGGAAAGTCTAATCGGATCTGGTGCTTTTTTGCTGCTTCTAGTCTGGCAGCTCGGTTTGTGTCGTCGCGAAACACAAATTTTGCTAGGTACATTACATTGATATACCCAAGGTCAATGTAATTGTGCAGAGCTTGCAGAAAGCATTCGCCATATCTATGGCAAAAAACACAAATCGTCATTTTATGACAAAAACAACACAAAAACCCATCGATGTCAACGCATCAAAAAGGCAATAAAATCTTCACCAAAAATCAACATTTAAGATGATTAAGCTGCTGCTTGAACTCTTAAAATTAATATTTATAAATTTATATATTTGTAATTATTATGAAAAGCAAAATAAAAAATAACATTTTTTTAAAAAAAAACAGCACACCCCCAGGACACAAACTTTGCTAAGTGAGCAATTAAGATTTTTTTTTTCATTTTCTCGCTAAAAAAATTAGAATTTCAGATTTTCTGTCTCACACTTCATTCCTCTAATTTTCCACTTCATTTGCATTTAAAAAAGTTCATCTTAAAAATTCAAAAAGAAAGCCACAAGCATTTTTATCATAAAAATAAATTGCATCAAGAAATCATCAGTCGAAATCTTATTACGTATGCAAATGAGCCCGTTTGATGATGAAAATTTAAGAAATCTGTTCAAACGATAAAAAAAGCAATTTTCTTGCATGTGGGTGAGAAAATTTCATTTTCTTAGCTCTCAAAAGCTGCTTCTGTTTTGATTTTCATATTTGCTTTATTTATATGTGCTTCAAAGGGAAAGATACTTTTGATCATTATGATATGATGATGAATGAAATGAGGCGATATGATGCACATGAAGGAAGTTGAATTGGTTGAAGGATGTTAAGTGAGGTATGGATTGAAAGTATTTGAGATGATTGGGATGAAAACTAAGATTCAGAAATTTTTAATGTTGATTTTGAATTTTTTTAAAAAAATAGTCATATTCTGGGGAATACGGTAAAGTTTACTTGAAAATATGACGCATGCTTAATTTTTTCAATTTAACCAAAACTACACCGTATATCTTTAAATGTTCAGATTTTTTTAATGTCAAGAATCAAGTTTTTCTAAAAATCTAGCGCACAAAAAAGAGTGCTGCAAAAAATATGGCGCATAACATTAAATTTCTTAAAAATCCAAACAAAATTCATAAAAATGTTAAAAATTAAGTTAGAATATTAAAACCTACAAAAATTTAATGTGTTCCTCAAATATGACGAACATGTTTCCCTCAATTTCAAAAAACCAATTGAAATTCATTACATCAAAATTAATTTTAATTTTAAAATATTAAGATACAATTTACAAATAATTTTAAATTCAAATTACTTTTGTATCAAGATATTCAATAAATTATGACAAGAAATTTAACTCTTATATGCAAATCAGTTCTCAAATGTAGACCAAAAAATTACTTAATATTCAGCATAAATAATTAATTTTTTCACCCAAACCAACTCTACAGGTTGAGATGCCACCCCTCGCATCCAACACCGCGATCATGAATGAAAATGTACGCTGATTGCCTTTGAGCTTATTTGCAATTTTAATTTTTTTTTTACTTCTCTCTTTTTCATCGTCGTTCATTCTCCGGTCTTGATCATCATCATAATCACAATCAAATATGAATAAGAGAGGAAAATATGCGGAAAATTTGATATCGTGAATGTGAAGGCAAAGAAGTTGGTATTTATGTGGGATGTATTTCCAACATCTTTTCCATTTTTTTTTTTTTTGAGAAAAAATTATTTTTTATGAAAGATTATTTTGGTGGGGCACTTGAGATTCATTATATTTTGTTATTTTTGGGAATATTTTGCAAATAATTTGGATATTTTTGCCTCTTCAATTAATTGATTTTTTTTGCTTTTTTTGAAGATAAATTTAGATTTGAAAATATTGGTTCTGAATGGATCAGCTCATATTGTATTGTATGGCTGAATTTATTTTCACCCTTTAAAAAAAAATCACAAAAAGCTTATAAATTGATCAAATTTATTTCTCAAAAATTCAATTTAAAATTCTCTTTGAATTTACACAAAGTGCTTTGATTTGTCAATTTTTTACTGAAGGTTAATTCAAATTCAGGTTGATTCAAATTTAGATTCTCAATTGATACTTGGAACTGTAGATTCAAATTTTAGAGATCAATTGAAATCAAAAGAAGAAAAAAAAACTTTAATTTTCATTTAATTTTCAGTATTTTGATCAAGATCCAAATTATTTTGACACAAAATAATCCCGAAAAACACAACTTAGATAATCGAGGTGAAATCCGGCACCCAGTTGGAATGAGACCAGCACTACTCCGGCTTAAATTGTAACCTTCCGGGAATGTTATCCAAAAATTAACCCCAAAGAACCTTTTCTGATGTGAGCAATTCAAACATTGTAACCGTTACAGCTTCCAAACAAAAGTGCAAAAATGTCATTTTTGTCTGTCTGCCATGCAAAATTCGAAGTTAAATTCCCCTTGTTCGAAAATTCGGAAAATTTTAAACTTAAATTAAATCATTTTCATGCAGAATTTTTTAAAGAAAATTATTCAGTCCATGATTAAGGACTACAATAAAGTCAAATAAATGATAAAACTCAAAAAAAGTTATCAAATTCAAGAAAAAGCGTAACGTATTTTTTTGAATTTGAGATTTCCAAACAAACTTAATTGAATACCCCTAGACTTTCGATAAGTCTGTCGAACATGAATTGCGCACATCAGAACCTTTTAATTAAAAAATAAAAAAAATGTACTCACGAATAAGCGGCACGTCATATTCACGTTGTCGTCGTGTCGTCCTCGACATCATCTGATTAATCATTGCACCAGAAACATCTTGCATCTCCTCAGCAGCTCCCATGCCACCATCACGTTTCCTTTGTGTCTCTTTCAAATTATCATTATTATTACTTTTCTCAGGAATTTTACCAAATTGTTCACTCATAATTTGCTGTTGTAGCTGATATTCCTGATACTTTCGAGCACCTTCAATACCAAAGAGCTCTTGTAATTCACGCTCAAGCTTACCATCGATCTGTGCTGATGGATATTCATTTGATGTGAAATTATTTATTTTGGCTGCTGTTGCCGTATTATTGCTATGATTTTGAATATCAATCGATGTTAATGATGATGACGGTACTGATACTGATGATGATGATAATGATGATGATGTTAATGACTGATCATCATTTATGTCATCAATGTCTGTTGTAGATGAACTAAAGCTATTCCGTCGTTTGCTGTGAGTCTCATAGAATTGTTTGCTACTGCTACTGTTAATTCTGCTCTCTTGCTGTTGCTGTTTCTTACTTTTTCGTGACTTTTTACTTCCACGTCTATTACTATTATTATTATTATTATTACTATTACTATTTAAATTATTATTATTATTAATATTTAAATTATTTTTAAAATTTTTATTATTATTAATATTCTTATTATTATTGCTACTCAGCTGTGTATAGAGCATACTATTGGCATTCACGAGACGCGGCATAAAATACGGTGAATTACTAGCACGCCATTGTACATCATATACATCAGCACCGTCGATTGTATCAGGACTTAAATCACTAAATTGTTGAACATTTGCAGGAATCCCAACGTCGGAATCAATCGATGATGGAACAACCACACCAGTAGCAACAGCATCTGCAGCATTTCCATGACGATAGCTCACGAGTGATTGTGGCTCAAGGTAACTTGAGGACGTTCGTGTACTCGTCAAGATACTTAGGTAAGCTAAGATTTTTAACACTGCACGAAGCATTGCTGATTATGGTTTATTTGGTTTGTTGAAATGTTTCTAGTCCACGATTGTTGAGAAATCTTCTCCTTCAGGGAAATTTAATTTTAATTAGCTTTGTTTGAATTTTAAGATGAATTTCCCTTGACGATGACTGACTAGCTGATTCAAGTCGATAGTGTTAGGACAATTTTATGAATAATAAAGAGATAAATGAGTTTGATTGATTGAGTTTATTGCTGAAAAGAGAAAAAAAGATTGAGAAAGGAAATTAAATTATTGTGAATTTTGATTTTATATGGTTGAAATGGAGCAAAATGCACAAATGGAGCAAATAATGTAGCGAAAATACAAAAAGAAGTGAATGTGATTGCCAAAAAATTTCTGAAAGCTGAGCTGTGATAATTTGGAATATTTTGAAAAGTTACAAACCCATTTAAGAGTTACAAGTTACTTAGAAAGTTACAAGCCCATTAAATAAAGTTACAAGCCCTTTGAAAAGTTGCAAGCTTGCTAAAAATCTACATGCCCATTAAAAAAGTTACAAGTCCTTTAAAAGAGTTGATGCCCCTTAAAAAAGTTGATTGCCCCTTAAAAAGTTGTATGGTCCTTAGAAAAGTTACAAGCCCCTTAAAAAAGTTACAAGCCCTTTAAAAAGTTACAAGCCCTTTAAAAAGTTACAAGCCCATTAAAAAGTTACAAGCCACTTGAAAAGTTACAAGCCACTTAAAAAGTTACAAGCCCCTTAAAAAGTTACAAGCCCCATAAAAAGTTACATGCTCTATAGAAAAGTTACAAGCCCCTTAAAAAGTTACAAGCCCTTTAAAAAGTTACAAGCCACTTCAAAAGTTACAAGCCCCTTAAAAAGTTACAAGACCCTTAAAAAGTTACAAGCCCCATAAAAAGTTACATGCTCTATAGAAAAGTTACAAGCCCCTTAAAAAGTTACAAGCCCTTTAAAAAGTTACAAGCCACTTCAAAAGTTACAAGCCCCTTAAAAAGTTACAAGACTCTTAAAAAGTTACAAGACCCTTAAAAAGTTACAATCCCTTTAAAAAGTTACAAGCCCTTTAAAAAAGTTACAAGCCCGTTAAAAAGTTACAAGCCCCTTAAAAAGTTACATACTCCTTTTTTGATTTTTCTCAAAAAACCAAGACAGGTGAGTGTAAAGGCCCCAATCCATCCTCCTTCTCTTGACTACATCCCTGCCCTAACTACAATTCCTCACAAAATAAAAATAAAATTCACATGAAATTGATCGATTTAATTGGATTAAAACACTTTAATGACGATGAATAAATTATTTCTGAGGTTAACGAACTGCTTTGGATTCTGAAGTTTGACTTAAATACTTGAAGTTAATTACGATAATGAAATATGAGTTAATATTTGATGTCAGAAAATTTCATTTTTCTCTTGTTCATGAGATGAAGAAGTTTTGCAGACTTAATGAACCTTGCAACATTGTTGCGGTAACCGAAGGCAATAAAATTTAGTTTCTGAGATGATCATGAGACTTAATTATCTTTCGTTAAATATGACGCTTGTCTAACTTGATTTTTCGCTAAACAATTAAATTTTTGTTAAACTAATTTAAATTAACAATCAAGGAACTCACTTGTCACAAAATGTTTGTCAAAAATTCTCTAAATTGACATGTTTTACTCAAAAATCAACCACAATGTGACCAAATATTTTTTTAAAAAAAATTTTTCAATATCTTCAAGGATGTCAATAATCCATATACACTCACACAACATATCAAATCCTACTCTCAACACAGCTTCTTGACTTTAAATCATCCATAAATGCAACTGAGCTACACAAAAACCAAAATATCACACCAGGAATAAAAAATATTCAAAATCCTGCCAACGATGCATGACAATTTTTTCTTACAAGAAAATCCCTCGCACATGTGTCGATTTAATGTTAAACGCTTCCATATGTGCTGACAATATTTTAGTTCCTTACAAATTGCCGTAAATAATTTCTTAAAGACAACATAGGAGTGAAATTTTTAAGAAAGGTCCTTAAAGCAGTGGTGCACAACCTTTTTTGTGCCGCGGAACACCTTTTTTAGTAAGTCATGAGCAAAACTGAACACGGTTCGTAGTAGTTTTTAAAAAAAATTGACACACTAGTGTGCCGCAGCACACTGGTTGGCCATCACTGCCTTAAAATATAAGATTTTTATGGGTATATTCCTGATTTTGGATGGGTAGTAGTTCATAGTTAAAAATGGGAAAGAAAATTTGTAGACGGAATGACGCTTGAGTAGAAAAAAAAGTTATTATTAAGAATAATTTGAGATTAGGTTTATCGATCGTATTAGAGCAGGAGCGTAACCAGGAATTTTTTTGAGGGGTATTTTTGCTACTTTTCGACGTTTTTTCGGTTCTTTTCTGAAGAAATTCAATAATATCTAATGTAAACTTTGCGCAAATAGGGGAACCACAAAACACCCACCCCCCTGGCTACGCCTTTGTATTTAAGATGCTAAGAATTCCCCGGTGCATAAACTTGATCTTCCCAACCTAATTGTCAATTATTACTGTAAATATATTCAAGTAATTTTATTAACTTCATATCTTTGTCAATATTCAAACCATATTAGCAGCAATCATGTCAAGTAAAAACAACTAAGCACAAAGTTAGTCTTCAAGAGTTTAAATAAAAAAAATAATTGAATTTCATCATATCTCCAAAGTATTTACAAGAATGTTGCATTATTATTATAGCATCACTTGTAACTTGTATCCAAACATTTACTTTAAAACATTGTAAAGTGCTTAATGGAATGAAAAATGTTTGTTTTGTATGAAATTTTGTAATGGACTATGGTAGTTGATTTTCAAGTTATTATGCTTATTTCTTGATGCAATTGAAAATTAGAATTTGGATATAGATTTATTTTGAAGAAATTCAACTCCCAAACCCAAAAGAAAAATATCAAAATTACACTTAAATGTGTAGCCATCAAAGTCATAAACACTCAACTACTTAGTACTCATCAAACCTGTCAAATTTCCATTTCATTAACTTCCCACGACAACCAACCAAACCATGAACAATTTCAAAACACAAAACAAGTTGCGTATTATCCAATTTACACAACAAAAAAAGAGCCATCAAAATTCATGGTTAATTTACTTCCTGAATTTCTAATTCTTCCCCCACCCAATTTCATTATCATTTATTTCAACTATTAATTCAACCCACACACAACAGCATCGACCAAATAAATATTCAGTAAAACATTTCCATAAATTTTGTGTGCCCACATTTGTGAGTATTGCAAAAAAGAAAGAAGTAAAATATAATTCCTAAGTGGAATTTTATTGTAAAAAAAAAATATTAAGAATTTGTTTGGGACTCGATAGACAACATGACACCATATACAGTATATTTACTCTACATCCTACTGTGCGTATGTGTACAATATCATGCAAAGCGGACATCATCACAACATTTTTTTTTCTTTCTCTTTACCGAAGGATATGAGGAAGAAGAAGCAAAAAAGGAAAGAAAAGAAGATTAAAATGAAATTATCCTTCCTCAATTCTCTCTTTTTTAAATGTCACATACGGTCAAAGGGAAAGATGAAAAAGGAGATCAATTTTGTGTGTGGATGATGACGAAAAGAGAAAGTGGTTTGAACGAGTTGGTTTTTGAATTTAGCGTGATTTTTTGAGGGTTTTAAGAGGGAAATTTTAAGATTAAGTTGTGAAATTTATTTTTTTAAAGAAAATTGTGATAATGTTGATAAATACAGTATTGGGTTTATAGGGTATATCCCATACCCTATACCCTAAGAGTATACCCTATAGCTATCCTAAGATATTTTTATCAGAAAATCATTTACAGTTAGAAGTACTCTAGAGGGTGTTCCTAGGGTAACCTAAGATAAACTTCTAGGGTATGGGTTGTAACCAAGAAACCCACACAAGAAAATATTAAGCATTATTAACAATTGTTTCATAAAAAATAAAAAAGTGTTCAAAAAAATCCTATCAACATTTCCATATTCCTAAAAACACGCTAGACAACATTTAAAATGAGAATAAATAAAAAAATCGACAAGAGGATGAAAAGGACAATTTAACCAGCTTCCGCAATTCCATTAAAACCCAAGCATGCAGCTACATTTAATAATCCCTCACAACTGTATTTAGATCATCTTCATAATTTTTTTTAAGAAACAAACCAAAAGAAAGTGTGAAATATGAAGCTCAACTCAAAGATTATTGAAGGATAATAAATCGTTGATTATCCTTTTTCGACTACTTTGATCTCTCGAACGTGTTCATGTCTGTTAGATTGCAGTTGTCCACAAAATTTCAAATCTTACTCAACTTTCTCTTGTAAATTCCCTTACAACAGAAAAAAGACAGTTTCCTCATCACATTTAAGTTTTATGCCTTATTTTTCTGGTTATTGCTTGAAAAAAATGACGATGATGATGAAGATGATGATGTGAACTTCTAAGCATGTCATTTGTTTATATATGTATATATTTTTTTTTTCATCCTCGCATCACCCCAACTCGATAAGACTTAATGTGATGCTGTAATGCGATGGGATGAATATCAAATATGATGAATATGGGGAATTTTTGTATTGTTGTGTCTTTGATGATGTAGTCGATGATGTGAGCAAATTTATGCTGGAACTTGATGTACTTAACTGAAATTGAGTGGGTTGAGTAAAATTTTTCTGAATTGTGATTTTTCTTGGAATTTATTTTTGGTTTCTTTTGAGAATCTTTTGAATGAATCTTTTGGTAAATTAGTGGAGATTTTTTTATGGTTTTTGTTGGATTAAAGCAGTGGTGGCCAATCTTTTTAGTGCCGCTGCACATCTTTTGAGTAAGTCATGACCAAAACCGCACATGAAACACGACTCGTGGTATTTTTCGAAAAAAATTCGCTACACTTGTGTGCCGCGGTATATCGGTTGGCCATCACTGAATTATAGGAATTTAAGGGGTGAGGAGTGAAGCATGAATTAGGTCATCATTCTAGTGTCTTGATCTGAAGGGTCGAAATTGAAATCCATCAAAAAATAAAGTACTTCTTAAAGATTATACAATTTAACCCCAAGTTTTCTAATTAAATTACCAAAAACATCTGAAAAATCTTCCTAAAACTTCCTATTTTAACTCTCACATTGAGCCAAAAATTCAAATGAAAATGTCATGTTCTCGCTCCATGTTCCCTCATAACTACCTTTCTAGCTGCATTCAATCAGGGGCGTAGCAGGGAATTTTTTTGAGAGGGGGTTTTTTGCTACTTTTCGACTTTTTTTTGGTTCGAATCTGAAAAATTTATTAATATCTATTTTAAAACTAGCGGGGGAGGGGGTTTGACCTCAAACCCCCTGGCTACGCCCCTGCATTCAATACTTCCTGGTAGTACAACACCCCATCTCCCACTCCAAACACGACAATCCATCAAAAAAAGTTACTTTTTACATTCACATAATTTTTAATTAACGGAAAAAGCTCAAAGTCATTTAAATTTTTTATGCTTCGTCATTCCGCTTCAGTTAATTAAAAAAAATATTTTTATCTCTTCAATCTCATCATGAGAACTTTCTATTTCATTTCATTTTATGCTTCATCGACAAATTACCGTAAATGCTTCATTAAATTGCTATTTGAGGGCTTGCTTTAATGACTGAGTTCATTAAGTATTTGATAGGAAATTTTGAGTACCAAAATAACAGCCATCTGTGTGATTATGGCTTGATAACTTATGAGAAGTTTGTGACGTTAATGATTTTTAGCACATTTTTCCTCTTTGATTGAGATTTTAATGAGACTCTTGTTGTTGCTCATTATTAGCCGCACTTTGTGATTTGACAAATATTGATTAAAGTGGGGAATTGTTGTGACGACAATCGACTATTATGACTCAATTGTCTTTGTCTTTGTCTTCAAGGATTATTATTCATAGAATTAATGAATGTGATTTTTTTAAAGGTTTATTTGTTGTTGAAGGTAAAAATAGAAAATTTTGATGAATTTTTTATTGGGAAGGTTGAAATTTTTATGATTTGAGTGGTGAACTTTATAAATGTTGGACATTTGATGGTCTGTATTATCCCGAAAGGAACAAGTCGGATAATCGAGACGAAATCCGACACCAAGCCGTAGTGAAGCCAGCACCACTCTGGCATAAATTTTATGCCAACTTGGTGCTAGATTCACTCCGTTTCATGCCGAATTTCATCTCGATTATCCGAGTTGTGCTTTCCGGGTAACATTGGTAACATGGTAACATGGGGTTGCATTTTAATAAAGTTTATCAAAAAACTGTGGTTGAAAAATTGAAGAAAATCTTAATAATTTAATTTCTTCTTAAAACCCATTGCAAGAACCATTTTTTCAACATAATCCATTCAATAGTCCAATCACCTCCATCCTCATCTAACAAAAAACGTGACAATATCCATCAATTTTTTACACAACCAAACTCAATCAAATCATCAAATGTGTAGCCGACAATGATTTCTATCACATTGCAAAATGTGTGAGTCCCGTTTTTCTCATAAAATTCAATCTAATGCTGACTTCAATTTTATTTTACTGACAATTTTTTTTTACTGAGAACTCGGACTTATGAAATAAAAACTTTTTGACAATAAAAAAATTTTACTTTGTGACTTTTTAAATTGAAGACTTGTAATGGAATTTTTTGAGGTTATGTAAATGTTTTTCTTTCTTTTATTGCTGATGAGATTTATGTAAGAACTTCTTTTTTTATTATTCTGAGGCTTTTATGCGATTAAGTCTTTAAAAGTTTTAGACAGTTTATGACGAAATCTTGACGACTTTATGAGGATTTAGTTAAAATTTCTTTGACATTTTCTTGCTCTTGACCTTCAAAATGGAAAACTTTCTTTATGATTACTTCACATTCCCTATTCATAATTCAACAAAT
This sequence comes from Chironomus striatipennis, assembly GCA_026123125.1. Taxonomy (NCBI): domain Eukaryota; kingdom Metazoa; phylum Arthropoda; class Insecta; order Diptera; family Chironomidae; genus Chironomus; species Chironomus striatipennis. Next base: position 6,259,433 of record CM047391.1, on the reverse strand, counting down.
TATCTAATAATAATCCATCAAAAAGCCTCCTTGAAATTTTCATTTCAAACATAATTTTCATTATTTAGGTCGATCAATTGTGCATGAAAATCGATCTAATTATTATTTAATGTAATTAATGATGTCGAAAACAGCTTGACTTTGAGGTGTAGGCAGTGCATTAAGGCCGGTTTGTTTATTTATGTGACGTGGTCACTTTAAGGTTAATGTTGAGTTGTTTATGTAAGTGACGCAATGAATTGAACTGATTGTGATGATTTCATTAATTTTGATGAGAAGCATCTGAAAGAGTTGTATTGTGTAGGTTTTTGGACATTCGATTGATTAAATTTGATGATCAGAATGATTTTGAAAGTATTTTTGGTTAATCCGTACCCCCAGTTCGGATAGGCTTAAATGTCATGTTCGGATTAAATGAAAATTCTTAAAAAATTTGCTTGCAATCAAAACTTCACCACTAAATCCCTAAATCCAATACCAGAACCTCAAAAACCATAATCTCATCCACTTAAACCACACAAAAGCTCAATAAATTTTCACTTTCATTACAATTATTGGTTGACATTTTGTAGGAAATCGAACAATACGGAAAGTCGATATTTCCTCATTTTCATTCAATATTCTCCAATAAATCAATTAGAGTAATAGAAAAGTAACCCACAGACCGAGACCATTCGATTGATGATGATTATGTTGTAGATTGAGGAGAGAAAGTGAGGTTGGGAAAATTGACGGGGATCACAATAACTATTGTGTGTATTGTTGAATGGAAAAATGATATTAAGAAGGAAATTTGATGATGATTTTAGCCAATTTGTCGTATATTGATGTATTGTGTATATGGTGGATGTCTCGTCATGTTTAATTAGGTTTTGTGTCTACATGATTTAAATTTACTTCTGAAAATTCATCATAACTTCAAAAAACTTCATCTCAATGTCAATAAATTCCACATTAATGCTCTCAACCTCATAAAAACAACCATAAAGAAATAAGTCTGATGAAATTCCCATCAGAGACAGTAGCAGTGCAAAAAAAAAATCAACGTACAGCCTACCTACTCAAGGTAGATCTTTTTATGAATATAGAACAGCAAAGAACGTCAGCAGTGACGCCCATGAAAATTATCTCAAATGAAAACAACGTTGACGTTAAGATAATGATGGATCTATTAGCATAATTATTTCCTAGGGAGAGAAATGTGTATGAACATGTGGGCTTGTAAGATGAGATTTTTTTGTTTCGAACACGTTGAGCGATTTTAGAGTTGATATTAAAGGGGTAAAAGAAGGTGCCATGGTGGATGACGGTGAGGAATTTGAGAAGAAAAAATTGCAATTTTTTTTTTAATTTTTTAAAGGTTGTTGTGGATAATGAGAATGGGATGGATGTGATGAAGTACTTGAAGTTGCCTTTGACTACTTTTTTAGCTTATCGTTAATTCTTCGTGATAATGCTAAGTGAGTGTTTCACAAAAAGTGAAAAATCTTAAGTCAATGCTTCGAAACAATGCTTTATTTTTAAATTAAAAATTTAAAGCAGCGCTTTGTTTTAAATCAAAAACTTAAAGCAACGCTTTAGTTTTAAATCACAAATTTAAAGCAACGCTTTATTTTTTAAATAACAAAAATTAAAGCAACACTTTATTTTCAAATCAAAAAATTGAAAGCAAAGCTCTATTAAAGCAACACTTTATTATTTAACTCAAAAATTTTAAGCAAAATTTTAAGCTTTATTTTACAACTCAAAAGCTTAAAGCAACGCTTTATTTTTGAAACAAAAATGTAAAGCGACGCTTTATTTTTAAATTAAAAATTTAAATAAACGCTTTATTTTCAAATCAAAATTTAAAGCAACGCTTTATTTTGAAATCAAAATTTAAAATAATTTTCAAATAAAAAAAATTGTACAACAACGCTTTATACTTAAATCAAGAATTTGAAGCAACGCTTTATTTTAAAAAACAAAAATTTTTTAAAACAACACTTTATTTTTGAATATTTTTTTTTAAGCAACGCTTTAAATGTTCTAAATTTATTTCACTGCACAACTATCCTCAGTTTCAACACTATAACTTTTCTAACTTACCAATCTCCATCCAAAAAACACAATTTCCCTGAAAAACCTCATCAAATAAACATAAAAGCACGACATTTTGAAATTCAACAAATAAGCTCCTCGCATGTTAAAATTAAAAACATTTTCACATGCCATACAAAAAAAAAAAATAAATAAAAAACATTTTTTCCTATTTAATCCACAACTCTCATTAAAAAACATGCAACTTTTTTTTTTATTAAGAATTCTTCATCATAATTTATAGTTTATAAATAGAATTTTGAGGAATAAACTCTTGATAAAATTGCATGCATGAAATTGTAGGCAATTTGTTTAAGTTGTTGACTGGAAATAAAAACAGAAGCATAAAAATATAAAATAAAAAAAATTGTTACAAAAATGAAAGTTTATCTGCGTCAGAATACAAAGACAAAAAAAAAGTTTAAATTTAAATTAATGACATTCGAATGTTTGTAGAGTTGAATATTTAAAGATATGCTTGAGCATTTTTAGATTCACTTTTAATGATTTTTGTCTGTTTTCAGGTTGTTGTTGATGGCACTAAGTGGATTCAAAAGTGCTTTTTGAAATGAAAATAGATTTAAGTTTTAAAATTATTTGTGTGTATTTTTAGTTTTTAATACCATGTGATTGCTCACTCGAAACATTTTATTAAGGTGCCTTCACTTTAGGCATTCAAAATTCAGCTTTTTAAACCCAGAGTCACATTTCCAATTGTAGACTTAAATTAATATGTTTACCGTCTCAAATTGCATCAAAAAAATCATCAAAAATGAGCAAACAAGACAATAAGGCAAATGTCAATTCCATTTATCATTTCAAATGTCATATTTGTGTTTTTTCAATTTTTTATTTTTTTTTTACTTCATATTTATCATTTTGATCAGCACATGTTTCATATATCAAATAACAAAATAAACATCAAGAAAAATGTGTCAAATTTAAGAAGCTCAAGCGTGTCATGACACTGAAAAAGCTGAAAATTGGATGCCTTTTGAGTTCATTGAATTTATTTTACTTACAAAAAAAAAGAAATTCTCCTCAAAAGTCAGACAGATCTTGTCAAAAACGTTGAGAGAAATGCTTAGGAAAAAAAATGATGAGTAGTGAAAAGTTCAAAGGTCGCAGGTGAAGTATGACTGATGTCGTAGACGATTATGATGATATAAATGCTTGTTATGCTTGTATTATTTGGAAAAGTTACATGATTGATTGGATAAGGCTTGTTTGACATGAATTTTTTTTGTAGTTTTATTTTTTGATGATTTGATGAATAGTTGTTCGATTTAATTGGATGTTGATGGTAAATTGACAGATGAGCTTCCATGTTTTTGGTTTTGTGTAATTTTAATGATATTTTTTCGTAATTCAGGTGCATTCACACTATATGTTATAAATTTTGATTACTTTGCTCTAAACCCTTAATATTCAGGTGTACTCACACTACTTTCTTTATATTCAGGTACTTTTAAAATAATTTCTTCAAATTCAGGTTCATTTACATTAAATATTTTAAATGCATGTTTTCAGGCTGGAACCTTAATGTTAAGGTCATAGGTTCACACTATTTTTCATATATTCAGGTATATTCACACTACTCTCTTCATATTAAGGTGCATTTACATTAGTTTCTTCAAATTCAGGTGCATTTACACTATATTTCATATATTCAGGTGCATTCACACTCTTTTCTATAAATTCAGGTGCTTTTACATTAATTTCTTCAAATTCAGATGCATTTATATTTTATTATCAATAATCAGGTCCAATTATTATTGACGCAAGAATAACACTATCAAATATCAAGGCGCATTCACAGCAGAAAAAGAACAAACAACATCAATCAACACTTTTCCCAATAACCTCAATACGTATCCCAATCGACTGCTGATTCTACCATTTGTACATCCACAACTTTAATTACTATGTTTTTTTTTCTCATCGTCTCCTTTCCATAATCATCTCCATTCATTAAAATAAATGCTTATTTCCTAGCTGATTAAATTAATTTTTACCGAGAATTTTGTTTTATATTGCAATGGATTGTCTGCATGATTTGCCACTTGGGAATTGTGTACATTATGTCATGTATTCAATGTAGGTGTTTTGAACACAAGCGGTAAATTGTTATTACATATTCTTCTATGAACTGGGTTGGAAGTTTTATGACTTGGGTGAATTAGTTTGGACATTTATGAAATTCTTAGGAAATTCATTTCGAATGTGAGCATTTTTTTAATCCTCACATGAGTTTGAAGCTGTCGATCATCCTCCATGCAAAATGCATCTTAAAATTACTCATAAATTATTGCACATAAAATTTTCCAATTTTTCACGCCGATGACGACATCAGCACAAAAAAAATATATTTATTTTTTAATAATTGCGCTGACATCATCGTCGACGATAGAATACAGTCGTCATAACATCTTTATAGGATTACAGGATAGAATATATACATCTTCAGAATATCTTTTTCTAACTCTTAATCTTCCATTTCTATGACCGTAATACGGCGATTCTGCGCGCAATGAAATTGAAAAATTATTTTTTTTTGATGACTTTTCTTTAACTTTTTTTCTTCTGTTGACTTTTTTTCTCTCTCTTTCTCGTATAGCTTTTATGATGAATATTTAATCATATTGTGATTAAAAGTTGAGCTTTGAAACATCAAGTTGGATGGAATTAATGAGCATTTTTTTATTGTATGATGTGATGAAATCTATGATTGGTATGTAGGATGTGCAGATGAGAGGATGTCGAGGTCATTAGCTGGGGATTTTGTTTATTGAAGGATGTGGGGTATTTTGTGATTATTTTGAGTAATTTAAGGGTTTTTATATGTATTTTGGAAGAAATTTGCAATTTATTTACAAAATTTTATTTTGTGTAGCCTAATTAGAGGGTCGTTCACTTATTGTGTAAAGCTCTGAGGGGGAAAGGGGTCCAAGTATTTGTTACGGTTTACTATTCTCAGAGCTGATTATTTTGTTAAAAACGTTAAAAACCCGAATTTCGTTCACAAAATATGTGAACGGCTTCCTAGTTCAAATGTTATTAACATGACCCAACAAACCCAAAATCAAAAGTTCGCATCCAAATCACATGTCAATCAATGCCTTTCAATCTCACATCTGCAACATAAAAACTCAAATCACAGACAATTTTCTCTCATCAGCATCAAAATTTTCACTTTACATATTTTTTCTTCCCTTTAAATCCTCTATTTAGCATACAACTGCAGACCATGGCCTCTCAATGAGAATCAGTATCATTCATAATATGTTAATCTATGAATAATTTATTCAGCGTTAGTGGAGAGCTTTTGAACTTTTTTTTTTTTGTGAATAAAATGGCAAAACATAATGTTCAGCAGTACATGCGGTGAGCAATATTGAAGTCGTATATTATCATGTACTATAAAGTAGATTAAATTGTTAGAGTGTTGAGATAGTTTTATAAGGATTTGTATGAGAAAAATTTAAGGTTAAACTTCAAAGCCTTACGGGCCGTTCACTTAGTACGTTCGCTTTTTAATGGGAGGGGGGGGGGGGTCAAAGATTTTGTAACAGATTAAACAAAACAAAAGAATTTTTATACAAAAAGCGTAACAAAGGGGGGGAGAGAGGGGGTCTAAAATGTCACTTTTTTGCGTAACGTACTTTGTGAACACCCCTTTAAGTCTTAGTCACAATATTACCAACACATACCTCATCAACCCTCAAAAATCAAACACATCACATCACATCAAAAAATAATTAAATTTTCACAAGAAAAAAAAGACTTTTTATCAGAGCTCGAAGCGAAGTGAATTTTGCTCCGGTTCGCTTAGAACCGATTCAAAATTTGTATGAAAATTTTTCTACACTTTCACTTGTGAAGTATAAGATTCCATGCAAAATTTAATCGGTTTTCAGCAAACTGGAGCGAAGTTCACTTCGTTTCGAGCTCTGCTTTTTATTCCTAATCTGTTGACATGTGGTGCGAAAAAAAAAACAAATGTGTTATGGCATGTGATTTATACTGTAAAATGTTGTACTACTTTATATAACAGGACATTAAATGAACCTCAGTTGTGAATAAAATAAATATGTGAACTACATTTACTCTCATTTTTATTTATTAAAATACGGTATTGTATATGCTGGATGTGGGTATGATGTGTGGAAAGTAATTTTATTTTGGTAAAGTATTTTGAAATTTTTAAACTTAAATTGTATATTTAGGATTTAGAATGCTTATGTTTTGAGATTTTTGGAGAAATTTTCAGCACGATTGATTTGATTTTCCTTTCAACAAAGCAGTTAAGTGCCTTGATGGTCTGTATGGTAAGGTGCTTTGCTCAAATTTGAAGTGGAAACCCGAAATTCGTGGACTCGAATTCATCCATTTCCAAATTTATGCTATTTCAGAAATTTAGATACTTCAACTACTTAACGTACTAAGATCAAGTAAAATGAGTTAAAGTTCTAGGCAACGTTGGAGACAGGAACGGGTAAGAAATCATAAAGTGTAGCAAGAAAAATAGGGACGAGAGCTACAAGATTATCTGACTGATGGGATATTGGTAGAATGGACCTGACAATTTAGTAGTTGAAAATTGTAATTTTAAGGAAAATTCACAAAATGTATCTGATCTTGCACCCTTAACCAGGGGCGTAGTCAGGATTTTTTTATTTTTTTGAGGGTGGGTTTTTGCTCCTTTTCGACGTTTTGTTTTTTTTTTTTTTGGTTCGGACCTGAAAAATTCAATAAAAGCTAGTATAAACTTCGCGAAAAGCTAGTATAAACTTCCCCCCCCCCCCGGCTACGCCCCTTCCCTTAACCTACAAAAACTTCTTTAGCATTTCCGCTTAAAAAAAACTTTCTAAGAATTTAACAAAATATTCATTGCACAAAACTTTCATATTTGCAGTCACCCACAGTCTCTTAGCTTCCTTACATTTTTATTTAATTTACCTTCCATCCTTCACAACATTTGACATATGCTCAACTCTTCACATTTTCAATGCTTTACTTTTATTTTATTTATTTTTTTCTCATTTATTTTTTTTTTCCTTTATTTAAAAGTACATGAAACAATTTTTTTTCTCTCCCTTTCTCCTTCCTCATATCAAACTGTTGCGCAGTTGATGTTCCGTATATGCCACAAGTGTTAATGACTAAACAGTTCCCAGGGAAAGGAAAGTGAGGCAAAAAAAATGAGGAAAAGTGAGTGGAAAATATGTGTGGAGAAATATAAAAGTTTTACTTTTGCATGGATGAGCTTTTATAGGAGAGAAAATGTTGGTGGAATTATTGGAATATGCTGTGTATAGAAAAATTCAAGGATGAGGACATACAGGTAGTTGAGGGGATATAAACTAAATTTTTTGGAGTTTTTTTAATGATTTTTTTTGTGATCATAAGACATGATGACCCAAAACCCGCAAAATAAAGACTAATCAAAATAAAATTCCTCAAAACCCAATTAAAATCGTTAAAATGAAATTCCACAAAAATTCCAGACCAGAAAAGCAACACAACCGCTTTTTTATCACAACTAAAGAATCTTTGCTGACCTTTTCAAGCTCATATGCTATTTATTTTTATTTTTATGCCAAACTTTAATGTTAGTTGTAGTAAATTAAAAACATTTTTTTTTATTGTTGTTATGAACTCTGTCATTGCGTTGTGCCTTCATTTTCATCCTCATATGTTGCTATTATTATTCTCATTTTTATGGTAGTTAACACATGTTGAACTTGACATGAGGTTGGATGAGGGGAAAAGGATATTTTTTAAATTAAAAAGTTGGTTTTAGTTTTTTTTTTATCAGAAAGGTAAGTGAGGTGTGTTGGGGTGGAGCTGTGGAGTAGTCAGAAATTTTGAGGGAGGGGGGCTGAAAATTTAATATTTTGCATGAAAAATTAATGCGGGAGGGGTGAATTTTCATTTTTTAAAAAAAAACCCCGGTGCCAAAATAAAGCAATCTTCACCCATTCACCCCCTGGCTATGCCACCGGAGTGGAGTATGGATTACTTGTCATTTTCCACTTAAAATGTTATCCGATCTTCGGTTCCCATCCAAAGCAATCCCAGTGTAAGTTTTCAGGGTATATCCTAGACTCTAGGTATGAAGGTACTCTAGGTAGTATGAAGATTTGAAAATTTTTGAAAACAGCCTATTTTTGGCATTTTTAAAATTTATCCGCGGCACCCCTAAACATGTTCCCCCTAAACATGGACAACACTGCCCAAGAGTATATACCCCTATACTCCTTTTCATTAAGATGGGTAGAAACCCACCCTGTCCAATATTATCTACATTTCATGCCATAGCAACACCCACTTCCTCCAAAATCTCAAAATCCATAAAAACTTAATCTTTATCCAATTTAATGCTCCTAAACAATTTAAAAGATTAACTTTTCTTAAAATCCTTCAAAATTCTTTCAAAAAAAAAATCAGAAACTTTGTCACTATTCAAATTTACCTTACATAACACTTGAACATTTGACATTTTCACTCTCGACAAATGGTGTAGGTGGACATCATAAACTCAGCACAGTAAAACACCTCATAAATCTCATTAAAATATTTAACCTTAAAAAACTTTCCCACACTCACATTCTCATTATTTTTCACTTTGCAAAAAAAAAACTCCACAATTTTTAATTAAAAAATTCTCTTATTGAGAGTGTAAAAAAATATATAAAAAAAAATTATTTATGAGTTAACGCAGCAGTTGCCGGGTCATAAAAGCTGCTGTGGTATTTCCAACAGTGAACAACTCATTTATTTGATTGAAAATGTGACTGGAAAATTTCACAATATCATTAAAAATTTATCAGGAAAAAGAGAGTGGAAAAAAAATTAACAAAGTTAATCAAATGTCAAGGGTCGTGCTGTGTTTTGACATGAGTTTGAATGGATTTTTCCCCTTTATTAAACAGTATGAGTAGATGAGAAAGGTGCTGTGTCACGTGATGGACAATAATGTACATTGTAATGCCGAAATGTCAAGTTTTTGTTTTAAGGGATTTTCCTGATGGATTTCATAAACAATCGTTTGATTATTATTTATTAAAATTGAAATAAAATGTCAATCGATTTAGTTTTTGGACTTTCTAGTTGATTATATCTGCTGATTCATCATGAACATGTAGTTTGTATGTTAATTTTGATGATTTGAGGATGTAATTAGGGACTTTTTAAAATTGAACCTTTTTTGGGTTGGATGTGTACAGGTCTAAGCATTTTTATGTCTTTTTAGCTAAAGAACTTAATCTCAAATCAGTTTCAAGAGCTTACTAATCTTCGACCCTTAGTACACCCCAAAAATTGTCAAAAATAAATACATCATGAATTTTTTAATCAAATTCTGGATTTTCCCAAAATTAAAAACTTTCTCCAACCTCAACTACATTTCATATCACATACACAAAATTACAGCTGCACAATAAAAGCCACCTCAAGTACATCTTATCTCAAATATAATTTTCATCTCACAACTCATCTCCATCTTCATACTTTCTTATTCTCATAATATAAACGCTTTTGTTGAATAACGTGTCTCTAAAAAACGGTCGTTTGATTTTGAAAATTGTTGACTGATTTTTGCAAAACACAAAGTTAAAAATTTTTCTTTATTCAGTAAAATATAATTTTTTATGCTTCAATATTATTCATTTATCATTTTAAAATATTATTATAATAAAATTAAAGCATGACAAAATAAATTTTACTAAATAAACAAAAATTTTTAGCTTTTTATTTTGCAAAAATCGGTCAACAATTTTCAAATTCAAAACGACCGTTTTTCACGGGCACGTTCTACAACAACAACGTTCATATATAGCACAGAAAATTATTGCATGTGAAAAGTTTTAATGCACAATATCAGCAAAGAGCTGGAATGAATGGAACCTTAATGTTCTCACGTACTCACATTAGGTGTGTCATATATTCATGAGCTGAAGCTGAATGTGAAGTTTAACATAAAAAAAACTTTTTTTTTTGACATGGAATTTTTGATAAGATGAGCGATTTTAATTTTTTAATTAACTTACGTTTAAATTAGTTTTTTGCGGTTTTTTGGGTTTGTGAGATAATTTTTGGAAAGTTGAGAAGGATTTTTATAGGTTTAGAAGTTTTGAGAGATCTGAACAAGATTTTTAGATTTTTTTATTTGGAAATTGCGTTTGAAACTATTCAAGCTAAGAATTTTAAGTAAAATTAAGGAATTTTTTAGATTCAAAAATGATTTAAAATATTGATCTTCTCAAATCTCATTTTAATCTTAATCACTCGAACTAAAATAATTCAACATCCATTCACCAATATTAACATCAGTTACTTAACCTCATTTCATACCATCAGTAATAAAATCTCAACATCAAATAAAAATAACAATAATAAACGAAGAAAATGGCAATCGTAGACAACAAAATACAGAAGAAGCAGCAGCAGCAATCTTATCATAGGAATCACGAATAAAAGAAAATGAAAATCCTTTCCACTTACCTGAGAGATGATAAATATCTTATGTGCTTTATTTTTTGTCTTTTCTTCTTCTCGTATTTGTTGAACTATCGAAAGATTTAATTTCGTCTTGTTCACTCTGTCGTCTACTACTTCTTGTTTTGTTTGTTATTTGCTAGTTTCAGCACAGTACAGAATAAAGATAGAGCAGAGGTTGTCGTATTTTGTTGAGAATAATTTTTTAAGGTTATGTTCTATGTTTTGTACGTGCTCCAAGTGTCATGCACAACTCATTGCTAGTCGCTTTGATTTTAATTTTTTCTGTTGCTTTTTTGAGGTTAAATTCTTTTAAATCTTTCAAGATTTTTTTTTAATTTGCTCAAGAAATTCTTAAACGACTAAAAAGTTAAATTTTTGAATTCTTTTTTTTCTTTACTAAACATTTAAGACAGAATGTTGTTTTATTTTATTTATTTCTTTGTTTTCTTGTTTGGAGGGCAGAAAAATTGTTGAAAGATTGCAAAAAACACACGAAAGGAGATTAATTTAAACTTTATATTGCACTTATTTATATGTTATGGTGAATATAATAATATATTTAAAGTAGATTATCTTTTTTTTAAATTTTCACTTTTGTGTGTATATTGTAAGTATGTATAATTATAGTTAATTTTTATATTTTCGATAAATATTTTACTTAATGTAACATTAGCTGCCAATAAAAGTCTCTTGGTTGTCCACTTTTGACTTCTTACTTTCTAAATTTTGTTAATTTTTTTTTAATTTCACTTCTTATTTTTCACTTTTGACACTTTACTTTGTAGTCTTTTGATCTTATCGTTGTCCTTATTATGCCTTAATTTTTTGTTATTTCATTTTACTGGGGTCTATTTAAAAGTTTTGTTTGTGTTTTTTTGTGGATTTTCGTAACCTGAAAATAGAGAAAATTTAGAAAAAAAAAATTATTATAAATAAACGCAAAAATTCAGAACTATAATCTCAAAATTTAAGATAAGAATCATAAAAATTTAATATTGGAGTCTCAAATTTTTCTAGCTTTAATCTCTAATCAATCAAACTTGCCATTAGATCTGTTCAATCTCTCAATTCATAAAAAAAAAATCATGAGTGTAACCCAGTGGCGTAGCCAAGGGGGTGATTGGGTGAATTTTCTTCTACCTTACTGGCAAATTTCTTTAATTTGCTAGGGTTTTTCGTTTAAAAAACTTAAAATCCTCTTAAAATTTTTTCATATAAAAAATTTAATTTTTACTCCCCCAATATTTATATATGTCTCATATGAGAAAAGTGAGGATTATTTTTTTTTTTTTGATTTTTTTGAAATGTTATTTATCAAATTTTCATTGCAAAAAACTGAGCAACTCAACTGAGCTATGGTCGGCGTTTAGTCGATGCTCAGTTGTATGAAGACATATATAAATATTGAACTCCCCATCTCAAAATTTCTGGCTGTGCCACATTTTTAACCACTGATGTAGCCAGGGGAGGGTTCAAAGGAGTTCAGACGGAGTTTTTGAGAAAAAAAGCATTATGATCCCTTAAATCTTTTTCTTCCATTCAAAAACATTTTGGTCCCCCGTCACATTAGATAGCTTTCTGGGTCGGGTACAGGGGCGTAGCCAGGAATTTTTTTGAGGGAGGGTTTTTGGTACTTTTTTCGACGTTTTTTTGGTTCGGATATGAAAAATTCAATAATATCTAGTATAAACTTCGCGAAAATAGGGGGGAGGGGGTTGACCCCCCAAAAAAAAGTTTTGACCCCCAAACCCCCCCCCCCTGGCTACGCCCCTGGTCGGGTATCTAGAGTATATCCTAGGGCAGGGGCGTCACCAGGAATTTATTTTGAAGGGGGTTTTCACTACTTTTCGATGTTTTTTTGGTTTCGATTTGAAAAGTTTAATAATATTTAGTATAAACTTTACCCCCAAAACCCCTTCTGTCTACACCCCTACCTTAAAATGTACCCTAGAAACCTACACCTTGCTCCAACCCTGGAACTAATCAACAACAAAAAGTTCTCAATTGCATCCTCAATTCATATAATTACGCATTATTTGCGAACCTAATGAAGAACTCAAAATTTAAAGTCGTCAAGAATTCTCAATAAAATGTTGAATTAAATTTCAAATCATTTCAAAATTAAGCAACAATTTATGTTTAAAATGTAATTACCGAAAAAATTCAAATTTCAAGACAGAATCCGTGTGGCTGAAGTACCACGGCATGTCATGTCCAAATGTTCTGAAACTTTGCCAGAATTAAGTCCATATTACGTTCAATTGCGTCCCGCAAAAATTTTTTGGAACCGATACTCAAAATTTTGCTTGTGGACCAAAAAATTTTCTACCTTGAAACTGATGATTTGGTCAAGTTATATATCAAATCACATCTCTTTTTTCTCAGGAACTCAAATATAAAAGAATTATTTACGACTATGCTGACATTTCAGACTTATGGCAGTTCAATTTTTGTTGTCGTACCTGAATATGAAAAAGTTTCATATTTTTTTTAGTGTCAAGTTATATGTCTAAACATATCTACTTTTCACAAGGATTATAAATATGGAATCATTTTTTGAATTTGACCATCCACGACTGACTTATGTCACTTTAAAGCTATGGATCATTATGCAACCATCTTGGAAAATTCACTTATCTAAATGATGATTTTTATTTTTTTAAGCATCACGATTTTAATAAACTTTTTTAAAAATAATATTAAGCGTTAAACAACGAAGGCAAATAAAAAATAAGTTTATTAATTTTTGGTCAGAAAAATTTGTGAAAAGTGAAATAAAGAGTGAAAATCGATGAAAAATCACTTATCTAAATGATAATTTTTATTTTTTTTAAGCATCACGATTTTAATAAACTTTTTTGAAAATAATATTACGCGTTAAAAAACAAAGGCAAATAAATAATTAGTTTATTAATTTTTGATCAGAAAAATTTGTGAAAATCATCAGTTTCAAGGTAGAAAATTTTTTGGTCCACAAGCAAAACTTTGAGTATCCATAACTTTCGTTAGGGACATCGCTTCCAAAAAATTTTTGCGGGACGCAATTGGACGTAATTAGTAGATCAATTTTAATACATAATATGTTACATAAAGTTAGTTTTAAGAAATCATGCCGTTTTAAATCCTGAAGTACGAAGGCAAAAGTGCCCAAAACTTTGACTTGCCGTATCCAGATACAGGAAGTAGGACGAAATCAAATTTTTCCTGGACGCAATTGGACGTAATATGGACTTAATTCTGGCAAAGTTTCAGAACATTTGGACATGATATGCCGTGGTACTTCAGTCACACACAGAATCCAATCAACGAAACATCAAATTAAGCCAAAGACATTATTCAGTGAAACAAAAAAAGAAGAAATTGAAGACATTCAATGAATCTCATTTTACAGATTAGAGATTGTAATTTGTCAATAAATGAAGATAATTTTTGGATAAGAAATTTGGGAGGCAAGATGATCTAATTGAATTAATTAACTTTGATATCTTCATGATTTTGTAATTAGTCTTGATTTCATGATGAATATGTGCCTATTTTTGGAGCAATTAATGTCATTAGGACTTGTTTATATGAATTGTTTTGTTACTGGGTGATGATGTGGAGGATGAATGGGAAATTTCGAGAAAATTATGAAGGTTCAGATTAATTTGTTTTGGAATTTGTCAAAAAATTTAGCTAAAAAGCCTTAAAAAACCTTAAAGAAAATTCACAAAATAGTAAAAAATATTAAAAATCATCTCAACCTCAAAATTTTTAAAAATTTAACCACAATCAGCTATAAAAATTCTTAACCGACCCACAACAAGCACCAAAAAACCCATCTACCAACAACAATCAAAAGAAAATTTCCATTCAATCATCAAATATTCTCCTCATCGTCTCAAGTCTCAGCTGCAAAGGATTTTCTACACTCAGCAACAACAACAACAATAGAAACCAAACCAAAAGAAAATGAAATCCCATTTGTATGATGAAAATGGCAAAGTTGTTCTAAATAAATTATTTACAATGATCCTCTTACTCAGCATCATTCACAGTTAATAATCTGGTATCGATTCATTTAGAGGATTTTATTATCAAATTTTCCTCTCTTTTGAACTCAACACAAAGCCACAATCTTGTGTGATGATGGGTTAGGATGTGTATTACGCTTTGTGGCTTTTGTGGATGATGAAGATGTTTGTGTGGGTCTTGAATTTTGAAGAATTGTTGGTTGATGGTTAGATAGTTTGATTTTGAGGGTGAAAAGTTGACACATTCATTAGAGTGCAGGCTCGTAGCAAGAAAATTTTCGAGGGGCGAAGGTGAGTTTTTTGTAAAAATTAGGTAGGGGGGAGTTAGGATCTCACCCCAGTTCATTCAATATAATAAAATATTCCATTAAAAGAGGTGGGTTATTCCCCACCTGCTGGCTTTCTTCTGCTAAAGTGTTGTAGGTATTTGAGGTTAAGTTTTGAAATTTTGAGGAAAACTTTCAATGTTTTGAGATAGAAAAGAGTAAAATTTAACGAATTTTGATATCTTTATTTTCAAAATCTATGATTGTCTGAATAGTTTTGAGCTAAAATTTCCAAACTTTCATTTTAATTATCCATAAAAAAATGTGCCTTAATCTGCAATTAAATTCACAACCAAAAAAAAAAAACACAAAAAACTCATAAAATCCGCTTTAATATATTATGAGCGCTAAGCCCTTCCAACTCTTCAATTTTATTACAAAGTATTAGGGAATTTAACAGAAAGAGTAAATGAATAAAAGGAAGTAAGAGATAAGAATTAGCTTTTGTAAAATGAAATTGATTGTGGGCTTAGAACTTAATTAAGTAAATTAATGTCGGATGAGCTTCTATTGCGATTTTCTCGTGCATGAATTTTGATGGTAAAATTTTTTGAGTTTTTCATGCTCCAATTAACTGCTTTTGTGGGTTGTTGTATGTAAAATTAATTAGTTTGTTTATTAAAGGCGGATTTTGTGGTTGTTGTGGTTGTTTTGAATCCCTTATGTGGATTTTTGGAATAGATTTATGACTATGATGAATTTTAGATATTAAATTCAAAAATGAGTGAATCTAAGGATTTTATTAACAGGAAAATCCTCCAGATCAATAATTTCCAATTACGTTTTGTAGCTATACAAAATGCAAATCTCCATGGCTTCATATTCATATTATCGTGATTAGTTTTATTAAAATATGAAATTTGATTTTGCATCCAATTTTACATCAGAAATGGAGCAAACCTTTCAATCATAAATTTTAATAATTTTACTGTTCAATTTTTTTTTTAAAAAAAAATTCTAATTTAATGTTTAAAAAAAACTCAAGACAAAAAAAAAATTTAAGACATTTTTAGATTTTTCTACTGAAACTTTAATAACAAATCTTATGAAATTACAAGTTTATAATTCTATATTTGTTAAGACATGAAAGGGAATTAAAGTTATGGTAATTAGGGATGGAAATAACTTGATAAATTTATATTAAAAAGGCACGTGATACAGATAAGAATGAACTTTCTATTTTCTTCTGATTCAGATGTTTGTGGTTTTGTTAAATAATTTTAAAAATTTTAGTATTTAATTGAAAGAAAAATTTTAATTTTTTTTTTGTATCTACTTACTTTTTTTACCAAATTTTAATTTGTTTCTTTTAAAGTTAAAAATTGAATTTTTAATGTATTTTTTTTACTTTCAGTTTTTTTTAACTTTTTAATTTTTTTTAACCTTCAGTTTTTTATTTTACTTATATTTTGATTATATAAAATTTAATAAATTTGATTTATTTTTAAAAATGCTCTTTTCAAAATTTTCTTGATTTTCATATTTTTAAAAAAAAATCTAAAATTTTAAATTTTCAAAAATTTAACATTTAAATTTTATTACTTCAATTTTTATTTTAAATTTTCCACTTTTTTACCGCCGTTTTACTTAAGTTTCGATTTAAATTTTTCGATTTTGTTCAATTTTTCACGCTCCATTTTTTGTCTATTCCTAATCACAATTGTCGAATAAAATTACACAAAAATTAAAATATTCAACACAAAAATTTACTTCCATCAACCGGAAAGTCACAACAGCGAATGAATAAAAAGATCTGAAGTTCTTCGAGTTTTTATTTGAATACAAAAAAATCTTCCTTTTTCCTTTTCTTGTCTTCTTCTTCGTCGATGCTCAGCCACAAATACAGTGACACATGTTTGGGTTTTTTTAAAAAAAATATTTAGTGCATGTAAATGAACTGAAAGTGTTTTGTTGCATCATAATTGGGGAATTTTTTAAAAAAAGGATTCTTATTGGAATTTTGATTTGAGAATGTTTTGAGAGTCTTTGGGAATTTTTTGAGACTGTTATGGATTATTTTCAAGTACAGAGTTCTTCGATTTGAAAAGATTAGATTTGAATAGTTTCGATTTGAATAACCAAAAAATATTTCCGACACAAAAATTCAAATTTTAATTTTTAACGTTCAATTTTTTTCATACTTTTCGATTTGAGCAAAAAAATTTTGGAACTAAAAACCTATTCATATAGAGAATCCTATCTATACTACTATAATTAGGCTGGCTATCAAGCTTTTGAGAAAATACGGGACATTGTTCAAATTTGGCCAAAATATGGGACATAACGAGGAAATTTTCGAGGAAAAAATACGGGACCAGAATCAAATTTCAAAACTATTATACGAAATTGCTAAGAAAATACGATACTTTCCACTCTAAATGCTCGCAAATAGTCACCTTAACTATAATTGATATTCTGGACATTAATTCAAATTTTGTACAATTTGAAAATTAAATGACATCAAAAAGTAAATAAATGGCATGACATTCAATCAATAGTATTAAAAACAAGCAGGAATAAATTCCAATGAAAACGTGACAGCACCTGTTGAGCCCATTAAGCCGGTATAATATTTTTTAATAAATTTTCATTAAAATTCCTCATTCAATTTATTTAAAATCACTTAGAAACCGTCAATTTTACAGAATTACCACCCTTAATACCTTAATTGTCGACACAAAAGTGTTAAAAATCCCCTCAAAATTACTCAAAACATTTTCCCTTTAAAAAAATAATTCTGTGGTTTTTCATTATTTACATTTCGGATATTCCACAACAAAAGCAGAAGCAGTAAAAAATCCCATTATACCAACGGTATTTCCACACAGTCAACCATAAGCAGTCATAAAAAGAAAAGAAAGGAAAAAAAAATCAAAAATTAAAAATTTATGAGTCTCACTCAAAACTTCATTTTTTTTTATTTCTCTGTGTTCAACTGTTAATTGCTTGGGAAAATTTTCTTATTAAAAATTCATCGCAAAACTTTTTCCTTATTTTTCCAATTTTCCTTCATATGTGAGGAGAAAAAAAAATGAAAAAATTTGAGAGGAAAAAAAAAAATAATTCTTTTATTTATGGAAAAAAAATCGATTTCGTCTTGATTTTTGTCGTCGCCCGCTTTATGCCACCCCATTTTTGAGTGTAGATTCCATGAATATATGTGCTTTTTCCTCTTTTGTATCCTCCATGACCCCCCTCACACCATACCATACAATTTTCTCATTCTCTGATGACGTCAAACGAAAATACAAAAATATTTTCCATCTCACTCGCACTCGTGACTGTTGATTGGAGTTGTTTTTTAGCCGATATGACAGTGAGAGAGTGAGATGGAAATATATGAAAAAAAAAGTTTTTTTTTTCGGTGAGAGAAAAGAAAATCCAACAAGTAGAAGAAAGAAAAAGCTTATTTTATTTGAGACACACTTACGGGGCTCTCAAATTCACATCTTTTCTCTCACTCACTCACTTATGGATGAATGTGGAAAATTTCTTGTTCTGTTCTATTTTTAGAAACTTTTTTTTCCATTTTCATTGTTTTTTGCTCTCTTTTCTCTCGCTGTGTGTGAAATTCTTTCTTGTTTTTGTTCTAACTTGTTTTTTTTTTCCTTATTCTGAGAAGAAATTATGGACGGAAGTTCATGTTGGGGATGTTTTGTTGAAAGTTTGAGTAATTTGGGGTGGAATTTGTGACAATTGAAATTGGTTTTGAATATTTTAAAAAATAGGTTTCTTTTGGGGAATTTTTATGATGAAACTTAAATTGCTTTCAGAATTTCTTGACAGTCGATGGATCATTTATGATTAACATGTTCACAAAGACCACTAAGTTATCACAAAGACCACTATTTATTTCCGAAATCAAAAAGTTTATGAGGCAAAAATAGGATCTATTGCTGCATTAATTTAATTATCGTTCTTTTAGTGCATTTCGCAAAAATTTCGAATTCCTAAAACCCATCCTTCACCCCCTTGTTACGATTTTTGTAAAAAAAATTATTTTATTCAATCTTTTACAAAATCTTAGATTCCACCCCCCCCCCACTGTATGAGGTTTACACTAGATATTATTGAATTTTTCAGATCCGAACAATAAAACGTCGAAAAGTAGCGAAAACCATCCCTAAAAAAAAATTCCTGGCTACGCACCTGCCCTCCCCCCCTCTCTTCAGCTTTCTCGGATGATTTTCGAGAACGGGATTGGCACTTAAACTGGCCTCCTGCCTAGCTGAAACTAGTATTTTCAAATTTTTATTCATTTTTTAATAGTACTTGATGATACCTAAAACATTCACTATGAACCGTTCAACCCTTTCCCATCAGAAATATCCCAAAAAACCAACGAAAATCCCATCCGAAAAAAAAATTCAGATTCCAATTTTGATTATTCTCAATCATTTTCATTCGATTCAAAATGTCACTTGAAGTGCTTTTGATGGATTATTTAGAGATTTACAGATTGCAATTTATGTTTTATGTCTGATCAATGTGTTCATCTTGATGCTCGATTTCATCAAATAGTGAAAAAGAAAAAAAAAGAACTATCAAATAATTTGTGCTTTTTGTGTTTGGATTGTGAGAAATAATGAAAACTTGTTGTGAAATTGAACAGCAATTGAGATGTTGTTGTTGTTGTTGTTGTTGGCATAACGTTTAGTAAAAGGGATAGAAATTTGGAGTTTTTTGTAGGAATTTGTAGATTTTTGGTAGTCATTTGGTACAGAAATGGGAAAAAAGAATTAAATCTGAGAACAATAGACCCTTAAAAAAACTCTCTGACCACCCCTCCCCCCTCAGAGCGTTACGTAATAAGTGAACGAACTCAAGGTTGAAATAGTCAAGATAATTAAAGTTTTATGATGATTTTTGCAGCATATTAGCATCAAAACTGAAAAAATTTAAATAATTGATAAAAATTCAAAATTTATTATCAAAATACCATCTTCACTCCCACCAACACAACCAACTGCAACAATAAAAGCCACTTTTATTCCCGATATAATAATCCATAAAATATTGACAACGACACGAGCATTTGATACTAAAAATGAACCAACTAAACATTTTTTGTATAAAAGCAACTTAATTTTCTATAAAAAATTCAAATGCTATTTCTAAAAATTTCCCACAGTCAATTCGTGTGTGTATGTGTGTATTTTTAATACAATTTTTATTTGGAATTTTTTACATTCGTGGACAGTGAGACATGCGGCAGACATCCTTGAGTCATTTCGTGGGTTTTTGTTAATATTTTGGGTATTAAAAAATTTAGGTTGACTATTGTCAATTGTAAGGAACATAGCAGCACCAAAATGTCAAAAATATTGCATCATAATTTGTAATACCGGCTCAAGAAAAAAAAAATTGTTCGTTCGCCCACAGTGGAATTTAAGAATTTCGCATGCCATTTAAATATTCATGGCAACTACAACGAACGTCTTATCCGATGACTCAAGTGCTTATCTTCTTATCTAATTTTTCTTCGGAAATTAAAAACTTTATGCCTTGATGATCTTAATGATTTTGTCATTGTAATCTGAATATTTTGACATTATACGCTGTCTCGATTTTTCTCTCTTGATTGCTGCACGTCTTTTTTTTTTGGAGGTGAAGTTGGTTGGTCTTTGATAGTTGAGATTGAAGGTGGAATTTTAGAATTTGTTTAGTGTTAAAATGTCAATTGCTTTGGTATTTTAGATTTTTAAGGAGTTTTAAATTTCAAATTCTTTAAAAATTTATTAAAATGAAAATTTTTTGTTTCTAATATAAAATTTTAAATAAAAAAATGAAAAATTATTGAAAGCTACAAAAATTTGCAAATTAATTCATCAAAAATTCCCAATGGGATCATTCATAAAATTCATAACGCTTAGGAAGATTCAAATATTTTGTTACTCCTATAAAAATTTTATTACGGCCAGAGCGGCCAGGGGCAGAAGCGTAGTCAGGGGCCCAAGGAGGCTCCATCTTCTGAAAAATAAAATCCGATAAAAAAAATTTTCTTAATGAAATTTTTGGAAAATTTTCGAAAAATTACTTTACATTAAATTACGTTAAAGTAACTTTAATGGAACACTTGATAAATTTAAAAAGGGAATAAAAAGTGAAGAAAAAAATTAATTTCTCGGGCCTCCTCAAAAAAAAAAAATCTGGCTATGCCTCTGACTCATTAGGGGGTCAAAAATGGTTATTTTAAGCGTTACAAAATATACGAACGATCCCTTAAATTTTATGCCAGCTTAGTGCTGGCCTCACTCCGACTTGGTGTCAGATTTCATCTTGGTTATCCGATTTGTGCCTTTCGGGAATGTTTGTTGAAGCCTTCAATAAATTATCCAGAGTATGGAACTGATCAAACTTATCAAAATTGATCAAAAATGAACAAAAAATGATCAAAAATCAATTTGATCAGTTCCACATCCTTGTAAATTATCATCAGTAGCTCCCAATCTATTAATAGAAATTTCCATCATAAACTACATAAATACCCGGGATTTATTTTATTTGTAATTCAATTTGCCAACATAAATATTTTTTTTTTTTGATTTGAGCTTAGCCGTGCGGAAATTGGAAGATGATGGAGAATTTCTTGGGGGTTGATTGAGATTTTTTTTTTCATGGGTTTTCTTTGCTTCTTGACATTTGGTGAGATTTGGGAATTAAAGTAAAAAATTTGAAGACAAAATGTTCCCTCGACCTCAAAATGCATTCAATTAACGTCACAAAAATAGTAACAAAAGTTGAATGAAATCCGACACAGAAAAGGCTAAATCCCATTTGAAATTAATTCATTAATCCACTTACGTTTACATCAGTTCATCCAAGTCGCTTAAATCCTCCTGGATAATATTTTTTTTTGTTCTTGTCTATTTTTATATCCACAAAAAAATAAGAAAACTTTTTTTTCTTCGTTTTTTTTTTCTTTTATTCAAGCACAAGAAAAGAAAAACTTTTTTTTATATTTTTTCTCAATTTGAACTGAGAAAACCGGAATAATTTTTCATTCACTGAATATTTTATGTCCATACACAGATAATACACAGATATATAATGACTATATATATTTATAGAGTTAGTTTCTTAAGAATTTTATTTAAATTATTATTTTTTTGTGTCTCACTGGCTTCACTCAAAAATTTAAGATTTTTTTTTAATTTGTCTTTATTCTATTTTTTGTGTCAGTTAAATCAAAAAATCAAAAACTTAATTTTTTTTTCAATTTAAATTATTATTTTTTTATCCTTTTTTGCACTCGCGAAAAACAAAACTTGAACTGCTTTCGCTCATGGCTCGAGTTTGAATGAATCGAATTTGTTGACGTTCGGAGCTTTTTTACTCACATAACAAATTCATGTCGAGTCGGCGCACGACTTGGAAGCTCTTATTTTTTTATATATATCGTTTTGTGAATTGTGTGTTGAATCGTCAATCGTAAAGCGACGAAGAAAGTCGTCAATGAAACGATGAGGTCACGATAAGACTTCACGTCGCCTGAATTTTATTCTTTTTTTTCTCTTTTTTTTTTGTTGAAACTGCTTTCATGCAACATTCTTATTCCCACATATTCCCAACTTTTTTTTATCTCTTTTTTGACACCTACGCAAAAAAATTGCAATTCCTACGACTAGCTTCTCAATTTTTCAATTTTTTCCTATCATATCCCGAAACTTAATCATTTTCTTCTTCTTCCTCCTCAATTATTTCATTGCCGACTTGCATCTTTTTTCGGTCTTTTTCGCAATCTCCATCTCTCTCACTCACATTTTTTCGCATTCTCTTACTCTCTCACTCAACTCAGTTTATGGACGAGTCGAACAGGCACAATACAGAAGCAGTTATGACGTCAATTAGATTCCTTTGTATGTCGTTCTCTTTTTTTTCATAGAGTTTTGAGCTTTGAGATGGGAGCGGTTTGTCAGTATTGTGATGGGGTTTGTTGCTGTAATGATTGTGTTTTGTTATGTTTTTATCCTGAATTAAGAATCTATTTGATCAGTGATGGCCAATCAGTGTGCTGTGGCTTAATGAAATGTCTCAAAAAAAAATCGAAAATTATCTTCAGGGGCGTAGCCAGGGGGGTTTTGGGGATCAAAACACCCTACCCCCAATCTTTTTAAAACAAAAAAAACGGTTATTTAAAATTTGAACAAAATAACGTATTATAAATTTTTGAATAAAATTAATATTAATGTTTTGTTTACAAAAAAGGTCATGAATTTTCAACCACCTCCCCCCCCCCTTCCAAAAAAAATCCTGGGTACGCCCATGATTATCTTAAATCATCTAATTTGTGGAATTTCAGACATGATCAGGGCCTGAGCCAGGGGTTGGGGTGGATGAGGTTTGGAGTTTTAAAATTACCTAATTTGTAAAAATTATTCAATTTGCTAGGGTTTTTAAAAAAAATATCCCTTATCCCTACCCTAACTTTTTCTTTAGATACAAAAAACTTCCAAACACCAACACCCTCCAATCCCATCGTGGTTTATTTACTTAAATCAGTGATGGCCAACCTTTTTCACCGTGACACACCTTGTGAATAAGTCATGATTAAACAGGATTAAAACACGGAACACGGCTCATAGTACTTTTCCAAAAAAAAAAATTGATACTCTAGTGTGCCACGGCACACCAGTTGGCCATCATAGACTTAGATGACTGTTATTCTGCCTAGAAAAATTTTCAAATTTTTTTTAAACTAAAATTCAACTTTAGCATTTTTTAATTAAAAAAAATGAAATTTCGTTTTCAGAATAAAATTATTATGTATAATTTGATAAAAATATGATTACAAAAAACTGAAATTCTAGTAGATCCTGCGCTCGCTGGTCATTATTTTTTTTAATCAAAAATTGAAAAAAAAAACTATCACCAAATGCGCTCTCTACCCAAACTTCCAAAACTACCCCCAATTAACTCATTTATCACTCGCTAGCATCACATCTACATTTCCATTTGTCCTTCACTTCCTCATACTTCTTACTTTATTTGTTTTCACTGGATAAAGTATGTGAATGTGCATAAAAATATGTAAATAACTTACACATACACACTAGGCTTTCTCGCTATCGGGATCGGGATCGGGAAATCCCGGGAAATCCCGATCCCGAATAATCCCGGGATCCCGAAAATATTCGGGATCGGGATTGAAAATCCCGACTTGAACCATTTGCATAGTAAAATATTTTTTTAAGAACTTTTTTCAATTTTTTTCCATTTTCTATTTATTTAAAACTGATTTTTAAAGAAACCTTATCTTTCAATTTTATTAAAATTCAATGTCATTTGATCCTTTATTTGGTTCATGTTCTAAAAATTCGTTAAATCAACCAAAATTTTTTGAAATTCATATTTTTTTATTTAAAAAAAACATCTTTTAAACTTAGAAAAAGGTTTTTTAACCATGACAATTTATCGAAAATGGAGTTGAAAATGAAACCTTAGTTTAAGAAATTTTATTATTAAGACTATATATAATAATATGAAAACAATTCTTTAAATCAATGATGCTTCCTAAAGCGTATATATTAAAATGGAATTCTGGGAACAATTTTATTTAATTTTTAGTTTTTTAATTTTTTTCAACCATTAATGACTAATTTTAATAAAATTGTATCAAAAATATATTTCAAAGAAACTATAAACTTTTAAAAATTAATCAACTTCATTCAAATATTAAAATTGGATATAAAATACACATGAATTTTTCAAAAATATCTTTCGGGAAATCCCGGGATTTCCCGGGAAATCCCGATCCCGATCCCGATCCCGAAAATCATTCGGGATCGGGATTTCGAGAAAGCCTAATACACACACTCACACACACATGATACTTTTGTGTTATTATCAATTTAAAGAGAGAAAAAATTATTTTCCCTTTTTTTCCCTGTAAGTGTCGCGCATCATAAAAAGCTCACAAATATTTACAGTTGAAATTATTACGATAATTTGAGGTAGAAGGTATAATATGTATGAAGGATGAAAAGAAAAATGAGAATTAGTGAGGGGATACCTGAGGAGCACAAGGTGAAGCATCATGAATGAAAAATGTTTTGGAAATGACAAAGAATTTCGTGGCATGAATTTCAAGTAATGTAAAATAATGTTTCATATCCTAAACAAAGAAACAAAGAAAAACAACGTGAATGATCCTGAGGGATTTTAATGAAAGTGAAGCGCATTTTTTATTTCCGTAAATAAAGTTGTAGATTAATTTTGGTGGGGAGTTGGGGTGATTTGTTTTTATTTTAATATCTTTTTTTTGATATCTTAATTTAATAATTTCATCTTTGATAATCTGAATTTCAAAGTTGATGAAATGGAAAAAACTTTAAGTTCAACAAGAATTTGCTTGTTAGACACAATATTCGAAAAAATTGTTAAAAAGAAGAAGTTCACAAAATAGTTCGACCCGAGTGGAAATCGAACCTCACATCTCTCAATTGCCAGTCAAGTGCACATACCGCTAAGCTATCGGAAGGGTTACTAAGGTTACAGGTTCTAGAACAGTTGTTGAATAAGAGGAGTTCACATATATTGCTAAATTGTCATTTACAATGGCTAAGTCTGATAGCTTATTTGTTTGAACAATTGAACGGCAACCGAGAGGTGTAAGGTTCGATTTTCACTCGGGCTGAATTATTGGATGAATTTCTTTTTTTCAACATTTTTTAGTTTTTTTCTTTTTTTTGAATTTCAAAATTTGATTGTTTAGAAGGGGCCGTTTACTAAAAACGTTCATCAAAAAACATGGATTTTTGGAGACCCCCCTCCTGTCACAAAATCTACATTCAAAAAAAATCCTATTATTCAAAGCTGTCACACAGTCTCAGACCCTCCTACTCCCTTAAAATCAGACATACGTGGAAAACAATTGAACAACCTCCAACAAAAATCTCAAAAATCTGCATCAACATCCATCAATGACCTCTCAAAAAAAATATTCACAACTAAAAAATATAATCCATTTTTTTCTTCTTTAATGAAGGATTTAAACAAATTTCTCGGGTCGATCGTAAAAAATAAAATGATATAAAAATTTATGCCGATATCTCCTTAAAAACTGCTGACTGATCAACATGAAAAAAAGTTCCATTTTTGGATTTAAATGACTACAAAAAAAAATTGAGATTGAAAAACTGCTCATCCACTCAATAACAATTTTCATTAAAAAAGATGTTTAATAAAGAAGGATAATTGAGGTGAGCATACTATCTTCTCGGAAGGAGGCGAAGGAAGGAAAGGAAATGAATATATTTTTGGCTATTTTTAGACTGCTGAATGAAGTAAGATTTTATGGGTCATAAAGGTAGCAAAGCATAAAAACTTTTTCCCTTTCCTAAATGAAACACACGTAGACGTCGGAATAGCGCACATTGAGAATTTAGTTTGATGGGGATGGGGAGGGGGGAGAGATTGAATAAATTACAGGAGATGCTGTGTTATATGGCAAATATAAGATGCTGGGGGATTTACTTGGAAATCTAATTATTTGAAACTTTGGAAGATTCTTAAGGGAATGTTGACTAAAAGGTAGTTTTAGTGACACGCAGGCTTGGAAATGTCCCGAAAGATCGGATAATAGAGATGGTAACCGGCATCAAGTCTGAAAGAGACCAGCACCACTCTGGCTTGGTGCCGTATTTCATCTCGATTATCCGATCTGTGTCTTTTGGGTGTTTAGCTAGAAAAACGCTAAAAAATTAGAATAAAATCAAGTATTCGCAATATCCAACCCCTACCAACATCCATAAACATCAAAATTCAATTCTTTTATTAAGTCAATGAAACTTTTTGGTCTTATTTTGTTAAAAGGATCAAGATTTAATTTATGGTTATGAAGAAGAAAAAGGTACGATTTATAGAAGGAAATTTAATTTTGAGGAGGAAGTAGTTCTGACTAGAAAATTCCATTCAGCAACATAAAATTGGATTAATCATTCACTGATTCAGATGAAAATTTGCTGCGACAGCTGATCCATTATTCGTCATGTTATGGGGATTAATTTCATAATGTCATTAGTTTTGGCAGGCATGGAGGTAGGATAAAAGATGAATATTTGGGAATTTATTGAGAAATTCTTCATTTTCTTCCTTTTTTCTTCATAATTTTTCATTTTTAAGGGATCAAAATGAATTTGCGTCATGACAAAATCTTCGTATCTTAATACAAATCGAAAATTTTTCCTCGCTTCCTTTCTTGGTTCTCCTTTGTAGATTGAAAATTAATTTTCATGCATAGATGAATTTTCACAGCTGGAGCTTAACCTTTTATGTCTTTCATATATCGTATCAGCCCTTGTGGGAGTTGTTGTGATGATTAGATTTTAAAATTGGCTGTGGGGTGTTTAAAGCGAGTGGTATTGATGGGTTCTTGGAATTTAAGGGTTAGAAAATCAAAAGGTTTTGGCTTAGTTTTAGGTTGGTTCAGTTGAATTTTTTTGACTGAAAAGATGCTCAGAGGGAGGAATGTTGAGCCAGAAAAGCGCTCAATCGTTCAACTAGAAAAAAGTTTAGAGGTGGTTTTCTAGGGTATAATCCGTATCCTAGGAGCAGGGGTTTAGCCAGAAATTTTTTAAGGAGGGTAAGTTGAAATTTTTTTTGGTGAAACGAAAAATTTAGGGGGGTTAAAATTTTTTTCCCTAAAAAACCTGAAGAAATTTATCAAAAAAGGGGTTTAAAACCCTAAAATCCCTTCTGACTACGTCACTGCCTATGAGAAGAATACCTAAGGGTTGTTGTAAATATGTTTACCCTAAAGGAACTCTCTAGTTCTTCTCTCGAGTTTATCCTAAGACATTTTTAACTGTAAAACATTTCCTGATAAAAAAATACCCTAAGATAAACTCTATTGCAGTGGTGGCCAACCTTTTTTGTACCGCGGCACACCTTGTGACCAAAACCGCACGCGGAACATGGCTTGTGATACTTTTGAAGAAAAAAAAATCGGTAAACTAGTGTGCCGCGGCACACCGGTTGGACATCACTGCTCTTTTGTATATCCTAGAAACTCACATCAGCTGGAAGTACGTTAATGCTAAAACCCAACCGTATTTAAACATTCCCATCAAACTCACACAATTTTCACACGTATGATATAACTCTTCGTCTTCGCAGTTTATTGCCATTAATTTTTCTATTCAAAATTAATCTTTTGTTCTCTTTCGAAGGAATTAATATAGGTTAAACGTTAGCATCATCTGCACCTTACATCCCATCCCACATGCATCTTTATTGTAGTTTTTTTTATAGTTTCCAAAACTTCACAACAAAACATCCTCATTACCTTCTCACCAAGCACATTACACATACATCCTCATATTTAGAGCTTTTTTGCCATCTCATCTCATGTATGAGCTCACAGTTTTCTTTCGTTTTTTTTTTTTTGTTTTTCATTCCTCGCATAGAAAAGCGTGGGTGGATTTTAACATCTCAATGAAGAGAAGCTTCTTCTTTACGTACGAATTTTGTGTCATATTTTTTTTTTTTCTCTCATTCTTGCGTTGTCTTTATGGCTTTATTATATTTTTGTGCAAAAATAATGAGAAATGAGGTTTATGATTCGCTATTTTTAGAGCAAAATGATGAAAGAAAAAAAAAATATTTTAAAAAATCTACTTAATTTTATTATTTTTGTTGTTTTTCGTCTATTTGAGTTTAATATCGATGGCTTTGATGCTTGATTAGAGATAATTTTATGAATTAGTTGAGGAATTGATTTCGAATTATTTTTGTCTGATGTGGGCGATTCATGTTCGACAGACTTATCGAAATTTTAGGGGTATTCAATTAAGTTTATTCGGAAATTGAAAATTCAAAAAAATACGTTACTCTATTTCTTGAATTTAATAACTTTTTTAGATTTTTATCACTTATTTGACATCATTGTAGTCCTAAATCATGAATTCAATCATTTACTTTGATAAATTCCACACGATAATGCTTTAATTTGAATTAAATTTTTTTGGAATTTTCGAACAAGGGGTATTTAACTTCGAATTTCGCATGACAGACAGACAAAAATGTCATTTTTGCACTTTTATTTGGAAACTGTAACGGACACAATGTTTGAATCGCACACATCAGATTTTTGTCTAATCTGAAAGAATTGAATGTTGGAAAATATTGTTCATACAATTAGAAACTTTAAATATTGAACTTTGAGCTTAACGTTAAAAATTAAATTAAGAGTAACTTAAAACATCCCAAAAAAGTAATTATTTTCCCAAAACCTCGTCACGTTTTCAGCTAAATTCAATTCAATCCCACCAACACATCAAGACTTTATCTATATTAAAAAAAAAATTTAGCCAAAAGATGTTTTGAAATTCAACCATATTAAAATCAGATTACAGCTCAAGAATCATTCAACCTTATCAGCAATTTGATTATTTTTTTTTTCTTTTCTTAAGCACCCAGCAACATTCCAAAACATTTCATTCTTATCCACCTTTGCAAGTAGAAGTAAAAAAAAATCAAAACACATTCACGAGGCAAATAGAGTCGTACATTCAAACATCTTCATTCAGATTTTTCTTTATTTTTCATGTAGAAAATGAAGACATTGCCGTACACAGTTACAGAGATCTACAGACAAGAAGAAATGTAATCCAATCCATACAGACATCTAAGCTACATCGCATTTATTTCCACCACCCTAAACCTCCCAAATTCTCTAAAAGAATGACACAACACAAGTTCGCGGAGGAAATAGCTTGAAGCTAAAAATACAGAATAAAAATGATATGCGAGTACAAGCCACCCATTTGTAAAGGAAAAAATTACAAAAGTCCTCGTTTATATCGAGGGACTTCAGCGCATTTTTGACGCAGCGATTAGCAATTGATTAAATAGAAAAGAATGTCGAGTTTTAAAACTCTATTGCTGTTTCTTTAGTCATAATTCATTTCAATAATAAGTTTAAAACTAAAGATCAAAATTCCTTTAAAATTGATTTTTATAATGTTCAATGCAAATAATAGCTTACGATTTACCGGTTTTTTGAAATTCAAAATTTTCCATTAGCGAAAAATTTAAATTTCTGAACACATCCATTATTTTTCAAATTTCTAAACGCACTTATATTTGTTTTGTATGAAAAAATTAAATGTTAATTAATTAAGGTGTATAAAAGAAAAAAATTTAATCCGAAATAACGGTCAAAAAAATTTCAAATTTTTTAACGGTTAGAAAAAATTCAAACTTATCATCAGCATAGCTTTGCCCTGCATTGTTTACATATTTTTTTTGAAATAAAAAATCGATGAATTAAGCTATTTAATGAGTGTTTTTTGACTTTTCAATATAAACGGCGGGAATAAAAACATTCAATGAAGCTATTAAAACAATTCCGAGCTTGCTACGAAGTCTAGATCAAGAGATAATTGGGACCCGAACGACCGATAAAAGTGCATGATTGAGCTTCCTTTTTGAAAACAAGTTTTCAAAAATGCGCTAAAAAGCTTATATATATTTTTTTAGGTGGAATGATAAAGCAGAAAATAAAATTTTTGTGCTCGCATGGAGTGAGTGAGAAAGATAGAGTGAGTTGGAAAGAGAATACAAAAAAAGATATTGGAATGAATATATCGTAATGGAAAATAGATGCGAAATAAGTTTGCTTTGTTGCTGGTTTTTTTTAGTTCTCTTACTCACTCACTCACCCATTTGCCTCTCTTTCCATCTTACTTTCTTTTTTTATGAATGAAAATGGAAATTGTTTGTGATTGTAATGCAAAGTGAGGAATGAAAACGCAAGAATAAAACGGAAAAAAGATGTATTTTTGGTAAAAGTTTGGTTAGTTTTATTTGGAGTTTGACTCGATTGAACGCTTTTTTTTATTGAATAGAGCAGTGATGGCCAACCGGTGTGCGGTGGAACACTAGTGTGCCGATTTTTTTGAAAAGTATAACGAGCTGTGTTACAAGGCTCAGACACTCATCAGAAAATTGTAAAATTGTACAATTTTTTCCAATTTTACAATTTTTAAAAATTGTAAAAATTGTAAAAAATTGTACAATTTTACAATTTTTGTATGGAAAAATTGCAAAATTGTAAAAATGTACAATTTTCACAATTTTTTACTGAAAAAATTGGAAAAAAATGTACAATTTTTACAATTTTCTGATAAGTGTCTGAGCCTTGCTGTATTACGCGTGCGGTTTCGGTCATGACTTACTCACAATGTGTGCCGCGGCACAAAAAAGTTTGGCCAACACTGGACTTGCACTGGACTAGAATGTACGAATAAATAAACATTCTAGCAAATTCTAATTTTAAAAAATCTTAAAATTTTGAACTTGTGCACCATATTTGGAGTAAACTTTACTGTCTCGGATTAAATATTGCGCACAAAGTCAAAATATAATTTTTTATGATAAACTTCAATTAGTGAAGCCATTTTTATATCAAAATCTAAAATTTAACCCACAAAGGACAAATCGACATCCCATCATCTCAAAATGTAAGCTAAAAATGCGTTGGCGGGCCATGAATAAACGCTAGGATCATAAATATATTTTTGCGCCCTTTTAAACGCCTCTTTTTCCAATATCATTGTACAACAATTGTTTGATTTTTTGTCGGA
Organism: Chironomus striatipennis; assembly: GCA_026123125.1. Classification (NCBI taxonomy): domain Eukaryota; kingdom Metazoa; phylum Arthropoda; class Insecta; order Diptera; family Chironomidae; genus Chironomus; species Chironomus striatipennis. The sequence goes on along the minus strand of CM047391.1, from coordinate 6,227,927 downwards.
GTCAGAACGACTGCGGATCTTATTTCCTTTTTCATCACAAGATAAAAAAAAAACTTTTTCATTCAATAATGCGTTTAATTTTCTCTCTTTGAGATCTCTTAACTTATTTATGCTTTCTTCTCGTAAATTATTCTTTTTTTTTGCTCCATTCCTTCCTTCCGTTTAATTCTGATGATGACGAGCGCGATGATAGCGGCAAAGATGTAAAGGTTAACTTATGAGAGGGCTGACAAAAGCATTCAATTAAAATTTTCTCAATTTTTGGTAAAGAAACGCCTTCGAGTGAGTTCCTTTGTGAAAATTTTAGATGAAAATTGGGTTGATTGTTGATCTTGGATAGATTTTGGAAATCTATAAAACAGTAATTATTTTTGTTATTAGTAAGAAATAATTCTGAAAATATGTGCGTCATATTTTTGGAACTAGATTAATGTCTCTACAAAATATGGCGCACAATCTTAAAATTAAATTTCTTAATAAAAGGGTTTTGTTCAATATTAGTCTATTAGGTATTTAAATATAAATTATTTCAGAATTCATCAACCTTCGATAAATAAAACTCCTCAGAATTTTTCCCAAAATCTCCTTAAGGCTTTTCCTATCCCACTCAAAATAATCAAACCATGAACAAATTTTCCCTTTTTTTAAGGGATTCATAATTGAAATTACTGACTTACAATGTCATTATAAAAATATTATTACATTCAGCAAATGTATTCGCAACATATCATTTAACAGTAAATGCGCCGTAAGGTTTCTACAACTTAATTATAGATCATATCCAGGAGGAGTCGAGGAGGGACTGGAAAGAATTATGAATGAGTATTTGCAATTTGTGATGAGGATGTTGACGTCATTCGTTGATGATTCTAATATTACACAGAAAAAATATTTGTGGAATAAACTTTGGCAGTTTCACATGGTTTTCTTATTATATTTTTTCTATATCTGTGGATAATGTAATGATATTAGACTTTTCTAATTTGATATCTATTTTGAGATAATTTTTGAAGGAATTGGGTGGTCTGATGATTGGATTTTAGGAAAAAGTTTGCTGCTTTGGATTATGAGTGGATCAATAAGTTTTTGGGTATCATGGTGTTAAGAGAAAAAATGTGGAGGTTTTGTGGAAATCTGTGGTTATTTATGATTAAGTTTGTGAGTCGTTAGACTTTTTGACAAGTGTTGGAGTATTTTTGGTGAAATTGAGTGGTTATATGGTATTATATTGATTGATATTCGTCACATGAGGTGCAATTGGATGTTATACGACTAAAGCTCAATTTTCAAACTGAGTGTCACTAATTTCATACATCAATAAAACTCTATCATAAATAAAAGTAAATTCATTCATTCACTAAATCCAACTCTAAGTCCCATAAAATCTCTAAAATCCTCAACAACATCAACCAATTTCATCATCAACAATTTCACATCCTCCACATTTGACCCTGAATCATCAAACAAGTGCAATCGCACGTACAACAAATGAAAAGCTAGATTTTTTGTAAGCTAAATTTAATCAACTCTCAATTCCAGTCGAGTTTGTTTTGTCAATTAATGGATTTAAATATAGTTGATTTTCGGTCCGTAATCTTCCAAAATAACTGAAGTATGCTTCTCCAATAGTCTTGCAATTGCTTAACTTTTGTATATCCAATTTATCCAATTTCTCTCTTAGATCTAAATTTAGGCGACTTTCTTGCCGTTCATCGTACGTGTTTCAGAAAAATAATAGACACTAATTGATAGTAAGTGAACAGAATATGCTGCATATATGGAATATAAATGTGTACATTGGGACATGAAGGAAAACAACAACAAAAATGCATGAGTGCTATATTTAATGATAGACTCGTATTAATCTATTAATGATAGAATATTTGGAATGTTTCGATGTCTTTTCCGTTGATCGACGACATGTGAATGACAAATAAATGGAAATACCGAAAAAGAGTCGATGATAGTTTAGTCAATGAATAAAAGTCGATAACTGTCTATTAGATTACAGTTGTTAACACTTATTTGGCATAGATGTTGACGTATTAATATTTAAGCAGTTATTAGTGCGAATTTTTGGTAGTTTGAAGATCAAATAGCTGAAAAGACAACCAACTATGAAAAATTCTAGTCTTGAATGAGAATCATCGATTTAAAACAACTTTAGGTATCCACCTTCTACATTCTATTTTTAAACAACAATTTTCAGTTTAAAAACTTTTCACTTACAAACTTTAGCAAAATAATTCGATACAATAACCAACAGAGAGCTTCTCGTTATAACAGTAGGCATCAAAATAGACAGGAAGAAAGAATAAAGTAAATTTTTATGTTGACATGTCACGTAAGGATAAAAATCATAATGAATAAATAAAGCCCAAAAGTGGAAAAAAATGAGAAGAGATGAGGAAAGTGTCGTGCATGACCGAAAATAAATTTCCATTTGTTTTAGTCTACCTTCACTTTTTATCAATGTAGGCTGCTTGATAAAATTTGTTGCCCTGTGGTTGAGTTCATGTGTGAGTCTTTTGTAAAATTAGAAACGTGCGGTATATTCAGAAAAACAGTTTAAAGTCACTCTTAAATATGACGCACGGATACTAATATCAATTATTTAGCAGCAGGCTCATTAAAATCACAGCCATCTGTTCTACATCAGCTTCATCAAACAGCAACAATTTGAACTCGCGTGCCAGCATGCCTATTCATCAACAATTCACATAATCTAGAACAAAATTTCTCAATGCGCATTAAATGTGACATTGATTTATCGAAAACGAATCAACATGTGCATGTATGCTACTCAATTGATTTTTGATTGACAATCATTTTCATTTTGGCTTTCATCGAGGCACAAAAGGCAATGACAACAACAAAAAAAAAAAATAGGAGAATCTTTCTTTGTGATTGTTTTTTGAATTTAGGAACGCATTTGAATCATTTGTTAGTGATGATTTGATTTGATTATAGTATGAAGTCATTTGTCTGTTTTATTCCAGCTTTGGGTATGACACGTTTGATTTATAATCAGAGATATAGGGGAAGTTAATCATGCTGGAGATTTGTATGTGTTTTTGAGTTAGTTTGCTTTGAGTTTTATATAGTTAGATAAAAAATATAAATTTGGGGTAAAGGCTCAGTATTTTGAGCTAGAGGTACTGCGATTTACTTTAGGATTGAATCTATTGTTTCACACCAGGGGTGTAGCCAGATGAAGGGGGAGGGGGTTTGGGGTTTTGACCCCCCTCTTTTAGGAAAAATTCTTCGATTTGCTAGGGTTTTTTGCACAACACCCAACACACCCAAAAGACCTATAGTTTAAAGTATACAATGAAATCCAAAACACTACTTGTAGAGAGTGAGAACTTGACACTGAATTTTAAAGGGTATGAAGCTGTGAGGACAAAAAATAACTTTGGCTTGTTAAATTATGAAAATGTAGATGCAAAAATATTACTAAGGGAATGAAAAAATAAAAAAGGGTATACAACTATTAAACTAGTAAAAGTGTCCGCATTAATGCGGTACAGAAGCGTATTTTCCTATTGTAGAAACCCCATCATATTCGGAAGCTACCACTGTGTCAAATTTCAGGACTTTCAGAAGTGAAACTGTAAGCCAAAACTCATGTAGGGACGTCTAACTATGAATAAAAAATTTTATCGAAAATTTGAAAACTTTAAAATGTGTAATCGAAAAGCATGAAAATGTAACAAAAAGGTCAAGAAAAAGGACAAAAATATGCAATGAAAAATTCGAAAAGGTTCAAAGCTACAAAAATTCATCAAAATGGTTTAAAGTTAATAAAAATAATCCATTGTTCATTGTAATGAATTATACACACAATTTATTTGACCTATTTCGAAAATTTCCTCCCAAATTGGTCAGTATTCAAAAAACTTTACTAATAGTTTTCATATCTACAAAAACTTTTCTAGACATTGACCCAAAATTACCCAAAAAATTATTCCCTAATCATCATATTAATATTTTTTCTCCGATAAAAGTTTCATCAAGTTATTCTAAAAATATTTCAAGACATTACATTTCCTTTTTCATTTATTTTTTTCTTACATTTATGGCATTTACTTATGAATTTTTAATTCAATTCTATGAAAACCTCAAAAAAATTATTCTATTTTCAGCCTCTCACCTTTCTTTCCATCGTTGAAAGAAATAATAAATAAATACATTTTAAAGCAAAGTTAAATCAAAGTCGAGGGACGAGTCAAATGTCATGCTTGTGTTGAGATATTTTTGAAATGTTGTGGCAAAAGTCTAAGTGGTGTAATTGAGGTTATATTAATCATCATAATAATATTTTTAGTATGGACATTAGACGAAGATGATTGCATGCACGAGGTAATCGACACGAGTTTGAATTGATGACTGCGTCATCATTTCCGTGAATGCGTAAATTGATGGTTGATTGAGAATTTTTAAAAGTTTTTAGAAGATTTTATTTTTTAACAAATTTTGGATTTTTTGATCTTTTTTTTTTTTTTGTTAGAATATTTTGATTTTTGAATGAAGCATTCAGAGCTGCGTTTCTAGGGTATATCCTAGGGCAGTGATGGCCAACTGGTGTGCCGCGGCACAATAGTGTGCCGAATTTATTTCCAAAAAGTACCAAGAGCCGTGTTCCGCGTACGGTTTTGGTGTTGATTTACTTACAAGGTGTACCACGGCACAAAAAAGGTTAGCCACCACTTCCCTAGGGTATATCTCCGGGTATGGAGTATACCTCCGGATATGGGGTATACCCTAGAAACCCACACCAGAATTTTTGATCCTAATACCAACAATACTCAAAATACTGATTTTTTTCTTTCCAGACAAAACTCACAATAATCGGAAGTACAACTAAAAATAGCCACAACATATCACATAAAATTGCCCATTACTCACCAAAAATACACCCCACCCACCCTACATCATTCAACGAATTCAATCATTCTCTCCAAAAATATCGCTAGAATCCACATCACTTCATTTATCAAATACAAATTTTGTGTGCGGAGAACAACAAAACCACAAATTATAGTTCATTATCGTTCCAAAATACCTGCCCATTTGGCATTAGCTATGAAAAAAATCAATCAGAATTTTCGATCGATAACTTGGTAAATAAATTTTTGAATATCGCAGACAGATACAGAAATGAATAAATATGTAATGAGCATTGATATTTAAATTTGGACTTGTTGAGTTTAATTGAAATTTTTATTTTATTGGATTAAAAATTTAATTTTAAGAATTTTCAGGTTACAATGCATTTAAAATTATAATTTAAATTATAAAATTCAAAAAATAAAATAAAATAAAATTAAATTAAATTAATATAAATAAGATTAGTATGTACTGGAATAAATTAAGATTTTAAATATCACAAAAATCCTTCATAATTGTGACTTCCATCCATCCATCGCTGGCTTTACAGATCAATTGTGATCCATAGCCTCCCTTAGTTGGCGTCTAAACGCGGCTCTGTCGCTGGCTACTCTCTGCCAATTTCCAATACCAAATGCAATGCTATCTCTATCAACAGCTTCCTTCCAGGAGTTCTTTGGCCTTCCGCGCAATCTCTTTCCATCTACAAAATGAGACTTAAAGACTTTATTAATTGGAGCTTCTTCAGGTCTCCTGATGACATGACCAGCCCACCGCAGTCTGTTGACCTTGATTCGCTTCACGATATCAGCTTAATTGTGACTTAAAGCTTTATTTACATTTTTGCTTAAAAGCCTTTTATTTAATGAATCAGAAAAACTTTAAAAAAATCACAATCAATATAATAGTCTGAAAAAATCCAAAAATGCTCAAACTTACAATCTTAAGATGATTATGAGAAGATAATGTTGCAATAGTATTTTGAAGTTGGGAAATGTTTTGCTCCAAATTGGTAACAACTTTTTCTAATTTTATGATTTTTAAATCTGACTCACAAATTTTATCATATTTCCATCTAGAAATATCATCAATCATTCCATTTATATTGTTTGATAGAGAAATGTTTGAATTTTGCATTTCAATTTCAATTTCGAGAATTTTTCTATCATAACCTGATACAGAATCAGGTTTGCCACAAGTTGGATATTTCTCTAGAACGCTAATTTTCTTTAAAATTGAAGTGTAGACTGAATTGTTGCACTTTTCTTTTGATTTTTCAATAACAGCTAGAACATCTGAGGAAGAATGAGCTTCCAAATTAATACAGATATTTTTATCCAGCCACAAATACTGCAACCGAAGGTCTTCAAACACACTAGAATGTATGTAGATTATCTTATTACTATGAAATGCGACGAAATTTAGTTTCTGATTAAATATGAATAATCCTTCTTCTAAATATTCAATCTCATTATTATATAAATTAATATAAACTAAGTTAGAAAAAGATTTCAAATCTTCCTGGTGAATTTCTCTCATTCCACATGAACCAATCGTAATCATTTTTAAATTATTGAAAATATTTTGCAAACCCTTCGGAAAATAGTAAATAACTTGATCTTCTGTCCTAAAGCCTTCGACATTTTCATTAGTTCCGTTTATTTGAATTTCTTCTCGAAATCTCCTTGATATTATTGAGTCATTAAAACTAGCTTCACATTGGTATATTGTGCCCAGTATTCTATATTTTTCATAACTGTAAAAGCAATCAGCTTTAACAGACTCAGTTGCTTTTATAATGATTAGATCAGAAAAAAATCTGAAATTTAACATAAATTAATTAGTTTTAAACTTATTTTTTCCCAATTGCTATACTCACAATAAGATTATCCAGGCTATTATTTTCATTTTTTTGGACAGTGACAGAATTAATAATTTTTTAAACTTAATGTGAATTGCTCAATTGTTGCTTTAAGAGTGAATATTATAATGAAACTGTAAGTAATTTTATTAAAACTAATAATTAATCATCTTATTACGTAATTTGATATGATTATTCAGAAATTGAGATGAAAAATAAGTATGAGTAGTTTTAAATGATTCATAAATCTTTATTCTTTCATTCAAAAGTAAACTGATATAAACTCTTAATGTATTAAATCACAATGATAAATTATCAAATGAGAAAATAAAAAATAGAGTTCTATTTTATGATTTATTAGTTAAGACTCAAAATTTACTTATCAAAAGTTGTCCAAAAGTTGTCAATTTCATTCATTCATAAAACACACGGTACACACAAGATATGAATATAGAGCAAAACAGAAAACAACAAAAAAGGCAATCGACACTGAACAAATTACGTGAACGGATATGAGTAGAGGATGATGGGGTTGAGGGAGATAAGAAACATACACGAATATAAAAATTTCCGCAGTATGAAAAAGAAAAGCGGCCCATTGTAGGACATAATTGTGATAAACTACGCAATAAAAATCATAATTTACTGTCTGGTTGGAATGGATGAATGGAAGGAAAATGGAAATTGATGAAAATAAAAAGAAAGCTAAAATAGCGGATGAGCGAAAAGAAATAAAATAAAATAAAATAAAAGACTGAATAAGAAAGAGACAAGCCTTAAGTTTTATGCGAACGCGGGTCTCTATAACATGTGTTGATTATATTCACACGTGAATTTTTGATTTTTATTTTTCAACTAATTTTCACTTACATTTTCAAAAAAAAAAAAAAAAAAAAAATTTTTAAAAAGATTATCAAAGGGGCCGTTCATTTATTACGTAAAGTTAGAATTTGGATTTTTTACCCCCCCCCCTTCCTTTCGTAAAGTTTTTAACAATACAATCACGCGTGAGAATAATAGGCAGTTACAAACTCTCGGACCCCCCCTCGCCCCTCAAAACATTACGTAATAAGGGGTCGTTCTTTTATTACGTAACCAAATAACGGTCATTTTTCTTTTCTCAGAAATTCTATGACCCCCTCCCCACCTGCGTTACGTAATAAGTGAACGGCCTCTAAGTGAACAGCCCCAAACAAAATTTATGAAAATTGTTCATTTAAAATTCCTTATGAAAAGTAAGGAACATTGCCTCCATTTCTTCTAAAAACTACAACAGCAGCAACAGTAATTACAACAACAAACAAAAATCCAAAAGATCCAATGAAAAATATCAACCAGTAATTGTGCTTATCAGCCATATTGTTAGTCTTATCGTGCAATGACTCCAATTTATTTCTCAAAGCCTCAAAATGCTCAATCCTTGAATCGTCGAGTTTCTTTTCAAAATCTTGAAATTTCTCCAAAATTGCTTTCGATGATTCAAAGTGTGACTTTTTTAAGTCAATTTCGAGACTTAAAATCTTTTTTCTTAATTCCACATACTTTGGATCATCACAATTTTCAGTCGCATACTCAAAAATCTTCTTTACTCCTGTGGAATTATTATAAACTTCCATATCAATACACGGATTAGTTTTGAAGTAAAATGAAATCATTTTTGATAAATTATCAAAAACTTTTGAACCGACAATCATAATTTTATTATAATTCAGCCATAAAACCTCTAATTTGTCATTATAGTCAAATAAACCTTCCTCGATGATCTCAATATCATTATTCTCTAAACTAAGACTGACTAATTTAGTGAATGGCTTTAAATCCGTTTGATGAATTTCCTTCAACCTTCCATGTTCAATGTAAATCATTTTCAGATTCTTAAAAAACTTGTCCAATCCTTGCGGAAAATATTGAATATTTTTGCCTTCTTTCCACGCCACAAATCCCAAAATTTCGTCATTAGTTCGTCTATAGGTATGAGTTCCTGTAATTTCAGTAATTGTAGCATTGTCTGGTGATGTAATGTCCATAACCGTTCTAGATTCACAATGGTAGAGATAATTCAAATGGTGAAATTGATAGTTGCCACTATAAATACATTCGATTGATAGTTGAAACGATGATTTGATGCTGATAACACAGCAGAGGAGTCTAAAATGTAATAAAATCAAAAGATTATTAAATTAAAAAAATTGAGGCGGTTGAGGAAGGTGGAGAGGAGGTCAAATGGTTTTAAATATGTATGTAAAAAGATAAGGTTGAATTTTTTTTAAAAAAAAATACAGTTTACTTAGTACGATCACTTTTTAGGGGGGAGGGTCTAAGATTTTGTAACAGATTAAACAAAACTAAAGAATTTTTATACAAAAAGCGTAACGAGGGGGGGAGGGGGTCTAAAAAGTCATTTTTTTGCTTAACGTACTTTGTGAACGGCCCCTAACCAGGGGCGTAGCCAGGAATTTTTTTGAGGGGGGGGGGGGTTTGCTACTTTTCGACGTTTTTTTTTTTTGGTTCGGATCTGAAAAATTCAATAATATCTAGTGTTAACTTCGCGAAAGCTGAAGCTGTAACTGTAAATATCCAACTCAACAATAGCTGCGTATACTTCACTTCACTATATATCTCTCCAGCAGCTTCCAGATCCCAATCTGAAGCCTTTTTTAGTAAAATACTGAACTTTCCCGGCCAACACCTGATTGCGGGAGACTTCAATTGCAAGCATCAAGCGTGGAACAATTCAGGTAATTCTCATAAGGGAAGAGACTTACTAAACCTCACAAATTTTCATAACTTCAATATTTTATCTCCAAATAGTCCAACACACATACCATATCATGGTGAGCTCACCACAATAGATTTTGCAATTAATAGATCTTCACTATTTATTTCAAGTCTAATCACAGTGAATGAACTCTCTTCAGATCATCTTCCAGTTTGCTTTACAGTCGACTCTCATTCCAATAATATTTCACACACCAACAATGCGATTTTCAATTATTCTAAAGCAAATTGGAAAAGACTATGCTCCTACATAGAGACTCACACAGGTTCCCTAAATCTCAATTTAGTGTCTCAAGAGTCGATTGACAATGCTATATGTGCATTTAATGAAATAATTAAAAGTGGAATAAATAAATTTGTTCCAAAATGCAACACGAATCCACCATTGAGACATAAATTCTCAGCAAATGTACAAAACTTGATTAAGCACAGAAATCACTTCCGTAACTTGTATCAAAGAACACTTCAGAACGCTCATAAGTCTGCTGCTAATCAATTAAATCGTATGATTAAACGCGAATTAGATTTAGAGAGAAAAGCTGAATTCTCTCTTAAACTCGAAAATTTAACATATGAAGATAATTCTCTTTTCAAATATACCAAGTCCTTAAAAAATAGCAAGAAATACATTCCACCAATCCATTCAGGTCAAGACTACGCTTATTCAGATAAGGATAAAGCTGAAGCTCTTGCAACTAAATTCTGCGAAATTCACACTAATTCAGCCTCTATGAACTCAAATTTGGAGCAAATAGTCAAGAACTCAATAGAGCAATTAGAACTGGATCAAATTCCAAGTTTTGAGTACTTTACCAATGAAGAGACAATTTCTGTTATCTCGAATCTAAAAACTCGCAAAGCTGCTGGCTCTGACACAATACTTAATTGTGTCCTAAAAGCCTTACTTAATTCCAATAATTTCATATCAAAACTCACATCATTATTCAATGCATGCGTAAAATATTCTTACTTTCCGACCAACTGGAAACTAGCTAAAATCGTAGCAATACCAAAAACTGCCCCAGCCTCAAGCAATCCCTCAGAATATAGACCAATTTCACTTCTCTCAACGATAGGAAAAGTTTTCGAGAAACTTATCCAAATAAGACTTAATTCGTTTGAAATTGATCATAATATCATTATTAAACAGCAATTCGGATTTAAATCTCGTCACTCAACTACTCAGCAAATACTTAGACTCACCGAAAAAGCGGCCTTGGGCTTCAATACTAACAGGAGCTTGGGAGTCGTTTTACTTGACCTAAAAAAAGCCTATGATTCTGTCTGGCACGATGCCTTGATACACAAGTTGATCAAATATAAGTATCCTTTATACTTGATTAAACTTATACAATCATATCTAGCTGGACGTACAGCATTTGTATCGATCAATAACTCAGTCTCTGAGCTATTTAGAATCCTCGCTGGCGTCCCTCAAGGGTCAGTAATCGCTCCTCATTTATTCAACATCTTCATAAATGACATCCCAATCCCAAACAGTGGTGAAATAGCCCTGTTTGCGGATGACACCGCATTCTTCATTGAAGCCCAAAACTATAATTTCAATTATATTAAAAGCTCACTTTTAAAATCACTCCAATCATTTCAAGAATTTTTCAATAATTGGAAAATTGAGCTAAACAATTCAAAAACTGAATTTATCTTATTTACAAAATCCACCATAATGTTAAATAAGTGCCTTTCAGATGTTATCAATTTTAATGGACTCACCTTCAAATGGAAAGCTCATGTTAGATATCTAGGTGTTCACTTAGATAATAAACTTCTTTTCAAACACCACATTAATACGGTTCTTTCGAAAGCCAAATCATTGTCATTCAAAACACTCTATTGTCTCATGAGTAGAAAGTCGAGTGTGTCAATAGACTCAAAAATCAGAATCTATAAATCATTAATTCGCCCGGTATTCACTTATGCCTGTCCAATTTTTGTCAACTGTGCTGCATCCCACCTCAATAAGCTTCAAGTATTTCAAAACAAAATGCTACGTCTAATTTTTAATACCAAATGGGATGATTTCATAACTAATGATTCACTCCATCGACGTGCCAACCTCCCAGCAGTGAGAGAATTTTTATTAAAATTAACCTCACGATTTTATAACTCCAATAGATCAATAAATAATGAATTAATTTCCAATCTAGGTAATTATGAGTATGACTCCTTGGAATTCAGAGTTAAGCATAAATTACCAAAACCCAGATCGCTATGAGCAATCTCGATAGTCTCATCAGTCAATAGTCTTACTAGTGTTAGTCTTATTAGTTGTAGTCTTATTAGTTATTAGTATATAAGTTAAAAAAATTTTTTAGGATGTTTTTTTAAAAAATTTTTCATCCAAATACTTTCAATTACAATCAAAATCAACAAACAAAATAATATTCAATTTGTATTTAAATTAAAACCGATAAGGTTGGTGTTAAAAACAATCAAATGTACTTCGAACATTAAATCAATAAATAAAAAGAAGAATTATTATTACTTCGCGAAAATAGGGGGTTTTGACTCCCAAAACCCCCCCTGGCTACGCTCCTGCCCCTAACTTAATCTATTATATTCAAGGCTATGTCAATGTCATGTTATCATCTATTTTATTGCTAACTATAATGTCAGGGACGTAGCCAGCAATTATTTCAGGAAGGGGGTTCATATTTTTTTTTGCATGAAAAATTTGGAATGTTTTTTTTAAACCTTAGCAAAAACCCTCAAAGGAAAGGATCGAACCCCTTTGAACCCTCACCTAACTATGCCACACTATAATGTAATGGTCCTAACAATTACAAAGGAAGTATTCAAAAAAATGTAAATTGTTTTAGACGCTTTAGGGACAAAAGAAAAACGTGCGAGAACAATAGAGTTATGTAACGACCCTTACTGGTCAAATAAGTTAACTAGATAATTTTAAACTTTCTAGTATCATCTCTTTTAAGAAACGTTAGAAACATTCTTATCACTTAGCAACACTAAATTATCAAAAAAATAACTCCTTCAAATATAACACAACTTACAATAAAACAGCGACTTTCATACTCTTATCTCGGGTATTTCAATAAAAATATTTTAAATGACAAAAATTAACTAAAATATTCAATTAAGACGTGTTGTTGACTCAACAGATGAATTGAAAATAATCACATAAAAAAAAGTCTCAATAGCTAAATCATGAGATAAGTCAAATAAGATGATGAATTTAAAAATCAGTGATGGCCAACCGGGGTGCCGCGGTGCACTACTATGCCGAATATTGTTTCGAATAGTACCATGAGCCGTGTTTTGCGTGTGGTTTTGACCATGTCTTACTCACAAGGTGTGCTGCGGCACAAAAAAAGGTTGTCCACCACTGGATTAAATAATTATCAATTTTATATTCCATCAAAACTTAATACAACAATAAATACATGTGAATATAGCACAAGTCCATCACGCACCCCAAAAAAAATGTTAACATCCACAACTATTTTATTCGCAGTGATACCATCAGTCGGGTATGAGTAATGGGTGTAATGGAAGTTGGGATGTAAGAAAGCTTCTCTTTTGCGCTTTTTCTTTCCTTTTCATTCTGCTTTATGTGTTTCTTTTCTATTTTTAGAATAAATTTTTTTTCGCTGCCTTTTTTTCTGCGTCCATCTATAAATGAAGTCTATGGTGTGAGGGTTGTGTGTATGTGGATTTAACGAGGCAATTATATCAACATGGTGAATAGTTAGTGAGACTAATTAAATATATAATGACTTTTTCCATGAAATTTGTATATTTTTGAGGATATTTAAGCAATTTTTGATGAATAAAATGGAATTTTTGGGTTCTTCGAAATGTTTATTGTCTTGTTTGGAAGTGTAAGATGATTTGAAAGACATTTGCTTAAGGTATGGTTTAATTTTATTCTTGACTGTTGTAAAATTAATTTTTTAGGAATTTTAATTTATTTTAGCATTTATTTCAGCAGGGTTTAACACCCAATTATAGGTTTGTAGAACATTCTAAGCTTATCAAACCTCCAAAATTCTTCAATAGTCCAATTTACAGAATTTTCCAAAACAGCACAATTTACAAGATTTAAAAAATGCTTCACAAAATCAGGGGCGTAGCCAGGAATTTTTTTGAGTGGGGGTTTTTACTACTTTTAGACGTTTTTTTTTTTTTGGTTCGGATCTAAAAAGGGTTTGACACCAAAAACCCCCCCTGGCAACGCCTCTGCATAAAATTTACCAAAATAACAAAAATAATTCAAATTTTCAGAACTTTATGTAACCAAAAATAGACGCAAAATTGAATACCATTTTTCATCTCAAACGTACCCAAAAAAAAGATAACTGACAATAATTTTCTTTTTTAAATTATTATTTTTAATATTTTTACTTCTGGGAAATTGCATGAGGAAGAAATTGAAAAGATCGAAACTAAAAATAAATAATTTTTTAAATTGCTTCAATTGAAGTGAAATTGAAGACAAAATAATTAGGAAAAGGATAATTTTCGAGATAAAATTAGAGGCAAAATACTAAATTAAGATTGGTTCTCGGAAGGTAGTAAAAAAAGTATGAATGGAGAATATTGAGCATTTTAATGACGAATATTCGATTTATTTTGCGAAAAATATTTTCAAGGTAATAGAATCTTAAAATAAAGCTCAAGATTATCTCAAAATTGATAAATTCTGCAAAAAATAATAACAAATTTAAGGAATCTAACCTATAAGTTCACATGACGCCTCCTTTTAAAGCACAATCAAAAAAACTCTTCTAGATCGCAAAAATTCTAAGAATTTTTCCACATTTTTAGCATAATTCTGTCAAATTCTTCATTTATAGACACCAAAAGAAGCAATACAAAAGCATAAAATCCACGTGCATATTAAAAGAAAGTCACGATATTAAATATGACGCAAAGTATAAATTATGATGCACAGGTGAATTTCTATAACAATAAATGAAAATTTATTGCCTCGAAAAAAAAAATACTTTTCGCACTTTTTTGCAATAATTTTTTTTGTTCTGAGAAAATGAAAAAAATTTTTTTTCATGTAATAAAAGAAAATATTGTGCATTGGGATCCGTAAAGACGTGATCGTATTAAGCGTGTGAATGTCTTTTGTGCTTTGTCTGCTGTAATTCATGCTTTCTCTCGTGTTTATTTTTAGCTTTTTTATGGATGATTCTTTATTTTTTGTGTGAGCTTTATGCTTTTGAATTTTTATTCATCGAATATAATTTGAATTGAATTTTGAATTTTATTTTTTTTAAAAAGAAAAGAAATGTTAAGGAGGATGGAGGTGCTATTGGTTCTTGATTTATTCATCGTATGATGTCATCAGTTGGTGTTTTTAAATGAACATTTAAGAAAGATTAAAAAGTATAAAAATTGCAATTTTCAAACCAGAAAATCGGGAACAGAAAAAAGAACTTTATTTATTTATATCGTCATCAAAAATTACATAAATGATATACATTTGTAAAAATGCTGGGGTGGGGGGGTTCAAAAATTTTTTGTATGGAAGAATCAATTTAAAGGAGATCAAATGCCTTTTTTCTAAAAAACCCTAGCAACATTAAAAAATTACAAAAGTCCTCGTTTATATCGAGGGACTTCAGCGCATTTTTGACGCAGCGATTAGCAATTGATTAAATAGAAAAGAATGTCGAGTTTTAAAACCCTATTGCTGTTTCTTTAGTCATAATTCATTTCAATAATAAGTTTAAAACTAAAAATCAAAATTCCTTTAAAATTGATTTTTATAATGTTCAGTGCAAAAAATAGCTTCACGATTTACCGGTTTTTTGAAATTCAAAATTTTCCGTTAGCAAAAAATTCAAATTTCTGAACACATCCATTATTTTTCAAATTTCTAAACACATTTGTTTTGTATGAAAAAATTAAATGTTAATTAATTAAGGTGTATAAAAGAAAAAAATTTAATCCGAAATAACGGTCAAAAAAATTTCAAATTTTTTAACGGTTAGAAAAAATTCAAACTTATCATCAGCATAGCTTTGCCCTGCATTGTTTACATATTTTTTTTGAAATATAAAATCGATGAATTAAGCTATTTAATGAGTGTTTTTTGACTTTTCAATACAAACGGCGGGAATAAAAACATTCAATGAAGCTATTAAAACAATTCCGAGCTTGCTACGAAGTCTAGATCAAGAGATAATTGGGACCCGAACGACCGAACGACCGAACGACCGAACGACCGAACGACCGAACGACCGAACGACCGAACGACCGAACGACCGATCAAAGTGCATGATTGAGCTTCCTTTTTGAAAACAAGTTTTCAAAAATGCGCTAAAAAATTTTTACTGGGATGGTTCCAGACCCTCTTGAACCCTCCACTTTCTACGCCCCCATTATATTTTCAAATGTTTTACCTTATGCCTATAACGGGTAAAAAATAGTATCAGTCATGCTTTTTTTTATATCAGGATGAACATAAATTGAAACAATATGAAAAATGGAACGATTTTGAAAACATTTGAAAGTTTTGAGCTATTGAAGTGTTTTCAAGCATTTCTTAAATTTTTAAGCATTTTTGTTGTATGTTTTGTTGAAAAACTGTATAACCGACAAGAATGATCAAAATTCATTTGTAAATTGAAATTTTCAAGAAATTTTTATAATTTTCTGAAGGAGGTCAAAAAAAGGTTAAAACCCAAAGGGGTCGTTCATAAATGACGTTATAGGATCAGTGGGGTGGAGGGGTGTTGAGGCTGAAAAACAATAGGATTTCTTAATTTTTTTTCTCCTTTTTGTAAATACTAACTATTATTATGTTGTGTACAAGATTGGCTTAATAAACTAACTTTAACTTAATTCTATTGTTCTTTTTTGGAAATGACTCTTAATTTTGTCAAACGTCATTTATGAACAACCTCTAACTTTTTCCTTAAATTATTTTTTATAAATTATTATAAATTCATTAAACAAAACAAAAATCTCACAAAACATCACAACAACAGCAACACAACAATAATAAATATTCACTTACCTTCCAAAAAATCAGCATCCAAAACCATGCTTGCCGGTTACGATCAAAAAAGACAATTTCTGTTTAAGGGGCCGTTCACTTAGTACGTTCGCTTTTTAGGGGGGAGGGGGGTCTAAGATTTTGTAACAGATTAAACAAAACAAAAGAATTTTTATACAAAAGGCGTAACAAGGGGGGAGGGGGGTCTAAAAAGTCATTTTTTTGCGTAACGTACTTTGTGAACGACCCCTTACCATTGATAACACACCCATAAATTATAAACTGCAACATACTCTGCCTGCGGTGATGTAAACATGCAACATATACGCTGCGATCGTAAATTCTTTTTGAATTATTATTTTTTTTGGGTGTTTGCTTCTTATTTTGCCAATTGATTACATTAAAAGGAAATTCTTTAAATTCTTTGAGAGACACACACAAAATATTTTTGATTTTTTTTTTGTTGATGTGATTTTTTTTTGGAGTTTGAAAACGTTCTTAAAAAATTGATATTTTTAAAATAAGTTTTGAAATTTTTAAATACTCTATTAAAATTTAACTAGATCAGTCAAGGATGTAGTCAGAAATTTTTTCTAGGAGGATCCAAAAAATTTTTTTGTTTGGGAGATTTTTTTTTTGTTCTTAAAAAAGCCCTGCCAGAACAAGAACAGGGAAGGGGGAGGAGAGGGTCCAAGTTGGGTTGATGCAAAGGTACTTGAGCTTAGGCACTGCCTTTGATCTAGCAGAGTTTTGCCTTTGCAGAGGCACAGTAAAGTCAAAGGCACAAAAATATTGATGCCTTTGCCTTTGCAATATCAACTTTGAATATTTTCAAGTTTTTTTAAATTTTAGAACTTTTTAGTAATTTTTTTTTTCACAAAAGCAAAGATTCAAAGGCACCACGACAAAGTTTTGCCTTTGCAAATGCACAGAAAAGGTAAAGGCCATTTTTCTGCCTTTGACAAAGGCAAAGGTATGTGCCTTTGATTTCAAGTTGCATACGGTTAGGCCCACCTTTTTAAAGGCATATGCTAGATATCAACACTGGGTCCAAGCCCCCTCAGAACCCTCCCTGGCTAAGCTACTGTTCCGTGGCACACATTGTGAGTAGGTTATGACTTAAACCGCACGCGGAGCACGGCTCGTGGTACTTTTAATAAAAAATCGTCACACTAATGTGCCGCGACACACCGGTTGGCCATCACTAAACTAGAATATGATAGAGTTAGCATTTTTAAAATAAAATTAAGCAATTCATCAACTTAAACCCCATAAACTCGCTCAAAAGCTCACATTAAAACTTCAGTCCTCAACTCTCACTCTCATTCTCCCCTAAAACTATCCACTACCAGAAACCACAACTCCAAACTCTCTCATTCTCTCAAACAAAAAAATCAAAAAAAGAGGCATGAGAAAAAAGGTGAAAAAGAAACAAAAAAAAAAAACTAAAAAACCAGTTCCCCACCAATGCACAAACCAAAGAGCTCTCTCGATCGCATTTCAAATGTGCTGTGCGACAAAGTAAAGTGAAAAGTAAAGCAAAAGCAAAAAGCAAAAAAAAAAAGCAATACTGACTGAAAATTCTCCCCGATGCACGGCATACAAAAGTGCGAGAAGAAATTTGATTCATTTTAAATTATTCCGTTGATGTGATCGGATACGTCCGAAAGTCGAAGTCGCGAATTTTTTTTCATCATCATTATTATTATTTTATGTGCTGCTCCAAAAAAAAAAAAAATAAAGAAGAATTTTTTTGCAACTTCAATTTAATAATAAAACAAAAAAAATAAATATATATAAAACAAAAGAAGAAGCTGGTGCGGTCTTCTTATTTTTCGCGTGTGCATGGACGTAGTCTTGTGTGTATTTCGTGCATTTTATAAAGTAAACAGTTTTTTTTGTCGTAATCTTTTGAGGTCAAAGTAGCGATAAAAAAATTAAATAAAATATCGCCAGAAGTGCTACAAGCTATATACTTACTAATTCATGCACTTTTTTTGAGACCAACAAAAATAATTTAAAAAAAAAGTTAAGAATCATAAATGCAGCGGTATTTCTCGTGTACTGTGATGTTTCTGTCCGTAATTACTCTCATGTGTGTGGCGTGAACATTGTTTTTGTGTTATTTGTGGGGACCTCAAGGAAGGAATTGAGAGACGGACACACACGAGATGCAAAAATAACGTCGAATGAAGTAATTGTGCAATTATCGACAAATTTTTACAAATTATCATCGCATTTATTTGTGAAGTTTATTTTTGAAGTTTTTTTTTGTTGTTGTGAGAGAAAAAAAAAACGAATTTTTGCTCGGGGGTGTAAAAAAAATATTTTCAAGAAAAAATTCTTTGGGTGCAATAGCCTTAAAATTTAAAGAATTTTTGGTTATTTTAACATAAACTGACAACTTTTTGAAGACGTTTTTCGAATAAAATAAAATTGTGCAAAACATTGATCAGAAATATTTCAAACAAATGATAAAAAATGATGCTTTTGATTAAAAAATGTGTGAAGAGACGTAGCTATCATTGAAAAAATACAAAATAAAAACATAAACTTAAAAAATAATACAAAGAAGTTTTAAAAAAAAGCAAAAAGGAGGACAATAGTAAAGTTGTACGTGCAATGTAGAACATAAGTTGAGGAAAAAAAATAAGACTTAGAAAACAGGAAAAAAGTGAAATTAGTGTTAATTTTTGACGCAATTTTTGAATTGATAAAAACCTTGGGTTCAAGGTCAAAGACCCCTAAATTTTCTAAAACTGATAATAATTTTTTAAAAGCATTTCTATTTTTTTTAAAAAAAAATGAGCAAAATTCAGTGAAAAGTGAATTTAAAAATCAAGCGGTTAATGTGATTTATAAGATTCAAGAAAAAAAAAAAATATTAAAAATTTTACAAAATTGGAAAAAATACTCAACCAAATTCAATTGAAAAAAAAAATATATACATAAAAAATTAAAAAAAGTTAAAAGTGTAAATTTAGAAGATCCAGAAAATTCTCACTGATAGTAAAAAATCAAAAATTAAAAAAAAAATTATATAAAGTAAATAAATTTTCCTTGAAAAGAAAGAATACATAAGGAACTCATTTTGTGGAGCTAATTAAACACGTTAATCGCAGCTTCACATTTACATTCTGAGAGATTAAAAAAAAAATAAAATTAAAATAAAAAAAAAAAATACAAAAATTATGAGATTTTTTGATGCTGTGTTGTGCAGTAAAAAAAAGTAAAAATTGAGAATAAAATATATTCATTTATTAAAATTTAAAAATAAAATAGTGAATTGAAATAAAATAGTGAAGAGATTATCAAAGGAAAATTAAGGAACTGAAAAATAAATTTTTTGGCTACGAAAGTGAAACTTGAGGTTAGTTTTTATGTATTTTTGAAGTTTGTATGTTTCGGAACCTACTATGAACTGTTCTAATTGAATCGCAGTGCTTCGAGCACAAAAACTGGGCCCTTACCCCGAATTTTCTATCTTTTTGTAGATTTTAT
This sequence comes from Chironomus striatipennis, assembly GCA_026123125.1. Lineage (NCBI taxonomy): Eukaryota > Metazoa > Arthropoda > Insecta > Diptera > Chironomidae > Chironomus > Chironomus striatipennis. The sequence goes on along the minus strand of CM047391.1, from coordinate 6,207,909 downwards.
GAAAAATTTTAAAATTATCTTTTTAAATTTAAAAAAAAAATTACCGACTTGTCCTTACACTTAGTAGTAGTTTAATTCGAATATATCGAAAAAGCTTAAAAATTTATCATTTTTAAAAATTATTTATTTCTCATTGCAGTGACACAATTTAGCAGCAACAGAATCCTTACACAACAAACCAATCATCACCTAAAAAATCGAGAATTTCAAGAACTTTCACTCTCGAAAATTTTCTTGAATTCTCGTCACACTAAAAAAAAATAAATAAATTAAAAATAATTTCAACCTAACCTATGAAAATTTAATTAAAAGTCAAACACCAAATCATCATCAGTCAGAAGTCCTCAAAAGTAGTGCAACAAGAATTTTAATTGCTTTGCTGATTATCTGACTGACTCCATAAATAAATATATATAAAAATACACAGTAAAGAGTGTGAGAATGATTGAAGTAAACATGACCCGCAACTATATACAAAAAGTCAGTACAGAAGTGAATGTGCAGTGCGAGGATACACAACTAAGTTCTTGTCACTGTGAGAGTCAAAAAATGAAAATAAATCGAAAAAAATTACCATCAAGAAAATTAATCAGTCATAAATTCCTGCTATTCATCCTCATTGGACTTTTGTCCTGCGTACATTGTTTATCATATGCCGAGACATCGTCAGTGAGCAGTATTCAAATGAAAAAATTTGTTGAGGATTCACAGGATGTGTCGGGTACGAGTGATGATGATAATAGTGATGAATATGAGGATTATGAGTCGCCGCATCATCAGGAAGAAATAGCAAGAAAGTATCAAGAACAAAGTATGAAATATGAGAATCCAAAAAAGTTACAAAGTAGTCATGAGGTTGTTCATCATGAGATTCATGAACTTTCAAGTCCAACGACAAGTTCACCATCAAAATGCTCCGGTTCGTGTCTAGACAGGCAGGCAAAGGAAAATGAAGCACTTGATGCATTCAAAAAAACACTTTTAATGAAACTTGGCATCGAGAAGCCACCAAATGTGACCAAGGCATATACATTGCCTGATCATATACTTGAAGGACTTTGTAAGAAAATTAATATGCCAATTGAATATTGTACGAATAAACAGCCAAATTATAAGAATCTTGAGTATCAGTCGGATGATCCTAACAGCTATGGACACGATCAGATTATTGAGCAAACTGAGGATGTGCAGTATAATGCTGTTGAGAATAGAATTTATGCATTTCCTAAATGTAAGTAGAATTTTAAGAATATTATTTAATTTTGGAAGTTTAATAGAATTGGATGCAAAAAAAATGTTCGTTTTGGGTACAAGGGTATGAAAATACTGGTTTATTGAATTTGCAAACAAGGGGGGGGGGGGCTTCGGTTACAAAATCTTCATTCAGAAATAAACTTATTGTTTAAAACTGTCATACAGGCCCCTTCGCTTCTAAAAATTGGACATCATAAGTGAACGATTATTTTAGAATCTTCAACAACACTCTGGAATATCGCGACGTATTGTTTGAACAATACTCTCATTGACACTTTTCCACTATATTCCAAAATAATATTGAGATAATTCTGATTTTGAGTCATCAACAAAATATTATATACAAAAACATATGACACCCTTTGAAACTGGATTGTAAGACATAAATGTAAAATCTGAGTCAGTTGAGAGAATGACTTAATCTTATCAAAACTGGGCGCAGAAAACTTCTTTTTTTCCCCTTACAATGTTGTGCAATCTGTTGTTGTTTACTTCTTGCCATTTTTCTTTACAAAGCACAAATGAAACTGAGTGAACTTGATGGTGCAAAGGTTAATGAAGGAAAAGTGTGAATGTGATGACGTCTGAGTATGAAAAAGGCGTGATGAATCTAGTTGAGTGTCATGATAGATACTTTTGGTACCTAGTGTACTACAGTTATCAGTAATTAGTTTTAGTCTAATTTTGAAGTTATATGTAGGTTTTTTGTTATATTTTTTTAAAAAGTTAATCTAAGTTTATTAAAAACGAATTTAATTTAAAAAAAACCTAATCAGGGACGTAGCCAGAATTTTTTTGAGGTGGGATTTTGAATTTTGGTATGTAACGAAAAATTTAGGGGGGGTGTTTGGGATTTTTTCCCAAAAACACGTAGCAAATTGAAGAAGTTTCTCAAAAATAGGGGGGTTGGATCCCTAAACCCCCACTTTCTATGCCCCTGAAATTAATAATCGAAATAAATTATACCTGATGTAAATAATTCAAGTTCGACAGACTTATCGAAAGTCTAGGGATATTCAAATATGTACATTCGAAAATTAGAAATTCAAAAATGTACGTTACACTATTTCTCGATTTTCATAACTTTTTTGAATTTTTATAACTAATTTGACTTAATTGTAGTCTTAAATTAATGATTGAATCATTTTCTCTGAAAAATTCTTTATGAAAATGGTTTAATTTGAGTTCAAAGTTTTTTGAATTTTTGAAAAAGGGGTATTTAATTTCGAAATTTGCATGGCAGACAGACAAAAGTGTCATTTTTGCACTTTTATCGGGAAACTGTAACGGTCATAAGTCTCGAATTATTCACATCAGAATTATACAAATTATCAAAACCTATTGGCGTAGCCAGGAATTTTGAGGGGGTGAAAATTCAATTTATTGTATGAAAAAATTTAAATTGGGGGGGGGGTGGGTGATTTTTCATTTTTTTCACGAAAAACCCATGCAAATTAAAGAAATTTGCCAGTGAGGCGGGTAAAAATTCACCCAATCACCCCCTTCGCTACGCCAGTGCCAAAAACTAAAAATTACAAGAACAATCTTGTTTCCATGTACTTCAATCGATTATTGAAACTAAATTGATTGATGATGAGATTTGCCAATGAGATAAGTTTCATACTGATGTCAAATTTAGTAAAAAAAATGTATCAAAATTGACTGAGATTAACTCTTTGACAAAAATTCTCACTTATCTTATCAGACATGCTGAAATTAAAAATTGTGACCTAAATCTTTTGACAACTGTACGATCGATCGAGTATTTGTGCAATTTATTATTCTGACTTGCAGTTTTGGGTGCCTTGAGACAGTCTCTTATAATTGATTAATTTTTTTTTTTTTCTAAAATTTCTTATCAAAAACGTTAAATTAAATGAACTTTATAATATAGTAAGATGAAGTTGCGTAGCCAAAGAAGAGGAGGATTATGATTGGGTGAATTTTTAACCCCCTTCCAATCCTGATTGGCAAATATTTTTAATTTTCTAGTGATTTTCGTGAAAAAAAAATCAGCCGCTTTCCAAAATTTTCATTCAAAAATTACCCCCTTACCCCACAAAATTCCTAGCTACGCTACTTTTAAGATGATTTGTAAAACTCCGCAAATTCAATATAGTACTTGATGGTGTATATACATAACTTCAACGAAATTCCTTATCGATTTAATTCCTTCAAATTCTTCAAAAAATAAACAAAACTGAAAATTTCTAAATTTCTCCAGACGACCACGAAAAAAAATAAACAAAAAAAACTTAATTCGTGCACGGAATCGATTGAAAATAGCAATGAAAAACTTTCTTTTTATTTTTCCATTTTCCCTTTGCGAAACATAAAACAATAACTCTAATTTCTCCCCTATTTTCGCATTTTGCATTTTTTTTTATCAAATTTCACTTCTCATTTCTGCATGAATATCTACCCAAGCTACAACGTACGTATACACAAAAAAAATACTCAAAAGTGCGGATAATGACATGCAAAATCAATAAAATGTGAAATATAGTCATACGGCAGTAGTTTTATATTCATTTTTTTAAATTACACTTTTGCGAACTCTAGTTCAAAGGTGCAATTTTTAATGTTTTATGCTTTTTTTTGTTGCTTCGTCGAAAGTGCACTGTACGCAGTAGTTGTGGTATTGTTGTTGCCGTATGCCTTATGCTGTATGTGAATATTATTGATAAATATATGTATATTTAAGCAGAAAAGTGAATAAAAAGGGGGGAAATGAGCGATAAATTGATACGTGCGCGTAAATTTCTCTTTTATGGTTGTTTTTTGTGATGTCCCTTTGAGAGAATTTTGATGAAATTTTTTTGTAAGTTTTAGTGAGGTTTTTGGGAATATTTAAAAGAAGCTAAATTGAAGTTTTTTCAAAAATAAATTTCAATAATCTTCAAGAAATTCTCGAAATAAAGTAATTTATAATGTTGAGTCAAAACTTGAAGCATCTTAGGTGGGGTAATAGGATCCGAACCATCTTCGAGGAATAATTTCTTCATTATGATGGAAAAAAAAGCATTTAGCACCAAAAAATTTTTGGGCCTCTCTTTTTTTCAATTTAGCGCCATTTCGGCTTAATTGATGATTATGATATCTATAAACATTATTTATAAAGTTATTTTTATTCCAAAAAAAATCCTCCTTAGAAAAAATCTCTGGCCACTGTCTTGCATCTTGGTCAATAGCCTTCACATTTAGTTCTCAAATGAAAATTTTGGCAAAATTTACTTTTCCTCCTTTTTACTTTCCCTTCATTACCTTTCCTTGCTCTTGTTTGAGTCTCCATGGTCAGCGAATGTAGAGTTACAATAAGTTACACAAAACGCAATGATATATGAAGGCAGGTAATAGCAACAAAAGAAGAAGAAAAAAATGTTGAAAGGAATTGAAAAAAAAAAATAAGAAAATGTTGAAGTATTTCATGTAATAATGTTTAAAAGTTGATGGAAAGGTTTTTTTATGTTTTTTTTTTTTTTTTTTTTAATTTTACAATGTAATGAAGGAGTACGTTGGGATTAATGGAGTTTTTGATGGGAATTCTTTGAGTTTTGATGTTGTGATTTGATTCACAAGTTATGATCCCATTTTTTCGTTTTAATCCCTAAATTTCAACCTACGATAATTAACCTAAGTTAATTTTATCCACAAAAATTGGAATAATATTGAACCCAGATTACAACCAGACTAAAAAGTCTTCAACTGCATCCCTGAACTTAGCGGCCCAAGTTTACTTCTTTTACTTCTATAACATATCCCAATATTAAATTCTATTTAAACCAGTGTTGACTAACCGGTGTGCCACGACTAGTTTGCCGAATTTTTTCGAAAAGTACCACAAGTCGTGTTCTGTGTGCAGTTTTGGTCATAGTTTACTTACAAGGTGTGCCGCGGGATAAAAAAGATGGGCCACCACTGATATAAACTACTTCAAATGAGGGTGTAGAACAGTAAAATTCGATCTATATAAATTTAAGACTCATTCCACATTCTAATTAGTGTAATGTTACCTTTTATTTATTTCTATTTATTTTCCATTACATTAAGAATGCAAATTGTAGTGTTTCTTTTTTATGCTTTTAAAGTTATTTGCATGTATTCAAGAGCTGTGCGAGAGGGGAGTGGGTTGAGTTTTAAATTCGGATCAAGATTAATTTATCTAGTTTATGGATACTTTTAATGAGATTTATCATCTTAAATGGTCTAAAAGATACTAAATTAAAGGAATCTACAAAAAGAATTGAAAATCTCTCAAACTTCACAAAAATTTCATCATTTCCAAGCAATTTCATTATTTTGTAACCAAAAACCCACCAAAACACAAAAACAAAATTACAATTAAAATTTCCTTAAGTAAACAAAAATAATGTCCGCATCAAATTTCAACTCACTTCTGTTCATGCGCCACAAGCCTTACCATAAACACAATCACGATCGTAACATGATCACCATTTATAGTGACATTCACATTAACCGATGATGTAAGGAAGATCCAATTAAATTGTTGACAATTCATGACTCATTGGACTCCTCCTGTGTTGAATTACAGCTAGGAATATTTGATGATGTTTTTGAAATTTTAACAAATTTATTGCAACATTCTATCAAAGGAATTTGCAACAATTTATGATACGTTGGAGCATCATTAAATCCTTTAATACCGTTCATTGGAACTCAATTTTCATTGCATCACCTTGACCGGTACGAAAATCAACAGTAAAAAAATGTGTTGAATATGGGAAATCCGATTAAATGTGCAACAATGTAGTTATTAAAACGTATTAAAATGTACAATCATTAACCCTTAATGGACCTTTTGCAATTAATCGCATTTTAAAATTTATTATACAATATTTTTTTATTAATATTTTTTGAGGGTGTTGGTATGGAACGTGTTGAAATTTATTGAAATTCTTTAAGGGTCATGAAAATATAATAGGAGAAGTAGACTAGCATTGGAGGTATGAAAAAAGTAGAATCAGATATTGTTAATTTATCAATTAAAAAAAAAACTTGCAAGTAAAAGAGCTTCATTATAATTAAGTGCGTGCAGTGCATTTTTTAAAAAAAAAATATGTTCGATCATCAAATAATTCAAAAATTAGAGCAACGATTGCTTTTGAAGCTACTAAAAAATTAAAATAGGGATGAAAGGATGTTCATTCATTTGATTTTTAAACTTTTATATTTTTAGAATTTTAAACCTCAAAAATAATTCCACTTCCCCCATCCCCTCCAATGGGGTCGTAACAAATTTTTGTAAAATTGTTATGAATTTTGCGAACGACTCCTAATCAAGATTTATAGAAATTAAACAGTCCTATTTTCCAGCACCCCCCTCCCCCCGGGAAGAAACATTATAAAAAATGTAATAACTTTAAAATTTCAACTTTTTGTACAAATCTAAAAAGATTCACATACTCAATTCCATCAAAAGCCATAAACTTCACCTTGACTTTTAAAGCAACTAAAATTTTTAACATCTTTTAAATTCTCAATTCTAAACTATTGCACCAAAAAAAAATCTTTATAAAGTTGAAGGATTAAAGCAGGTTAAGAAGTACAAAATTAAAAAAGAGACCAAAAGATTCAATATCTCATGCACATTGTGTTGCTATTATATTCTCACACATTCTTCATCTCCTCCCGTCCCGATCTTCCTTTGTTCTTCTCACCAAAAAATAAAAAATAAAAAAAAAAATTAGAATCAAAAACCAGTTTTTTTCCTTCTTTTTTTCAATTTTTAATTCCAAATCGAATACAATAAATCGCGCTAGAAACTGCATTTTGCCTTTTTTTCATCATCATCATTTAGCTCCCAATCTGCGGCTACACCTGCCACTGAATCAATTTGACCTTTTTAATCCTTCTCAACACAATTTTTTTTCACTCTTTTTTTTTTGTTCTGTTCACTTCTTTGATTGCTATTATTATGCGCTATTGTGATGAAAGACATACAAATAACACACAATTGAAAATAGATGTGAATAGACCAAAGTGAACGTGTTTTTTTTTTTTTTTTTTTGATGAATGCGAGTGCGAAGGAGAAGAAGAAGGAAGAAATTAATTTTATTGCATTACGTGAATAGAAATATGAGGCATTAACACTCCTTTTAAATATTTTAGGATATGAAGACATAACGAGGATCATTTTATGAGATTTTTCTATTTTTTTCTGTGACTTAAAAGAGTCAGTTGATGGTGAAACTTAAGGATGTATTTATCAGGGATGTTGAACGTTCTGATGGAATTTGAACCCAAGTTGTTAGGACCATTAAGAATATTTTGATCTTATACAGGATTTTTTAAGACGTAAACATTCTACTATGTAGTTGGGATTGTTGTAAATTTAGGAGAAATTTTGGGATCTTTTGGGACTTTCTGGTTTTTTTTTATTTCTTGGGGTTAGCTTCAAAAATCCTAAGTGATTGCACCTTGAATTTTTGAGTTTAGTATTCAAATCACCTAAAAATCTTTGAAAGAGATGATCTGCAAAATTAAATCCAACGCCAAACATTTCTCTTTGTGACCCCCGCCCTGATCGTAACAAATTTAGTATCGGATTTTGAAAAAAATTGTATAAAGCGTAACAAATTCTAAGACCACTTCCCCCATCTCAAAGCGTTATCGTTACAAATTTTACAAACGACCCCTTAATAAACATCAAAACTTCCCAAAACTCATTACTCTAAACTCATTTTTTAATAAATTTGCATGAGCGCAATTCCATGCAAAGTCATTTAAAAAAATCTTCCCATTACTCATTCATCTTCTTATCATCTGTAGACACACTTACGCTTAATGCTCAATTCAATGTGCGTGTGATGCGTGGCATATTATGACATCTTCAATTTATTTACGCACTCTAAATTGAATTACTTAATAATAAAATAAAAATGATGATGAGAAAATGAAATTGTTGGGGGGAAGATTTAAAGTTTTTTTTTCGGCGTTTTTGTAGTGAAGCTGAAGGGTTTTTTTGCTACTTTTCGACGTTCGGGTTTTGACCCCCAAACCCCCCCCCCCTTGGCTACGCCCCTGAATCCAGTCATTCATCAGCTATTTCCGTCAATAAACACTAAATTTGCAAAAATTTCTCACTCACAACTCCCATTAAACCCAAAAAACACATTTTCAATTTAATTTTTCTCCTCACTGCTGATCGTCATCTAAACTAAAACAAAAGCTTCACTCGCCAAAAGAAAAAAAAGAAAGAGTTCAACATCCAATGTCAAATTGTTTGACATTTCTCATTTGCTTCTCAAACACGAAGAGAGAAAGAGTCATTAAAAATTTATTCAGATCAGATTCATCTTCAATAATTTTGATGCGCCCAAAAAAAGTATCAATTAAATTCAATTAATTGCCATTTTTGCATCCTCGTGCGATCAGCATGAAAACGAGAATTTTTTTTTCATCGCGTACGTTTTGTTGTCCGTTTTCGTTTATTTCGGACCCGATGTCAAAAACCTCATTCAATGGCGAAGAACTTTATTTTCTCATTCTCCGTACAACTGCAATGTTCTGGTTTTATTTTAGTCATTTTTTTTGTGTGTGCTTCTCATTCCTCTTCCTTTATCGTCTACGATATGCGATATGTATATATAAATTTAGTAAGTCGTCTGGATAAAGTCTGCAAATTTTTTCGTATTTTTTGTTTTTTTTGGGAATAAGGAGTGAGAAAGATCAAGCGAGAGAGAAAGACGAAATCTGCATTTTTGAATAAATAATCTGTTCTGCAGGTACCATGAAAAAATGAAAGAATGAAATGCAAGAAATTTACTTCTAATTTTGATCGTTTGTGGATTCACATATGGTTTTGGATTTGGAGTAAATTTGGCTTAACTGGATGGAGCAATCAGAACAAAGGAAGAATTTTGTCTAAAAATTGGATTTTAGGGACAAAATGCAATATAAAGTTCTTAAAGTGTTACATTGGAAAATTTTTGGTTACATGGTACCTAAGTTGAAGGAATTTAACTTAATTTGGCAGAATTGGGTTGCAATTGATATTAAAAATCCCAAAATAGACTGGAGGGGATTCTACTTGTTAGCATATAGCCAAAAATTATTGATAAACACTTCAAAATTTCACCATTTGATCAAAATTAGGTAAATTACAGCTCTTAACTGGCAGTAATAGGGTTTTCAATCCCGGACCAAAATTTCAATCCCGGGATTACGGTATTCAAAAATTCTGAACCCGGGATCCCGGGGAATCCCGGGATTGAATTTCAAAAGAAAAAATGAGTAAAAATTAATTTTTTAGCTTATGAAAAAGCATCGTTTTAATACTAATGGGTTTTTCTAAACAAAACTATAAGTTTTATCTATGTAGTATCTAGAAATTTTAATCATTAGCTTTTACTTTTAAAAAAATTTTAATTTTTTTGAATAAATTTATCTTTTCAAAATTAATTTTTTCTATAAAGTTTTCCTTAAAATTGCAAAACTTATGTAAATGACTCTTGAATTTAAAAATCTCAACAAAAAATTTTCATACAAATCAAGTTTTGAATACCTAAAAATAATTTTTTTTCTCAAAATAAAGTTTAGATCAAATTTCGATTGGCTCTAAAAATTTTTTATGAAAGTTAAAAGACTTTACCATGAAATTTCTTTGAGTATTATTTTAAGTGATTTTATGCTTGAAATCTTCTTTAATTTTACAATTGAAAGTATTCTTCCATCCAAAAGATTAATAAAAGGTCCATATCAGCAATTAAATTTCATCAGTTTTCAATGAAATTTTTCACATTTTTTGTTTCAAAGCCAACTCTTTTAAGTTTCATACAAAATTTTTATTTTTTTTCGAAATTTGTGGTGCCAATCGAAATTTGATCTAATTTAACTTTATTTTGAAAAAAAAAATTGAACTCATCGTGATTTTTCCTTCGTTTTTCAAAAATCGAAATATCTGCTTAAATATAAGCTCAAATATAAAATAAATCTAGAAAAGATTTTTGATTTATCAATTTAAAAACTCATTGTTTTTAATTAATTTTGGTAAGAAAATTATTTTTGTAGAAAAAAAGTTAAAAAAAAAATTTTTTCATCGTTAATTTTTGTAAATTTAAGGAAATTTTCAATCCCGTAATCCCGGGATTGTGACTGTTTTCAAACCCGGGATTAGGTTACTGAAAAAACAGCGGGATCCCGGGATCCCGGGATTCGGGATCCCGGGATTGAAAACCCTAGGCAGTAACCTTTTTAATTGACTAAAAGTAACTAATTAGGTGCTTAGCGACGATTCTTTTTTTGCTCCTTTTTGACGTTGTTTTTTTTTGTTCGTATCTGAAAAAGCTCAGGTATAAACTTTACGAAAATAAAGGGTTATGACCTCCAAACCCTCTCACCCTGGTTACGCCCCTGTAACTAATTATTCAGTACAATACACTTTATTCCAAAACCCTCTCCCAAATACACCGAAAATTCACTTAATTTCTCGTCTAATTTCTTTTTTCTTAAAAATTTATCATCCCAGGAGCTTAGCCAGGTGTGGGTTTCTAGAGTACCCCGGTACACTCTAAGAGAATTTTCAAAATATTTTTAACGAGGAAAAAAATGAAATCAAAATACTCTTGTTTAACATACCCCAGGGTATATCCTAGAAACGCGGCCTAGGTGAGGGTCCAAGGGAGTATACACCCCCACCCCTACCCCTTTTGAGGAAAAATTTATTTATCTCGCTAAGCTTAAGAAGTAAAAATCATTTAAATCCCCCTAAATTTTTGTCTTTCAAACAAAAAATTCTCTGGACCCCCTAAAATTTCTAGCTACGCCCCCTGCATCATGCCAACTTCTTTTACCTAAAACCATCCCAATGCAAAATGTATCAAGTTACAAAGTCTCTCTTTTGCTTAATACAAATTGTTTTAGAGGTCACTGGTCTTAAAATATTCTCAAAAAAAATTTTTTTCTTAGTTTTAAGTGCGAATTAAAAAAGAAGATGAGATTTAAAAATAAATCAAAATGCAGTTGATGAAAAATATTTTTATGTGATGCTCTCTGTAGGAGCTCTCTGGAAATTAGAAGTAATTTTTAGTTATTTATTTAGACGCGGTCAAAGGGGGACTTTTAAGATGATATGATTTGATCGAGGAATATTGGCGGGAAGATATGAGAAGTTTTCAAAGTTTTCTTGGTCAGTTTATGAGCTTTGCTCGCATACTTTAAGGCAGTGATGGCCAACCGGTGTGCTGTGGCACATTAGTGTGCTGAATTTTTTTTCAAAAAGTACCACGAGCCGTGTTCCGCGTGCAGTTTTGGTCATGGCTTGCTCAAAAAGTGTGCCGCGGCACAAAAAAGATTGTCCACCACTGCTTTAAGGTTATGTTGCCAATTTGAGGCAAAATTTTGATTTTATTGCATAAAAGGAAATTTTAATTAAATAAATTGCAAACTTATCTTACATCTTGACTAACTAATCAATTTGCTACCCAAATCCACGAAAAAACTTGAACAATTTAAAACAAATTCCTCAAAAAATCTCACTTCAAGAAAAAAAAGTCATCTCATAAATTTGCTTATCACTAGCGGCACATAGTAGTGAATAAAAAGAAATAATCACGGAAATTTCAGATTAAATGGAGCGATGAATGAAGAATAAGAAATTCTCTTTTTTTTCATGTGTTCATTTGCAATCTAATCTGCAAGTCTTATCTCATTCATGAATGTATGTGAGCGATGCTGCCAAGGACGATCATTTTTGATGAATTTTTTTTTTCGCTCAATTATGAAAACTTAGAATTTTTGATAATTTATATAAAGGCTTGTGAGAGTGTTTGACTATATAAGATGCAAGAATGTAATTTAAAAATGGGTCGATAATCCCACACAATACATCAAAAATTATCAAAAGCTTGACCCCTTAAAAATACTTGAAAAATACCTTATTTCTTCATACGACAACAAAAACTCTCATTTTTCTCTCAAACTACAATTAAATCAAGTCAAAATTTGCATCACAAATATTCAATCAAGTTTAATAAAGCGACTGATAGCGAGTCAAAGACATTTGATGTCTGTGAGGTCGTCTAGCCGCTCATTCTCTTTCTGCTCATCGTTTTTTTTTATTCATTGGATTGAATTTTATTTTTTTTTTCATATTCTTTCAATTTTTTATGAGTAACGGGTGATGATCAATGAATGTGAATATTTTGAGTGTTATTAAAGATGAGGTTTGAGAAAGGTTGCTTATCAGCTGATTTTTGGGGTATAAGGTGATGGATTAATTGATATTTGAAGATTAGAGGTGTTGGTGTGGTGATCTTGGGTCATTTTAAGAAATATTATGAAAATTAGGTATTAAATCTTGAATAATTTTTTGGTTTAAATAAATACTTTACAAAAAGACTAAATTATGAGTCAAAATATACAATCTAGCAGAGGTATAGCCATAATACAAAAAATTTGTTTGAAACAAAAAATTTAGTGAAGAGAGGGGGGGGGGGGGGTATTTGTGATTTTTTATCTCAAAATACCCTAACAAATTGAAGAAATTTTCGAAAAAGGGGGGGTTAAAACCCCCAAACCACCCCAGGCTACGCCCCTGTCTTGTAGTCCTTTTTTATGCCACGGCACACCTTGTGAGTATGTCATGACTAAAACCGTACGTGGAACACGGCTCGTTTTTGAAAAAAAAAAAAAATAGATTGATAAATTTGTCTGCCGCGTCACACCGGTTGGACATCACTGAATAAAACGTTTAAAAAATTTTAAAAATATATTCCACAATTAAATTAATTTTAATTCAAAATGCGCTCTATGTCTCTAACCAAAAAGTAACTTCCTCACTTGAAATGTGTTTTACCCATAAAAGTTCTTATTTTTTCCTTAAAACCTATAAAACATTAAAAGCTTCAATCATCAACATTCAAACAAAACACTTGTAATTTTTCTGATCAGTTTTATTTAGAAAAGTGATGGCAAAGCAGTGTACCGCGGCCAGGAGCGTAGCCAGGGGGAGGTTTTTGGGGTCAAAACCCCCCTATTTTCGCGAAGTTTATATTAGATATTATTGAATTTTTTAGATCCGAACCAAAAAAAAAACGTCGAAAATAGCAAAAACCCCCCTCAAAAAAATCCTGGCTACGCCCCTGACCGCGGCACCATTTTTTTTGTCGAAAAGAACCAAGAGCCGTGCATGCGGTTTCGGACATGACTCACTCAAAAGGTGAACCACGGCACAAAAATGACTGGCCACCATTAACTTAAATTGACATTTTGACATTGACATTTTGTTCATAAATTTTTATTCAGACTTTTTCTGGCAAACTTTCTCAATATCAATGAATTTTCATATCTTTTTTTTTTCAATAATAAATTATACAAATTGCTTCAAAAATTAAAATTTTGAATTTTCATCATTTTCAAACACACCCGAAATAATTTAAAATTAAAGAACAGCAATGCATGAACAAAAATTTTTCACATGAAATTGCTTTATGAGTTATTGAACAAGGATGGTTGGAATTTAAAAGAATGTGAGCAAGTTTTCTTGCATGCATTTCAATGAGATCGTTTTTAGCGCATTTTTGAAAACTTGTTTTCAAAAAGGAAGCTCAATCATGCACTTTGATCGGTCGTTCGGTCGTTCGGTCGTTCGGTCGTTCGGTCGTTCGGGTCCCAATTATCTCTTGATCTAGACTTCGTAGCAAGCTCGGAATTGTTTTAATAGCTTCATTGAATATTTTTATTCCCGCCGTTTTTATTGAAAAGTCAAAAAACACTCATTAAATAGCTTAATTCATCGATTTTATATTTCAAAAAAAAATATGTAAACAATGCAGGGCAAAGCTATGCTGATGATAAGTTTGAATTTTTCCTAACCGTTAAAAAATTTGAAATTTTTTTGACCGTTATTTCGGATTAAATTTTTTTGACCGTTATTTCGGATTAAATTTTTTTCTTTTATACACCTTAATTAATTAACATTTAATTTTTTCATACAAAACAAATTTAAGTGCGTTTAGAAATTTTAAAAATAATGGATGTGTTCAGAAATTTAAATTTTTCGCTAATGGAAAATTTTGAATTTCAAAAAACCGGTAAATCGTAAAGCTATTATTTGCATTGAACATTATAAAAATCAATTTTAAAGGAATTTTGATCTTTAGTTTTAAACTTATTATTGAAATGAATTATGATTAAAGAAACAGCAATAGAGTTTTAAAACTCGACATTCTTTTCTATTTAATCAATTGCTAATCGCTGCGTCAAAAATGCGCTGAAGTCCCTCGATATAAACGAGGACTTTTGTAATTTTTTGATGTTTTTTGTTGTTGGTTGGTGGATGAAAGTTTATGAATGATGTGATAAAGGTGAAGCTAGGGGATTGATTTGATTTTTGAAGCTTAATAAACAAAATAATTCTTGTATATCACAATGACCTTCATTGGGATATAAAATGCTAGCTTAAATTGTATGTTACTAATTAATGTCTTATTTAAAAATAAAATTTAACCTCAACCCTTAATACATACCTTCACAAAAAAATCACATTTTATTTCATAACTCTTTCTCTTCTTTTCCTATATTTTCATATCAACCAGCAGCACATACATACATGAAAAAATATAAAAAAAATCATACTTTTATTTTATTTTCGTGAAATCTTTCATCATCATCAATCAGAAGCATCAACGCGGCATTTTATTAATAATGCATGAGATGCGAAAGAGATCATTATGTGCAATATTAATGAGGCGCAACAGTTTTTTTTTCTCTTTCATTCTTTTCTCTTTTTCGTTCTGTTTTGGCTGTTTCGTGAAGAAGAACTTTGTGGATTTTTTTATGTGTCGGATTTATTGGAATATATGATCAAAAATCTGATGCTAGTTAGTTTAAGATTTTTAAAGATTAGATGAGATGATTAGGGAGGGTATTTGTATAGTTATTATCCTCAATGCTATATTTCATGATTTAATGCAAAAATTCATTAAATTCCAGTTCATAAAACCCAAAAAATGCACTCAAAAAGGACTTTAAAGTCAAAAGTGTATCAACATCAACTTTAATATTTTATAAGTCGTTGATTATCCACTTCAAAGAATTAAGGCATTTGAAGTGTTTTGTGTACATCAAACGCATCTTTTTATGATGTAATGAGGATGCATCATCGCGTTTTTGGAAGAAGTTTATTTTATTAAATTTAGAGAAAATGATAAATCTGGAAAAATCCACTTTAACTCTTTGTTGTTGGGTTTTTTAAGCGCATTTTTGGAAACTTGTTTTCAAAAAGGAAGCTCAATCATACACTTTTTCGGCTGGCTGCAAATTTTCGAAAAACTATCTTTTAATCTAGACATCGTAGAGAGCTCCGGTTTGTTTTATTAGCTTCGTTTCATCGAGTTATTGGCGGCAAATGTATTTAAAGGTCCCAAATTTGTGTTTAAACACCTTAATTAATTAATTTTTAATTTCATAAAGAAAAATAATCAACACATGACTGCAACTTCACGTCATAGAAATTTCAAATATTTTTTAACCGTTGACATTTGAAATTTTTTTGACCGTTATTTTTTACGAAAAGTTTTTTGTTCAGTTTTGCAAGTTATTAGTTTGTGCATAATCAAAACACACTTTTGCATGAACAATGAATGTGAGGAAATTGAAACTGAAGGGTTTTTGATTGTTGTTGTAACATTTTTGTAAAATTATCGTTATTTTTATGTAGAATTTTGCAAGATCTGTCCTGAAAGTTGATATACTTTTAACTTCCACGCAAAGCGTGCAAGTTATTGTATTCACTTAAGTTTCAAAATTTCACTTTTTTTGATTTTGTGAGCAAACGGAAGCACCAATCATGACGTTTTTGGTCTCGTTTGATTGGTAATTTAAATATCTATCACCTAAAGCATGTTTAGTTCCGGTCACTTCCGTTGTGTTGGAACTAGACGCAACCGTTAAAAATCCATACTTTTGTATGGAAAATTTTTCAGGGAAGCATTTTTTAAGAATTTCTTCTATTTGATTCGATAGATCGTACCTAAAAACAAAATTGTGCTGAATAAAATCTGGACTTTATGTCCATTAAGTGACCTAAAATTGCCAAAAACTGCAAATTTTGCAACAGTTGCGCCATTTTTGATACAGGCTTGGATTTTAATTGTTAGTAATGATAAGTGGCATAAAATTAAAGTTAAACATAAGAGCTACAAAAAATATAGTAGCAATTTTTCCTGAAAATGCTTCTATAAAAAGTTATAACATAAAAAAGATTGACAAAAAATCTAAAAAATTTTGTTTACGTTTTCATACGTTACGTAAAATTACGTACGTAAAATTTGTATGAAAATAATCATTTGTAGCAATTTAAAGACAGTGTTAGACTTAAGTGTAATTGGATCATGCTTAATGTAATCAAAAATGAGAAAATGATTAATGGATCTCACTCATTTGACATAATTGGTTGCTGGATCTCATTTTATGATCATGAATGCTCACTGGATCTCATTTTATGATCAAGAATGCTCACTGGATCTCACTTTATGATCATTAATGCTTATAAAATCTCACTTTATGACCACAAATGCTCACTGGATCTCATTTTATGATCATTAATGCTCACTGGATCTCAATTTATCATCATGAATGCTCACTGGATCTCAATTTATCATCATGAATGCTCACTGGATCTCCTTTCATGATCATCAATGCTCACTGGATCTCATTTCAAGACCATTAATGCTCACTGGATCTCATTTTATGATCATGAATGCTCACTGGATCTCATTTTATGATCATTAATGCTTATAAAATCTCACTTTATGACCATGAATGCTCACTGGATCTCTTTTTATGATCATTAATGCTTATAAAATCTCACTTTATGATCATTAATACTCACTGGATCTCATTTCAAGACCATTAATGCTCACTGGATCTCATTTAATGATCATTAATGCTTATAAAATCTCACTTTATGACCATAAATGCTCACTGGATCTCATTTCAAGACCATTAATGCTCACTGGATCTCAATTTATCATCATGAATGCTCACTGGATCTCAATTTATCATCATGAATGCTCACTGGATCTCCTTTCATGATCATCAATGCTAACTGGATCTCATTTAAAGACAATTAATGCTCACTGGATCTCATTTCAAGACCATTAATGCTCACTGGATCTCATTTTATGATCATTAATGCTTACAAAATCTCACTTTATGACCATAAATGCTCACTGGATCTCAATTTATCATCATGAATGTTCGCTGGATCTCAATTTATTATCATGAATGCTCACTGGATCTCCTTTCATGATCATCAATGCTAACTGGATCTCATTTAAAGATAATTAATGCTCACTGGATCTCATTTCAAGACCATTAATGCTCACTGGATCTCATTTTATGATCATAAATGCTTACAAAATCTCACTTTATGACCATAAATGCTCACTGGATCTCAATTTATCATCATGAATGTTCACTGGATCTCAATTTATCATCATGAATGCTCACTGGATCTCCTTTTATGATCATCAATGCCCACTAGATCTCATTTAAAGACAATTAATGCTCACTGGATCTCATTTTATGATAATGAATTCTCACTTGATCTCATTATATGATCAAGAATGCTCATTGAATCTCATTTTATGTATTGTTAGATTTTACTTAATATTGAAAGGTTTGAACGGAGTGAACCAAAGCGAAGTAAAGTTTGACTTCCCTGAAATCCATAGCAGTCGAATGGAACGAAGCGAAGTGGAGTTCGACATTCCTGTAATCTATAAAAGTTGAACGGAACGAAGCGAAGTGAAGTGGAGTTCGACACTCCTGTAATCTATGACAGTCGAACGGAACGAAGCGAAGCGAAGTGGAGTTCGACATTCCTGCAATCTATAACAATCGAACGGAACGAAGCGAAGCGAAGTGGAGTTCGACATTCCTGTAATCTATAATAGTCGAACGGAACGAAGCGAAGCGAAGTGGAG